>JAJHSJ010000006.1:37089783-38289783 GCA_021015155.1 Magnolia officinalis | reverse complement strand
TAACATATATTCTCAAGCGTCAGTGATTTTAAGCATTTAATATCCATGAGATATTCGCGTTTCTCACACACTTCGTTCCAGGCTCAAGTTGTACGTTTCGGCATATTATCTGGACTTAATTTTCGAGGTGGTTGTCAAGTCCAATGAGGTGGTCATAACGGTATAGTTTCATAGTAATCGGATTTTCGACGCACGGTTCAGGTCCGATACGAAGTTTCAATGCACTCCCGAGAGCAACTGGGTTTAGAGATTGATCTTAGGTTTCACGGTAATGTAACGTCAGTGATCCTACTGATTTTGGGTATTGCCGTTCATATTGAAAGTTGTCCAAGCTAATTCGATAGGTGATTTAGTTAAGCACTTAATTATCTTCGTCTAATTTCTAAAGGATTTGGTCCCTAGTGATTTCTGCCTGAAGTGGTACTCGGGTCTTTGTACGGATTTTTTCGGGACGTTACAATCTACCCCCCATAAAGAACAATTTCGTCCCCAAAATTGCCTCAGGGTAATACGTAAAGGTTTACATACGTGTTAGAGTATATAATAACTACATCAGCCTAGCTCATATTGGTCTACCCCCCTTAAAAGTTTCTACTTTTGAGGTTCGAAGATAAATGTCCAAATCAGTATTATCATGCTAAGTGTTTGATGTTAGAGTTTACCTAAGGGCTATATAATCTACTTATTATGATCGGGCTAATACGGAAAGACAGTTGTGGTGGGCTCAAATCTGATACGTCGATTGCCCTCCTGACCAAGGCAGACAACTCGTTGTATCCCTTCTTAATCCTGATAGATCCTGGTCTTCTGCTCGCTCAAAGCAGTGAGTCATTTGGTAATCACCCAGGATTGAGAATTGAGTTAAGCCCCGAATGCCTCGTAGGGATATGGTTTTGAAATTCCGAAACCTGATCATCCTAAGTATTGAAGGAGTATTATAATTCATTATAAGGTTCAAGCCTCATGTCTATAAGGTTGTCCATTGGGTCTTGTTCAACGAGAGTTCTTATTTAACCTATGTTTAACTTGGTGGATAATAAGTTCTTCCATGGTGCTCATAGTCAAAAAACTATACTAGAATGGTTTTCAATCTTCTAAAATTATATTTGTATGTCACCATTTCGATCATACGGCTAAGGGGTTATGGGTAAATTGCACTTTGGTTTCATTAACTTCAAGGGTGAAGGAAGAGTCAAGAGTCCTAAAATATTTCAGAGGTTTGGAATGCTAGCAACATAAGGCCGCGGGAAAGGGAAGAAGAGGGACATCTCCTCGATGCGGTATGAAACTTGAATTTACAAGGGAAATAAGAAACTTATAACATTTTACTGTAGTCCGCCTCTAACATAAGCTTACGGAGTATTAAACTATGAAACTCAATCCTACCCAAGGGTTTTAATTTAATTATACAAAAACAACTAAAAATATATATATCTTTACGTATAATCAAATTTAATCACAGGATAATTCCTAGTATGATTATAAATGATTCCTAAATAGACACCACATACTAAACTTTAATATGAAAATATATGACTAGCCTATTGGCAACTCGAAGTTGTAAAAATTTTCCATTTCGACCCTTCTATTATTTACAATATATTTGCCACCTCTAGTTACCATATTATTTTTATAATGTGTATAGTAATCCATTGTTAGGCCTATTCTTTCATACGAATTAGTTTAATAGACCCAGTGTCTACCAATAGGAATACAAGTGTACCTTGAATGTGGGCAGTGACCTCAAAGGTCAAAGGCGCTGCAATTGCTGGCTCAGGTGCTTCAGCTGCAAGTACATGCACATGGGCTTGTTGAGGATGGTACAGGCCGTCGGTAATATGGCTGCGCTAGTGGTGCAGATCATAAGGGTGGAGTCGTTATACCCGTGACGGCTGACGGTCGATCTTCTGAGGTGGCGTGACACCGTTGTCTTTCATCTTGGTGAAACAGAAGGGGTCAGTGTGTCCCCCTTTATTGCAGTATGTACACCAATGGTTCATTCGCCTCTGCCGGGTCGGCGGAGCCATGGCCCTGGGAGGTGAGTCTACATGTGGCCTCTTACCTAGGACTGATCGGTGTTGTGATTCAGGCTGAGGCCTCGGGCCCATTGGTATACGTGTCTGAGAAACTCTGTCTCCATCTTGTTCGGCTCGTAGAGACACGTTGACTAGCTCGGCGTAATTGGGAATGATAGCGCAACACGTCTTAGTGCGGATTGAAAGTGACAGGTGTATCTAAAGCATCACATCCCATGACCCAAAATACCAGGTAAAGAAAAACCCTTAAAAACGAGTTAGAAATCATAGGGTTTTAGGGTGAGAAAACTTTTTGCAAAATAGAAAAATCTCTAAGTTTTTCTTGCCTTGTCAATTTTATCGAAGCACCCTCGATATGATCGACCTGCACTGTCGATGTCCTCGATACCTTAACAATATTATCGATGAGATGACCAAAAGCGTCCACCAACTAAATATTCATCTGGACGGATTTATCGATGTATCGATACACCTATCGATATCATTGATATAAGCACTAAATATGTTCAGCAACTTCACAACATATTTGGACGAATTATCGATGTATCGATACACATATCGATATCATCGATATTCAAATCTCGAGTCCATCGAAAGTGGCTCGATAAGATCGACAGGCAGATTTCTGACGCCCCTATTTTTTAATGAAAATCTCAAATTCCTTCGATATATCGATGACCGTCCGATATGTTCTAAATTCAAATATCAATAAGATCGGAGGTCCATCGATGATATCGATCGAAGGAGCGCATTTCTTACAGCAGATATTTCAGGTCGTTTTTAACTATGATCGGGGGGCCTTCGATAGAATCGATATTCAAATATTGATGATATCGACACCAGGTCGATTGCATCGAACAAAGACATAAATCGTCCGGCAAGCTTAAAGTCAAATCCGCTGGATTTATCGATGCATCGACTCTGATCTCGATATCATCGACATTCAAATTCCGATGATCTCGACGGTTCCCCGATCACTCATGAAAACCTGAAATATCTCAAAGTCAAGTCTCTCTCATTTTTCAACTGTCAATGGATTGAACCTGTCATCAATGGAATCGGAGTTCGAAATCCGATGACATCGACAATAGTTTCAATTCATCGACCAATTAGCAAAGAGTTTCAAAAGCGTATGACATTGAGTCTGAGTCGTCGAGCAGACCATCGATGCTATCGAGAGTATACGCTCGATGATATCGAACCTGCTCGATGATATCAAACTCTGTCATAAATGTGACCATTTTATATCCGTTGGAACTTTTTACCTATATATAGAGGACTTGTCTTTTGTTGCTGTGAGAGAGAAGAGAGTGCTTTTGAGTGTTTCAACTTATATCTTATATCTAAAGCCCTTTCTCTCAAGGGAGTTCATCCTCCAATCCACCCTCACCATTGACATTCAATAAAGTGGATTGGGGAATAAACTTCCGCATTCAAGGATCCTCCAGCTACTACCTTAATAGCAAATCATTAAGCTGGGATGCCTTGAATGCCTTAATGATTAGAACTACTCTAAAGAAAATCTTTAGAGAGTAGGATTCTATCATTACCTTGACCCAACCGGAAGTCAAGTACTGGTACATCTTTTGTGTTGCGGATCAAGGGAGTCGAAGACTCTTCAACAACAAGGAAGAGATCTTCGTCATTGCGCTGAATGGGACTCATCAACTTATTTGTAAGTATCTAGAGTCCAAGAGGACACTTGATATCATTCCTTTCTAGGATTGGGTCTTAAGTGGTTCTCACCTTTTAAAATCCTCAAGGAGGCCTCCGGAGGGAGTGTACGTAGTGGGTGTGTTATGTGGACCCTTGCTCTGTGGAGAGCATAAACATCCGGGTGTATTATGTGGAACTTTGCTCTACGGAGAGCATAAACATCTGGTTAGGAGTGAACCAGTAAAACTCCAGGGTTAGAGGTGAACCGAGTAGAAACCTCTGTGTAAAGGTTGAAGGTGAACCTGATTTAAAACCTTAGGTTTGAGGTGAACCCTGGAAAACCTTCTTAGTGAAATCCGGTACACTCAAGGGTTGAGTGCGGCAGCCGGGAGTGGCGTAGACAAGTAGTCGAACTACTATAAAAATGATTGTGTTTGAGATTGTTAATGTCTTTCAATTATGTGATTTCCTTATATGTTTTTATATCTGATTGCCTGAGATCACACCTCATACACACACACAGTCATATCCATCACAATCTTGTTTGCAATTAGTTTATCCCTCAAGAAGTTTGTGTTTGGATCCTCTACAAGGCTTAGAAGCCAGTAGAGTTAATTTTGAGTAATCCTATTTTGTACATGTTATTAGGATTAGTGTAATAAGACTTTTAAATAACTCATATAAACTTTAATAAGTCCTATTCACCCCCCCCCCCCCCCTCTGGGAGATATTGGCATATTCCTTCTTCAACTCAAGTGGTCTTCACCGCTATTTCAATTGGTATCAGAGCAAGTCTCTCTTCAAGGGCTTCACCGCCTAGAGAGTGATCTTAACTGAAGTTGGGAATATGGCCAAAGGAGAGGGCTCATCAATTACTAGACCTCCAGTATTTGACGGATCAAACTATGCATATTGGAAGGCTAGGATGCACTACTTTCTGAGATCTTTGGATCATGACGTTTGGGATATAGTTGAAAGTGGATATGTGCCACCTACTGAACAAATTGTACTTGATAGTGGCATAACAATCACAAAGCCCAAACCAAAGAAAAGTGGACAACATTCGACAAAGAAAGGCAGACATCTGAAGCCAAGGCTATGAATGTTATCTACTGTGCCGTGTCCCAGGATATATTCAATCAGATAAATATGTGTGGGACATCCAAGGAAGCATGGGATTTATTAGAAACAACCCATGAAGGCACAAACACTGTGAAGCGATCCAAACTTCAACTCCTAACTTCACAGTTCGAAAGTCTCAGAATGGAAGAGAATGAGACATTTATGGAGTTTTTCACAAAGTTAAATATAATTTGCAACTCCATGGGTGGATTGGGAGAGATAGTTCCGGTACTGAAAATTTGTAGGAAAATTCTAAGATCCCTACCGGAACGATTTAATCCCAAGGTTACAACAATTGAGGAGTGTAGGAACATAGATGAAATGAAAGTAGAAGAACTGGTGGGTTCCCTACAAACTTTTGAACTACACTTCACACAACCCCAAAAATCTAAAAACACTGTCCTAAAAACTTCAAAGAAAACAATTCATGAGGACAGTGAAAGTGAAAAGGAAGATGAAGATGAAGAAGTGTCTTTGCTGGCACAAAAATTCAAAAGAATCGGGGTCGTCCTTCTAAAGGAAGAAAGGTGAATAACAAACCTTCCGCAGGCAAATTTGGTAAAAGGACCAAAGAACCACAATGCCACACCTGTCGAAAGTATGGTCACCTATCTACCGAATGCCCAAACAGAAAAACTAAGGGTAAGGCCATGGCTGCCACGTGGGATGATACAGATGAGTCAAATTCAGAATCCAGTGACTCAGAAAGCAATGGAGATCAAAAATCATTGAAAATACTTATGGTCTCCACTGCTTCAATCACTCCCACCGAATCAGAGACCGAGAAAGAACAGCTAGCCATGGAATCATCTTCATCCGACAATGGAAAAGAAGAAGAAGAAATTGAAAAGGATAAACCACAAGATGCGTATAATCAACTCTATATTCATAGCATCAATATCCTTAAGGGACTTGGAATATCAGAAAATAAAGGTAAAGTGCTGCAGAAAGATTTGGATAAAGCATTGGAAATCAACACACAATTGATAAATGATCTGCAGCAATATCATATGGATAATGATAGACTTGAACAAGTCAATACTCATCTTAAAAACGAGTCTGAAAAACTGAACAAACAGGTTGAGCAATTAAAAGACAAAAATATGCTTCTTCAAAACGAAAATCATACACTCATGTTTGATCTAGAAGAATCCAAGAAGATAGCCAAGATAAATTACAAGTTTTCCCAGAGTGGCGAAAAGCTAGAAAAACTGTTAGGAATGGGAAGACCTGGAAAGGATAAAAGCGGTCTTGGATATGAAAAACAAAAAACAAAGACTGGAAATGCAGCTCCCAGAACTAAAAAATCTGCTGCTTCTGGGAGTAAAACCAGAACAACTCCAGTGTGGCATTTGTGTGGTGATTCAGGTCATTATAAGGATGAATGCATAACACCTAGGAGGACTAAACCTAACTCTGGTCAGAATCATGTTAACGAATTATCAACAAGAGAAATACAAAACTTCAAAGTTCTCTTAAGGATATGGATAGAAGCAATGCATCTGCACCACCACTCAAATTGATCAACAAAATGAAATGGGTAAGAAAGAAATAATTCAGATCATGTATCAGAATCTGAACCTATGCTAAAATGAGGAAACATTTTTGTTGAACATCAAATGATATATCTGAGGTGCTTCACCTCCTCTTTTTGTATAAACAATCAAATGTTTATAATTTTGCTGTGTATAGTGTGTGTACATAATTTTTTAGTATACTGTTGATAGAAATATGAAAAGTATATTTGAAGATCTGTGAATGCAGAAAACTAAAAATTCTCATCTTCGATATGACTATCGATATGACATTCTCGATTTATCAATAAAAGTCGATATTATCGACACCTCTTTAGGATATGAAAAGTCGGGCGGCCAAGAATGATATCGAAAACAGACTCGATAGAATCGATAAGTTAAAAGTGCACCTACTTGTGCCCTGGTTTGTCAAGTTACGTGAATGGTACGTCAGACTGGCTACAGAACTTGATAGGAAGATTATTTCAAGCGTCTGCCTCAACCAGATGTGTGGAAGCTCGCCATAGGTAAATCATAGCCTCACGTCCCACGACCCAAAACACCAGGTAATTAAAACCCTTAAAACAAGATGGACATCTTAGGGTTTTTGTGGTGAGAAAACTTTTTCAAAATAGGAAAATCTCTATATTTTTCTCCCCTTGTCGATCTTATCGAAACACCCTCGATATGATCGACCTGTTCTATCGATGTCCTCGATACCTTAACGATATTATCGATGAGAGGACCAAAAGTGTCCAGCAACTAAATATTCATCTGCACAGATTTATCGATGTATTGATACACATATCGATATCATCGATATAAGTACAAATATGTCCAGTAACTTCATAACATATCTGGATGAATTATCGAAGTATCGATACACCTATCGATATCATCGATATTCAAATCTCGAGTCCATCGAGAGTGGCACGATAAGATCGAAAGATAGTTTTCCGGCGCCCCTGTTTTTTTAAAGAAAATCTCAAAAATCTTCAATAGCATCGATGCTCTTCCGATATGATCTGAATTCAAATGTCGATAACATCGGAAGTCCATCGATGATATCGATCGTGGGCGCGCATATTTTACAGCAGATATTTCAGATTGTTCTTAACTATGATCGGGGGCCCTTCGATAGAATTGATATTCAAATATCGATGATATCGACACCAGGTCGATTGCATCGAACAAAGCCATAAATTGTCCAGTAAGCTCAAAGATAAATCAGCTGGAATTATCGATGCCTCAACTCTGATCTCGATATCATCGACATTCAAATTCCGATAATCTCGATGGTTCCCCGATCAATCTTGAAATCCTGAAATATTTCAATGTCAAGTCTCTCTCATTTTTCAAGTGTCGATGGATCGATCCTGTCATCGATGGAATCGGAGTTCGAAATCCAATGACATCGACAATATCTTCGATTCATCGACTAATTGGCAAAGAGTTTCAAAAGCATATGACATCGAGTCCAAGTCATCGAGCAGACCATCAATGCTATCGAGAGTATACGCTCGATGATATCGAACTTACTCGATGATATCGAACTCTGTCATAAATGTGACCGTTTTATATCCGTTAGAGCTTTTTGCCTATATATAGAGGACTTGTCTTTTGTTGCTGTAAGAGAGAAAAGAGAGCTTTTGTGTGTTTCAACTTACATCTTATACCCTAAGCCCTTTCTCTCGAGGGAGTTCATCCTCCAATCCACTCTCACCATTGATACTCAATAGAGTGGATTGGAAAATGAACTTCCGCATTCAAGGATCCTCTAGCTACTACCTTAATGGCAAATCATTATGCTGGGATGCCTTGAATGCATAAGATTGGAACTACTCTACCTTCCTTATAGGAAAACCTTTAGAGAGTAGGATTTCTGTAACGCCCTGAAATTAGAGGGTCGAGTAGCAACTCAACTCTCGAGTTCCAAAACATCACTTATGCAACATAGATAATGATGATTAAATGTTATCTGTGTTAGAGCAATAAACATGAGTGAGATTATACCAAAACAGTAATTCATACTCCAGATCAATTGTATAAAGGCAAACGGAAGACTGAAACTGTATATATATGTATGTAAAAGAAACAAAACCATCTCAATCTCCAGTGTATGAACCCATCTGAGTCACCATATACATATATCTATTTTATGAACAAAATGGCAAAAGTACAACTAAGGAAATAAGTCCTGTAAATCCCGTTGATCCAGGCAGTCTAGTCAAAGCCACCAGAATACTGCATAAAGGAGAACTCGTCCTGGTCCTCGTCATAGTCCGGCTCAGCCTCCTGAGTCGTCACCTCATCTGCACTTAAGACAGAGTCTGGTTGGTATGTACAACACCGTCCCGTAACGTGGGAGTGAGTAGCTAACTCAGTGGAACAATAAAGTATAGGTTAACATGTTATCAATTCAGTCAAGTAGTAATGATAAAGCAGTAAAATCAAACACTCCTAACTACTCTTATTAATGCAAGTATGAATGCAGTCATGATGCATGCCCTCACTACACACTCCCTCGTGCGACACCATCTTACGTTCGCGGCATGCTTGCATTCCTCAGTGCTCCACATCTTCCAGGCACATGCAATGCGATGATGAGCATGATTATCGAGTTATTATTAGTTCATTTCAAACAGCAGGATTGGGAAACTAAGGTACCTCCCTTATATCATTCTCAAACATGATCCATTCTAGGGACGTCAGTCCCAGTTAATCTCATACGATGGTGTGTTTCTGAAAAGGCCAAGCTATATGTCCTAGAGGGGGGTGAATAGGACTATACCAAATTTAAAATAAAATCAGCGGAAATAAAGTAAACCAATAGCCTTACAATTATGAATCAATTCACAATGCTAAATTTAAATCACCTTGATAAATAAGTATTGAGAGATTGATACAAATTCAGTTCTAAGGACAACCTTACACCATAATAAACAAGGGCTTATGGTAGGACAACCTTATTTCTAGAACATCTTTTGGATCAAGGACTCAATTTTAATAGAAGTAAATGAAATAGCAAGGAATTGAAATTAAATGCAGAAGTATAGATCTAAATTATTACAACAATCCCCACACTTGCTTGAAATGTAAATAGTTACAACATTCACATCCACTTGTACATTCCACACAATTGAATGATAAAAGATATGAAAATTAAGCAAGCATTCAATCCACAAGACAAAGAGTTATAGTGGTTCGCCTGTGTGTACACCAACTGTCTTTCAACAGCCACACAGAAAGCTACTCCACTCCTAATATCCTCACACAGGGGATATTAGCGTTCACTATCAAATAGGTTTTCACAGGTTCACCAAAAACCTTTACAATTGTGTCTTTTTCACTTGGGCTTACACAATTCAAAAACCCCTCTTTTCTGAGTTTTCTGGCTCTCCTCAGATAACCAATACAATGAGATTTTTTTCTGGTTCAACCTTAAACAAAACCAATACAATGAGATTTTTCTGGCTTAACCTCAAACAAAACCAAAAGTAAATAAATTTTACAGAATTGTAAAATACCTGGATTTCTCCTTTTCGTAGCAACCCGGTAGAACCAATCGGAGTAGATGATTGAATGTCAAAGTTCAATTTCCAATACTCACATTCATATGGTTCTAAATTCTAATTGATTTTAGATTTTAACTAGTTGGGCGTAGCTATATTTGATTTTGATTCCAAGAAGAAGGAATAAGATAATTCCTCTTTTCAAAAAAAGATTGGAATACAGAAACAAAATCAAATTAAATAAGCTAGCAAAAAGGAATATTAAATAAGCACAATGTAGCTTAAAATAAACACAGACTTATCTCAGAGTGATCACTTGAAATTTCTTGAATTGAATCGAGTTGAAGTGTGAAAACTCTGAATTTCGTTTCAATTTATAGAAGCAAAAATCGCTCCTACGACTGGTCTTAGAAACCTTCGACTGGTCGTAGCTCTAACGGATATTTGAAATATTGAGCGCGATCTTTGAAAGTCGTTCCACGACTGGTCGTGAGAAGCCTACGACTGGTCGTGGGTCACCTACGACTGGTCGTAGATCTCTACGACTGGTCGTAGGACCATAGATTAGGTTGCTGGACTTTGAGTCGTAGCTCTACGACTGGTCGTGGACGAGTCGAAGCCACACCTACGACCGGTCGAAGGACCTCCAGGACTGGTCGTGGGTGTACCAAAAATTTCAAAAAATCTTCAACAACTTAGGACTGGTCGTGGAATTTCTTGGACTAGTCGAACCAATGCTAGGACTGGTCGAACAAGAGCTAGGACTGGTCGTAAAATAGACCAAACTTATGTAAAATAAACATTTGATTTATGTATCCAAAGTGACCTACTTAAAGGGTCAACCTAAGGTCATTCAAACCTGAACATGTCGTATGGACATTGAACTTCAACCATTCAACGAATGTAGATTTTTTTTGAACCATATCAGGCTTGAGATCTTGAACTTGTTGTAGCTTTAAACTTGAGATCTTCATCAGCATAAAAACTACTTCATGCGTTGCTTATTAGTCTTGAAGTCATTTCTTGAGTTGTTTCTTAAGACTTGAACTTCAACATTGTAGCTTCTTGAACTTCAATAATGTAGCTTCTTGAGACTTCAACATTGTAGCTTCTTGAACTTCAATAATGTCATGAAGTGTTTATGTAGTGTCTTGAATACATATAAATCACCATACAAGCACAAGACACAGATAGATGTTTTGACACATCAAAATTTGACAACCAAAGGAGCATGAGACCATAGCACTTACAATCTCCCCCTTTGTCAAATTTGTGACAAAACACCCAAATAATAATACTTTCAATAGAAATAAGAGAAGTACAGGCACAACATGTTCAAAATAGAGAATCATGCAAAGTTATATAGATATGATAAGTAATAACTAGCATCATTCTCCCATAACTACCCCTGAGAAGCTTAACTCCCCCTGAGTAATAGGAGCACATCATAATCATTAAATTAAATTCAAATAAAGCCAAAGCCTCCCAAAACTTCTCCCCCTTTTTGACACAAAATGATAAAGGAAGAAGAGCAACAATGATAATGAAAATAGGAGTTGATTCAAGAGAGCATAGTGCATAATTCAAAAAGTCAGTAAGCATGTAAAGTTCAGACTTAAAAAAAAATTATTACAGACCCATCAAAAATTCAGTCAGAACCAGAAGAGGGAGCAGGATTAGATGGATCAATTTTGTGTAAACCCTAGCAACCCGCCTCATATATTTGCGTAAATAAGAAAATTGCGTGTCTTGGGTAACACGAATTTGAGCCACCTGCTCTTGAAGGGAATTCAATCTCTCATCAAAATCAGAAGGCTGAAAATCAGGATCATCAGCCGAGTCTGACTCAAGTTCTTCAAATAAATCATCCATATTCACGTCTTCAGGAAGATCACCAGCTTGATCTGCATTTCCTGCTTCAGCACCACTGCTACCAGCATCCACTTGGCCATCAGCCAATTCTAAATTCATCTTGTTAATATTGGAATTATTAAAAGGGAGATGATGGATGGGTTTTTCTCTAGCAGGCATAGCCACGAGCATATGATTTGCCAGCATAGTCAACAAATAACCAAAGGGAATATCACTATGTCCTGGATGGTGACGAGACAAAATAATGGAATGACAAATTAAAGAAGGTAGACATATTTTTGCACCAGAGATGACAGAATGCAAAACACGAACCATGAAAGCAGTGAGTTCGGTTTTATTACCAGAACGTGGATAAAGATTTGAGATGAAAATCCTATGAAGTACTCTGTGTCTGGGTAACAAGTACCTTAAGGGAAGTGCATGACCTTTATGAGTCCAGTGAACATCCAAATTACATAAATCTCTAGTAAGCATTTTTCGTTCAGATTCTGAGAGTCTGTCATGTAAAATATGAATTGGAATGCCCTCATCATTGACAGGTATTTCCATAATGTGAGCAATCAAATGTCGATCCACTAAAAATAATCCTTCTTGAGTATCAATTTTAAAAGTTAAATTCTCAAGAGAAAAATCACAGATACATGCAAACATGGATTGGGCAATGGACTGGTATGCAGCTCACCCCAATGTAAGATGTTATCCCATCCCACAGATTGCAACAGAGGAAGGATACCAAAGGAAGCAATGTGATTAACATTAACAGGATGCTCAACAATAATATTGCGCATACGCAAATCCCGAGCATTAGAAGGATCATTTTCGGGAGAGCGAAGATGACGTTGTGCAATAGATGCTGATCTAGATGAAGAGGGACCTCGTGTAGTTTTCTTTTTACCTCTAGCATCCATTTTCAAAGGACTCAAGGAAACAAAAAGATGCAAGATAGAAGAAATGGGGTTTTGATAGAACAGATTTTTCAAGATAAAACCCCAAACTTGCAATGAACGACCAACTAGATTCTACAAGAATGAGATTTGAAACACCAATAACAAGAATCTACAAGAAAATTGCAAAAGAACCACTAACCTTGAAGTACCATGAAGGTGGGTTCAACCGGCCGTAGCTAGGACCGTTGGAGAATAAAAAGGAAATGAAGAAGAAGAGTCAAATCCCCAAAATAAAGTGAAATCACGAGTTTCACGACCGGTCGTGTAAGTGTTCGACCGGTCATATCACGACCGGTCATGTACACTCACGACTGGTCGAGTACCGACTCAAAATTTGCAATTTTTTCAAATAATTTTCAAATTTAAGCAAATAAAACATCAAACTTATGTACATTATGATACACCAAATCATGCAAATTCAATTTAAATTGCACATACCGAGATCAAACTTTAATTTATTAAACCTGCTTTTCTCGAGCGGTTTAGTGAAAATGTCCGCAAGTTGAGTCTCGGTTGGAATGTAATCCAAATATATTAATTTTTCTTCCACTAATTCACGAGTGTAATGAAATCTAATGTCAATATGCTTAATACGTGAATGCTGAACTGGATTTTTAGAGATATTTATTGCACTGGAATTATCACAAAATAAAATCATAGAATCCTGAGTAATCCATAATCGCTTAACATACGTTTCATCCAAACAAGTTGAGTACATGCATTTCCAGCAGCAATGTATTCAGCCTCAGCTGTTGATAGCGATATAGAACTTTGCTTCTTGCTAAACCAAGAAATAAGACAATTTCCAATGTAGAAACAAGCACCACTGGTTGATTTCCTATCATCAATGTTTCCAGCCCAGTCAGCATCTGCGTACCCGGCTAATTGAACATTAGTCTCGTGTGGATACCAGAGACCCAGTTTAGTAGAACTTGCGACATATCGCATAATCCACTTAACAGCAGTTAAGTGAGATTCTTTAGGATTTGATTGATAACGAGCACAAATACCAACACTCAAAGCGATATCTGGTCTACTAGCAGTCAAATAAAGCAAACTACCAATCAAACTACGATATAATTTAGGATCCACATCATTACCTGTAGAGTCTTTTGAGAGTCTCAAAGTTGTACTCATAGGAGTATCAAAATTTTTACCTTTCTCAAATCCAAATTTCTTAATTAAATTCAGAGCATATTTGGTTTGAGAGATAAAAATTCCATCAGGTTGTTGTTTTACTTGCAACCCTAGGAAATAGTTTAATTCTCCAACCATGCTCATTTCGAATTTAGACTTCATCAAATCTGCAAACTCAACAGTCATGTTAGTACAGGTTGATCCATAAATAATATCGTCAACATATATTTGAACCATTAGAATATCATCGTTATGTTTCTTAACAAAGAGCGTCTTATCAACACATCCCATCTGAAAATTATGACTCAGTAAAAACTTAGTTAGTTTTTCGTACCATGCTCTGGGAGCTTGTTTCAGACCATAAAGAGCCTTCTTAAGACGATACACATGATCAGTAAATTTAGGATCTTCAAACCCTGTAGGTTGTTCAACATATACCTCTTCATGTAAATCACCATTCAGAAAGGCACTCTTTACATCCATTTGGTGAATTTTAATCTTCCTAAAACAAGCAATGGAGATAAAAAGTCTGATTGATTCAAGACGAGCTACAGGGGCAAATGTTTCATTATAGTCAATACCTTCAATTTGTGTATACCCCTGTACAACTAGTCTTGCTTTATTTCGAATAATATTTCCAAGTTCATCAGATTTGCTTTTGAAAATCCATTTTGTTCCAATAATATGTTTATCTTTAGGTCTAGGAACAAGGTACCAGACATCATTTCTGACAAACTGATTAAGTTCTTCTTGCATTGCAAGAATCCAGTTTTCATCCGAAAGTGCTTCTTTTACGTTAACCGGTTCAATCTGGGATGTAAAGCATACGTAGTTACATATGTCCTCTAATTGTCTACGAGTGCGCACACCAGTGAGAGGGTTTCCAAGTATTTGAGAAGTTGGATGATCTTTAACAGTCCTTAATTCAGAATTAGTTTCACTTGATGAAGTTTCTTTTTTCAAGTATAAGCACTTCATCATTATCTGAACTAGGAACAGGTGTATTCAAAAGATCGTCAATCACAACATTTATTGACTCTTGAATCACACCGGTCCTGTTGTTCAGAACACGATATGCACGACTGTTTAAAGAATATCCTAAAAAGATCCCTTCATCACTTTTAGTGTCAAACTTTCCCAAATTTTTACGGTCACGCAAAATATAGCACTTGCTGCCAAAAACTCGAAAGTATTTGACAGAAGGCTTTTTCTCAAACCACATTTCATAAGCCATTTTATTATTAGATTTACAAATATAAACACGGTTAATAATGTAGCAGGCTGTATTCACTGCTTCAGCCCAGAGATTCCTAGGGAGCTTCATGCTATCTAACATAACATTTCCCATTTCTTGAAGCACTCTATTCTTTCTCTCGACAATTCCATTTTGTTGAGGAGTTTTAGGTGCAGAGAATTCATGCGATATTCCCTGATCGCTACAGAATTTCTCAAAACCGCTATTTTCGAATTCGGATCCATGATCACTACGGATCTTGTTGACTTGAGAATATTTTTCAGTTTGAATCTGTTTTATAATCTTTTTCACTTCATCAAGGGTTTCTGATTTGTCTCTCAAGAATGAAACCCAAGTGTATCTTGTATAATCATCTACAATAACTAAGATGTACTTTTTGCCACCTCGACTTTCCATTCTTGTTGGTCCTATAAGATCCATGTGGAGAAGCTTGAGTGGTCTTGTGGTGGTATTGGAGTTCACCTTTTTGTGAGAGCTCCTAGTTTGTTTACCATACTGGCATTCACCACAAATCTTGTCTACTTTTTGCATCTTAGGTAGACCTCTAATTAGTTCACTTTTGCTCAATCTGTATAAATTTCGGTAGTGTACATGTCCAAGGCGTTTATGCCATAATTCTGTCTCATCGGTATGGACCATGTAGCACGTTTGTTTAGATGAGCTACCATTGCTTACTATATAGCAGTTTTCAGAAGTTCTGCGACCAGCTAATATTACAGAACCCTTTTCGTTTATAATTTCACAACCTTGATTAGAAAATTTAACATTATGGTTGTTATCGCATATTTGAGATATGCTCAACAGGTTGTGTTTTAAACCCTTAACATATAAAACATTTTTAAATAAGGGAAGGTTATAGAGTTGGACCGTATCTTTGCCAATTATCTTGCAGTTGCTACCATCACCAAATGTGACTGACCCATCAGTCATATCTTTAAGATCGGTGAATAGTGCCTTGTCGCCTGTCATATGTCTGGAGCATCCACTATCTAGGTACCATTTCGAATGGCTTGTAGCTTTGAAAGCAGTGTGAGCAACTAAACAGGCAACCTTAGGAACCCATTTTAGAACTGTTTTGGGTTTAGGAGAATAGTTGGTCTTCTTTTGTTTACAGTTGTAAGAGTGACCTACAGAGTTAGATTTTAATAGTTCCTTAAGTAAATCAACAATTTTTTCAGCTAGTGGGTTTTGAATCTGATTTTTGAAGTTTATATAGCTGCTTTTGGATTTTTGAAAAGTTTTTGTATTTTTAGAAAAAACTTGACTAGTACCTTTTCCTTTTAAGTTAGAAGTCTCTCCTTTCACAAAATTGGAAGGAGTATTCTTCTGTTTAGGAGATGTGTTTTTATCATAGCCCAACCCGGATCGATCGCCACATTTTCTTGATCCGGATAATAATTTTTCTAATTTTGGATCACCTTGGGCATATCTCCATGTGTCCTTCAAACTCAGAAGAGAAGATACTTCATTTTTAAGTTTCTCATTTTCAGATTTCAAATTTTCAATCAGGGAGGTTTTGAATTCCAGATCACACTTTGATTTTTCAAAACAATCTGAAATTTGGGATTTTTCTAAAACAAGGGTTTCAAAACATTCTTTAAGTTTAAAAAACTTTTCTTTTTGAAGTTTAAGTTTGACAGCAATTTTACAACTTTCCTTATATAAGGCATTGTAAGCATCTTGAAGATCTTCATCATTTTCATGATCACTATCCAAATTTTCTTCACTTGTTGAATCATCATGATCTGAAAAAGTAAACTTGGCTAGAGTCATAAGGGCCTTAGTTCACTGCCCGACTCGGTTTCTGAATTTTCTGATTCAGAAGAGGCTTCAGAATCAGACGATTCATCCCAAGTAGCCAACATACCCTTCCTTTTGGATCTGTCCTTTTTAGGACATTTGTTTGCTAAATGCCCATATTCTTGACAGTTGTAACATTGACTATCTTTCAATGACTTCCAAGTTTTAGACTTAGGTTTAGAACGTTTCTTTTCATTTGCCTTTTGAAAGTCGACTCTTTTCTTATTTTTGAAAATCTTATAAAACTTTTTCGCCAAAAGGGCCATATCATCTTCAGACTTTTCTGAATCTGAATTTTCTTGAGTAATACTTTTAGATGACTTCAAAGCAATAGATTTACCTTTAGGAGCTTTAAAACTTAATTCATAGGTTTGTAAAGAACCAACTAATTCTTCTACCCTCATATTATCCGTATCACGAAGTTCCTGGATTCCGGTTACCTTAGAATTGAACCGTTCAGGAAGAGAGCGTAGTATTTTTGCACACACTTTACTTTCTGGGATCTTATCGCCAAGACCCCACATTGAGTTTACAATGTCATTCAATCTAGTGTAAAAGTCCATAAACATTTCATTTTCCTCCATATGAATTTCTTCAAATTTAGTTGTGAGGAGTTGGACTTTAGATTTCTTGACAATGATGTACCTTCGTGTGTCATTTCTAAAATATCCCAGGCTTGCTTTGCAGTATCACAGGATATGATTCTTTTGAACTCATCCGGTGATAGTGCGTAAGTGATTGCATTTAGTGCTTTAGCATTAGCACTACTCTCATTTTTCTGAAGTGTGGTCATTGGAAATACGGTGTAATTTTCATAGATTTTAAACCATCAACTCCAGTTACTTCCATGATAGGAGGATTTCATTCAGTCACTGTGGCTTGCCACACACTTTCATCCATTGATTTGAGGAAGATCCTCATTCTGGCTTTCCAATAGGCATAGTTGGAGCCATCAAAGGGTGGAGGCCTAGTAACTGAAAGGCTATCAAAATTTGACATCTTTTTATATAGCTTAGATCGTTAGCTCAGGAAATAAATCCAAATAAAAAGCAACAAAAATGAGCTATTAGGCTCTGATAACACTTGAAAAGGCCAAGCTATATGTCCTAGAGGGGGGGTGAATAGGACTATACCAAATTTAAAATAAAATCAGCGGAAATAAAGTAAACCAATAGCCTTACAATTATGAATCAATTCACAATGCTAAATTTAAATCACCTTGATAAATAAGTATTGAGAGATTGATACAAATTCAGTTCTAAGGACAACCTTACACCATAATAAACAAGGGCTTATGGTAGGACAACCTTATTTCTAGAACATCTTTTGGATCAAGGACTCAATTTTAATAGAAGTAAATGAAATAGCAAGGAATTGAAATTAAATGCAGAAGTATAGATCTAAATTATTACAACAATCCCCACACTTGCTTGAAATGTAAATAGTTACAACATTCACATCCACTTGTACATTCCACACAATTGAATGATAAAAGATATGAAAATTAAGCAAGCATTCAATCCACAAGACAAAGAGTTATAGTGGTTCGCCTGTGTGTACACCAACTGTCTTTCAACAGCCACACAGAAAGCTACTCCACTCCTAATATCCTCACACAGGGGATATTAGCGTTCACTATCAAATAGGTTTTCACAGGTTCACCAAAAACCTTTACAATTGTGTCTTTTTCACTTGGGCTTACACAATTCAAAAACCCCTCTTTTCTGAGTTTTCTGGCTCTCCTCAGATAACCAATACAATGAGATTTTTTCTGGTTTAACCTTAAACAAAACCAATACAATGAGATTTTTCTGGCTTAACCTCAAACAAAACCAAAAGTAAATAAATTTTACAGAATTGTAAAATACCTGGATTTCTCCTTTTCGTAGCAACCCGGTAGAACCAATCGGAGTAGATGATTGAATGTCAAAGTTCAATTTCCAATACTCACATTCATATGGTTCTAAATTCTAATTGATTTTAGATTTTAACTAGTTGGGCGTAGCTATATTTGATTTTGATTCCAAGAAGAAGGAATAAGATAATTCCTCTTTTCAAAAAAAGATTGGAATACAGAAACAAAATCAAATTAAATAAGCTAGCAAAAAGGAATATTAAATAAGCACAATGTAGCTTAAAATAAACACAGACTTATCTCAGAGTGATCACTTGAAATTTCTTGAATTGAATCGAGTTGAAGTGTGAAAACTCTGAATTTCGTTTTCAATTTATAGAAGCAAAAATCGCTCCTACAACTAGTCTTAGAAACCTTCGACTGGTCGTAGCTCTAACGGATATTTGAAATATTGAGCGCGATCTTTGAAAGTCGTTCCACGACTGGTCGTGAGAAGCCTACGACTGGTCGTGGGTCTCCTATGACTGGTCGTAGATCTCTACGACTGGTCGTAGGACCATAGATTAGGTTGCTGGACTTTGAGTCGTAGCTCTACGACTGGTCGTGGACGAGTCGAAGCCACACCTACGACAGGTCGAAGGACCTCCAGGACTGGTCGTGGGTGTACCAAAAAATTTTGAAAAATCTTCAACAACTTAGGACTGGTCGTGGAATTTCTTGGACTAGTCGAACCAATGCTAGGACTGGTCGAACAAGAGCTAGGACTGGTCGTAGAATAGACCAAACTTATGTAAAATAAACATTTGATTTATGTATCCAAAGTGACCTACTTAAAGGGTCAACCTAAGGTCATTCAAGCCTGAACTATGTCGTATGGACATTGAACTTCAACCATTCAACGAATGTAGATTTTTTTTTTGAACCATATCAGGCTTGAGATCTTGAACTTGTTGTAGCTTTAAACTTGAGATCTTCATCAGCATAAAAACTACTTCATGCGTTGCTTATTAGTCTTGAAGTCATTTCTTGAGTTGTTTCTTGAGACTTGAACTTCAACATTGTAGCTTCTTGAACTTCAATAATGTAGCTTCTTGAGACTTCAACATTGTAGCTTCTTGAACTTCAATAATGTCATGAAGTGTTTATGCAGTGTCTTGAATACATATAAATCACCATACAAGCACAAGACACAGATAGATGTTTTGACACATCAAAATTTGACAACCAAAGGAGCATGAGACCATAGCACTTACAGTTTCTAAGTCGCTGTAAAGGCTGTCAGGGCTGTTACACGCATTCGTTACACCACTCCCCCATCACCTTTTTAGCGGTTCATCACTAAATTGATACAGGCCTAGTTCATACTCTATACACTGCGGCAAAACTCGTCGCTTCACCGTAAATTCAGAGTATGCTCGAGGTCACTACAAAGGGCTCGTCACCAATCAGTGTAGCCGACAGATCGAATATAGTGTCCCATACCACCATAATCGGCTCACGAGTCTAGTTGCTCACTGGTCACTACGGGGAGGCACGTGGCCCCGGCGTAGGCCGACAGCTCGACCACGGTGTCCCATACCACCATGCCCGACTCATGAGTCTTAGCGAATCGAGGTACCATGGTTAACGGGATTTCACTGGTAAGTTTGGTACCCTAGGTTCAAGCAGTTGCATCCAAACATGGTGAACATACATTAGACATATCGGGTTACTTGACGAGCCTGACTAGCTCGAGCGCACAATCATCTGAACGACATGTAGTGCATAAGCACTTCGCGTGGCCTAACCACTGTCGCCAACTGAAGTACTACTCGGGTTCGTCAAACACATCTTACATGGTGAAATGAATCTCAACTACGATCTCGAGTCTGGTACCGATTGTCTGGACTATAAACATAGTCCCAAACTCAATCAATCCTTATTTAGAGCATGTGGAGTAAATCATAATAAACAAAGTGATTCAAGCAAGTTAACAAGCATGTTATAAAGCATGTTATAAAGCATGTTATAAAGCAACATATAAACAGGAGATACAAACACATATATTTCATAAGTAAGCGGTTAAGTTAAACAATCAACATGGAGGAAATCATATACGTCTCTAAGGTAGTTGAGAATCCCATCTCAACACCTACCTAAGACACCATCATCCAAACACTTACTCTCACAAGCATTTTCACAAACACTTAGAATACACTATTTCAACATACATATTGTACATTAGCAAAACATGTAGTAGGGCGAGTCCTTTCGCCAAACAAGTATTTTACGCATATAATATGTTCATACAGCAAATAATCATGGCAAACACATTTCTAAATCTTATACGTATACGGTACTTTCTAAAATACACTATTTCAATATAAATAGTGTATATTAGCAAAACATGTATTAGGGCGAGTCCCTTCGCCAAATAAGTATTGTATCCATATATAATATATTCATACAACAAATAATCATGGCAAACACATTTCCAAAATTTATACGTATACGGTACTTTCTACAAATACCTAAAGTATGTAAAATTCCATATTCTTCATCTTTAATTGAAACGGAAAATAGACAGCACTTTGTACATGTGCAATTCCATGCAGATCATGAATCTATCATTATCTGACATTGAAAGCGTTGAAAACCATAACCTATACACCTAAAGTCCTCACCTTTCGTCTTAGAATCGTAACGAATCAGCTAGGTTTGCTAAGCTTCCGTCTTCGGTAGTTTGGTAGCCTATAGAATGAAATAGGCTAGCTATTTCATAACCTACAACCTTCACAACCCCAAAACAGATTAGGGTTAGGGTTTCTTACCTAGAAACGAAGTCGGAATCGTTGGGAAAGTGACTAGACTTGCGTGGTTAAGCTTGTAGAATGGCAGGGGATAGCAGTAGGGAGTTTCTCCAACTTCTCTCACACTTTCTCTCTCTTTTTCTCTCTTCTCACTTAGGGTTTTTCTCAAATTCGTATGGCTGCAAGAGAGAGGGTTCTAAGGTCCTTATATAGCCTAAAAACACTCCAAAATAGACTTATGGTCAAGGAACACTTAGGTTATAACCAAAGCGAGCCTTTCCCAGCTCAACAGAGCACTTCTGGCGGGCCTGTTCACTCCCCGAGTATAGGGTTGTGATGTAGTAATAAACTCGATAAGATCGAGGTCGAATCCCACGAGGACTGGTCGTCACAATTCAAATCTGTGATTCTCCTTAACTAATCCAACAAATAATGGAGCAATTTACTAACACAAATCTATGAAAAAATAATTGAGAACATGGAAGAAAATTCAATCAGAGAGAGCACTAGGACTTTCGAATCCACCCCTAATTATCCTAACCCTTGTTTTGTCTGTTAATTCACTTTAATTTAGATTGATCTAACTTATCTAGAGAAAGCACAATCTGTGTCCTTAATCGGGCATACAGATTGTCTAATTCCTTCAAGCAATGCCATGAATAACATATCCCATGTCCTTGGTCGGGCACATGGAATATACCGTTCGTTAAAGCACCCTGTCTCTTCCTCTATAGGAACCTGTTCATAATCAGACACAAGCACCTAGAATAAGCATCCAAACAACATCCATCTATATACTTTGGTCGAGTTCATAGATGGAGAAGTAGAGAATTTAAACCAATCAAGCCCACTTAGAGAAAGAGACACACCAATCAAGTTTTAAGTAAAATTAACAATAAAAGAGTTAATCAAATTAGGGGCTTCATCTCAGCCCTAGCTGAGAGATTAGTTACCCATAAAATCCATTAAACAGATGGATAAATAAAATTCATAAACAAAACATCAAACCGATTTCTCTCTTTCTTCTTTCTTCTCTTTCTTCTCTTTCTTCTCTCCCTTGCTCTAGATCTGGACTTCCCTGCTTCTCTGGATGCCTTCCCATGTCTAAAAACTCCTCTTTTATAGCTGCTGGAGGGCTGGAGTCAGTGGCAGCGTTGTAGCAGGACATGGAGTGCAAATTTTCGCAGCCATGATCGGTGGGCCCCACCGAAGTGTTTTCTGAAAAATCCACCCCATCCATTGGATTCAAGACGAAATTTCAGTAAAGAATGGGTGGTTTTGAACGTTCATTAACGCGGCCCAGAGAAGAAATCACGAAGAGATCAGTTTTGAACGTTGCAGGACAGCCCTTTTGTGGCCTCTGTATCACACACATGTGCACACATGGTTGCAAAGTTTCAACATGGGTTTGTAGTATTCGCGGCCCTCTACAAGATGGATGGATTGGATCTTCCGTACAGGCCATGGGTGGGGCCCACAACTCTTCGCAAAAATGGACGGCGTCCGTTCGTTACGCGGAAGCGAAACAGGGACGCGGACTCTTCCGCTGCGAGAATGGTGGGGCCCACTCCTTCTCTTAAATTGAAAATTCACTCCGTCCATTGGATGGAGGAGAAAATTTCGATCAGGAGTGTATGTTTGCACTTTCCGTTGATGAGGTCCACCTGAATTTCTGCTCCACCGTCCGTCTTACGTTTGGACGGTTTAGATCTGATCTCTGTTTTTATTTGAAATACGGCTACCTACACCTTGGTAATATCGACTTTATACAGAGAATGGACGGTTTGGATCGTCTGATTGATGGATGGTGTGGACCCACAACGCGAAAACTGTCGGTCGGTTCGGTGGCGCTGGAAACGGCAGCGACCGTTTTGATGAAGCCGCGGGTCAGCGGCTCGCTGACCGCTGTAGTCGGTCTAGTGTGGCGTGGCTACACATGTGCTCAGTGCACACGCTCCACGGTGTGGGGTCCACTATAATGTTTATGAGAAATCCACACCGGCCATCCTTTTTCCCATCTTAATTTAACCATTGGGACTAAAATTGAGGCAGTTCCAGATATCAGGTGGGCCCAGAATCGATGGTTTGTGGGCTGATTTGTCCGTTGGGGCACTTCCCGAGATATCCAGAGGTTGAAATTTAATATGTACAGTTAATTTATAGCCCTCATCCCATGTATGAAGTTTCGAACTGATCGGATGGCGGGAAACATGTGATCTTGCATTTTGGACCAATTTCGGGCCTCTTTAACGTGAACGGCTTGATTTTCTCGGATTCCTGTCGTGTAACTCCGTTGATCTTGGTTTTCTGGAGTCTGTCTCTTGCTCTGGTGTCTTCGGAGCGTAAAATTCACGCTTTTAACATCATTTTTCAATCAATGCTCCTGATTTCATCCTGTAACAAAAATACAGTAAAAATACTCCATTACGCATTATTATATACGTAAAATCTGGTAATGATCGGGGTCTGATATGCAATATTTGACCCTCATCAGGGTTCCCTTGAGCCAAAGGTCGGACTTAAGCTCACCAACCTTGGATCTAGGTGGAGTTAAGCTTTCGTTTCAGTTGGATTCCTAGATCATGCGTGGCAGACCAGTTTCAGTTCAACGGTCAGCGGATCCCGATCTGAAATTACAAGTACATGGATATGTTTATGAAATTTTTCCTGACCCGAGGGTGTATTTGGGTCAGATTCTGACAGTCTGGTTGCTTACAAAATGTCCGCAAGCGACACGTGCCAGATTACTATTTGAGATATTTATTTGTAAAGAAAAACAAGTGTTCTCATACTCCTCGCTCCGGACTCAAGCGAACAGCCGTGGGACACTGTCTGGATTTGATTTCCGAGATGGTTGTCAAGCCCAGTGAGGCGGTCCTAAGTCTTTAACTTCATATTATTTGGACTCCCGATGTGCGGTCCAGAGCTGATACGGAGTTTCAATGTGCTCCCGAGAGCAGTCGGGTAATGAGTTTGATCCTAGATTTTAGGGTAACCTAGCGTCAATGAATTTACAAGTTTTGGGTCTTGCAGATCGTATTTAAAGTGATTCAAATGGATTTCATGGCTAATCTAGTTTAGCACTTAGTTAACTTTGTCAAATTTCTAAAGGTTTTAATCCTAAGCGATTTCTGCCTGAGGTGGTACTCGGGCCATTGTACGGAATTTTTCGAGTCGTTATAATTTCATCTTCACCTTGACCCAACCCTAAGCCTAGTCTTGGTATATCTTTTGTGTTGCGGATCAAGGAAGTAGAAGACTCTTTGTCAACAAGGAGGAGGAAATCTTCGGCGTTGTGTTTAACGGGACTCATCGACTTATCTGTAAGTATTTAGAGTCCAGGAGGACACTTGCGATCTTTCCTTTCTAGGACTGGGTCTTAAGTGGTTCTCACCCTTTAAAGTCCTCAAGGAGGCCTCTGGTGGGAGTGTACTTTGTTGGGTGCGTTGTGTGGACCTTTGCTCTGTGGAGAGCATAAACATCTGGTTAGGAGTGAACCAGTAAAACTCCAGGGTTTGAGGTGAACCGAGTAGAAACCTCTGAGTGCGTTGTGTGGACCCTTGCTCTGTGGAGAGCATAAACATGTGGTTAGGAGTGAACCAGTAAAACTCCAGGGTTAGAGGTGAACCGAGTAGAAACCTCCGTGTAAGGGTTGAAGGTGAACTTGATTTAAAACCTTAGGTTTGAGGTGAACACTGGGAAACCTCCTTAGTGAATTCCTGTACACTCAAGGGTTGAGTGCGGCAGCCGGGAGTGGAGTAGACTTATCATCGAACCACTATAAAATGACTGTGTTTGTGATTGCTTTTCTATATGTGTGATTCATGACAATGCATTCATATTCATATATCTGATCACATCTCACACACATACACAGTCACATCCAATATAGACTAAGCTATATATTGTTATATCTTGATTAGTTTGTGATTGGATCCTCTACCTGGCTTGGAAGCTAGTAGAGTTACATTTGAGTAATCCTGAAAATTGCATACATGATAGGATTAGAGTGATAGGATTTTTAATATAACTCATAAATCTTTAAAAAGTCCTATTCACCCTCCTCTAGGAGATATTGGCATATTCTGACTTCAACTCAAGCGGTCTTCACCACTATTTCATAAGTAACCTCTCGATATTATCGAAACAATGGTCGATCATATCGACAGATGCTGCCCGATAAAAGCCAGCGAAACGAAAAAGGGGGCTATTTTCTCAAAGGGTTTCTCTGTCACTTTCTCTGCTCGATTCTCTCAACCAAATTAGTTGAAGCCACATCGGACTGCTCAAATCATTCCACAAATCGTGTAATACCCTTCAACACGTCAAGAGTCCATTCTCTTTTGGGTTTTTATTGTTTTGTCAGTTTTTTTTGTCTTCTTTCCCAAATCGTATCTGTCACATGGGAAAGGACAAAGGAGTAGCATCCGGTCAGCGGTAGTCTTCAAGAGCTACCCGACAAAAAGTCCTCGCCTCTAGAGAAAGAACGAGAGCCCCAAAAAGTGGGATCCCCACTCAGCAAAGATCACGAGTTGGGTCCCAAACCGAATCTCTGGCACCACCTCCTCCAACTAGAGCAAGTTCACAACCACCCAAATACATGGGCAGGAAGCTTATTCATAAAAGAAGGGTAGATCAAACCATACAAATTGGAACCCCTGTTTGCCGCAATAGATTGGCTGCCTGTTCTGAACTTTGGTGGGTCATGCCAACTTGAGAGAACCGCAACTTCCTTGTTGCGTGTCATTCACCAGTGGCTAACCCTCCGTCGTTCATGAAATCTTTGGGTGGTGATGATGTGTTTATCACGCCAGCTACAATAGCCGAAACTATTAGACTCAACATGGTCCCGGAAGGTATCCTAGAGATGGATCTTGATAACATGGACATTCGATCCAGGGTTACTATGTATCTTTGCAATAGTAGGGACATCCCCTGGCACCAAGGGAATGCTATAAAAGTCAGGTATATGGATCCTAGATTTCGGATCTTGCATGGTATCTTCGCTACCAACATCTACCCCAGAAGTACCAACAGGTTCGATCTCACTGGCCTCATGACCATGATCGTATACTCAGTTGCCAAAGATCTACCTTCCATCTCTAATTGTTTCTCAGTTGGTAAATGCCATCTACACATCTAGGGACCTTCATCTGCCATACCCCTGGATTATCAACATGATATACAACAAAATCGGATTCCCATCGACTACTGATCCGGTATTCCTGCTCCAAGTTTCAATAAAAGAAATATCTGGAAAATGGATTTGGAGTTTCACGAGTACAAAGAGAACCCTGAGGAAGAAATCCAGGCAGAAGAGGTTGAAGGAGAAGGTGGCGATCCCATGGAAGAGGCTGCAATGGCTAAAGATGCACCTCCTGGACTCGATCCAGCTCCGTCCACATCGTCAGTCGGGTATGGCAAAAGGTTCAAGCTGGACAGGATTGGAGCGATTCAGAAGGACATGCACTCAGTAAAAGAAAGGCTCACAGTCCTGAAAAGAATGGTTCAAGGAGTACAGAACACGGTTCAACATTTGGTGGATTTGATGACGTGTCGACAGGATGACACGATGCCATCTCATTCTGCCCAGTGAGGCTAGTTCATGCAAGCTATCATACACACTTTACTCTTAACTCGCGTTTGAACATCAGTATCTTTTTGGATGATCTTCACTATCATTGGTGTGTATGACAGCCTTCTAAGATGTGCACAGTTTTTTTTTTCGTATATGCCTACTGCTAAGCTAATGCTGGTGAATGTTGTTGGGTGCCCATATGTGGGCTTGATATTTTGTTTTGGTTACTACTGTGTGGAGCAGTATATTTTGGAATGAACAGTTTTTTTTTTTTGCCTGGGCTTTACTGTCGTCGGGGGCAGTTTTGGTTCTTTTATGGCTAAATATAATGCTCAATCTTTTTCCTACCATATTTGTGTTTCGTTCCCCTGATTTATCAAGTTATGGATTGCATATGATTAAAAACTGCTATACACCTGCTCTATCTTATCTAATATGCATTCATGAATTCTAAAATTGATTGAATCGAGTTACAACTTTTATACATCAATGATTTGCTTCTACCTGATTGGTTCTCCCAAGTGTTTCAAGCTTCAGTCAATATCATCTAAGATATCTTTGTCAATGACTGACAAAAAGGGGGAGAACATTTACAAACACCTCGAATGGAAATTGTATATCTATTTAAAGGTTGTTGCAGGTGTTAGGGGGAGCAGCCGCAACAAGCAAGGGGGAGTTGGAGTTTACAAGAAAGGGGGAGCAGCTATTGGGTCGTGTACATGGGTTAGAAAAATTGTAAAAATTGTGTAAAAGCATGTACACACAATTTAGGGTGTGTTTGTCTAGAACATTCTAGGGTGTTTTGGGAGTTTTGTCACGTAATTGACAAAGCGGGAGATTGAAAGTACCCTGGTTTGTCAAATTACGTGAGTGGTGGGTCAGACTGTCTACAGAACTCAATAGGAAGATCAATTCAAGCGTCTGCCTCAACCAGATGTGCGCAAGCTCATCACAGGTGTATTGTAACACCCTGAAATTCGGGGGTCGAGTATGAACTCATCTCCCGAGTTCCAACGTATCACTTATGCAACATACACAATGCTGGTTAAATGTTATCTGAGTTAGCGCAATAAACATGAATGAGATTATACCAAAACAGTAATTCATACTCCAGTTCAATTGTAAAAGGCAGGCGGAAGACTGAAATTTTATATTCAAGTATGTAAAGTAACAAAATTTTCTGAACTCCAGAGTATTAGTACTAGCTGAGTACCAATATACATGTATTGTTTCTAAGTCAAAAAAACCAAAATACAATCCTCAAAAGAGGCCCTGAGAATCCCGCAATGCAGCCGGCCTAAGCAAAGCCGTCAGAGTACTGCATGAAGAAGAACTCCTCCTGGTCCTCATCAAAGTCGAGCTCCGGCTCCTGAACCAAGGCGCCATCTACACCTGCGACAGAGTCTGGTGGGTGTTGCAAACACCGTCCCGTAACGTAGGAGTGAGTAGCTAACTCAGTGGAACAATAAAGCATAAGTTAACATGTTATCAAATCAATCAAGCAGTAATGATAAAGCAGTACAAATCAAGCATTTCTAACTACTCTTGTTAAGTGCAAAAATGATATGACATGATGCTGTATGCCCTTGCCAAACCACCCTCAAGCGACATCATCTTACGTTCGCGAATGCTTACTCCCTCAGTGCACCACATCTACAAAGCACATGCGGTGCGATGATGCTCATGATTACCAAGTTTTTATTAGTCCATTTCAACCAGCAGTATTGGGAAACTAAGGTACCTCCCTTGTATTATTCCCAAACATGATCCATTCTAGGGTCGTCAATCCTAGTTAATCTCATACGATATTATGGTTTGAGAAACGTAGTGAAGGCATCGCAAAGGGCTCGTCACCCGTCAGCGCGGATACAGATCTCACCGTATGCGGCTCAATTGCTGGCCGTCAGCTCGAGTACAGGTCTCACCGTACTCGGCTCAATCACTAGCCGTCAACTCAAGTACAGGTCTCACCGTACTCGGCTCAACTCACACTCTAGTTGCTGTGAAAGACTCGTCGCCAATCACAGACCCTTGGAGTGTACTCGATGATACCATGGAGGACTCGTCGCCCGTTAACACGAGTACAGATCTCACCGTACTCGGCTCTCGCCGAAGTATCGACAGGTCGAATACAGTGTCCCATACCACCGTATTCGGCTCACGAGTTGGTTGCGCAATGGTCACTACGGGGAGGCACATGGCCCCAGCGTAGGCCGACAGCTCGACCACGGTGTCCCATACCACCATGCCCGGCTCATGCGACTTAGCGGATCTAGGTACCATGGTTAAACGGGAATCGCCACTGGTAAGTTTGGTACCCTAGGTTCAAGCAGTAGCGACCAAGCATGGTGAACACACAAATACAATTCGGTTTACTTGACGAGTCTGACTAGCTCGAGCGCACCACAAGTTGAGCGATATGGAGTGCAAAAGCACTCCGTGTGGCCAACCACTATCGCCAACCGAAGTACGACTCGGGTCCGCCAGACACGTCCTTTGTGGCGACATGAATCTCAGCCACAATCACAAGTCTGGTATCGAATGTTTGGACTATATACATAGTCCCAAACTCAAACAGTTTTCATCGTTAGCATGTGAAGTAAAGCATGATAAACAAGCAATGCAAGCATGTTAGTAGGCATGTTATAAAGCATGAAATAAAACATGAAGTAAAGCATGTTATAAAGCATGTTGTAAAGTATGTGGTGAAGCATGTAGTAAGGCACTATCCACATAGGGATACCATTACATACACATTACAGGTGAGTGGTTCTAGCGAACCACCGCATGGAGGGAAACCTACTTGTCTCTAAGGGAGTCGGGAATCCCACATCAGCACCTCTCTAAGGCACTAATACATAAACATGTACTCATGCAAGCATTTGCACAAACACTTAGAATACACTATTCCAACATACATGACGTATGTTAGCCAATTTCGTGTTAGGGCTGTCCCTTCGCCACGTGAGTCTTTTACCCATGTATATCGTAATCATATAGCAAATAATCATTACAATTACATTTCCAAAAATCCGCACGTATGCGGTATTTCTAAAATACGCAATTTCAACATACATGACATTTACACATGAACATGTATTTTTGTGACTCCTTTCGCCAAACTAGCATTTTATCCACATATGATATAATCAAACATTAAATAAACATGTCAAACATTTTCCCAACAAAAATACATATACGGTATTTCTACGTATATCTAGAGTATGTGAAATTCCATATTCTACATCGCTAATCAAAATAGGAAACGGAAAGCACTTTGTACATGTGCATTTGCATGCAGATCATGAATCTATCATTATCTGACATTGAAAGCGTTGAAAAATGTAACTTATACACTTAAAGTCCTCACCTCAGCCCTTGGAATTCCAACGAATCAGCAAGGGTGTTGGAGCTTCCGTATACGGGAGTTTCCTAGCCTAAAGAGCATAACCGATTAGCTTTTTCATAACCTACCACTATCCAACCTCAAATCAGACCTAGGGTTAGGGTTTCTTACCTTCAAATGGGATGGACACCGTCGGGAAAACACCTAGAATATGGCGGTGTAGGCCGTGTGATGAGTGGAAGCAGCAGGAGGAAGATCGGCTACGATCTTCAAGCCTTTCTCTCTCTTTTCTCTCTCTCTCTAAGGGTTTGCTCCCAAATTCGTATGGCTGTGAGAGGGGCTGTTCTAAGCCCCTTTTATAGCCAAAATCATGTCCAAAATAGACTCAGGCTCAAGGGTGGCTGCATATATAGGCAGTTTGCCACTTTCCAAGCTCAAAAGGGATGTTCTAGTGGCCCTCCTTGAGCCAAACGTCAGACTTAAGCTCACCATCTATGGATCTACGTGGGATTACGTTTTCGACTCAATCGAATTCCCAGATCGCATGTGGCGGACCACTTTCAGTTCAACGGTCAGTGGGCCACGATCAGAAATTCTGAGTACATGTAAATGTTCCTGAAATTTTTCTTAATCCGAGGGTGTAATTTGGTCTGATTCCAACGGTCAGGTTGCTTAATACTGACGCGCAACCGAAAGATGCCAGATCACTATTCCAGATATTTTTATTTGGATGGAAATAGTGTTTTTCACTCCCTCGCTCCGGAGTGGAAAGAATGGCCGTGGGACATCGGAATCATCTGATTTTTGAGTTGATTGTCAAGCCCAGTGGGGCGGTCCTGGTTCCTTAGCTTCGTGTTAATCGGACTCCCGATGTGCGATCTAGACCTCATACGAAGTTTCGTTTCAGTCCCGAGAGCAGACGGGTAATGAGTTTGGCTCTAGACTTCAGGGTAACCTAGAGTCACTAATTCTGCAAGTTTTGGATCTTGCAGATCGTATTTAAAGCGATCCCAACGGATTTCATGATTAACCGAGTTTAGTACTTAGTTAACTTTGTTAAATTTCTAAAGGATTTAATCCTACGTGATTTCTGGTCGAGGTGGTACTCGACCCAATGTACGGAAATTTACAGGTCGTTACATGTATCTAAAGCCTCACATCCCATGACCCAAAACACCAAGTAAAGAAAAACCCTTAAAAATGAGTTAAAAATCATAGGATTTTAGGGTGAGAAAACTTTTTGCAAAATAGGAAAATCTCTAAGTTTTTCTCGCCTTGTCGATTTTATCGAAGCACCCTCGATATGATCGACCTGCACTGTCGATGTCCTCGATACCTTAACGATATTATTGATGAGAGGACCAAAAGTGTCCAGCAACTAAATATTCATCTGGACGAATTTATCGATGTATCGATACACCTATCGATATCATCGATATAAGCACCAAATATGTCCAGCAACTTCACAACATATCTAGACGAATTATCGATGTATCGATATCATCGATATTCAAATCTTGAGTCCATCGAAAGTGACTCGATAAGATCAACAGGCAGATTTTCGGCGCCCCTGTTTTTTAATGAAAATCTCAAATTCCTTCGATATATCGATGACCGTCTGATATGATCTAAATTCAAATATCGATAAGATATCGATCGAGGGCCATCAATGATATCGATCGAGGGCGCGCATTTCTTATAACAGATATTTCAGGTCGTTTTTAACTATGATCGGGGGGCCGATAGAATCGATATTCAAATATCGATGATATCGACACCAGGTCGATTGCATCGAACAAAGACATAAATCGTCCAGCAAGATTAAAGTCGAATCCACTGGATTTATCGATGCATCGACTCTGATCTCAATATCATCGACATTCAAATTTCGATGATCTCGATTGTTCCCCGATCACTCATGAAAACCTGAAATATTTCAAAGTCAAGTCTCTCTCATTTTTCAAGTGTCGATGGATCGAACCTGTCATCGATGGAATCGAAGTTCAAAATCCAATGACATCGACAATAGTTTCGATTCATCGACCAATTGGCAAAGAGTTTCAAAAGCGTATGACATTGAGTCCGAGTCATCAAGCAGACCATCGATGCTATCAAGAGTATACACTCGATGATATCGAACCTTCTCGATGCCATCGAACTCTGTCATAAATGTGACCGTTTTATATCTGTTGGAACTTTTTGCCTATATATAGAGGACTTGTCTTTTGTTGCTGTGAGAGAAAGAAGAGAGTGCTTTTGAGTTTTCAACTTATATCTTATATCTAAAGCCCTTTCTCTCAAGGGAGTTTATCCTCCAATCCACCCTCACCATTGACATTCAATAGAGTGGATTGGGGAATGAACTTTCGTATTCAAGGATCCTCCAGCTACTACCTTAATGGCAAATCATTAAGCTGGGATGCCTTGAATGCCTTGATGATTGGAACTACTCTATCTTCCTTATAAGAAAATCTTTAGCGAGTAGGATTCCATCATAACCTTGACCCAACCCGAAGCCAAGTACTGGTACGTCTTTTGTGTTGCGGATCGAAGGAGCCGAAGACTCTTCAACAACAAAAAGGAGATCTTCGTCATTGCGCTGAATGGGACTCATCAACTTATTTGTAAGTATCTAGGGTCCAAGAGGACACTTGTGATCATTCCTTTCTAGGATTGGGTCTTAAGTGGTTCTCACCCTTTGAAGTCCTCAAGGAGGCCTCCGGCGGGAGTGTACGTAGTGGGTGTATTGTGTGAACCCTTGCTCTACGGAGAGCATAAACGTCTGGTTAGGAGTGAACCAGTAAAACTCCAGGGTTAGAGGTGAACCGAGCAAAAACCTCTGTGTAAAGGTTGAAGGTGAACCTGATTTAAAACCTTAGGTTTGAGGTGAACCCTGGGAAACCTCCTTAGTGAAATCCGGTACACTCAAGGGTTGAGTGCGGCAGCCGGGAGTGGAGTAGACAAGTAGTCGAACCATTATAAAAATGACTGTATTTGAGATTGTTAATGTCTTTCAATTATGTGATTTTCTTATATGTTTTTATATCTGATTGCCTGAGATCACACCTCATACACACACAGTCATATCCATCACAATCTTGTTTGTAATTAGTTTATCCCTCAAGAAGTTTGTGTTTGGATCCTCTGCAAGGCTTGGAAGCCAGTAGAGTTAATTTTGAGTAATCCTATTTTGTACATGTTATTAGGATTAATGTAATAAGACTTTTAAATAACTCATAAAAACTTTAATAAGTCCTATTCACCCCCCCCCCCTCTAGGAGATATTGGCATATTCCTTCTTCAACTCAAGCGGTCTTCACCGCTATTTCAATATTAGGCCGCAACTCATCTGAAAAATGCTGCATTTTCATCGGTTCATCTGTTAGTATCAAAGGAGCGTATTTTGCTAGCTCCGTAAATTTGTTCTCATACTTTGACACAGTCATCCCTCCCTGTCGGAGGCGAAAAAACTCACCCTCCTTTTCATTACGGTATGTGAGGGGGAAGTACTTCTCATGGAAGTGTGTCTCAAATGCATCCCAGGTTCACACATGTCCTGTAGGAACTGTTCGTATGATGCTGTCTCACCATAAACTAGCCTCCTTCTCGAATATATAGGTGACTAGCTCAACTTGTTCTGCCTCAGTGCAGTGTAGCTGCTTCAACATCTTAGATATGCAATCTAGCCAGTAATCAGCCTCCTCGGGTCTGTGAGTACCCGTAAAAGTGGGAGGACGGAAACACTGAAAGCGCTCAAAAAGTCCGCTGGTTTTCATGTTCCCAGCAGGGTGTGTAAGTGATGTAGGTGGAACTACACTCATATTCTGGGCAAGGGCCCCTACTATGGTGGCAAAAAACTATTGTTACTGCTGTTGTTGCTGCTGCATCAAGAGCATCATTTGCTCCAACCTATCAGGAGGAGGAGCCAACTGAGGTATGTGAGGCGTCGAGGTAGACACACGGTCTGTGCAGGAACCGATGGTGTAACAGGTGGTGCCACAGGCGGTGTCACAGGTGTCGGCCCAGCGGCGGGGCCAGTGATCGGCTGAGAATCCGACATGGTGTCGTGAATCGGACCTAAGCTGGGGTCCGTACAGCTATCACTTAGGGGAGGTGCCCCGTCAAACGACTCGCCCAGTGAGAGACGTGCCGAGGTCCGCGTGCTCTTAGATGGCATTCCCTAAATACGACATAGGGTGCAACCCGTGTCGGAGCTTGCATAAGTACCGATGCACATCCACACATCACTCACATTCCAAACGATACACGTACATCTCATAGCAACAGGGAATTTTTATACATTCATCGAAGAAAAATTGTCACAATACATGAGAGATACAGTCTTACATGAATCATGACTGAGAATGCATGCAAACTAATCTAAAAAGCCTTTAAACACCAGAACATACTATCCAACATTCAAGCCTACACAGGCTAACACAAAAGAAGGCTATTACAAAAACACGCTAGGGACGACTACACATGTCTAATCATCTGAGTCTGATGACGGAGGAGGTGCGCCCTTATCCTGCATGCAGCACAGGATAGCCTTCACGGTGTGAGACATCTTCTTGAATTTGTGCTTCACGAAGGCCCGGGTCTCACTGACCTCTTGTCGCAGGGCTGCCTGGCCCTCCTCAAGTCGAGCCGATAGGGCTTCTAAAGTAGCCCGATCACTACCACACTCGTGTGTAACAGGAGGAGAGGCCACATCAGGGCCTTGGGCCTCCACTTCTTCCTCTTCTTGCCCTTCCTCCTCGCCACTGTTGTCATCTCCATCGCCATCCTCACCACTTCCTTCTTCTTCATCGTCATTTTGTTCCTCACCCTCGCTTTCCTCGATCTCATCAATTTCCTCTTCGACATCCACACTCTCCTCTTCTGTATCATCACTCTGCTCCCCAAGGCGGGTTCGGCGTTACCTTTCGCCAATCCCCATATTGTCAAGCGTGCTTGCATTGATAATATGAATTGGGGTGATGTCATCCATATGGAGTCGGAAGTTGTAGCGACGGGCGATCTTACAAATCAGTCGGCCGAATGGCAGCAAAGTGCTCTCCCTATTTGACCTTGCCGCCTTGATTACCTGCGTCAGGACGAGAGTGGGCAGACATACTTTGTCTCCTTTTCCAACTCGAAACAAGAAGTCCACTATGAACCTCGTGCACTCGATGCGGTTATTCGACCGGGGATACACGTTATACGTGCATATGTTGTAGAGCAGACGTAAGTCATTTGTCATCTAGGTTGAAGCCAGGCCAGTCCCCCACCTCCACTGCTCGAGCTGGCCACAGAGGAACCGCGTGCGGAGTTTCTTCTCCCACTTACTAGTGCAATTTCTCTCGCTAGCATGCACCGATCCCTTCTCAACACCAATGACACGAGCAATCTCATCCACACCAATCGTTCCCTCTCGCCTACCAAGAGGAATAGTAAACTGGAGGGGCTTATATATCGGATTCCGAATGAGGGCATAAAAAGTGCGCACAGTGTTTGCGCTTATAGACTCCTTTCCCTCAAATATGGGCCCCCACCCATTTTCCATAAGGAAATCAATCACTGGATACGTTCCGAACATCTTCTCATCTACGTGCACCTTAACACGACCTTGCGTTGGCGGAACTTATCGAGTTCGATGTTCGGTAGTAGGGATCTCTCTAACGGAATCCGAGGATCGAGGTCCCGCTTAGACCTTCGTTCTTACTCGACACTAGTACTTGCTTCGGCGTCCGCCCTCCTCTAGGACGACGTGGTCGGCTTGGCCCGGCCTCATCCGGGGCCGCTCTTTTCCTCGTCATGAGAGACAAGAGCGTAGAGATGGAGAAGATGGCGGTGACCACTTCAAAGAAAGCCATTGAGAATAGGATGGGTTGGTGGGTCTTGGAGTTTTGAGACACACAAGTGGGTTTGTGTACTCAAATGGGCAGAAAAGAGGGAGATGGTGTGAAAAATGAAGGAAAAGATGGTGTTTGGAAGATATGGAAGAAGATTTGAGAGGGATTGAAAAAGTTAGTGGGGTTTAGATCACTTGGAAAGAGAAATAGGAAGGTAGTGACAATGAAAGAAGAAGATTTGAAGCTTGAAGATGGGTTTAGTGCAATGGGTTAGAGAGGAAGAAAATTTTGAGGGGTTTGGAAGAGAATATGGAGTGGATGGGGGTTGGGATTTTACAAAAATACCCTAAAATGGGTTTTTAGAGGGAGGAGAGGGGGTCCTACATGTGTGTGGGGGACCCCACAGTCGGTCGGTTGGCGGGGCCCCGTCGGGGTCTGTCTGCCCGGTGGTGGCTCTGCACGGGGGCGGTGTCTAACCCCCCCCTCCCCCCCGCACTCATTCGAGACATGTTCGAGCCTCATCTTGCGAGTATTCACGCTTTTGGCTTGTTTCGCACATGGGATTGACTGAATTGACGTCCCTACTTGTCAATTGACAGACTAGAGGGAGATTAGGATCGTTTTACATGGTCAAAGGTGCCTACGGGGTGAACTACGAAGGTCAGCTTCGGTCGAATCCAACGACCGACGAAACTGGGAATCCTATAACCGTTTTTACATTTTATCGCACCCTCCTAAGTCAAAGTGCATCAGTGGGCGTCGTGTGACCATAACCCAGGTCCAGTTTAATCCAAATCATGCTCTGATACCAACTTGTAACGCCCTGAAAATCGAGGGTCGAGCAAGATCTCAACTCCCGAGTTCCAACACATCACTTATGCAACCTAGATAATGATGATTAAATATTTTTTGGGTTAGTGCATTAAACATGAATGGGATTAAGCTAAATCAGCATATCATACTCCAGAAACGATTAAATTACGCAAGCGGAAGACTGTGATAGATATACAAAATAACAAGAGTGTAATGTCAACTATCCATAACCCTGAGCCCCGATACGCAACTCCAGGTCTATACAGACCCGCCAGAGAGTTGCATGTAGGAGAATTCCTCCTCGTCATCACAGAAGATAGGCTCCACCTCATAAGCCTCGTCAACACCTGAAACTACAATAGAGTCTGGTTGGTGTTTTAAAACACCGTCCCAGAATGTGGGAGTGAGTGATCAACTCAGTGGAGCTATAAGGCAAAGGTTAACATGTTATTAATTCAGTCAAGCAGTAATGATAAAGAAGTACAACACTCATGTCCTAAGTACTCTTGTTAATGCAAGGATGATATGCAATAATGATGTATGCCCTCGCCTGCACTCTCTCTGTGACACCATCTCACGATCACGGCATGTAACACTCCCACTGCGCTCAACTCCAACGCCAAAGGCACATGCAAATGTAATGCATGTGCGTGATTAGTCAAGTTCTTAATTAGACTCATTCATCTGGCAAGTTTGGGAAGCTAAGGTACGTCCTTTTATATCATTGACCCAAACATTGATCCATCCAGGGTCGTCAATCCTAGTTAATCACATACGATAGGCAAGTTCGTGAGTTTACACCATAGGTCACTACGAGAGGCTCATCACCGTCAGCGTAGGCTTAATTCACACTTGAGGTCACCCACCAATGCCCCACCAACTGGGTGTCTATTTTCGAAGGCTCGTCACCAACCTGACTCGGGACTACAGCCAGGCTGCGCCAGGGTAGACCTATTTTGTACTCGAGGTCACAACACTAACTCGAGAATCATTACCGATTGCCTAGATTACATCGTAGCCCCAATCACACTTCAAACGATAGCATTCACAAGTGATAATCCATGACAGCATGTGATAACCAAATCTAAATATAAATCTTAGTTGAGCATTTCAACAAACACATAATACATATATTATCTTACATAGGCATTTCATCCGTACAACACATAGTAGTAAGATAGGTTACATAAAGGGAACTGTAATTATAGAGAAGGGGATTGAGAATTCTATCTCAACACCCTTATTAAATACATTCCAACAAGCATTTCTTCATTCAGGCATTTTATCAAACACTTAGACTACACATTTCAACATACATGTATTAGACTAGTTATAACATATATCCTGGGAAGCCCTTTTACAAAGGAGTTGCTACATACACAACAAGCATATATTCATAGTTAATAATCATGGCAAGCACAGATCCAAATTTCATACTCATTCAATCATATCAACAAACACATGGAATACATTATATTCAGCATAGTTCATATATATGTGTAAAGCGCGGGAAACATCGTATCTAAGCATGTGATAGCAATCAAGTCAGTTATAAATCATTAACTAACATTGAAAGCCTTGAAAACCATAACCTAAATGTTTATAGTCTGCACCTTCCACCGGTAGACCCGTAACGAACTCAGTTTAAACACTAAGTCCTCGCCTACGGCACAATAGCAACCTATAGCATGAAATAGGTTAGCTATTTCACTAGTTACTCTATTTGAATCCCTAAAATAGATTAGGGTTAGGATTTTTTTACCCAAAAATGGAATCAGAATCGCTGGTATAGCGATACAGTAGCGATGATTAAGCACGTGGAGGGGTGGGATCGAATTCCAAGAACAAACTCTCACTCTCTCTCTCTTTTCCCTTCACTTTCTTCTTCTCTTTTCTCTCTCTTTTCTCTCCTAGGGTTTGAAATTCGTATAGAATGGGAGAGAGAGGGTTTTAGGTCTTTATATAGGCCCAGAATTGATGGGAATGGCCCTAGGGCCATGGTATACTTAGGTTATAGCCAAAACCCGTCTGTTTCAACCCAACGGAGTGCATCTAGGGGCCCAATTTCTGTATACGGTCGGGAGTAAGTCTCCTGACATTGGATCTTAGTCAAGCTAAGTTTTCGGTCCGATCGGATTTATAGATCGACTGCGGGGGACCAGTTTCAGTTCAACGGTCACCGGTACTCGATCAGGGCCACAAGTACACCGATGTGTGTTGGAAATTTTCCCTGATACGATGGTGTAGTTAGGTTAGATTCTGACGGTCTGAATCCTTAGATTTGGCCTACAAACGAACGACTCAATTCACTTAAGTCTGAGTTTATTTTCTAAAAATATTCGCGTTTCTCACACACACTTCCTTCCGGGCTCAAGTTGTACATTTCAAAATATTATCTGGACTTGATTTCCGAGGTGGTTGTCAAGTCCAATGAGGTGGTCATAACGGTATAGTTTCATAGTTATCGGATTTTCGACGCGCGGTCCAGGTCCAATACGGAGTTTCAATGCACTCCCGAGAACAACTGGGTTTAGAGATTGATCCTAGGTTTCAGGGTAACGTAGCGTCAGCGATCCTACTGATTTTGGGCCTTGCAGTTCATATTGCAAGCTGCCCAAGTTAATTCAACTGGTGATTTAGTTAAGCACTTAATTAATCTTCGTCTAATTTCTAAAGGATTTGGTCCCTAGTGATTTTTGCCTGAGGTGGTACTCGAGTCTTTGTCCGGATTTTTCTGTGACCTTACAATTTGGTAGTGGTTTTAAATCAAGCTTTGTAGCATTGGTTGGTGATAGCAAAGGTCGCAAGTCCTCGATAGGTAGGATTTGAGTGCGCAGTCTCCATCGGTATATATTAATGTCCTGGGTGGTAGTGCTCTCATTATCATCACAATTTCAGCAAGCACATTTTCTAAATAAGAATTTTTCAAGTCCCCAAATACTTTAATCAATTTCTTAGATAGACTAGGTTCCAATTCCTCTTCCTCTATCAAGCAATCCATAAAATTCAGCTCATAGATCTCATTATTGTCAATGGGTTGCTTACATAGATTGAAAATATTGAGCTCTAAGGTCATGTTACCAAAAGACAACTTCATCATTCCATTCCTACAATTGATGATTGCATTTGAAGTTACTAGGAATGGGCGGCCTAAAATAATGGAAAATTAATCGCTAGCATTTACACATGGTTTAGTGTCTAACATAACAAAATCCATGGGGAAGTAGAATTTCTCCACTTGGACTAACACGTCTTATAAAATTTCCCTTAGTACCTTAATGGAGCAGTCAGTGAGTTAGAGTATAATCATGGTTAGTTTAATCTCGCCTAACCCCATTTGTTGGTAAACTGAATAAGGTACTAAGTTGACACTTGCACCCAAATCTAGTAAAACATGTTTAATTTGGAAATTCCCAATAATACAAGGAATAGTGGAACTTCCCGGGTCTTTGTATTTGAGTACAGCCCTTTTCTAAATGATAGCACTCACTTTCTCTGCGAGGAAGGCCTTCTTGTGCACATTTAATTTCCTCTTCACAATGCACATGTCCTTCAGATATTTAGCATATGATGAAATTTATCTAATGGCATCAAGCAGAGGAATATTGACAGTAACCTTTTGGAGCACATCCAACATCTATTGATATTTCATGGAGACAGTTGAGTTCCGAAGTCTAGATGGGAACGAAATTGCAGGCTCATGTGACTCACTCTCTTTATCCTTTTGTTGTAGCGGCTCTTGAACCATGGTCGGTTCATCATTCTCTTGAGACGTTGGCTCATCTTCCGGTATTTCTACCGGTTGCATTATCTTGTTATCGACCTCTTTTCCACTTCTCAAGGTAATGATGGCCTTAGCTTGTTCAAGATGTAGCTCACTTAGATTTGCGTCTCCAATGAAATGTGTATTTCTAGGGTTTAGCACAGGTTGAGAAGGAAGTGTACCTTTTTCCCTAGCATTTAATTAAGTCTCAATCCTAGCCACGGCCGTCTTTAATTCCTTATTTGATTGGATTAGAGACTGATTCATTTGAGCTTGAGAGTTCATGATTGCGGTCAATGCATTCTCCACAGATGATCGCTTCAGTAAGGGCACATATGGTTCATTGTTAGGTGCCCTAAAGAAGTTGTTTTGTGGAGGCCCTTGAGGTGCATTGGGCAGTTTAATTTGTGATTCACTCCTCCAACTAAGATTAAGATGGTTACGCCGATTTGGATTGTACGTGTTTCCCATTGGTTGCACAACTAGCCTTTGGTAGTTATTTATAGCATTTGTTTGCCCATGCTCATACATGATATCTTATACAACTGGGATTGTTGCACAATCCTTTGTGTCTTGGTCGGCACCACCAAAAATGCTACAAAAATTACCTTAGGAGGTGTTTGCTTTAATCGCATCAACCTTGTTAATTTATAAGGCTTCGACCTTTCTAGTCAATGCAGCGAATTTTGCATTAAGGTCGTCTTCCTCTCTTAGGACGTACATCCTCATTTTCTCTCAAGGAATAGGTTTAGTTTAGTCCGGTTTAGTAGAGACATCCCATGTCTAACTATTATCTGCTAACATGTCTAGAAAATCCCAAGCTTCATTATGATCTTTGTCAAGAAAGGTTTCACCACACATCATTTCTATGAACTGACGAGTATCCATAGTGAGCCCCTTTTAGAACGCATCAATTAAGTGTCATGGTTCAGAACCATGATGTGGCCAAGTGAGTAGAAGGTCTTTGAAGCGCTCCCAAGCTTGGAAAAATAGTTCATTCCCCTTTTGGGAGAACGACATGATTTTCTGTTTCAGTGCATTTGTTTTGTGCTCGAGAAAGAATGTTTTTAAAAACTATCTACTTAAGGCTTGCCATATAGTGATGGTATGAGGTCTTAGAGAGTTGAGTCATGCTTTGGCCCGATCCTTTAGAGAAAATGAGAATAACCTAAGTTTGAGTGCATCCCTATTGCTATTGTTTACTTGCAATGTTGCAATCACTTCCTCAAAGTCCATGAGGTGCAAGTAGGGGCTTTCAGAATCCAAACCATGAAATTTAGGAATTAATTGAGTCACACCTGGTTTAAAATCAATGTTCCCAATGTGAATAGGGAACACAATGCAAGATGGTAAAGTTGATCTCTCAGGGAATAAATGTCCATGAAAAGTTCGTGGTTGGTTTAACACATTCCTATGAACTTCATTCTCATCCTCAAGAGGAGGATTGCGTTGATTTTCTTTGTTTTGGATTATAATTAGATCGGGCAGATTTGGATTTACATTATCAACTAGGTCTGCCATGGAATCTAAGTGGTGTTGACTACCTTTCCTAGATGAATGATCAAGGCCTGGAACTAGTCCACTTTTGGAGGAGAGTTGATTATTTTAATCCCTACTCCAACGGGACATAAACCATCCACACGACACAACAAAAACCACAACTTCAAATTGCAAGTATATATGATACCCAGAGTAAGAATAAAAACTTTCCAACAACCCAGGTGACAAAGCCAACCAATGAGGGTTCAAACTACAAAGCAAAATAAATCAAAAGAAAGTAAAACTAATGTAGAAATTAAATTATGCTAATCTAGAAAATAGATTCAGCGGATTATCTTTATGATCAAGCAACAACTTTATGACAACCATAGCACTTGGGTGATAAAATCCCAAGCAGGAGCAACCTTATGTCACAGTTAGTGCTTGAAAGACCCAACTGAATTTACTTTCAAAGTAAAACAAATATTCTATAAAATAATTAGAACAAAATATCTGCAGAAATTTTGGAGGTCTTATAAAAGAACTTACCTTAGCTATCTTGCACAGATACAATCTCCCTTCGTCTCCCCGGCAACGGCGCCAAAAACTTGCTTGTTTGCCTCCAAGTGCAAAGGTTCATAAGTAGTATCCTGTGAATACAAGGTCGATCCCCAAGAGAAATGGTTTAGAAGAATGGGAAAAAAAAAAATCAAATGCAAAACTAACTAAGTAATAGAAACTAAATGGATGCAATGATTTTAAAAGTTTTGAAGGTATGACTTTTAAATGGAATTCAATTAAGTTAAAAACAACACCCAAGCTTCAAAGTTCCACACATAGGTTAATAATCCATAAATCATGATGACTTTGATAACACAAATAGGATCCGAACACTATGGTTAGCCGAATCGAAAATTAAAATAGTTCAAATATTTTTAGTAAATGATATAAGAGATTAGAGAATAATAGATTAGCACCATTAACATATATTCTCAAGCGTCAGTGATTTTAAGCATTTAATATCCATGAGATAATTAATCAAATAATGTAGTAGGTCGCGAATATCTCTCATCTAAGAAATCTAATTGATCCAGGTTAAGCCTAAGCATCCACCATATGGATATCTTATGATGAATCAAAAACCTAAACCTAGATAATTGATAACATGAGTACACCATTCATCTCATCATAAAAAAAAAAAAAAAAAATCAATCATCATAACTTAAAGAATCATTAAACTCGGGTGCTTCCCTTCTAGCTTGGGTTAGAGGGAACTATAAAAACATAACTAAATGACAAATAGAAAGCAACAAGAAAGCAAGAAAAAAAAATAAAGATCTAAAAACTTGTAAAGAAAAATAATTTCTAAAATATGAAACTTGAGAGTTTTCTTGAAAAAACCGTAGATATCCTCAAAAGTCTTAGGAAACCCTTATTTATAGGTTAGTTTCCACAAAATCGCAAAACCGCCTCAAATTTACGCACTCCGGGTAAATTTTGCGTAACTTTTCGATGTCATCAAAGATTGCATCCAATTTGTCCAACAACCAAACTTGATTTTCCTATAATTCTTCGATGTCATCTAACAGTCTTCGATGTCATCGAAGACTGGCTTCGATGTCATCGAAACTAGTTCGATGTCATCTATGCTCCGATCCTGCTAATTTCTGCACCTCTTTCCTTTTCCACTTGGTTTTCTTGACTCTTGGGATCTTAAAATCTTCAATCTTGGTCTCCAAAAGTCCATTCTTTGCCTTGGTAATTCTTGAGCATCAAATCCATGCTTTTAATATTCTTTTCAATCTAAGCTCTTAAACTCACCTTGTAACACAAACATATATAAAATATACCATTAAGCATTATCATGTTCATAAAACCAAGATATAAATGGATAAACATATGCAATATTCGAGTCTCAACACTCATCAAGGGTTTTCTTGCATAGGATGTAGTGTGCCATTTTGGAGAAACGATCTACCACCCCTAACACTGAATCTATGCCACGCTATGTTCATGGGAGACCCGGCACAAAGTCCACTGATAGGTCCTCCCAAGGGCCATTAGGCACAAGTGACGGGGTGTAGAGACCCGTATTCTGAGATTGCCCCTTGGAGACCTGGCAAACATGACAGCGCTGCACCACTCTACCCACGTCATGTGCTAACTGTGGCTAGTAATACCGTTCTTCAACAAGAGTTTGCATCTTGTCCCGTCCAAGGTGTCCACTAAGGCCACCTCCATGGTGCTCTTGGATGATTTTCTCCCTCAGCAAGCTTATGCGAATATACAGTCGATTCCCTTTGAAAAAGAACCCGTCTTACATATGTAGGTCACTGGGGTAACCTTCTTGGCATCTAACACATGCATCCTTGAAGTCATCGTCGTCGGCATATATATCCTTGAGGCGCTCGAACCAGACAAACCCATTACTCATAGAGACTAACAAAGTTGCACGTCGGCTCAATGCATCAGCCACTTTGTTCTGTTGCCCAGACTTATGTTTCAGTATAAACATGAATTCCTATAAAAATGAAATCCACCTAACATGCACACATTTCACGTTAGTTTGGCTATTAATGAATTTGAGAGCTTGATGGTTTGTGTAAAGAATGAACTCCCTTTGAATTAAGTAATGTTGATAATGCTGCAGTGCCTGAACCACTGCGTACAATGCAAGCTCATATGCCAGCCACTTTTTGTCACACCCCAAATTCAGAAATCGGGCTCACAAAATTCTCGATTGCCGAATCCAGTGTCGACAGCCTCCGTAGTACCCCATTCTCGGCTCCCAGCACCCATACGCCATATTCCGATTCAGGGATCTTATAAGGAGGATTTTCCAACATACATTTATCTCGTAAGAAGCATAACCACGAGTTTACCCAAATCACAAAGGCAACATCATCATCACATATCCACTAATATAAACAGTTGAATATAGTGTTGAAAGGGAAATATACATATGTATAAACAGTTGAATATAGTGCTGAAAGGGAAATATGCATATGTCGAAAATCAAAGCTCCAGAATACAGTTGCACGCTCCAAGCTCAATGTTGTTGCGACCTAACGTTACCTGCACACATCTATCGTGCATAACCTTATAGAAAGCTTAGAGGGTGGTGTAAGTGTGTGCACAAGGTAAGTGCCAAGTATGCAATATCAGAGCAATGCGGAAATATACTGGCAAGTTCATAAATATCATCAGCTTTATCCAGGCTATGCAATGTAAAAACATAATAGGCCAATATCATATACCAAGGAAGCAATGTAGACCAGCTATGCAATGCGGAGACATAGTAAGCTAAATTCAGATACTGAGAATGCAATGCAATATGCAAATCCTGATGAGTCCACAAATACTGTCAGGATCATCTAGGCCACATAAATGCAAAAACATAGCAACCCTCCATACTTCACATTTAATGTTTACATGACCTTAGTTTGACTTTAGGGTATGTTATTTTGAATACATAATTCAAACTGAATTATTTTATAAGCGTTTGGTCTGTTCTAAAACCAGTCCTGGACCTTGTTCGACTAGTCCTAAAACTAGCTCGACCAGTCCAAGAAATTCCAAGACTAGTCCTAAGTTGTTGCAAATTTTTAGAATTTTTTTGTTGAGGTTGGACCAGTCCTGGAGTCTGCTTGACCAGTCGTAGGAACAGTGCCGACTCATTCACGACCAGTCCTATAGCTATGACTCAAACTCCAGCAACCATTCCTGGTTCCTCACGACCAGTCGTGGGTTGGGCACGACCAGTCGTGGAGGCCTCACGACCAGTCATGGACACCCTACGACCAGTCGTGAAACGGTTTTATCCGATCACGCTTAAAATTTCAAAATGCAATTCGACCTACGACCAGTCGTGGTGGCCACACAACCAGTCGTAAACGCGATTTTTGCAACTATAAATAGAACACGAATTTCAGAGTTTTTCAGGAATTCAATTCAAGTAAAATCGAGGCATCACTCTAAGATAAGTTTGTGTTATTTAAGCTACGTTGTGCATATTTAATATTCTCTTTTTAGCTTTATTTATTTGATTTTGTTTCTTTATTCCAATCTGAATTGAAAAGAGGAATTGCTGTATTCCTTCTTCTTGGAATCAAAATCAAATAGAGCTGGCCCATTTGGTTTAATTTAAAATCAATTAGAACTTAGAACTATATCAAAGTGAGTATTAGACAATTGAACTTTTATATTCGAACTTCTACTCTGATTGGTTCTTCCGGGCTACTACAAAAGGAGAAATCCAGGTATTTTACATTATTGTAAATTTCCTTTATTTTGGTTTTGTTTGAGATTGAGCCAGAAAAATCTCATTGTGTTGGTTATCTGAGAAGAGCTAGAAAACTCATAAAGTGGGGTTTTTGAATTGTGTAAGCCCATTTAAAAGATACAATTGTGAAGGTTTTAGGTGAACCTGTGAAACCTATTTTCATAGTGAACGCTGATATCCCCTGTGTGAGGATATTAGGAGTGGAGTAGCAATCTGTGTGGATGTTGTTTAACAGTTGGTGTACACACAGGCGAACCACTATAATTCTTTGTGTTTTTTGGTTTGAATGTTTATTTAATTTCTATATCTTTTATCATTCAAAGCTGTGGAATGTATTTGTGGATGTGAATGTTGTAATCTTTTACATTTCAAGCATTGTGGGAAATATTGTAATAACTTAAATTTAATTTCTTTGTTATTTATTTAATTATTTATTCCTCTGTATCAAGTTTGAGTTTTTGATACAAAGACCTTTCTAGGAATCAGGTTGTCCTACCATAAACCTTAGTTTTTGGTGTAAGGTTGTCCTTAGAACAACATTTGTATCAATCTCTCAATACTCATACATTTGAGATTGCTTTACATTTCAGTACTGTGATTTGTTTAAAGTTCTATCTTTCAAGGCTATCTTATTTAGTTAAATTCTGCTGTTAAAGTTTTAATTTGGCACAGTCTTATTCACCCCCCTCCCCCCCTCCCCTCTAGGACATATAGCTAGGCCTTTTCAGAATGAAATGACCAAGCTGGAGTGTGAAGTCGAGATGATAGTACGTAGTATTGCAAGCTATGGGGTCCATCACAAGGGACTTCTATCCAAACTAGTCTCATACCTAAATTTGGATAGTCAGACTCAATGTGGTAAACTCTTGATCTCAGGTTAGTTGCGTGCCCCAACCGAAATCCTGGCCATTGCGAAGGTACACAACAATTAGTTGTGCACCACCAACCCGAGTGAATAGTGAATGAATGAATGAATGAGTAAAATGCTAAGTATACAACTCCTGCTCAATAAGTCCATATATCAGTACCGTACATCTTTGGGATCACCATTAGGGTTTAATACACTTTACACGCGATCGCCGCCCATTGGACGCGCAACCATGCAAGTGGAAGAGACCTCACTATCCGCCTAGTCAGTTGTCATCCAATATCTACACGACACGTCGATAGCAGACCCATTTACGAGCTGGTCAAACTCAGCCTAGATATGGCCCCTACCCTCGGGCGGGTAAGGCCACACCCCCTTCCAACCGACTACGACACAGTGGGAGAAGCGGCCTACTGGTATTCGGCACTCGGGCGCTCATGTATCCACTCGGTCTAGACGTTGGAGCATCTCCTGGCCACGGAGGTTTAGAGACTTTCACCTAGGGATATCTATGACACCTCGTGTAGAAAAATATTTTCGGTGTCCCATCTGGCCATCCACGATATGCCCGTGGAGACCACGACCCTGATGTCGCTAGGGTGTACAATAGTCATATTCCAAAATGCAAGATGCATGAATCACATAGTCCAATCATGCATCAATCCTGTGCATACCGTGCGCTCATGTGGGACGACTCCGCCTATCAGAGAGTCCCATAAACAACCTGCCCTGCGGCATATGCAATAGTCATCCACATCTCATAACAAACATATAGATGATGTGTATGAGCATGTATCATGATATTATGCTGTCACATACTCATAATCGGTATCGATAACCAGTATCGATAATCGGCATCGATAATCGGCTTCTACAATCGGCCTCGATATCCGGCCTCGATAATCGGCCTCAACAATCGGCCTCGATATTCGGCCTAACAAAGGGCCTAAGGAAAGGTCACAATGTGGACATTTAACCATCGTTGCCCATCAATGTGGACCTTTAATCAACATTGCTCCCAAGGGGTGGTCCACATAGAGCCAAACGTATAGTGGGGCCCATGGCCCCATACAGAGGTGTAACGCCCTAAAAATCAAGGGTCGGGCAAAGCTCAACTCCCGAGTTCCAACGCATCACTTATGCAATATAGATAATGATGTTTAAATATTGTCCATATTAGTGCATTAAACATGAGTGGGATTACACTAAAATGGCATATCATACTCCAAAGTTAATGTAATTAAGCAAGCGGAAGACTAAGATAGGTATATAAAGTATATGTACGAGTTCGTAACCTCCAGAGTATGATCATATAGTCGGGCCGAATATATACATAATTTATTTCAAAATACACAAAATATCAAAATGTAAATGTTAAACTAATCCGGTATCCCTGTAATCCCGACGACGCAGCTTTAGGTCTACATAGACCCGCCTGAGAGCTACACGTAGGAGAACTCCTCCTCGTCAATGAAATATGGCTTCGTCGGGAAAGCCTCGTCATAACCTGTATCTAAATCAGAGTCTAGTTGGTGTTTTAAAACACTGTCCCAGAGTGAGAGTGAGTGATCAACTCAGTGGTACTATAAGGCAAAGGTTAACATGTTATCAATTCAGTCAAGCAGTAATGATAAAGCAGTACAACAATCATATCTTTAGTACTCTTATTAATGCAGAGATGGTATGATGTAATGAGGCATGCCCTCGCCTGTACTCCCTCAGCGACTTCATCTAATGATCGCGCATGGCAAACTCCCTGCAAGTGCGCTTCCACGCCAAAGCACATGCAATGCGGTGCATGGTCATGTTAGCCAAGTAATTTATTAAGCTTATTCATATAGAAGATTCGGGAAGCTAAGGTACCTCCTTTTTTATCATTTACCCAAGCAAGGATCCATCTAGGGTCGTCAATCCTAGTTAATCACAAACGATAGGTAAGTTGTAGGGCATCACCCCTGACGAAAACAGTGGATAGGCAAGTTCAAGAGTTTACACTCGAGGTCGCTACGGGAGGCTCGTCACCTCAGCATAGGCGTAATTAATACTCGAGGTCACTATGGGAGGCTTGTCACCTGAACGTAGGCCGACATCTCGAATATGGTGTCTCATACACCATCATATTCGGCTCACGAGTTTGGGTTACTCACTGGTCACTACAGGGAGGCTCGTCACCCCAACGTAGGCTGACAGCTCGACCACGGTGTCCCATACACCACCATGCCCGGCTCATGAGTCTTAACGGATCTTAGTACCATGGTTGAAACAGGTTTTACATTGGTAAGTGGTACCTTAAATTCAAGTAGTAGCGTTCATACATGATAAACACACAATAGGCCAATCAGGTTATTTGACACGCGCGATTGGTACGAGCGCACGTTGAATTGATCGACATGGATCGCATAAACACTCCGTGTGGCCTAACCACTGTCGACAACTAGCTTACGGCTTAGATTCATCGAACGTACCTAATGTGGTGAAACTAGTTCGGCCACTCAATCAGGAACCGTTACCGATTGCCTGGACTACGTAGTAGCCCCAAACATATTCAGATGCAATATATAGTCACATGTGTTATCATAACAGCATTTAGCAAGCAATTACAACAAAATTTTCATTTGAGCATTTTATCAAACATATTGAACAAATTATTAAACATATGCATTTTATCCATAAATCACATGGTAGCAATTTACATTACATGAAGGAAACTAAGAGCATAGATAAGGTAGTCAAGAATCTTATCTCAACATCCTTATTAAAAGCGATCCATTGATCAATTTCTCATTCAGACATTTTATCGAACACTTAAGCTACACATTACTACATACCTGAATTAAATTAGTTATAGCATATATTATGGCAAATCCTTTCATAAAGGAGTTGTCCTACATACAACAAACATGTATTCTAGTTTAATAGTAATGGCAAGCATAAATCATAATATTTACACTTTCATTCAAACATTTCAACAAACACATGAAATACATTATATATTCACATAGTTCACACACATGTATAGTCTATCGAATACATCGTAACTAAGATCATATGGCAGCAATCAAGTCAGACATAAATCATTGCTGACATTAAAAGCTTTGAAAACCATAACCTAAACGTTTATAGTCCGCACCTTCCGTCAGATTCCTAGTTTCGAACTCAGTTTGAATCCTACGTTCCCGTATACAGAACAACAGTACCTAAACATCGAAATAGGTTAGCTATTTCTTCGATTCCTCTATTTGGATTCCTAAAACGAGATTAGGGTTAGGATTTCTTACCCAAATCATAGTCGAAGACGAATGTGTAACGAGGTGGGGTGGTAAATCGAGGCATGGAGTCGTGGGAATGAATCCCAGCAACGATCTCCCTATCTCACTCTCTGCTCCTCACTCTTTTTTTTTCTTTTCTCTCTTCTCTCTCCTAGGGTTAGAGAAATTCGTATGTAATGAGAGAGGGATAGTTTAAGGTCTTTAAATAGGCCCAAAAGTGATGTCAATGGCCCCAGGGCCATGGTATACTTAGGTTATATCCAAAGGGTGCCTATTTTTGACAAACGGAGCCCATAGGAAGGTCCATTTCTCACCTAAGTCATGGAGCAAGTTCCCTGACAATGGATCTACGCCAGGACTATATTTATGGTGCGATCTGACAAACTGATAGGCCGAGAAGGACTTAGATCAGATCAACGGTCGTCGTTACTCGATCAGGGTCACAAGTATACCGATAAGAGCAGGGAAATTTCCCTGATCCATGGGTGTAGTTGGGTCAGAATCTGAAGGTCTGAAGTCTTCAATTTTGCCCGCAAGCGAACGGTCCAATTCACTTAAGTTCTGGTTCATTTTCTAAAGGTATTCATGTTTCTCACACACTTCGCTAAAGGCTCAAGTTGTGCATTTCTGGATACTATTTGGGCTCAATTCCCGCGATGGTTGTCAAGCCCAATAAGGCGGTCATAACCTTATAGTTTCGCAGTAATCAGACTTTCGACGCGTGGTCCAGGTCCGATACGGAGTTTCAATGTGCTCCCAAGAGCAACTAGGTTTTGGGATTTCTCTTAGGTTTTTAAGTAATGTTGAGTTAGTGATTTTAATGGTTTTGGGTCTTGCAGTTCGTATAGATAGTGGTTCAAGCTAATTCACCAATTAGTTTACTTTAGTACTTAATTAATTTTCATCTAATTTCCACAGTATACGATCTTTAAGGATTTCTGCCTAAGGTGGTACTCGGGTCTTTGTAAGGATTTTTTCGAGACGTTATAAGAGGCCTAATATACATCACAATGGGCCTCACTTAAGGGCCACATATACATCAGGTCGGGCCTCGTCAAAAGGGCCGCATATGCATCACATTGGGCCTCACCAAATGGGCCGAATATACATCATGTTGGGCCTCACACAAGGGCCAGAAATACATCATATTGGGCCTCATCACTTGGGCCACAATTACATCACAATGGGCCTCCTCACATGGGTCATATATACATCATATCGGGCCTCATCATATAGGCCTCAAACATATCATAATGGGCGGCATCTCATGGGCCTATATACCTCAAGATGGGCCGCAACACATGGGCCGCACCATAAACGGCGGCGGATCGAAAGATCATCTAGACCATACCATAAATAGCAGTAGAGAATGATTTACACCGTTTAAAATTTACGGGCCCACCATTACATTTATTTTCCATCCAATCTGATCATAAGGTCATAAAAACTTGACTTAAGCAAAATAAATAAATTCCATACTGATCCAAAACTTCTATGACCCCAAAAAGGGTTTCAATGGTGGACGTTCAATCCCCTCACTAATTTATTTACAGTGTGGTCCACCTGATAATTAGATTTATCTCATTTTTAATCTCAAGCCTTAAATGAGCTCAGGAGATGGATGGACGGTTTGGATGTGTCACATACACTAAGGAAGGCCCGGCAGGTGGGTGGCGTGGATGAAATACATACATCAACGATGTGTACCACCGTCCATCTGCTGGACGGTGGATACAACACATACATTAGGTGGGTCCCACGCGTCAGGGACGGATGGAGTAGATAAAACACTTACATTACAATGGAGGCCCACCAGGTGAACGGTCTAGATGTTAAGGTGGGGCCTACACAGCACCGTCCAGCAACTGGACGGTGCAGATACAAACATACATCATGGTGAGATCCTCACGTCATGAGATTGGATGGTGTGGATATCTCACATGCATCATGTGGGACTCGCGTGTGTGGACAACACACACGTCAGGTGGGGTGCATGGCCGAACGGCCTAGATGATCAGATACATCACGGTGGAGACCCACCATCACTACCATGGACAGTGTGGATAAGAACATATACATCAAGGTGGGTCTCATCCCCACACGTGCCACACATGTGGGGTGGGCCCACATCTCCAAATGGATGGACGGTGTGATTAAACACATATATCACAGTGGACCACACCGTCCTCAGCTGTACGATGTGGATAATACATACGATCAAGGTGGGTCCCACGTCCTAGCTGGACGTGGAGACTCCACACGTGCAGGGGGGTAGATCCCACACCCCAGGATGAACGGTGTATACACAATATACACATCAGGGTGGGTCCACGTACACGTGGTCCACCCATCTGTATCAAGATGATATTTGTATTTTCTCTTCATCCAGATGGACAGTTGGGCTGCATCAAGCATCAAGGTGGGTCCACGTCAGTGTGGCCCACCGCTTTTAAATCAAGCTAATATTTTGTTTTCCCCTTCATTCAGGTCTGTCCAGACGGATGGGCAGCAATCCCATCCGCTGGACAGTCCAGCAAGGTGGGCCCAATGCATGGATGGCATGGACATAATACATACTTCATAGGTGGGCCACACACACACACACATTAGGTGGGCCACACCTCATCATCATCAACCCCATACAAAAAGGAAAAGAGAGAGAGAGAGAGAGAGAGAGAGAGAGAGAGAGAGAGACAGAAGGAAAGAAACGACAAGCGGGGAGGATCTCCCCCCTTAATCATACAACACACACACCAATGGGCCCCACTTGTCCCATACATTAAAGATCAAGATCTACTCTAGAACACCCACTGATTTCTCTTCTTCTTGGATCTATGGCAAGCTAAGCACCTAAGATCTCCCTTTGATGGTGGAAGATGAAGATTGAAGGGTGGAGATGGGAGATAGGGTGGTAAGAAGTGGGCCACACTATAGCTTCTCCATGGGAAGCTTGGACGTTTAGCTCTCTCTCTCTTGGGTTACTTGAGAAAACAGTTTGAGAAAGAGAGAGAGAGAGAGAGAGGTGATGTAAGAGTGAGAGGGATGGGTGTATGGGTGAGTGATTGGTATGAGTAATGGGTGTACTTACTAGGTATGGGTTGTTTTGACTTTGGGTAAGAGAGGGATGGGTGTTGTACTTGATTGATTAATGGGATTGATTTGATATTTGGTAGAGATTCTCTTGTGCGGCATTTTCCTCGAAATAAACGCGGACCCACATCTCCTGACTTGGGTATCGCATCGGTGCACGAGACACGGCCTTGGAACCGCAGCGATGGCGCGGTCGCTAGAGTACAAGTTTCGAGTCGAGCCAACTCAGATCTTTGGGACGAGACTAAGGGTCGCGTGTAAATGTCGATTACAGGTCATGGTTTATCAGAATTCAACCGGGAGGACCGCGGGAGTCTACGGAACGGTACAAACTAGGATACAGGTCTCACACTTTTTGTGTGTATCACTAAGTTTTTCACTGTAAAAGGCTACTGGTCTACCTTCTTGAGAAAAACTCTCTCAATCCCGACATATGAAGCATCACATTCAACTTCAAATAGTTTTTCGAAGTTAGGAAGTACAACAACTGGGGTTGTGGACAACCTGTGCTTAATTTCGACAAAGCTCTCGTCAGCTTCATCAATCTACTAAAATTGTCCCTTCCTCATGCAGTCTATAATTGGGGACATAATAGTGCTAAAATTCTTCATAAACCGACGATAAAATGTCAATAATCCGTGAAAACTTCGTACCTCATAGATGTTTGTTGGAATCGACCATTCCCTGATGGCTCTCACTTTTTCATCGTCCACTCAAATGCTTGTGGACGTCACAACAAAGCCCAAAAACAATAAGTTATCGATCAAAAAGCTGCATTTTTTAAAATTGAGATACAACTTATTTTGAGTGAGCACTTGCAGGACCTTCTTGAGGTGCTCCATATGGCTTGCTTTGTCCTGACTGTATATCAAAATATCATCGAAGTAGACCACAATGAACAGCCCAATGAACGATTTCAGAACTTATTTCATTAACCTCATGAATGTGTTGGGCGTGTTCAAAAGACCGAAGGGCATAACCATCCATTCATACAACACTTCCTTAGTCTTAAAGGCCGTTTTCCATCCATCACTCGATCATATTCGAATTTGATGGTAGCTACTCCTCAAATCCAATTTATAAAATAAATTCGCACCCTCAAACATTGAAAGTGCCCTGGTTTGTCAATTAGCATGAGCGTTGAGTCAGCAAGACAAAGGAGCCCCATAAGAAGATTGATCAAGCGTCGCCTCAACAGGATGTGTACCCGAACTCGTCACAGGTAAATCATGTGTAGCCTCACTTCCCATGTCCTAAAACACCAAGTAATTAAAACCCTTAAAATTAAATAGAACATCCTAGGGTTTTTTGTTAGAAAACTTTTTTTCAGAAATCAGAAAAATCTTTAAGTTTTCTACCTTTGTCGATTTATCGATACATGGCTCGATGAAATCAAACCCTGTTATCGATGTCCTCGAAGCTCACTCGATATTATCGAAATAAGGACTTATGATGTCCATCAACCACAAAGATCTTTGGACTGAATTATTGATGAATCGATGGACTGCTCGATATCATCAAAGTTTGAATCTTAAGTTCATCGAGTCACTCGATGAAATAGACATCTGGTCAGTTATGTCCAAAAAGCTACTAAGGCAAAACATGTGATTCTCGATATATTGAAGGGCTCCTCGATATCCTTGGAATTCAAATCTCAATGATATCGTTAGACCTTCAATGATATTGGATGGGGACACAAATCTATCCAGCAAGTTTTCAGGTTGTTTTTCTTGGATCGAGGGTCACTCGATAAAATCGATATTCAAATATCGATCATATCGAGACAAGGTCGATGTCATCGAAATAAGACAAAAACTGTCTAGCAAGCCTATAGGAAAATTCCTTGGAGTTATGGATTAATTGACACTATCATCGATATCATCGACATTCAAATTCCAATGATATCGAGTGATGCTCGATCATATCCCATACCTGAAATATTTCAAGGCAAGCGCTCTCACATTTTCAAATGTCGAGGAATCGAACCTCGTGTCAATGAAATCGGAGTTCAAAATCTGATGACATTGACGCATGTTCGATTTCCTCGACCGGTTGGCAAAAAGTTTCAAAAGTGTTTGACAGTTAAGTTCGTATCATCAAGCGGCCAATTGATGCTATCGAGAGTATACGCTCGATGATATCGACCCGGCTCGATGATATCAAACTCTGTCAAAAATTTGACCGTTTTATATCCATTGGAACTTTTTGCCTATTTAATGAGAGCTTGTCCTTGGTTGTTGGTAAAGAAAAATATAGAGTGCTTTTGTGTGTTTAACCCCAGATCTTATACCTTAAGCCTTTTCTCTCATGGAAGTTCAGCCTCCAATCCACCCTCATCATTGACATTCAATAGAGTGGATTAGGGAATGAACTTCCACATTCAAGGATCCTGCAGCTACCATCTTAATGGCAAATCATTAAGCTGGGATGCCTTGAATGCATAGATGATAGGAATCACTCTCTCTCCTTTATAGGAAAATATTTAATAGAGTAGGATTCCATCATAACCTTGACCCAGCCCGTCGCCTTATCTTGGTACATCATCTGAGTTGCGGTTCAAGGGAGCTGAAGAGTCTTCGTCATCAAAGGAGGAGATCTTCATCAACGTGCTGAATGGGGCTCATCTACTTATTTGTAAGTCATTAGAGTCCAGAGAACCCTTATGATCATTCCTTCTGTAGGATTGGGTCTAAGGTGTTTCTCACCCCTTTCAAGTCCTCATAGGAGGCCTCCGACGGGAGCGTATGTGGGGGTGCTTTGTGTTGACCCTTGCTCTGTGGAGAGCATAAAGTCTTAGGTCTTTATGTAGGTCATTGACCTGTGTGGTCTAAAACTTGGGTGTTGTATGTTAACCCTTACTCATGGGAGCATAAACTGGTGAGGTTCCTTGTATGGATCCTTGGCCTGTGTGGCCTAAAATTCAGGTGCTGTGTGTTAACCCTTGCTCATGAGAGCATAAACTTGTGTCGTGTAGACATGTCAGATTCAGCCTAGAGTAGGTTGTACTGGTTTGAGGTGAACCTGATTTAAAACCTCCAATTTGAGGTGAACCTGTTGTGAAACCTCCTTTAGTGAGATCCGGTACACTCAAGGGTTGAGTGCGTCCGCCGGAAGTGGAGTAGACAAGTAGTCAAACCACTATAAAAATAACTGTGTTTGAGATTGTTATTATCTTCTACTACTTGAATGATTTCCTTAAATGTTTTCATATCTGATTATCTGAGATCACACTTCACACACAGTCACGTCCATAATAAACTATGATTTACATCTTGTTTATCTTTCAAATAGTTTTATGACTGGATCCTCTATTTGGCTTGGAAGTCATTAGAGTTACTTTGAAGAAATCTTGATACATGCATATTTTCTAAGGATAAGATTGATAGGATTTTAAAATATCATAAAATACTAAAAAGTCTTATTCACCCCCCTCTAGGACATATTGGCATATACCTATTTCAACTAAAGCGGTTATTACTACAATTTCAATTGGTATCAGAGCGGGTCTCTCTTAAGGGCTTCACCGCCTAGAGAGCGATCTTGACTGAAGTTGGGAATATGGCCAAAGGAGAGGGCTCATCGGTCACTAGACCTCCAGTATTTGATGGATCAAATTATGCATACTGGAATGCTAGAATGCACTACTTTCTGAGATCTTTAGACTATGATGTTTAGGATATTGTTGAAAGAGGATATGTGCCACCAACTGACCAAATCGTACTTGAAAATGGCACAAGTATCACTAAACCAAAAGCCAAAGAGATGTGGATAGCATACGATAAAGAAAAAACAAACCTCTGAGGCTAAAGCCATGAATGCTATCTACCGTGCTGTGTCGCAAGAAGTCTTCAATCAAATCAGTATGTGTGGAACAACCAAAGAAGCATGGGACTTGTTGGAAACAACCCATGAGGGAACAAGCACAGTAAAAAGGTCCAAATTACAGTTCCTAACTTCACAATTTGAAAGTCTCAGAATGGAAGAGTATGAGACCTTCATGGAGTTTTTTACGAAACTGAACATCATTTGTAACTCCATGGGAGGATTAGGTGAAAAAGTTCTGGTCCCAAAAATCTGTAGGAAAATACTAAGATCATTACCAGAATGGTTTAATCCCAAAGTAACAACCATTGAAGAGTGTAGAAACATAGATGAAATGAAAGTAGAAGAACTAGTAGGTTCCCTACAAACATTTGAAGTACACTTCAAACAAACCCCTAAATCCAAAACTACTGTCCTCAAAACCTCAAAGAATTCAACAAATGAGGACATTGAAAGTGAAAGAGAAAATGAAGATGAGGAAGTGGCCTTGTTGGCAGAACGATTCAGAAAATTCGTGGTCGTCCATTTAAAGGAAGACAGTGGACAACAAACATTCTACAGGTAAAAGTGGTAAAAAAAATCCAAGAAACTTCAGTGTTATACCTGTCAGAAGTTTGGACACCTGTCCACCGAATGCCCAAATAGGAAAACCAAAAGAAAAGCGATGGCAGCCACATGGGATGACACTGAAGAGTCAAACTCAGAATGTAGTGACTCAGAGAGCGATGGAGACCAAAAATCCCTAAAAATTCTTATGGTCTCTACTACCTCAAACATTCCCATCGAAACAGAGAATGTTGAAGAACTGCAGGCCACTAAATCATTTCCATCAGATAATGAGGAAACTGAGAAAGAAGAAGAAGAAAAGGATAAACTGCAAGATGCTTACAATCAACTTAACATTCATAGCATCAATATCCTTAAAGACTTGGAATAACTGAAAACAAAAATAAATTGCTGCAAAAAGATCTGAATAAAACATTGGAAATCAATACACACCTAATTAATGATCTACAACAATACCACTCAGAAAATGATAGGCTCGAAAGAATCAATACTTTTCTCAAATCTGAGTCTGAAAAACTAAGCAAACAGAATGAACTATTAAAAGATAAAAACATGCATCTTCAAAATGAAAATCACACACTCCTGTTTGATTTAGAGAAATCCAAAAAGTCTGTTGAACTAAACTATAAATTTTCCCAAAGTGGTGAGAAATTAGAAAAACTATTAGGGATGGGAAGACAAGGAAAAGACAAGAGTGGCTTAGGATATGATAAGTTTAAAATAAAATCTGCAAATGCAACATCAATAGCTAAAAAATCTGCTACTTCGGGAAGTAAAACTAATATTACTCCTGTTTGTCATTCGTGTGGTGATTCTGGTCATTCTAATTTGAATGTGTATTTCCTGGGAGGACACAACCCAACTCTAGTCAAAAGCATGCAGGTAAACTCAGACCAACCAGAAAACAAGATGTCAGGTGTCCACCTAGGAATATGGATAGAGGAAATACACATCCATCACCACCCAGAATGACTGACAAAATGAAGGAGTTATTGAATCAAGTGGCTGAATTAAACAAGAAAACTAATGAATTTGTGAGATAAGGAAACACGATTCAGTTGCCCAACTTGATTAAAGAAACTAAAACTACCACAATTCCTTTCACAAAATGGGTAGTGAAAGAAAAGAAAAATTGCCTTGTTACTAACTCAAATCATATATCAGGCAATGATGCTAAGTGGTACCTGGATAGCGGATGCTCAAGACATGTCACGGGTGATGAATCCCTTCTCTCAAACTATTCAGATCTTAATGATGGGATAGTCACTTATGGAGACGGAAACACTGCTAAGGTAATAGGACAGGGAATTATCAAAGGTATAAATATGCTAAAAAAATGAGAATGCTTTTTGCATAAAAGGATTGACGCATAATCTTCTGAGCATTTCTCAAATATGTGACAATGAGCATGTGGTTACATTCAACAAGCAGGAATGCGAGATCCTAGACCTACAGGTAAACCAGTGATGAAGGGTTGTCGCACAAATAACCACTGCTATGTCATTAAAGGCAAAGGAATGGCTGATTCATATGCTTAGAAACATTTGAGCATGGAAAAACATGTCCAGGTTATGCATCTAGATCTGGAGAGTTGTTGAAAAGATGCAATTTTTGATGAACTTTTAACGATATATCTGATGTCCCTCACCTCAATCTTTTTGTATATAAACATCCTGATGTTTATAATTTTGGATTGTACAATGCTTGTACAAATTTGGCTGCGTATACTGTTCAATATAAAAATATACTATATTATACATGGAAGATTTTCAAAATACTGAAAAATGAAAGATATACATCTTCGATATGTCTGTTGATAAATCAAGTAGACTCTTGATTAAATTGACCAAGAATCGATCTCATCGATGCCTCTTTGGAATTAGAAGAGTCACATGATCGAGAATGTTATCGAAGACAGTTTCGATAACATCGAATGGGGTCTATCGATATCATCGAAACCATGTTCGATGATATCGAAGTGTGCCGCCTGATAAAAGGCGGTCGAGCGGGAAAAATTGCATTTCACTTCTAAAAGTCATTTTTCTCTTCCCTGCTCGTCTCTGTCAGCCGGTCTACACGAAGCTTCATCGGAGAGTCCGAGAAGGTCATTTAAATCAGGTAATACCCTTTCCATTTCTTCCTTTCCTCAATATTTCATCTTGTACTTTTTGGGTATTTCTAGATTTTGAGAGAAGTTCTGTCCGTTAAACCCTAAATTCATCAAATCTCTCTCTCTCTCTCTCTCTCTCTCTCTCTCTCTCTCTCTCTCTCTCTCTCTCTCTCTCTCTCTCTCTCTCTCTCTCTATGAGTACCGGTAGATGGGTAAGGACAAGGGAAAAATGTCTGGACCTGGAGAATCTTCGAGATCCTCCAGGCAAAAGGTCCTTGCTCTAAAGGAAAGGGCGAGGTCGCCAGAACATGGGACTCCTACTCGCCAACAAACAAGACAGACATCGCGTGGCGGGTCCAAATCTGAAGCACCGGCCCCTCCTCCTGCTAGGGTGAATCTGGCGCTAGCCAAATACACTGGAAGAAAGCTAGTTCATGAAAGAAAGATAGACAGGGAGTGTCTAAAACCATACAATCTGGAACCCCTATTATCCGCAATTGACTGGCTACCTCTCCTTTGACTTTGGCGGTCCGTGTCACTATGAATGTACCTACAACTTCTTTGCCTCCAGTCACTCTCCGGTGGTTGAACCTCCATCTATCATTGTTTCTATTGATAGTGAAGATGTAAAAATTACTCCAGCATTTGTTGCAAACATCCTTGGCCTTACTCTGTCACCCGTCGGTCTCCCTGACATGGACCTTGAGAATGTTGAAACCCGATCCATGGTTACAAAATTTCTTTGTCATGGTCGTGATATTCCCTGGCATCAAGGCAATGCACTGAAAGCAAAATTCATGGAACCGACATATCGTATTCTACATGGCATCTTCACCTCCAACATATATTCTCGGAGTACCAATCGTGCCGACCTTACAGGCTTCATGGCCATGATAGTATATTTTGTAGCAACTAAGATCAAAATCTGCCTTCCTACCCTGATTGTTCATCAGTTAGTGTATGCAATTCATACTTCTCAAGATGTTCATTTACCCTATCCTTGGATTATTCACGTACTGTGTAATACAATCAATCTTCCGGCAACAAACGATCTGGAACTTTCTCTTCAACACTTCAATAAGAACAACATCAGAAAAATGGATTTGAAGTTCCACCACTTTCCCGAAGACCGGCCTGAGGAAGGGATTCACGAAGAAGGAGAACGTGGTGAAGGGGCTGCTCAAGCCGAATGCGCTGGAATGGCCGAAGGTGACCCTCTCGCATTCCAACAAGCTCCGTCCCCATCTAACCCCAGGCATGCAAAAAGGTTCAAGCTACATCAAGATCGGATTGGAGCGACACTGCGAAAAGTCACTCAGCTGAAGGAGTCAATGAATGCCAGGTTCACTGTCCTGGAACGTCTGGTGAATGGGGTGCAGCAGTCGATGCAGCAATTGGTGAATTTGATCACCTGCAAACGTGACGATACCGCACCGTATTCCTCTGTCCCTCCACCATAGTATAGGCAATCAGTGTGCCGTCACATACACCCTATTCTCATCTCAGCGTATGGGCATGGGTATCTTTTTGAATGCCCTATGCTCATTTGAGTTATGTGATGGATTACTAACTTACAAAGTCTGACAAGTTTTTTTTGGATATTTATATGCCCATGGATGGGCTAGATACTTATGGTTGTTTTTGGGTGCCCATGGATGTGCTAGTTTTTTATTCGGGAAGGATATTACATTACTGCCAACCTAACTTGCAAAGTCTGATAAGTTTTTCTTAGATCGAGGGTCACTCGAAAAAATCGATATTCAAATATCGAACATATCGAGACAAGGACGATGTCATCGAAATATGACAAAAACTGTCCAGCAAGCCTATAGGAAAATTCCTTGGAATCATCAATATCATCGACATTCAAATTCCGATGATATCGAGTGATGCTCGAGCATATCCCATACCTGAAATATTTCAAGGCAAGCGCTCTTACATTTTTAAATGTCGAGGAATCGAACCTCGTGTCGATGAAATAGAAGTTTGAAATCCGATGACATCGACGCATGTTCAATTTCCTCGACCAGTTGGCAAAAAGTTTCAAAAGCGTTTGACATTTGAGTTTGTATCATCGAGCGGTCAATCGATGCTATCGAGAGTATACGCTCGATGATATCGACCCGGCTCGATGATATCGAACTCTGTCAAAAATTTGACTGTTTTATATCCATTAGAACCTTTTGCCTATTTAATGAGAGCTTGTCCTTGGTTACTGGCAGAGAAAAATAGAGAGTGCTTTTGTGTGTTTAACCCCAGATCTTATACCTTAAGCCTTTTCTCTCATGGAAATTCATCCTCCAATCCACCCTCATCATTGACATTCAATAGAGTGGATTGGGGAATGAATGTCACGCCCCAAACCCAAAAATCGGACTCACAGGAATCCCGATCGCTGAATCCGGTGCTGATAACCTCCGTAGTACCTCATTCTCGGCTCCCAGCGTTCACACGCCAGATTTCGATCCTGGGATTCTACAAGGAGGATTTTCAACATGAATATGTCTCATAAGAAGCATAACCTTAAGTATACAAAATCATAAGAACGACATCATCACCACATATCCACTAATATAATTATTTGAGTACAATACCGAAAAGGAAATACATATGTCAAAATCAAAGCTCTAGAAGTCAGCTACATGCTCCAAGCTCCACGTTGCTGCAAATAACATCACCTGCACACATCTATTGTGCATAAGTTTATAGAAAGCTTAGAGGGTGGTGTAAGTGTGTGCACAAGGTAAGTGCCAAGTATTCAATATAATGTCATAATCATATAATATCGGAGATTCTGGTAAGATCATGAATCATACAACACCAGAGTAAGCGGAAGTACTGCCAAGTCCATGAGTTAAATAATATCGGAGTACGCAATACAGATCAGATATGCAAATGAGGAGTCATAATGAGAGTTACATATCAGAGGCCGAGGATACAATGCAATATACAATTTCTGATGAGTTCACGAATACTGTCCACCTATCTAGACCATATAAATGCAGAAACACAGTAATCCAAAAATGTCATATCCCGTGGATGTAATACAATATGCAGTGCAAATGGAATGACCATGCTGGAGTGTGAAGTCAAGATGATAGTACGTAGTATCGCAGGATATGGGGTCCATCACATGGAACTTCTATCCAAACCAGTCTCATACCTAAATTTGGATAGTCAGACTTAATGTGGTAAACTCCTGATCTCAGGTTAGTCGCGCGCCCCAATAGAAATCTTGGCCATTGCGAAGGTACACGTAACAAATAATTGTGCACCACTAGCCCAAGTGGATCATGAATGAATGAATGAATGAGTATGCAACTCCTACTTAATAAGTCCACATATCAGTACTGTTCATCTCTAAGATCATCACCGGAGTTTAGTACACTCCAAATGGCACTGCCCCTCTCCCATCAGTACAGTCCAAGTGAGCGTAAGAAACCTCACTATCCACCTGACCAATAGTCTGCTAATACCTATCCGGCACGTCGATAGCGGACCCATTTATGAGCTGGTCAAACTCAGCCTAGCTATACCCCCTACCCTCGGGTAGGTAAGGCCACACCCCTTCCCAACCAACCATGACACAGTGGGAGACGCGGCCTCCTAGTATTCGGCACTCGGGCGCTCATGTATCTACTCGATCTCGACATTGGGGCGTCCTCTGGTACCAAGAGGGTTTAGGGATTTTCACCCAAGGCCATATGTGGCAGCCTGATACTCGAACCAAATATTTTTGGTGTCCCATCTAGCCATCCACGATATGCCTGTGGAGGCTATGACCGCTAAGGCGTACAGTAATCACAACACACAAGCAAGATGCATGAGTCATACAATTCAGTCATACAGCAATCATACGCATACCGCGCGCTCATGTGGGTATCTCCCTTTTCTAGGGAATCTCATAACAATATGCCCAATGACATATACTATGATCAATCACTCATCTCATCACAAGCATGCAGATGATGCGTATGGGCATGTATTATGATGTTATGTTGTCACATACTCAAAATCGATATCGATAATCAGCATCGATACTCGACACCGATAACCAGGGTCGATAATCGGCGTCGACCTCAACATTCGGCACCGATAGTCAGCATCGGTAATCGGCACCGATAATCAAGATCAAAAGTCAGTGTCGGTCTCGACAATCGGCACCGATAATTAATAAATAAACAAAGCAGGGTCCATAGATGATCAGCCGATCAACCATAGTATAAGGATCGACACCCGATCGTGATTATATCAAATCCGATAGCACTGAGTCATCTGTTTACGGTGAATGGGGCCCACTTATTTGGGTTAACCCACTAGAGAATGGGCCTAACCAGGCCTAAGGGAAGGTCACAATGTGGACATCCAACCACCATTGCCTAAACATATAGTGGGCCCATGGCCTTATGTACAATCATGATGGGCCTCATTTACGTCACATAAGCCTCCTCATATGGGCCAACCTATATCTCATCGGGCCTCGAATACATAACAGGTGGGTCTCGCACCTAGGCCTCAAACATATCACAATGGGCCTCTTATGTCAAGCGGGCCACATCACATGGGCCGCATTATATGGGCCGCACCGACGGGCTTCATGTATATCAAATAGGCCGCACCGATGGGCCTTATTTATATCAAATCGGGCCCAACCTTATGCATATTTGAGGTCTGACATTTTCATAAGTTAGAATAGAGGTAAATGAAGTGAAAACAATATCAACTTATTTGGAAACTACCATGGCCCTTAGATGTTTGAACGGTGGATGTCACTATCTATTATTTAAATGGTGGGGTTCACCTAAACTTTAGATCTAACATCATTCTTTTTCCCATGCCGTACAGTAATCTCATAAATGGTTGAATGGCATGGATACAACACATGCATCATGGTGGGTCCCACCACCCAAACAGCCATCATGGTGGGTCACAAATGGTTGAACGGCATGACACAACACATACATATTATATAATATATATATATATATATATATATATATATAATATGGCTGCTATCAACTTTAAGCATATATATATAAGATATATAATATATTTATAAGTCTAGCTGCTGTTGTGCAGCTTTTAAGCATTTAAAGGGAGAGGTGGGTCCCACGTAGGGCCCACCATCTCATATATATGATATGATATAATATATATATATAATATATTATATATTATATATATTATATTATATAAAACAGCAATGTCCAGGCCGTCCACGGCCTGGACAGTCACGTGCATCTAGGAGGCCCCACACGTGGGGTGGGTCCCACCGTCCAAGGACGATGGACACCACACATACATGCTGGTGTGGCCCACTCCAAATGGATGGACGGCGTGGGTGGGTCCCCTGGACCCCACCGTCAACACACACCCATGTCAGTACACATACTCCATGTTAGCCACCTCTGCAGGGATTGATACCAAGACCTCAAGTGTTGAAACGAGGCATCTTTCACTCGGTCTGCCACCTGAGCTATGGAGCTGGGTGGGTCCCAGCGTTGAAACGAGGTATCTCTCACTCAGTCTACCACGTGAACTATGGTCTAGGTCCCACCGTAAGTGAGCCCTCAAATCACAAATCAAATAAATAAAATCACCCACAAACAATGAAGATTCACCCACCTTTGATCTTCTTGGACTCCTTCCATCAACGCAACCTAGAGCTCCAAAGGGTGCGATTCAACGGTCGAGATTGATTTTAGAGGGTGGGATTGGGTGGTAGGGAGTGGGCCATGCCAAGCTTCTCTCATGGAGCTTGGACGATGGACTCTCATGGGTTGCTTGGGAGAATGAAAAAAGAGAAGAGAGAGAGAGAGATGGGTGTGATGGGTGTGAGTGAGTGACGTGTACTTGTGTAAGTGAGAGTTGACTTTAGGGGAGGGGTAGTTGTACTTGGGGATGGGGGAGTGTAACGCCCCGAATCTTCAGGACCCGAGTACGCGACCCATTTCCCAAAAACCCGAGTGTTAACCTTAAAGGGATGGTCAAATAAATATTTTTTTTCTTTTATCAGAGTAAGCAGATGAGCGTAGTGTGGACAAATCGACATAAAGGAAATTTTCGTTATCATTCAATATACAAGGAGCCGCCCATAATGACTTATACAAACCAACGTCTCGATATTTACAGTTACAGTGAAATAATGTTACATGTAAACAAAGCAAGTTATAATAAATTTGGGGCTGTAAAACATGTAACAACTCTTCACAATTCCATAATGCATCTTTAACAGTGGTACTCTGCTCCTCATCAATCTGAACCTGAAAATCTCTCAAGTCACCTGTGCTAGCTGTACGGTTATATATTTGATGGATGAGTGGCCAACTCAGTGTGAATTCCCCTCAAGATTACACACCGTCGCATTAGGTAAGAAATAGTATAAAACATCCAGACAACCAAAACAGAGTAAATGCGGTCTTATTAGATGCATGGATGCGTGAATGCAATCATCGCCCTGGGGATGCTCATCCGTGCGGACAGTGGGCCGTCACCCATGCAGTCATCGAACCTGAGAAATATCATCCAGTCGGAACCATCGAACCTGAGAAATATCAACCAGTCGGAACGTGCCATGTATGCATGATTAGCCATGTTATTATTAGTCCATTTACAACCAGCCAATTTAGATAAGCTCAAAGGTCACTACGGGGAGCACATGGCCCAGCGTAGGCCGACAGCTCGGGCATAGTGTCCCATACCACCATCCCCGGCTCATGAGACTACCACCTTAGGATGTTTAATGGTACCCCATCGACTAGTGGCCAATCATATTACAATATATAGGGCTTACCATCGCATGGCTGCACGGTGTAAAACGTCGAACCCATATAGGGAAAATATCAAATAAAACCACGTAGGACGAGTATCAAAATATGCCACCAAGGGCGAATATCAAAACCATACGATGAAAACCATCCTTAAAAACCATTGAGCACAACAACCCTGGATGCTAGGCCCACATCAATGATCCATCTAGACCACCACTCAATAACCACCAAGTCGAAGGTCCATTACGATCACAACTAGTCAAGTTGCATCCCAAGTATGGGTGTACATTCATATGTGGAAATTTCCCACTAATGTACCAGTTTAAAGTCCATAAGCAATACACAGATAGTCCACAAGCATGAACAAATATACAGGATGAACATTAAGCAGGCAATACAGCAATTCAATTTCCACCAGCTAACACATGTGATTATAAGAGGGAGATATTAATTATGAATTTAAATAAAAACTATAACTTAAGCTAATGAGAAGATGGAAAGCTCAAGGGGAAGAATCATCACCTTATACTTGGAATCGCCTACTAGTGTCGCAAAGTGCTTGCGCCTTTAGAATTTAATCCCACCACAAATCATGAACTTGTACAATTAGATCCAAGTTCTATGCACTGCCTAGGGCTGAAGATCATAACCTAGGGTCATCTTTTAGGATTTTAATGTGGAATTAGGGCTTTATCCTAGAGTCTAGCCCCATACTTGGATTTTAGGATTTGAACTCTACTTGACACATTAGTTAGAATTAAATCCTAATAATTACAAGAATACTCTTAGCGTTAGTGTTATAATTTATATTAGTTAATATGTTAACAAGGATGGTTTATAACTTCATATTTAAACATACCTATATTTTCTAATGTTCTTGTAATGACTTATAATCCCTTACAAACGATACAAGTAATAATAACAGTAACTTTATCAAACATGATATAATAAGGACTAACACTCAACATTCATACTAACAAAAAAAATTGTATTAATTCCATGAGGAAGGTGATTATATTATCTGATGATGATGATTGTAACTATCAATAGAAATGTTTAAAGGTGAAGAATAAAACACTTATAGTTAACAATTTTAATATGCTTGTAATAGCTAATTATAAGCGATTCACTAAAGGTTAATCATGCTTAATATTAGTACCCTATCAATGATAATTATGGTAACATAAATAATTATAATCAAAATAAATTTAATATGGAAGGAGGAGGTAGACTCACCTAGGTCGACTCAGTGGTTCAACTTGGCTTCAATCCGAACCGACAACCCGCTTTGCAACTCAACTCCGCTCAACTGAGTTGTCAGTCCAGTTAACTCAGTGTTCCTAAGCACCACTATTCCACTCTCTTTCACTTCCCTCTTCTTTCTTCTTCCATTCTCTCTTTCCCTCATGCTAGAAATCCAGCCCAACTTGACTCGGCTAGATCTGGTTTCGGCTGAGTCAACTCAACAGCCTTAGTTTCCATCTCTATCTCCCTACTCCCCTCTCCATTTTCTTCATCTTCTTTCTTTCCCTTTTTTTTTCATCTGCTAGAGCTCCAGCAACACTCGAACCAGCACACCAGCAGGGTCCCAGGCCTAACCCAGACCCAACTCAGGCGGACTCGGCAGCCTGGTTCGACAGCGGCGGTGGCAGCTGCACACCCCTTCTCCCTCGTTTCCTTCTTTCCTCTCTATTCTCTTTCTCTGCTGATCCCTTCCTCTCTGTCCTGCTTTCACTCTACTTCCCATCTGCTGGAACCCCAGACGGCCAGAAACAAAGCTCAACTGAACCCGACCCGAACTCGGACCAAGTTTGAGTGTTGCAAGACGGCAGTGGACTGGTGCAGTCGCACCACTCACCCCTCCATTCTTTCTGATTTCATTTCTTTCTTCTTCTCCTTTCTTCTTTCCCTCTCTTTCTTCTGGAATGGCCTGAACCGCGCCAGGACTCGGCCAGAACCTACTGCATCTCGAGCTGGTGCAGCAGCAGCGAGTGCGACAGCTGCTGCACCACTCTCTCTCTCATTCTCTCCCTTTTCTTCCTTCTCCCCATTTCTTTATCTCCCTCACCATTTCTCTTTTTTTGTCACTTTCAACAGGGTCTGGACGAGGCCAAACCAGGGCCCAAAACGCAGGCGCTCGAACTGCTCCTCAATGGAGAAGAAGGCGACCATTAATGGCGTCTTCGTCACCATTGCTCCTTCCCTCAATCTATTTCCTTCAGATGGTCTATATGGATCCTACGAAACTGGAGGATAAGCTTTCATGAGCTTGAAGGGGGTTTAGGTTGGTGGGTTTCAGAGAAATAGAAAAACGGCTGGTTCTCTCTCCTCCCCTATTCATTTAAACAAAAGACCTAGATTGCAGGGCTAAGATTTACCTAAAATGAACGGCTGGGATTAAAAATGGAGGGAGAACGCGGATCGCCCTCGTGGCAGCAGGGCAGTTTCTATTTTTAGAAACGGGTGTGTTTGTGGCCTGATTTGAGGCTGACATTGTGTGCATGTGTGTGTGTTTCAACGGACAAGTCGAGCTGGGTTTTGGTGGGACCCAAGCCCCAGACACGATGGATGGTTTGGATTGTCCAGATGGATAGTGTTGGTGGGCCAATGATCAGAGGAACGGACGCGCATCCGTCGGCTGCAGAAACGGAGAGAGAGAGAGAGAGAGAAAAATCTCTCTTTGGGGAAATAGCGGGTCAGCCCGCTGCTGACCGAGCTGGCTTGTCTGGTGCACAGCGGGTGTGCACCAGCTGTGTACACGCACCCCACCACATGGGGTCCACCGTGATGTCTGTGATAAATCTACTCCGTCTATTCTCTCCAGGGTCCCAAATCAGCGCCCTTGGCCGAAGGTCAATCCATTTTCAAGTCTAGGTGGGGCCCACAACTCAGATTGGGGGTTTTACGGGTGGTATTTCGTTGATCTGTCGGATGATTCCACAATTGATTGTGAGCGGTTAAAATAGTTCAAGGGTCCATTTAAAGCCTTCAACATGCATTGTTAAGTAATACTAACCATTAATATGGATTTACTTGTAATTGAAATAAATAAACAAATAAAAACTCATACATATATACAAATACAATTTCTAATGTTCACCTGCTACTATTTACATGTTATTAATCACATATTTATTAATATATAAATCATCATATACGGTCTCATATTATACATATATATGAATGCCAACTGTCCAATATCTTATTTAAAATCACATCATTAAGTAACATGAAATTTTATTCAAATATCTAATCATTTTTGGTATACCTATTTTTATAAAAATATTCAATACTACGTTGATGTTTATAATTCAATTATATTATTATTTATTATGTTTATTTAATATAATATTATTTTTTATAATATCTTATATACATTAAATACATACATACCATTTTAGCATGAAGTTTTAAATCTTCACAAAGTACATACATTTCATAGTGTATACAGTTAGGTTGCATTATTTATACATTTATGGTAACACCCGAGTACTGAAAAGTACGGGGTGTTACAGGGAGTGATGGAGTGTGATGTGTATTTAATTGATGGGATTGATGGGATTGATGTGATGGATTCTCTCGAGATTGCAACGCACGGCATTTTCCTCGAACAGAATATGGGCCTACATCTCCTAGCGCGGGAATCCCCGTGGCGCGCTAGATACGGCTTTAGAACCACGGCGACAGCGCGGTCACAATGATACAAGTCTCGGGTTGAGCCGACTTTGGAATATGGGACACGACTCAAGGTTATGCGCAGCTACCGATAATAGATCACAAGTTGCCGAAATTCGACCGGGAGAACCACGGAAGCTTACGGAACAGTACGGGATAGGATACGGGCCTCACAATGAACTTCCACATTCAAGGATCCTGCAGCTACCATCTTAATGGCAAGTCATTAAGCTGGGATGCCTTGAATGCATAAATGGTAGGAATCACTCTCTTTCTGTAACACCCTGTACTTTCCCGTACTCGAGTATTACTATATAAACTGACTTAGATGCAAACATAGCTTAGTGAACACTCATTTGCATCCTAGTTTAAATCTGACCATCGAAGGTGATCCCTATCCACATATCAAACCACCCAGTAGTCAAATAATATATATACTAAGTATATTATCTTACCTAATTATTATATTATAAATTTTGCACCAACATGATCAAAAGATTATAGATGTATCTTGATAAATTACTTATCGTATACAAATGTATGAAAACATATTATAATAAGAGTAATATATATATATATATATATATATATATATATATATATATTTATATATATATATATATATATTTAATGTACGTAAAATATTATGAGAATAATATTATAGTAACTAAACATAATGAATAATAATTTTACAACATATAATTAAATTATAAATATTAATGTAGTATTGAAGATTTGTATAAAAACATGTATACCAAAAATTATTAGATATTTGAATAAAATTTTATATTATTTAACGAGGTGATTTTAAATAAGATATTGTACAATTTGCAATTCATATATATGTATAATATGAGACCGTATATTATGATTTATATATTAATAAATATGTGATTAATAACATGTAAATAAGAGCAGGTAAATATTAGAAATTATATTTATATATATGTATGATTTTTTTTTAATTTCAATTACAAGTAAATCCATATTAATGATTAGTATTAGTTAATAATGCATGTTGAAGGCCATAAATGGACCCTTGAACTATTTTAACTGCTCACAATCAAATATGGAATGATCCAACCATCAGATCACCACAAGAGACACTTAAAAATCTTTGTTCAATTAGTACGGCCCACCTAAACATTGGATCTGGCACATCTCCAGTCAAGATGGCCCAATTAAACCATAAAGCAAATGGACGGAGTGGATTTCATCTAAACACCTTCATGGGCCCCACAGTCATCTACATGTGCAGGGGATACACATGCGCATGCCGTGCACAGATCTGGTTAGGCCAGTCAAGCGGGCTGACCCGCGCCTTACCGCAAATAGGAAGAAATGCCTCTCTCCTTCGTTTTCACCAGCAAACGTATATTCGTCCATGGCTTTGATCAATGGCCCACCCACACCGGCCAGATGGAAAATCCAAGCCATCCATCATGTCCAGGGCTTGGGCCCCGCCAAAACCCAACTTTCACAATAGATATTCATGCATGTGTGGACGCACGATCTCTGCTGTAAATCAGTCCTACAAGCACCCCATTTCCAGAAACGGAAACTGCCAGCTAGCACGATCCGTGTGAGCCCTCCTCCCTCAATCTTAGCCATCCACGTGGCCAAATCTGAGCCCTACAAAGCAGGGTTATCAAGCAAAGAAAGAGGGAGAGAAGCGATAGCCGCTCGGATGTCGTTTTCTCCTAGCTTCGAACCCACAGCTCAAACCTCCTTCAACCTTCAAAATTTCTATTCCGCAAGCACCCTTGTACCCATCCTAGTCGTCCCTAACCTCCTGATTGAAATAAATCCGTGCGGGTGAGATTCCGCCATTAATGGCCATTGTCTTCTCCACCGTTCAAAGCCGAGTTCGAGTTGGGCCTATCCCAGTTACTCTGGGCCTAGTTCGAATAATGTTGGGGTTCCAACAGAGGATGTGAAAGGGAGAGGAGAAAAGAAGGAAGTGAGAGAGAGAGAGGAATGGTGGTGCTTGGAAGCACTGAGCTAACCGGGCTGAGTTGACTCGCGGATCAGTGAGTTGGGCCAACTCAGTTGAGCTGAGTCGAGTTGAGCTTGGGCTGGTCTAGTGTGGCGGGACCTTCCAGCAAAATAAAGAGAAAAAGAAAGGAAAGGAAGAAAGAAGGAGAAGGTGAGGTCGTGAGGGTTGAGCCGAGTTAACTCGGATGACAAGCTAAGTTGATTCAAGTCGAATCGATCATAGGTGCGATTTCTCTCAAACATTTTACATTGGAATTCTAATTGGAACATTAGTAGATTATTTAGACTATAACTAGCTATTATAAACAAGATTGTATTTACCAAATAATAGTAGTCTTAAGGATCATTATTAATAATAGATCTTAGTATTTAGTTATCATCATTAGTATTTGCAATTATATAACATGATTTTTTATTAAAAGATTATCCATGCATATATTAGTTATTATAAATAATAAAAAAAAATTTACAGTTATTGAATATTAACATTCTATTCATTATGCTCAAACATTATCATTGATAATAGATCGTACAATTTGATATCATCATAATGGTTACATTGTTGCGATAGTTAGCATTAATCGTAACAGGGATGCTAATAAATATTTTATAACTGTAAATTTAACACAAAAATTAATTACACACCAACTGGGGTTCAAACTCTAAAAATCTAACCTGGCCTAAACCCTAGGTCAAAACTTTAAACATAGATGGTGTGCTGAGCTTGGATCTAGGTGTAGAATCTAATGTAGGTATATTTAAATGTGAACTTATAAACTATCATTATTAACATGTTAGCTAGTATAAGCTATAACACTAACGCCAATAGTATTCCTGTAAGTATTAAGATTTAATTTTAACTAATACACCAAGTATAGTTCAAATCCTAGAATCTAAGTTTAAGACTAAACCCTAGGATGAAAACCCTAATTTTGCATTAAAAACCCTAAAAGATAACCCTAAGCTATGATCTTAAACCTTAGGTAGTATGCAGAACCTGGATCTAATTGTACAAGTTCGTAGTTTGTGGTAGGATATAATTCTAAGGCGATTCAAAGTATAACGTGATGATTTCTTCCTCTTGAGCTTTCCACTTTCCCATTAGCTTAAGTTATAGTCTTTATTTTAATTTATAATTGATATCTCTATTTCATAGTCACGTATGTTAACTTGTTGGAATTGAATTGCTACATTACATGCTTAATGTTTATCTTGTGTATTTAATTCATGTTATTGGATTACTTATGGATTGCTCTTGAGATTTAAACCGGTACATTAGTGAGAAACCCCCACTTATAAATGTACACCCATACTTGGGATGTAACTCGATTGATTTTGGTTGTAATGAACCTTCGACTTAGTGGTTATTGAGTGGTGGGGTGATTCGAATATTGATGTGAGCCTACCATCCAGGGGTTGTGTCCAAGTGGTTTTTAATGATGGCCTTTATTGCATGGTTTTAATACTTGACCTATGTGGCTTATTTTGATATCTGCCCAAGGTGGCTTGTTTCGATGTCGCCCTATGTGGCTTTGTTTTGGTATTTGCCCTAGATGGGTTTGATATTTTATTTGGTACAACCATGTGATGGTGAGCCCCATATACTGAATATGATTGGCCATTAGTCGATTGGGATCCATTAAACATCCTAAGGTGGTAGCCTCATGAGCCAAGGATGGTGGAATGGGACACTCTGCCTGAGTTGTCGGCCTACGCTGGGTTCTAAGCTCCCCATAGTGACCACTAAGTTTATTAAACCTGCTGATTGTTAAACGGACTAATAACGATCGGGCTAATCATGCATTTTTATAGCATATGGTCTTTTCCGGGTGATTAAATTCTCCTTGGGCGATCTATACTTTATGGTCTTTTCCGGGTGATTAAATTCTCATTGGGCGATCTATATATTATGGTCTTTTCTAGATAGCTGGTTCTCCTTGGGCGTACCTTTGTGTATTTTTTCCAGGTTGCTAGTTCTTTTAGGGTGACCCTTTATTTTGACAGTGGAATATGCACCCCAGGTCGATGATGCATTCACGCATCCATGCATTTAATAAGACTACATCATGTATTGTTTTATATGTCTTACCATGTTTTTATAACTATGCTTACCTAATGTGACGTTGCGTAATCTTGAGGGGAGTTCACACTGAGTTGGCCACTTATCCCTCAAATAAATATAACCATACAGGTAGCACAGGTGGCTTAAGTGATTTTTAGGTTCGGGCTGATGAGGAGCCGGGTTCAAGTGCCAAGGTCGTATGACTGTACCTACCTGGAGAAGCTGAGGGGTCTAGCGGCTCAAATTCACTTACATTCTAATATTTCTTATGTATTGGATATGTAATTCTTGTATTTGTAAATTTTGGAGACATTGGTTTGTATAAGTCATTATGGGTAGCTCTTGTATATTTAAATGATAATGTAAACTTTTCTTTATGTTGGATTTGTCCATTTTACGCTCATCTGCTACTCTGATAATTGGAAAAATATATATATACCTAAATTTGACGATTCTTTAAGCTTAACACTCGGGTTTTTAGGAAACGGGTCATATACTTGGGTCCTGAAAAGTCAGGATGTTACAGTTGGTATCAGAGCATAGTTTGGACAAACTTGGCCTTAGAAAATGATCTTATACAAACTTTAAATGTCTCAAATTTGGATGTTTGAAATTAGAAATTGAACTTAAGTGAATCTCCCCTAGACTTAAAGAATTTTTGAAGAACGTAGAAACTCAAACTTAGCTTCCCCTCATAAATAATTAAGATAGTCAGTTGAAATGATGTGGAATCCCTTATTAGTAGAAGGAATTGAGAATACAGGAACCCCAAAACTTTAGGCCCCCTAGAAACTTATTTGGAGGACTGCAGAACTTAGGATTGAACTTAGGTCCGCCTTAGAAATTATTAGAATAACCATTTCAACTCATTTGAACTTCCCTTGTAGTTAGGAGAAATTGAGAATATAGAAATTCCAGACCTTAGGTCCCTAGCACATTGTTTGGATAATCTTAGGACTTAGAAATGGAACTTAGATTCCCTTGGAAATTTCATGTTTAGTCATTTGAACTGGAAGTTAAACTTAAGTACCATGGGAGGACAAGTTCTCACTAGGATATACGTAAGAACAAACAAGAAAATTCCCTAGACTTGACTCCCAAGAAACCATTCTTAGAGACCTAGAGTTTGAACTCTTCTGGAAGTTTCATTAGCTGGAAATAACATGGTTACGATATTTAGCAAATGGAATGAACTTAGGCACTATAGGAAAACCCTTACCTACCATATTGTACATTAGGTCAAGCATAAATACTCCCTAAGCTTAAGGGATCGTAACAGGAACTGTAATTTAAACTTCCCAATACGTCTCTTTACTTAGAAATAATATTTCCCACAAATCTCAGCATGTAAAACTAATTAGAAATGAAGTTAGAAAATTTTGGGTAAGTTTTCAACCCTAGACTGAACATATTGAGCCTAGATTTGAGAAATGGGGATAAGTTTAACAACTTCAAACTACAATTTTATGTAGAAACTCTAGTCTTGAAATTTGTGTCGAGTACTTAGGTAGTCAAAGTGTGCATTTGAAGCGTAATGGGCCACATGGTCTTATCCGTTATAGAGGTAGAAGAGTAATTGATATCTCCCTGGAGTCTAGAATAATCGAAATAACAGGTTGATGGAACTACATTTAAGCGAAGTTGCACTGTTTGATCCGAACCCCATATCCTAGCATATTCTAATGATCTCAATGCCCTGATCAAGCAGAAGATCGAGATTTACCAGGATTAGGATTGATAGAGAAAACCCTCTGTTATACGTAGGCGAAGGATCGACGTATCGGGCTCAAACCCACTACAACCATTTGTCCGTGACAGCTCGAACACGGAAACCAGAAAATCATACTGTACTTTAGATATTGGGGATTATCATTAAGGGTTTTTTAAATTAAGAAAAAAAAATAGGAGATATTGTTAATAGCGGTCGCCTAAAACAAACTTGTAATCTTAGTAAGGGCGATAGGACACTGGACGAAGATAAACCTTTAAATAAATTCTCAGTATTGGTTAATGTTAGAACGTTTTCAAACGATTAATAGAAAATGATATGCTAGACTTGATGCTTAGGGATGTGGTACATTTAAATATAGTTTGTTAACAATGCAGGATGTGATTGCACAAATGTGAATTAGAGTATACTATTAAAATGAAATTACTTAGGGATACACGTGACAAATCTCGGGACGAGATTTCTGTTTAGAGGGGTAGATTGTAACACCCCGTACTTTTCCTTACTCGAGTATTATTATATAAACTGACTTAGTCAGATGCAAACATAGCTTAGTGAACACTCATGTGCATCCTAGTTTAAATATGACCGTCGAAGGTGATCCCTATCCACATATCAAACCACCTAGTAATCAAATAATATATATACTAAGTATATTATCTTACCTAATATTATATTATAAATTTTGCACCAACACGATCAAAAGATTATAGATGTATCTTGATAAATTACTTATCATATACAAGTGTATGAAAATATATTATAAAAAGAGTATATATATATATATATATATATATATATATATATATATATATATATATATATATATATATAATGTACGTAAAATATTATGAGAATAATATTATATTAACTAAACATAATGAATAATAATTTTACAACATATAATTGAATTATAAATATTAATGTAGTATTGAATATTTGTATAAAAACATGTATACCAAAAATTATTAGATATTTGAATAAAATTTTATATTATTTAATGATGTGATTTTAAATAAGATATTGTACAATTTGCAATTCATATAAATGTATAATATGAGACCGTATATTATGATTTATATATTAATAAATATGTGATTAATAACATGTAAATAGCAGCAGGTGAATATTAGAAATTATATTTTTATATATGTATGAGTTTTTTTATTTATTTCAATTACAAGTAAATCCATATTAATGATTAGTATCAGTTAATAATGCATGTTGAAGGCCATAAATGGACCCTTAAACTATTTTAACTGCTCACAATCAAATGTGGAATGATCCGACCACTGGATCGCCATAAGAGACAGTTAAAAATCTTTGTTCAATTAGTACGACCCACCTAAACATTGGATCTAGCACATCTCCGATCAAGATGGCCCAATTAAACCATAAAGCATAATGGACGGAGTGGATTTCATCTAAACACCTTCGTGGGCCCCACAGTCATCTGCATGTGCAGGGGATACACATGCGCACGCCGTGCACGGATCCGGTGAGGCCAGTCAAGCAGGCTGACCCGTGCCTTACCACAAATAGGAGGAAATCCCTCTCCCCTTCATTTTCACCAGCGAACGGATGTTCGTCCATGGCTTTCATCAGTGGCCCACCCACACCGGCTAGATGGAAAATCCAAACTGTCCATCGTGTCCAGGGCTTGGGCCCCTCCAAAACCCAACCTTCACAATAGATTTTCATGCATGTGTGGACGCACGATCTCTGCTGTAAATCAATCCTACAAGCGCCCCATTTCCAGAACGGAAACTGCCAGCTAGCACGATCCGCATGAGCCCTCCTCCCTCAATCTTAGCCATCCACGTGGCCGAATCTGAGCCCTACAAAGCAGGGTTATCAAGTAAAGAAAGAGGGAGAGTAGCGATAGCCGCTCGGATGTCATTTTCTCCTAGCTTCAAACCCACAACTCAAACCTCCTTCAACCTTCAAAATTTCTATTCCGCAAGCACCCTTGCACCCATCCTAGCCGTCCCTAACATCCTGATTGAAAGAAATCTGTGCAGACGAGATTCCACCATTAATGGCCATTGTCTTCTCCACCATTCAAAGCCGAGTTCGAGTTGGGCCTGTCCCAGTTACTCTGGACCTAGTTCGAATAATGTTGGGGTTCTAGTAGAGGATGAGAAAGGGAGAGGAGAGAGGATGAGAAAGGGAGAGGAGAGAAGAAGGAAGTGAGAGAGAGAGAGAGAGGAAGGTGGTGCGTGGAAGCACTAAGCTGAACGGGCTGAGTTGACTTGCTGATCAGTGAGTTGGGTCAACTCAGTTGAGCTAAGTCGAGTTGAGCTTGGGCTGGTCTGGTGTGGCTGGACCTTCCAGCAAAATAAAGAGAAAAAGAAAGGAAAGGAAGAAAGAAGGAGAAGGTGAGGTCGTGAGGGTTGAGCCGAGTTAACTCGAATGACAAGCTAAGTTGATTCAAGTCGAATCGATCATAGGTGCGCTTTCTCTCAAACATTTTTCATTGGAATTCTAATTGGAACATTAGTAGATTATTTAGGCTATAACTAGCTATTATAAACAAGATTATATTTACCAAATAATAGTAGTCTTAAGGATCATTATTAATAATAGATCTTAGTATTTAGTTATCATCATTAGTATTTGCAATTCTATAACATGATTTGCTATTAAAAGATTATCCATGCGTATATTAGTTAATATAAATAATAAAAAAAAGTTTTACAGTTATTGAATATTAACATTCTACTCATTATGCTCAAACATTATCATTAATAATAGATCGTACAATTTGATATCATCATAATGGTTATCATTGTTGCGATAGCTAGCATTAATCGTAATAGGGATGCTAATAAATATTTTATAACTGTAAATTTTAAACAAAAATTAATTGCACACCAACTAGGGTTCAAACTCTTAAAATCTAGCCTGGCCTAAACCCTAGGTCAAAACTTTAAACATAGATGGTGTGCTGAGCTTGGATCTAGGTGTAGAATCTAATGTAGGTATATTTAAATGTGAACTTATAAACTATCATTATTAACATGTTAGCTAGTATAAGCTATAGCACTAACGCCAATAGTATTCCTGTAAGTATTAAGATTTAATTTTAACTAATACACCAAGTATAGTTCAAATCCTAGAATCTAAGTTTAAGACTGAACCCTAGGATAAAAACCCTAATTTTGTATTAAAAACCCTAAAAGATAACCCTAGGCTATGATATTAAACCTTAGGTGGTGTGCAGAACCTGGATCTAATTGTACAAGTTCGTAATTTGTTGTACAATACAATTCTAAGGGCACAAGCACTTAGCGACACTAGAAAGCGATTCAAAGTATAAGGTGATGATTTCTTCCCCTTGAGCTTTCCACTTTCCCATTAGCTTAAGTTATAGTCTTTATTTTAATTTATAATTGATATCTCTATTTCATAGTCATGTATGTTAACTTGTTGGAATTGAATTGCTACATTACATGCTTAATGTTTATCTTGTATATTTAATTCATGTTATTGGATTACTTGTGGATTGCTCTTGGGATTTAAACTGGTACATTAGTGGGAAACCCCAACTTATAAATGTACACCCATACTTGGGATGTAACTCAATTGATTTTGGTTGTAATGAACCTTCGACTTAGTGGTTATTGATTGGTGAGGTGATTCAAATATTGATGTGGGCCTACCATCCAGGGGTTATGTCCAAGTGGTTTTTAATGATGGTATTTATTGCATGATTTTGATACTTGCCCTATGTGGCTTATTTTGATATCTGCCCTAGGTGGCTTATTTCGATATCGCCCTATGTGACTTTGTTTTGGTATTTACCCTAGATGGGTTCGATGTTTTATTTTGTGCAACCATGCGATGGTAAGCCCCATATACTGAATATGATTGGTCATTAGTCGATTGGGATCCATTAAACATCCTAAGGTGGTAGCCTCATGAGCCAAGGATGGTGGAATGGGATACTCTGCCTGAGTTGTCGGCCTACGTTGGGCTCTAAGCTCCTCGTAGTGACCTCTGAGCTTATTAAACTTGCTGATTATTAAACGGACTAATAATGATCGGGCTAATCATGCATTTTCATAGCATATGGTCTTTTCCAGGTAATTAAATTCTCCTTGGGCGATTTATACTTTATGGTCTTTTCCGGGTGATTAAATTCTCCTTGGGCGATCTATATATTATGGTCTTTTCTGGATAGCTGGTTCTCCTTGGGTGTACCTTTGTGTATTTTTCCCTGGTGGCTAGTTCTCTTAGGGCGACCCTTTATTTCGATAGTGGAATGTGCACCCCAGGTCGATGATGCATTCACGCATCCATGCATTTAATAAGACTACATCATGTATTATTTTATATGTCTTTCCATGTTTTTATAACTATGCTTACCTAATGCAATGGTGTGTAATCTTGAGGGGAGTTCAGACTGAGTTGGTCACTCATCCATCAAATAAATATAACCGTACAGGTAGTACTAGTGGCTTAAGTGATTTTCAGGTTCGGGCTGATTAGGAGTCGGGTTCAAGTGTCAGGGTTGCATGATTGTATCTACCTGGAGAAGCTGAGGGGTCTAGCAGCTCAAATTCACTTGCATTCTAATATTTCTTATGTATTGGATCATGTAATTCTTGTATTTGTAAATTTTGGAGACATTGTGTAACATCCCGGATTTTTGCCAACCTAGGATTAGACATCCTTAGGCATTGGGTCAATCTTAACACCTGATTAACTTTTCAAACGCTCAATTCAAAGCCTCAAATCCCGTCTTAAACCATTTTCTTCACAAATCCCACCCTTCACTACCTTGTGCTTTCAATTTTTCAAAGCACTTTCGCCCTAGACACTATCTTAAACTAGCTAAGTAGTAAAACTTGGATCACTTTATATACAAACTGTAAAGGCCTAAGTACCATCTCAACCAGAAAACAATTAGGATTAAATCCTTTAGAAATTTAACAAAGTTAACTAAGTGCAAAACTCGATTAGCCATGAAATCCGTTGGGATCGCTTTAAATACGATCTGCAAGACCCAAAACTTGCAAAATTAGTGACTCTAGGTTTCCCTAAAGTTTAGAACCAAACTCATTTCCCGTCTGCTCTCGGGAATGAAACGAAACTTCGTATTAGGTCTAGACCGCACATCGGGAGTCCGATTAATACGAAGCTAAGGAACTAGGACCGCCTCGCTGGGCTTGACAATCATCTCAAAAATCAGATCCAGCCGATGTCCTACGGCCATTCGTTTCGATCCAGAGCGAGGGAGTGTGAAAAACACTATTCCCTTTGAAATTAAAATATCTGGAATAGTGATCTGGCACCATTCGCTTACGCATCAGTATTAAGCAACCAGATCGTCAGAATCAGACCAAATTACACCCTCGGATCAGGAAAAATTTCAGAAACATTTACATGTACTTGGAATTTCGGATCGTGGCCCACTGACCGTTGAACTGAAAGTGGTCCGCCACGTGCGATCTGGGAATCCGATCGAGTCGAAAACGTAATCCCTCATAGATCCATGTGTGGTGAGCTTAAGTCTGACGTTTGGCTCAAGGAGGGCCACCAGAACCTCTCTTTTGAGCTGGAAAAGTGACGAAATACCTATATTAGCAGTAACCTTTGAACAGGAGTCTATTTCAGTGAGTTTTGAGACTATATAAGGACCTTAAACCCTCTCTCATGGCAGCCATACGAATTTGGAATTGAGAGAGGGAAAAGAGAGAGAAAGTGAGGGAGAAGTGGGAGAATCTCCCTGCCGTCGTTCCCTGCCACCACACGGGCTGCACCGCCTCTTTCCAGGCGCGTTTCCGGCGATGTCAACTCCGTTTTAAGGTGAGAAACCCTAACCCTAGGTCTGATTTGAAGTGTATAGGTAATAGGTTGTGAAATAGCTAACCTATTTCGTTCCATAGGTTGCCAAACTGCCGAATACGGAAGCTTAGCAAACCTATCGATTTCGTTGCGATTCTACGACAAAAGGTGCGGACTTTAGGTGCATAGGTTAGGGTTTTCAACGCTTTCAATGTCAGATAATGATAGATTCATGATCTGCATGCAATTGCACATGTACAAAGTGCTTTCCGTTTCCTGTTTCGATTAACATTGTAGAATATGGAATTTCACATACTCTAGGTATACGTAGAAATACCGTATATGTATTTTTTTTGGAGAAATGTTTGACATGTTTATTTAATGTATGATTATACTATATATGGATAAAATACTAGTTTGGCGAAAGGAATCGCCGTAATACATGTTCACTTGTAAATGCTATGTATGTTGCAATTGCGTATTCTAGAAAATACTGTATACGTATAAATTTTGGATATGTATTTATCATGATTATTTGCTGTAGTAATATATTATACATAGATAAAATACTTGCTTGGCTAAAGGATAGCCCTACTACATGTTTTGTTAACATGCACCATGTATGTTGTAATAGTATATTCTAAGTGTTTGTGAAAGTGGCTGAATGAGTATAGAATTCTCATTCGTGCTCGCCATGACTAATTGTCATGGATTCATGATTGATGTATTGGCGATACCCCCCTTTGACAAAAGGATTTGCCCTAAGTCACGCCACGGCCAATATACACTATATATGCTAAAATGTGTGGCCCAAGTGTTTGTGGAAATGACTGAATGGATATGAAACTTGGATCCCTGCTTGCCATGACTATCCGTCGTGGGTGTACGCATGTTATGATTGGGGCAACTCCCCAGTGAAAGGATTTGGCCTAATGCCTATGTGATCGACATATGTCGTGTATGTTGATGTATGTTTGTTTAAGTGTTTCTTGAAATGTCTGAATGAGTAGTAGTTTGCAAATTGTAAAGTATAAGGGTGTTGAGATATGATTCTCAACCCTTTTTAACTATGTGTATGATCTCCTTTGATAGTTGTGTGATTAGGAATTGAACATGTACAAACGCATGCTTGTGTTGTGATTCATAACATGCTCAACTGCTTTATGATTTTAACTATGTAATGCATATGTTTAAATTTATATTTACGTTGTATGATCCGTCATGGGTGATGGGGGAGCGGAGCAACGAGTGCGTGCAACAGCCCTGGCAGCCCTAAACGGATAATACCAGACTGATTGTATGATTTGAATCCTGATCCATTACTGCTTTATATCTCTGTAATTGATTGTGTTTAGGGCTATGATTATAGTCCAGGCAATCGGTAACGGGATTGAACTCGTGGCTGAGATTCATTTGCCACGTGGGATGTGTTCGACGAACTCGAGTCGTGCGTTGCCTGTCGGCAGTGGCTAGGCCACACGAAGTTGTTTATGCACTTCATGTCGTGCAGCTCAACGGGCGATCGTGCTAGTCGAGCTCGTCAAGTAACCCGATCTGCCTTATGCATGTTCACCCTGTTTGGACGCTACTGCCTGAACCTAGGGTACCAAACTTACCAGTGAAACCCCCTTTTAACCATGGTACCTCGATCCGCTAAGACGCATGAGTCGGGCATGGTGGTATGGGACACCGTGGTCGAGCTGTCGGCCTACGCTGGGGCCATGTGCCTCCCCGTAGTGACCATTGCGCAACCAAACTCGTGAGCCGAATACGGTGGTATGGGACACTGTATTCGAGCTGTCGATACTTACGGCGAGAGCCGAGTACGGTGAGACCTGTGCTCGTGCTGACGGGCGACGAGTCCTCCGTAGTATCTTCGAGTATACTCCAAGGGTCTGTGATTGGCGACGAGTCTTTCACAGCAACTAGAGTATGAGTGGAGCCGAGTACGGTGAGACCTGTACTCGAGCTGACGGCTAGTGATTGAGCCGAGTACGGTGAGACCTGTACTCGAGCTGACGGCCAGCAATTGAGCCGCATACGGTGAGATCTGTATCCGCGCTGACGGGTGACGAGCCCTTTGCGATGCCTTCACTACGCTTCTCAAACCATAATATCGTATGAGATTAACTAGGATTGACGACCCTAGAATGGATCATGTTTGGGAATGATACAAGGGAGGTACCTTAGTTTCCCAATACTGCTGTTTGAAATGGACTAATAATAACTTAGTAATCATGAGCATCATCGCACCGCATGTGCTTTGTAGATGTGGCGCACTGAGGGAGTTAAGGATTCGCAAACGTAAGATGATGTCGCTTGAGGGTGGTTTGGCAAGGGCATACAGCATCATGTCATTTCACTCTCGCATTTAATAAGAGTAGTTAAACTTGTTTGATTTGTACTGCTTTATCATTACTGCTTGATTGAATTGATAACATGTTAACCTATGCTTTACTGTTCCACTGAGTTGATCACTCACTCCCACGTTACGGGACGGTGTTGTACACACCAACCAGATTTGTTGAGTCTCAGGTGATGGCGATGCTTGTGGAGCAGAGCCGGACTACTTCTATGATGATAGGAGGAGTTCTCCTATCTGTATCTCTCTGGCAGGTCAACGAAGACCTGATATTGTATTGACGGGGCTATGGTACTTGGGATAGTAGACATTCCACTTCCTCACAGTTGGTATATTTTAGAACTGTACTTGTAATTATTTAACCTGGTAATGTTATCACACTCTGGAGACTCATCATAGTTTATATATTTTATTTATCTATCACAGTCTTCCGCTTGCAAATTTAACTGTCTCTGGAGTATGATATGCTGTTTTGGCTTAATCTCACTCATGTTCAATGCACGAATACAGTCAACATTCAAACATTATTCATTTTGTTGCATAAGTGATGTTCTGGAACTCGGGAGTTGAGTTTATGCTCGACCCCCGATTTTCAGGGCGTTACACATTGGTTTGTATAAGTCATTATGGGCAGCTCGTGTATATTTAAATGATAATACAAACTTTCTTTTCTGTTGGATTTGTCCATTCTACGCTCATCTGCTACTCTGATAATTGGAAAAAATATATATACCTGAATTTGACCATTCCTTAAGGTTAACACTCGGGTTTTTAGGAAACGGGTCGTGTACTCGGGTCTTAAAAAGTCGGGATGTTACACTCTCCTTTATAGGAAAATATTTAATAGAGTCGGATTCCATCATAACCTTGAGCCAACCCGTCACCTTATCTCGGTACATCATCTGAGTTGCGATTCAAAGGAGCTGAAGAATCTTTGTCATCAAAGGAGGAGATCTAGATCAACGTGCAGAATGGGGTTCATCTACTTATGTGTAAGTCAGGGTCCAGAGGACCCTTGTGATCATTCCTTCTGTAGGATTGGGTCTAAGATGTTTCTCACCCCTTTCAAGTCCTCATAGGAGGCCTCCGACGGGAGCGTAGGTGGGGGTGCTTTGTGTTGACCCTTGCTCTGTGGAGAGCATAAACTCTTTGGTCCTTGTGTAGGTCCTTGACCTTATGGTCTAAAACTTGGGTGTTGTGTGTTGACCCTTGCTCATAGGAGTATAAACTAGTGAGGTTCCTTGTATGGATCTTTAGCCTGTGTGGCTTAAAACTCGGGTGTTGTTTGTTGACCCTTGCTCATGGGAGCATAAACTTGTGTCTGTAGACACGTCATAGTCAACCTAGAGTAGGTTGTACTGGTTTAAGGTGAACCTGATTTGAAACCTCCGGTTTGAGGTGAACCTGTTGTGAAACCTCCTTTAGTGAGATCCGGTACACTCAAGGGTTGAGTGTGTCCGCCGGAAGTGGAGTAGACAAGTAGTCGAACCACTATAAAAATAACTATGTTTGAGATTGTTATTATCTTCTACTACTTGAGTAATTTCCTTAAATGTTTTCATATCTGATTATCTGAGGTCACACCTCACACACAGTCATGTCCATCATAAACTATGATTTGCATATTGTTTATCTTTCAAATAGTTTTATGACCGGATCCCCTATTTAGCTTGGAAGCCATTAGAGTTACTTTGAAGAAATCCTGATACATGCATATTTTCTTAGGATAAGATTGATAGAATTTTAAAATATCATAAAATACTAAAAAGTCTTATTCACCCCCCTCTAGGACATATTGGCATATACCCACTTCAACTAAAGCGGTCATTACCACAATTTCAATCATGTCCAACATATCGTTCAGCCATGGTATGAGAAATTTATACTTTATGGTAATCTTGTTAATGGCCCGGCTGTCAACACACATGCGTCAACTCCCATCTTTCTTAGGAATTAATAGAGCCAGTACGGTGCATAGGCTCATACTTTCTCGGATAAGACCCTTTATGGATGAGTTCCTCCACTTGTCCTTGCAGAACATCGCGCTCCTTCGGACTCATCCGATAGTAAGGACGATTGGTTAAGTTGGACCCTGGGACAAGGTCGATATGGTGCTGAATATCTCGTATGGGAGGCAATCCATCGGGAAGGTCATCGAGCCAAATTTCATTTGAAAGTGCCCTGGTTTATCAAGTTACGTGAGTATTGAGTCAGTTCGCCTACAGAGCCTGATAGGAAGATCAATTCAAGCATCTGCCTCAACCGGATGTGTACAAGCTCTCCATAGGTAAATCTAAAGCCTCACATCCCATGTCCCAAAACACCAGGTGAAGAAAACCCTTAAAAACAAGTTTAAAAAATCATAGGGTTTTAAGGTGAGAAAACTTTTTTCAAAACAGAAAAATCTTTAAGTTTTTCTTGCCTTGTCAATTTTATCGAAACACCTTCGATATGATCGATCTGCTCTGTCGATGTCCTCAATGCTTAAACGATATCATCGAAAAGAGGACAAAAGTATCCAGCAACCACATGTATATCTGGATTGATTTATCGATGCATCGATCCACATATCGATATCATCGATACTTGAATTTCGAGTCCATCGATAATGGCTCGATAAGATCGACAGGCAAATTTTCGGCGCCCCTGTTTTTAAAAGAAAATTTTAAATTTCTTCGATATATCGATGCTCCTTCCGATATGATCTAAAATCAAATATCGATAAGATCGGAAGTCCATCAATGATATCGATCGAGGGCGCGCATTTCTTCCAGCAAATATTTCAGGTTGGTTTTTACTTTGATCGAGGGTCATTCGAGGAAATCGATATTCATATGTTGATGATATCGAGGCCGAGTCAATTGCATCGAAACTGGACACAAACTGTCCAACGAGCTTACTGGTAAATCTATAGGATTTATCGATGCATCGACACTGCCTTCGATATCATCGATATGTAAATTCCGATGACATCGGTTGACCCCGATCATATCCTAAAAACCTGAAATATTTCTAGTCAAGTCTCTCTCATTTTTTAAGTGTCGATGGATCGAACCTATCATCGATGGAATCGGAGTTCGAAATCCGATGATATCGATAATTGTTTCGATTCATCGACCAGCTGGCAAAAGGTTTCAAAAGCGTATGACTTTGAGTTCGAGTCATCGAGCAGACCATCGATGCTATCGAGAGTATACGCTCGATGATATCGAACCTGCTCGATGATATCGAACGCAGTCATAAATGTGACCGTTTTATATCCGTTGGAACCTTTTGCCTATATATAGAGGACTTGTCTATTGTTGTTGTGAGAGAAAGTAGAGAGTGCTTTTGTGTGTTTCAACTTATATCTTATATCCAAAGCCCTTTCTCTCAAGGGAGTTCATCCTCTAATCCACCCTCATTATTGATATTCAATAGAGTGGATTGGGGAATGAACTTCTGCATTCAAGGATCCTCCAGCTACTACCTTAATGGCAAATCATTAAGCTAGGATGCCTTGAATGCATAAGATTGGAATCACTCTATCTTCCTGATAGAAAAACATTTTGAGAGTAGGATTCCATCTTGACCTTGACCCAACCCGAAGCCGAGTATTGGTATATCATTTTGTGTTGTGGATCAAGGGAGCAGAAGACTCTTCGTCAACAAGGAGGAGGAGATCTTCGGCATTGTACTAAACGGGACTCATCAACTTATTTGTAAGTATCTAGAGTCCAAGAGGACACTTGTGATCATTCCTTTGTAGGATTGGGTCTTAAGTGGTTCTCACCCTTTGAAGTCCTCAAGGAGGCCTCCGGCGGGAGTGTACGTGGTGGGTACGTTTTGTGGACCCTTTCTCTGAAGAGAGCATAAACATATGGTTGAAGGTGAACAAGCAAAACCTTAGGTTTGAGGTCAACCGCTGTGAAACCTCGGGTTTGAGGTGAACCGTGTAGAAACCTCCAGTATGGTCTTATAGAAGATCCTTGGCCAGTGTGCCTAAAAGTGGGTGCGTTGTGTTGACCCTTGCTCGTGAGAGCATAAACAGTCAGCCTCAGTGTAGGTTGTAAAGGTTAAAGGTGAACATGATTTAAAACCTTAGGTTAGAGGTGAACCGCTGTGAAACCTCCTTAGTGAAATCCGATACACTCAAGGGTTGAGTGCGGTTGCTAGGAGCGGAATAGACAAGTAGTCGAACCACTATAAAAATGACTGTGTTTGTGATTGCTCCTCTTCTGTGTGTTTGATTTATGTCAATGCATTCATATTTATATATCTGATCACACCTCACACACATACACAGCCATATCCATCATAAATTAAGTTATATATTGTTATCTCTTGAAAAGTTTGTGATTGGACCCTCTACCAGGCTTGGAAGCCAGTAGAGTTACATTTAAGTAATCTTGATAATTGCATATTTATAGGATTTTTAAGTAAAGCCGTAAAAACTTTAAAAAGTCCTAATCACCCCCCTCTAGGACATATTGACATATCCCGACTTCAACTAAAGCGGTCTTCACCGCAATTTCATTTTTGAATTCATGCAGCAAGGGTTTTAGTTTCTCAAGGATGATAAATGTCTCGAGTTCCTTTCCCTTTACAATTAATGCATAAATATGCCCTGTTTCTTTGGATTCTTTCACGAAGTCCTGTATGGTCAAGAGAGAACGACCATCTACTTTAAAAGTTTTGGGTGGCTCCTCTGGATCCATAGTTACTAATATGATTTTTCGGTCGTCTTTGATGAAAATATATACATTATCTCGCCCTTTTATGAGTGGCGTCACAAACAGATTGCCAAGGCCGACTGAGTAGTATGTAACATGCCTCCATGTCAACTACATCACATACTACTTCGTCCTTATAATACTTACCAATTGAAAATGATATAGTGCACTGTTTGGTTACCTTTGTCTTACTAATTTCTTATTCCAACCGATCGTGTATGGGAAGGGGTGACGCTCCATCTTTAATTGCAATTTTTCCTCCATGACCTTGGAGATGATGTTCTCGTTGTTCCTGTTGTCGATGATCACATCACAAACTTTCTGATTCATTGTACACCTAGTTCAGAAGATGTTATGCCGTTGTAGGTGTACTTCTTTCCTTGGTGCATACAATAGTTGCCTCACAACAAGCGACTCGCCACGGTCCTACAGAACCCATTCCGCTTTAGCAGTTACTTCCTCAGTGGTTTGTTCGTCTTCATAAGATCCAAAGTATTCTTCCGCTGCATCACCTTCAGCGCCCCTTCGTTGATGGTCAAGTGAGTTGTAGGGCGTTGAGGGTAGGTGTTTGATAAGTGGCTTGGTTGGCTACAATGGTAATAATTGTTTGGTCTAGGCCGACCATAAGGGTTTGGAATCTTGCTCGGACCTGTAGTTGTGGGTGTTACACGTTAAAGCCTAGATGGGCTGCTCTCCGTGTCACGGTTCACGATCATAAAAGGTTGAAGATGTCCTCCTACAAGCTCTTTTCCTCGTGTCAGCATCGATTCTTACAATGGGAACCGTCATGGGGGGCCGAGTTAAAGGATAAGGCCAAGTGGGGACTCTTGCAAGCTGTGTTTCCGCTAGGGCTGAAAGTCGGACGGGTTGATGCTCAACCCTATCCCAACCCAAGGTTCCTATACCTCAACCCTAACCCAACCCAACCCAACCTTGGGTTGGGAATTCTCAACCCAAGCGGGCTTAGTCAGGTTGGTCGGGTGAATACATGTTAATATTTTTGTTATTACATTAGTACATTATATTTCAATACACGTCTTATTTTTTGTACCTATAATTTTATTAATTATATATGTGATTATTTATCGTAAAGAACTTCATTTTTATAAATAAATAAGCTAAAATATAGGACAACCACTCCTTTAAAAGTCGTGTTGTATAGCACGCAATCCATTTGAGAGAGAGAAATCCAGCGTATCTTGTTAGCTTGAGTCATCGGAAATAATGTGGACTAATGAGACCCCGACGGCACTGGAATATCCTATGCCTTCAACACAGAGGATCCACACCTGATTATATATCGATCGGGTTCAGGTTCGGTCGAGCAAACCGAGACCTCAACCCAAGCCCAACCCAAGTTTTATCGGGTTGGTGTTTGTATAGCCCAAGCCCGAGACCAAACCTGATACATCTTGCCCGCGCCCAATCCAATGTCGGGTTGGTCATGGGTCTTTTGGGTTGAACCTTCCCAACTTTCAACGCTAGTTTCCACCCTACCTACTAACTAAACCGCTTCATCCACGATTCTGACCGGGTGCTTCTGAACTCGGTCCTGAATCGTTGGTCGTAACTCACCTATGAATTGTGCTACCTTCTGTGATTCAGTTTCTAACAGGTCATTTCGCATTGCTAACAGTTGAAATTCTTCGGTGTAATCTATGACGGTCTAATTCCCCTGACGATAATTTTGGTATTGCTGGAACAATACCTACACATAATCAGTAGGAATGAATCGTGATCGTAGAAGGTGTCTCATTCGTGGCTCGTGGAAGGTGTCTCATCCGTGGCCATGATCGGATGGACTCTTTGTTTTGTCGGGCACATAAGAGTTATAACTGTTCCCACCATGCAGAAGCACAAGATTTTAATTTGAACGTTACTAATTTCACATTTTTATGTTATGGTATATCTATGTAATCAAAATATCATTCTACTTCGGCTATTCAATCGAAGAAATTTTTATACGTAATAAGTCATTAAAGCTAGGAAGTTTGACCTTACCTCGATAATCCCTCTTAGCATGATCTAGTCGATCACCTACATGGGCTGGTCATTAGGCAAATCCATCACCGAGGTACTCATCACTAGAGCTCGAATCATCTGGAATAGCCCTACAATTCACCAGCGATAGTGCTCTATGAAAATCGAGATTGTGTCGTACAACAACCACGGGCGGTTGAGCATCTTGAACTCGAGGCGGAATTAATACATACGCAATACAGTCGAGGGTTTCCTGCAGCTTATGCATGTTCAACTGACTCTCCCAATGAAAAGTTTCTATTCTTTCCAAAAGATAATGATTCTCTGAATCACCGTTCACAAGATTTTCGCTCATACCTTCATTGTTCACCATCGACACGAGGGGAGTCCTCTCTCTGATACCAAACTGACGCAGGGAAGGATGTGTTGAGGTCGAGAACCGTCTTCCTCAGGGGGATAACTACTCCAAATCCATAAAGCTTCTCTGAACTCCTCACAGAGAGACCTCTAATCCACAAGGAAAATAAGAAACTAGAAATAATTCTTTAAAAAAAAAATCAAAAAAAAAATTGCTTGATGATAAAAACGAGTTTACAACCTCTTAAATAAAGACATGAAACCTATGAAGAAGTTTTAAAATTAAACTACAACTAAAACTCCTAGAAATCGTGACTTACTATAAATAGTAAATTTACTATTTATATATGGTCATGATCCTACTAGACATCATGGTTTTCGGCCAAAAACCGTAAGTGTCCTAATTGGCTCAACATGTTATTCTCACTTTTCATGGTGGACTCAACTCCTAAAGCCCAACCAACAAAGAGTTATAATCAAACTAAAACTTACTATAAATAATAAAAACGAAATTAAAATTGACTTTCAACCGTTAATCCGATGTGTTGATGCAAAAATCTGGTCTACCCTCTTTAGGCCTTCGAGTACCTGCACAGGAAGAAGACAAAGGAGACCCTGGTTGGAGCAGGGGACCCTCCGATGCCAAAGTCAGGGTAGGAATCTGGGTCTTATTGTATTGAAGGGTTCTGGGAGAGAGTTTTTGCGTACCTTTCAATAGGATGGAGGTCCTTTATTTATATATACGAGAGGATCCTATTGTGTGAGGATTCTCCTCCCAGTATCGTGGAGATTTGATTTTGGATTTGATTTTGCCCGCTTCTGGTCTCTATCCGATCCCGTGATCTTCAGGATCGGAGATCCTTTTACGAGACATTCGGGATGTCATTTCCTTTTACACCATCTTTCCTTCATTCGGCTCAGCAGGCTCTGATTCAATTAAGTGAACCGGCTTTATGAGATAAGCTCTCAGAACCTTAGCCGACACATGCCCAGGTTGCTAGCTCGTCACCCGAGCCAACTTAACTCATCTCGCTTTCTTCGGTTTATAACCTTCCCTCGGATTCAACGCATGCTTCGGCGACCCGAGGCGCCAAGTCCGAGTCTCCGGACTTGGCATACTTTTGTCCCCAACAGTAAGCCCCCTTACTCCATGTGTCTCCTATGACACTACGGAGTAGCGAGCTTTTAAGTCGGTTCGCAGCTAAGTCCAAGACAATAATTAGGCATTTAATGCATTTTTAAGTCATTTTTTATGGGAGACGGTTCATTTAATGAGACTGCGTGAGCTGACAGCCGTCAAAACGGTCCCCCCGCCAATGAGTGTTGGACACGTAGCAAAGGCGTTATCGTCGTCAGTCGGCGTGCTCCACGTGTCGAGCGGGGGAGTCGATGCAAGCGTCGAATCATTTCCTCATTAATTGCACTTGCCACGTGGCAATTCTATAAAATGATGGGAGGTCCCGCATTTCGAATTCTTACTGCTACTCTTCCCGCTCTTCATTCCTTTTGGAGCTTGATTCTCTTCTTCTTCCCTTTTTCCTTTCTTGACTGTCAGCGGCTCCTTCTGCCATTTTTGCTTTCCTTCCTCCCTCTGGTGAGTTCTTCCCTCCCCTTTAGTTATCGGTAATGGCAGCGCGAGGCTCTCAAAGTCCCCGGGAGGGAACTTCCGGAGACGAAGGCGAAGCGCAACGTTTTTAGAACGTTGTGAAATCGCCTTCTTTATTGACGGAGATAGCAGTTGATGCGAATGCCGCTTTCCTCTCTGAGAGAACCACCGGAGCTCCGGTGGAACGCTCTGCTTCTGCTGGTCCTTCACGTGACGGGTCGTCCCTGATAACCCGCCCAGGGAGGCCCAACCCTCCAATGGATTTGGAAGAGGAAGAAGAGGAGGAAGAGGAAATGTTGGTCGCCGAGGGAACCTCTAGGTCGGCTCCTGTTGATAAGTCGGCGCAGGCCGAGTCCGAAGGAGAAGAGTCGAGGGATGAACTGAGCTACCCGGTCCCCTCGGTTTTGATCGAGGCAGATTTGGATAGGATCCGAATCTGGTATAACATCCCTAATTAGGTTATCACTTATCTTCCCCGTCCGGATGACTTACCGGACCATCCTCCTGCTGGGGCGGTCGCGATCTTCCAAGTCTCGATGCAATGTGGCTTACGTCTGCCCCTTCAGCCCATTGTCCGAAGCATTTTATCTCGTATTCGGATTGCTCCTAGACAAATAGTTCCGACTGGGTGGAGAAACTTATTCGGATGTGCGGTGTTGTGGGCTGAGTTAGAACAGCCACCACTGATAGTTGACGAATTCCTCCACTTGTATCAAGTGCGCATAAATCCAAACTATCCCAGCTTTTATGTCTTTGCTGCTTGGCGGGACAGAGGCGGCTCCTTAATAACCGACCCTCCCACTTTCAACAAACATTGGAGAGAGCGTTGGTTTTAGGCCTGTGGTCGCTGGGAAACGGCTGAATCCAGGTTCTACGAGGCTCGTGTACCTCGGACGTTTCAGAAAGCAGGTGACTCGGCATCTCTCTTTTTGCCCTTTTTGTTTTCATAATGCTTTGAATCTGACGGACTTATGTTTGATAGATATCCCGAAGAAGCGGCAGAAGCTTGAATCCAGTGCTTTAGCTCAAATCAAGGAGTTGAGAGCGTTGGATCCGGCAGTTCGGTCCTGGAAGGTGCTTTTACAGCCAGAACGCCTTCATCTTGCAGGTTTTGCCTTGGCCGTCACAGGTAATTTATGATATATCCTCATATGTTCTCTAAACCTTATCTGATCTATTTTATCTTCTTTCAGACTTAGCCGAAGCTCGACCTATTCTTAGGACCGTTCCTGAGTCGGTCCCCTCAGAGATGACTGGAGCTCGGCCTCCCCTTAGGGTGGTTTCGAAGATAAAAGCTCCCCCTCGATCAGTTCTTCTGTCAGAGCCTCGGCCATTAAAGAAACAGAGAGCGGCGCAGAAGGAGAAGGAACCTGCAGGTTCTTCCGACCCCACTGTGGTTGTGCTTTCTGACCCGGAGGAAAGGCCGGAAGTGAGGGAGACTGTAGTCGTTGAGCCTCAGACGGCACCCGAGTCGGGACCTGTTGCAACGGACGTTCCGAGGCAGAGAGAGGAGATGAGGGCTACATCCTCCAGAGGGGAGGCGAGCCAAGGCCAAGAGGAGCCGTCAGCCTTACGGACGGTAGTGTCGAGGATGGTCCCCTGGGCCTTAGCTCATGGGAGCAAAAAAGAGTTTGTCAACCTCTATAATGCTCCTATGACGCAAACCGTCAGCCATGGGTGAGGGTGCTTTTTGAACTCGCTCCCTGCTTGGTTAAGGCCTGTAAGGAATTATCCTCGACTCATAGGCTACAGACTCTCTTGACGGAAGCAGAGGGACGACGCGAAATCGCCGAGATTCAGGTCGGCATTCTGACTGGTGAGGCGGCCCTTGCCAGGAAGGCTGCTGAAGACGCGAAAGTTGAGGCGGCCTTTGCCAGGAGAGCTCTCGAAGATGCACAAGCAGAGGTTGCTCGAGTGTTGACTCTTCTATCCGCGGCCGAATAAGAGAATCGGCGGATCCTCGAAGTTCACGCTTCTTACGAAGATACCGTGGCTCGAACTAAACTTGAGGCAGCAGGGCTTATCCAACAAGCTAGGGAGAAGACCCAGGAGGCCGAGAAGGCCAGGGATCAAGCCGTTCAAGCCTTCCTTGAGTCTAAGGAGTTCGAGGACGAGAGGGATCGCCTGTTCCAAGGCGGATATTTAGAATGTGTCAGAGATATGAAGAATACTTTCCCTGACTTTAATCTTTCAGGACTCGAGGGAGGAGGAACCTCAGAATCTGAGAATCCTGATGTTAGTCCTGCTAACGTCACTGCCAATGTCACAGTTGGGGACAAGGCTGGTACCTCTGAGACTGCCTCGGGAGTCGTTCCCGCCGAGGGACAGTAGCCAGGCTCCATTTTTTGCACTTACAATAACGTAGCGTCGAGCTTGACATTTCCTGTCTTAATTTTGCTTTTCTTGAGACGGCGTTGTAACAGGTTTTGGGTTTTAACTCGGTGCAACAATACTTAGTAGATAAATGAGAGAAAGCACTTAGTTTTTTTCATATGACTTGGCTTAAATCTTTCTTAGTTTGAAATCTTTAAGATTTGAATACCGAACTAAGGATAATAGATCTTGAGGTGCTCAGTGTTCCAAGGATGAGGCAATAACTGTCCATTTAGGTCTTCTAGCAGATACGTTCCCGGTCGGATGGTACCCGAGACAATATAGGGTCCTTCTCAGTTAGGTCCCAATGTACCCGATCCAAATTCCTTTGTATTGGAAAATACTTTTCGGAGAACCATATCTCCCATTCGAAACCGCCTGATCTTAACTTGGCTATTGTAAAACCGAGCTACTTGTCATTGTCGGGCCTCCGTACGCAGTTGTGCCACTTCTCTTCGTTCGTCCAGAAGGTCGAGTGCAAATGCTAGGAGTTCTTCATTTTCTTTTGCGTTGAATAAAGTGACTCGAGCCGAAGGTAACCCGATCTCGACAGGAGTGATGGCTTCCGAGCCATAAGCGAGGGAGAAGGGAGTTTCTCCTGTGACAGTTCGAGCTGTAGTTCGATATGTCCAAAGAATTTTCGGGAGTTCTTCGGCCCATGCTCCTTTAGCATGGTCAAGCTTGGTCCGGAGATGTTGCTTGATAATCTTGTTAACCGCCTCAACCTGTCCATTCGTCTGAGGATGATGGGGTGAAGAATACACGTTTCTAATTTCGAGGTTGTCGCACATTTCGCGAAAGCTCCTATTATCAAATTGCCTTCCATTGTCAATAATAATGGTACGGGGTACTCCGAACCGGCAGATAATATTTTTCCACACAAAATCGGTAATCTTCTGTTCGGTTATTTTAGCTAATGGCTCTGCCTCGGCCCATTTCGTGAAATAATCTACGGCCACCACAGCGAACTTGGTCTGACCTTTTCCCATAAGGAGTGGACCTATGATGTCGATACCCCACTGTGCAAAGGGCCAAGGACCAGTCATAGGCGTCAGTGCCTCGGGAGCTTATCTCGGAATAACCGCGAACCTCTGACATTTGTCGCATCTTTGAATGAGCCTACGAGCGTTGTGTTGGATAGTTGGCCAATAATATCCCTTTCGTAGGACCTTATGGGCGAGAGATCGCCCTCCAGAATGGTTTCTGCAGATTCCTTCATGAATCTCACGTAACACATAGTCAGCCTCGCTGGGCTTGAGGCATCGCAGCAACGGAGCATAGTAACCTTTTTTGTACAGGGTCCCGTTGAGTATGGTGTAACGGGAGACTCGGATCTTAATTCGTCGAGTCTCGGCACGATCTTCAGGCAGCTTACCCTTGTCGAGATATTAGATGATTAGATCGATCCAGGAAGGTTCTAAGTCAATAGCATTGACGACCGAGCTAACTGGTTCATTAATACTTGGCCTAGCGACGTATTCGATAGGAACAGACCTGGGTATGTTATCTTCATCGACGGAGGCGAGCTTTGCTAACCGATCGGCTTTTCCATTTTCTGTCCGAGGGATCCGAGTGACAATACAAAGTCGAAATCCACTCTTTCGCTTTTTCCATGTACGCTTTTAATTGCTCTTTCTGTGTTTGATATACACCAGTAACTTGATTAACAACCAACTGAGAATCGCTGAAAACATTTAGGTGCGTAACTCCCATGCTAGCTGCGAATTGAAGGCCGAGTAACAGCGCTTCATATTCAGCTATATTGTTCGAAGCTTGGAATCCAAGTCGCAAGGCATATTGCATATAGGTATGATCAGGGGTTTCCAGCACTACCCCAGCCCCACTTGTCTTAGAGTTGGAAGAGCCGTCGACATACAATTTTCAGGGAACAGGTCCGGGCAGGGATGAGGTAGAAGCTGTGGTCGATACTTCAACGTTCTCGGTCATATTAGCGACCGAGAGGTCGGTTGGCGGTGTTACCTCGACAATAAAATCAGCCACGGGTTGCCCTTTGATTGCTGCTTTCGGCCTGTACTGAGTGTCGAATTCACTGAGTTCAATTGCCCACTTCGTGAGTCGGCCGGAAGCCTCTGGTTTCTGTAAGACCTGGCGCAATGGAAGATCGGTCATCACGATAATGAAATGGGCTTGGAAATACGGCCTAAGACGGCGCGAGGAAATTATTAGAGCTAAAGCTACTTTTTCCAAGAGTGAGTATCTTGTTTCTACTGACAATAACGCTTTACTGACATAATAAACCGGCAGTTGCTTTCCTTCGTATTCTCGTATAAAGGCCGAGCTAACCGCTGCCTCGGATACCGCTAGGTAAAGCAGCAAAGACTCCCCTAACTCGGGCTTTGATAAGAGAGGTGGAGAACCGAGATATGATTTTAGTCGCTGGAATGCCGCTTCACATTCTTCCGTCCAATCCATTGTCTGTCGACCTTTCAATTGTTTGAAGAATGGGAGACATTTATCCGTGACTCTGGACAGGAACCGATTAAGTGTCGCTACTCGTCCGGTCAACCTTTGAATGTCTTTAATTGTTTTGGGAGATTTCATATCAAGCAAAGCTTTTATTTTCTCAGGGTTTGCTTCTATTCCTCGCTGACTAACCAAGAAACCGAGGAACTTTCCAGAGCTCACCCCAAAGGGGCACTTACTCGGATTCAGCTTCATCCGAAATTTCCGCAAGATGAGGAACATTTCCTCTAAATCAGCTATATGATCGGCCGCGTGTATACTTTTAACAAGCATGTCGTCAACATATACTTCCATGGTTCGGCCTATAAGCCGAGCAAAGATTTTATTAACTAATCTTTGATAAGTTACACCAGCATTCTTCAAACCAAATGGCATCACTCGATAGCAATAAAAGCCTTTGTCAGTGACAAAGGTAGTTTTTGATTTATCTGATTGATGCATTACAATTTGGTTATATCCCGAATATGCATCCATGAAACTAAGAAGTTCATGCCCCGCGGTACTATCTACTAATTGGTTTATCCTTGGAAGAGGAAAGTTATCCTTCAGGCAGGCTTTATTTAGGTTGGTATAATCAATACAGACTCGCCACTTCCCGTTGGATTTTTTCACGAGCACAATATTCGCGACCCATTCTGGATAGTATATCTCTTCTACGAAGTTTGCCTGGAGGAGCTTGCTGACCTCTTCTTCAATGACAGCGTATCGTTCGGGGCCGAGCAGTCGTCGCTTCTGTTAGATCGGTCGATAGGTCGGATCAATATTGAGTCGGTGAGTAATCACAGACGGGTCGATCCCGGGCATATCTGCATGGCTCCAAGCAAATACATCAGTGTATCTGCGGAGCAGAGCTATCAACTTTTCTTTCAAGGGGGACCGTAAAAATGAGTCAATTTGTACTGTTTTGGATCCATCTGTCTCCACCAAGGGAACCGAGACAAGATCTTCAACTGGCTGCCCTCGTTCATAACTCTTGCTCCGGGGGTCCAATGATTCGATCGTTGATATGTTGATCGGAGTTTTGTCGGTGAGGCCTTTTACAGCTGCCACGTAACAAACTCTCGCATCTTGCTGGTCTCCTTTGACGACCCCTACTCCCGAATCAGTTAGAAATTTCAGTGAAAGATGGTATGTGGATACCACGGCCTAGAGGAGACTTAAAGAGGGTCGGTCGAGTATGGCGTTGTATACTGAGGGTTGATCGACGATCAAGAATTCGACCATTACCGTCATCTGATGCGGGAAACTACCAGCAGTGAGTGGTAGAGAGACGATCCCTTCAGGTAGTACTTGTCCACCAGAAAAACCGATCAATGGGGTCCGAACCGGACGTAGCATGGATCGTTCAACCCCTATTTTGTCCAACGCCTGCGTGAATAACACGTCTGCGGATGACCCCATGTCGACGAGTATCTGGAATACTTTTCGGTTAGCGATAGTCAATGTGACAACTAATGCGTCATCGTGGGGGTGATAGATACCTCGGGCATCTTCCTCCGTGAATGAAATGCAGTATTTTTCCCTTTTCTTTTCTTTTGTAGGCCGAGCTATAATCATGAGCTCGGACTCGGGCCGACTGAGACTTCTTGCATGATTCTTTCGAGCATTGTTTGAATCATCTCCGCCTCGCGGACCGCCGATAATAGTCTGAATTTCTTCTATAGGTTGATTTTCGGCCGGACGTCCCTCTGCTACCCCGACTTTGACCACGTGTTCTTTGAGTTGGCCTTCCTTTATAAGTCGTTCGATCTCTTCCTTCAGGTGATAACAATCACTTGTGTTATGCCCGTGATCGCGATGATAATGGCAATATTTGTCCTTGTTCCGCCGATTAGGATTACTCCTGAGCTTATTGGGCCAGTTGACAAAGCCTTCGCTTTTGATTTCCATCAGCACCTGCTCCTGAGTTTTGTTCAGGGGGGTATATGTGGAAAATCTCCGATCTGGCCATTTGCCCGACCTTCGCTCATCGCGCACTTGATCATCTTTTCGCTTCTTTCCTCCGGTCGAGTCGGCTTCCTTTTTGGCCGATTCTTTGACCAAGGATTTAGTCTCACACATGATCCGCGTTTCTTCGGCGTTCGCATATTTATCTGACCGTGCCATAAACTCTACTAGAGTATTGGGCGAATTTTTGTCTAGAGACGCCAGGAACGGCTTGTCTCTAACTCCTTGCATGAGCGCATTGAGAGTCATTTCTTCTGAATGTTTTCGAACCTGAAGAGATTCGAAGTTGAAACGCTTGATATAATCTTTCAATAGCTCTCCCTGCTTTTGAACTACGTTGTCAAATGTGCAGGGGCTTCAATTTCTTCTTTCCACTTATGAAGTTGGTGAGAAAGGCATCACTTAGTTCAACGAATGAGCTGATGGACCTTAGCTTCAACTGTTTGAACCAAAATCGAGCTACGTCGGTCAGCGTAAGAGAGAAGGCTCGACACATCACTGCATCCGAGGCATCGTGGAGCTCCATGTAGGTCCTGAAGCATTCAATATGCTCTGTTGGGTCGGTTTTGCTGGTAAAAGGAGTGATTTGAGGTAATCGAAACCTTTCGGGCAACCGAGCCTGCATTATCTCATCCACAAAAGGGGACTCTTTTTCCTCGGATCTGGCCGGGTATATATTCCAGCCCTGTCTCATGTCCATCATTTCTTTCACCATTTCTTCCCGCACTTCTCTTTTAAAGTCTTGAATGTCGGTTTTCCAAGGCTCGCCGCTCTCCGCCGTGCCCTCAACGGGAGGTCGGTTACGCGTCCTTCGATCTATCTCATGTCGAAGATCGGTCGGGGGCAAAGCGGCGTTAGCCGACTGAGCCGGAGGTAGCTCAGAAACACCTTGGGGTTAGCCCGGTTGGAACAACTGCGGTGCGTAAGGCTGAGGATAGACCACCGCAGTTGGGACATGTGCTGTCTCCCCTTGGGGAGGCAGAGGCAGTTGCATTTGTTGATACATCCGTTCCAGCATCTGTTTCATCACATTCATGTCGGATTGGATTTCCTGAACCTCCTGGTCCAACCGCCCGTCGTTACGAGCCCGCTGGTTATTATTTGCTCCGGTTGTTGCTTGTTGGGGGTTGTTAGGTGGGTTCTGGGCTGGCGGAATTGCTATTGGGCCCGCAGGCCCCATAACCGCGACCTCATTCAATTCTTCTTCTTAAACCGTCCTTCTAGTCATCACCATGAGGATAAATTCCCAATATTGGAATATAAGATGGCTTTTTGTACGGTTCCCACAGACGGAGCCAAACTGTTGATGCAAAAATCTAGTCCACCCTCTTTAGGCATTCGAGTACCTGCACAGGAAGAAGACAAAGGAGACCCTGGTTGGAGCAGGGGACCCTCCGATGCAAAGTCAGGGTAGGAATCTAGGTCTTATTGTATTGAAGGGTTCTGGGAGAGTTTTTGCGTACCTTTCAATAGGATGGAGGTCCTTTATTTATAGATACGAGAGGATCCTATCGTGTGAGGATTCTCGTCCCAGTATTGTGGAGATTTGATTTTGGATTTGATTTTGCTCGCTTCTGGTCTCTATCCGATCCCGTGATCTTCGGGATCAGAGATTCTTTTGCGAGACATTCGGGATGTCATTTCCTTTTACACCATCTTTCCTTCATTCGGCTCAGCCGGCTCTGATTCAATTAAGTGAACCGGCTTTATGAGATAAGCTCTCAGAACCTTAGCCGACACATGCCCAGGTTGTTAGCTCGTCACCCGAGCCAACTTAACTCATCTCGCTTTCTTCGGTTTATAACCTTCCCTCGGATTCAACGCATGCTTCGGCGACCCGAGGCGCCAAGTCAGAGTCTCCGGACTTGGCGTACTTTTGTCCCCAACACGATATAATCTCGCAAATTTGGCGTGGGCAACCCAGCATAGCGGGTTGGTTGGCTAAATTAGCTTCTCCTATTCCAAAATCATATATGGTACGCTGGATGATTTATTTCAATTTGCAAGGAAGGGCCATTTTAAGGTTTCTGGCAGTCCAGATCACCTTCATCTCTGATTGGGCCTTCTCTAGTCCATCTTAGCCATGAAATTACCCATTCGTCTCTAATTGAGCCTTCTCTAGTCCATCTTAGCCATGAAATTGTCCAAGACCTAGAATGAACACAGTTTCCAGTGGTAGCATTCAATCCCTCCCGTATCCTGTGGTATGACCCACCTTAGTTTTGATTCTTACTGATTTTTGGAATCCTGTGCTGCTATAGTCTTTTGAAACTGACCGACAGATGGAATGGATTTGTTACGGACAACTATGAGCATGTGGGCTCTCATAGTTCCAACCCCAGAAACTTCCCGTGGCCGGGGGCACAGTCAAGTCACGTCCGCTGGAGAGTACACTCGATTTTCCACTTTTGGAAATCACAACCTTCGCACGAGCCGGGTAAACCGAGCCTACCGTTGCTTGGTGCCGAAGGAAAGCAAGCCCCATCTAGTTGGTTTAGCTCGCACGGCGCCGCCGACCTAACTGTTCCAGTAGCCCCAGTGCCTCACCAAGGTACGCGACTTGGCTGCCTGTGACCCAAATCTCCGTCGCCCGTCGAGATGGCGCGGCTTCAATCCACGGAGGTGGGTGGGACCCTGACTGGGGTACTCACCGTGATGTATCTGACTACATCTACGCCATCCATCTGTATTGAAAGCTCATTTTACTGCACGATCCGAAAAATAAAGCATGTCCAAATCCCAGAGAAACCATAGTACAGGAAACAAGGGTAATGGATCATTAAAAGTTTCTTGTGGGCCACAAAAGCTTTAGATCAAGATGATATTTGTGTGGTCTCTTCATCTAGATCTTTGTGACATTATCAACAAGTTGGATGGCAAATAAACATTCCAGTGGAATCCATTAAGTTTTAATGGTGGGTAATTCAATCACAACTGTTTCCTGTGGTGTGGTCCACCTAAGATTTGGGTCAGCTCAATTTTTGGTATCATGCCCTAAAATGAATTTTCAAAATGGTTAGAAGGTGTGGATTTAAGGCACATGCATCACTGTGAGCCTCACAGTCAAGGATCCCCACCACCTCAGTGGATCCTTGACTGTTTGTGTTGTATCCATTATGTGCATCCGTTTCTTCAGATGGGACATGATCAGAGATCCAAAACTCAAGTGGGCCAGATCATCAGAAATAGTGGGAATGGAAACACTTACCATTGAAACCTTTATATAGTCCGGCTGTGGTGTTTAAATGACATCCAACCGGTTTATAAGGTGAGAAACCTTAATTAAATTTTCAAGGGTGGAGGTTCAATCCTCACTCACTTGACTTACTTGACCATTAGATCTCCTTCATGTTTGGGCTCGTATTCTATAATGAACTCAGAAAGCCATAGATGGCGAGGATATAACACAAACATGTTGTGGGCCAACAGAGCATTGGGTTACCAGGCGGTGCCTTGGTGGCTGAGTCAGTGGCACAGTTCGAGCCATTCTGATTGGACGAGGCTTGCTTTATTCTTTCGTCTCCAAGCAATGGAGATTTTCGAGACATAAACCACTTGATGGTGGATCTGAAAGCGGTGACATGGAATATATGTTTGTGAGAGATAGAGCCAGTCAGATCCAGCACGTGTGGACTGTTATCTCTTGGATGCATAAGGGAGGTGGAAAGAAAACAATAGACGGCTATTATTTACGGAAAAGAAAACTCATCACGTGCCACACCTTTACCAAAAGCTTGTGGTACCTTCCCATCTTTTCCCGCTCACATGAAGGACATTGGACCTCTGAAAATGAAAATGGTACAACCTACATGCACAACCTCCTGGATTATAATAAAGGAGGTTAAAGGAGATTTAATACTTTCACGGTGTATGATGCTTCGTAGGGGGCGTTTGGCACGTGGTATTAGATAGGATTAGGTAGGATGAAATTGCATTGGGTCCATGCCGATTCCACTCAATGTTTGGGAAGAATGAAAAAGCATGGAATTAGATTGGGATGGAATTGCATTGGGTCCATGCCAATTCCACTCAATGTTAGCAAGTTGTGTAGGTCCCACCATGATGTGTGGGCTATATCCACATCGTCCACATATTTTTCGAGATCATTTTAGAGCATGGGCCAAAAAAATCAGGTATATCTAAAGCTCAAGTGGACCCCACCATAGAAAGTAGCGGGGATTGATTACCTACCATTGAAAACTTCTTTAGGGCCATATAAGTTTTGGATCTGCCTCATTTTTAGGCCCATACCATAAAATGAGGTTACAAAAAAAATGAACGGTTTGGATATAACATATATGTGTTATTTTCAGTAGTTTCAAATGATGGTGGGTATATCCATTCAATGTACCACCGTATTACAAACATAGCATGGAATTAAGCTTATCCCATGGTAATAGGGGACAATCCCTGCCGTGTGTAATAATTATGTTTTTTGAATCCCATCCCACCTAATCCTTCCCAATGCCATGTGCCAAACACGCCCTTATACACTTTAGAGAGATTTTTACCGTACTAGCCTTGTGTAAGGGTTAAAATTTGAAGGAAAAAAAAAAAACACAGTAGGAAAAAAGAAAAGTTTAAAATATTTTAAGAGTAGCGTAAAGGCAAGTTTTTATTTTTAATCAAATTGTACTTATTTCTTGATTATTAACTCGAAAAAAATTGCGTAGTATTCAATACCGAAAAAGTGATGTTGTTGGGATTTGTTATTGGGCCTAGTGAAACCTATATTCAATCTGTTCATTTTCTTTGTAACTCCATATTTGTATGGGAAGATGTTAACTTCCTATCGACACAATTTATATGTGGCTCACAAAACTTGGTAAGCTACAATAGTGTCCGTTCAATACGAATTATTTTCTTATGACGTGGTCCATATGACTGGCGAATGTTGATCATCCTTCTAACAATGGCATTTCATGAAATTTCAAGATTAATGGATGGAGTGGATTCCACACATATGCGATGGTGGACCCACGAACAGTGTACAAATGCTCCTAGAAGTTTTCTTGTGGTGTAGTCCATTTAAGAAGTTTTCAATGGTAAGAGTTCAATCACCATTATTTCTTATGGTGCAGTCCATTTACACCTTTGGTCTGCCTCCTTTTAGAGCTCATGCTTTAAATTGTTTTGTTAAGATATATAAACGACATGGATAAATTATATATACCATGATGCCCCACAACAACCAATAACAGTGGCTAGTTGGCATTCACTCTTAACTATTTACTTGTGGCAGGGTCTAACTTATTTGTAGATGTAACTCATTCTTTGGCCATAGAAAGCAGTGAGATTGAAAATCTACCATTGAAAACTTCTTGGGGGCCACAAAATTTTTAGATGCAACTTATTCTTTAGCCCATAACATTAAATTAAATTTCGAATCTAATGAACGGAGTAGATCTTCAACACATATCCCATGGTGAGCCCCACAACACATACTCGATAGTGGACCCCACATACGGCGTCCTTGTAGTGTTAATGGTCAAGGTTGAGGTTGTCATGTGTTAAGGGTTGAGGTTGTCATGTGTTAAGGGTATAGGTTACTGTGTATCAACATCGACCTTTAACACATGGCAACATCGACCCGTAACACATGACACTTAGACCTTTGACACATAACAACCATGACCCAAGCCCTTAACACATGATAACCTAGACCCTTAACACATGACAACCTAGACCTTTAACACATGACAACCACAACTCAAACCTTTAACATATGATAAGCTAGATCGTAAACACATGACAACTGAGACTCTTAACATATGACAACCCGTATCAAAATCCTTAACACATGACAACCTAGATCCTTAACACAAACAACCCAGACCCTTCACACATGACAACCACCTCAACTAAGGCAATACACTACAAAATTCAAATTCTATTTCCTTCATTGTCTTCCATATGACAATCACAACCATTCTTAGCTCAAATCCCTTCCAACAATCACTTCTCCCATGACAACAACAACCACGACCATTCCTCTATATCCACAACTAAAAGTGGCTTCTATCTATAAGAAAATGTTATTCTACAATAAAATAAAATAAAAAATTCATTTAAAATGTTTCCCTCGTATCAGTGGCTTATATCTCTTATAAATGTGGTCGTCAGAGCAAAAACAATACTCTTTTTAAAGCCTTAGAAGTTGTTGGCAGTGCCCATACACTAGAGAAGTTAATTGTAGTAAATGTACACCGAAAAATGCAGTCGAAAGGGGTGGTGGTGGGTCCCTGGAAGATCTATTTGAAAAGGAAGAAGAAATCCCAGGAAAATAGCAAAGAAATAAGTAAAAGAAGCTCGGTGCGGACATCAACTTCCAAAGTAGGGGCATTTTTATTCACTAATTCTCTAAAAAGTGATCAGAAGGCCAACCAAGGAATCTATTTCAGTGGTCATTTTTTTTTTTTTTTGCTTTTGGCAATACCACAATGCTAGTAAGGTCAAAATCCCCACTTTAAATTGTACATACATATGTTAGAACTTTGGTTTGTTTTCTATCACGTGTATGTGCCCAGGCATGCCAAAATCGATAAAGTGGCTCAATACAAACCGATCAACTTCAACCCCAAGCATCGAAATAAGTAGATACATCCAATATAAACATATGCGACCATATTCTGAGAAGATCTATCACTTACTCAGCCACTCGTAAATTTTTTATAATGATCATGCCATAATTGGAGGGTGGGGTTTTTCCTCCAAAGATAAGTTACTTTATGCCTTTCACAAGAAAGGACTTTTAGAATACCAGTGGAATCAAATAAAATGAAAAAGTTAGAATCAGTTACTAGGAGCAACTGTAAAAATGCATCTCTTAAAATAACTACGTGATATTAGATAAAGATCAAATCCATTGCATGATCATATATTTGGATCGCAACTAAAGATTATAACTAAGAATTATCACTACTCTTAGGATAAGCTAGAATAAAAGTAAATTGATAGATTGGTTGTTTTTTTTTCGTATTGTGTTTGGATATTGTGTTTTTTTTTCTTTGTTGGATTCCTTTGCTATTTATAAAGTTCTATTGTAACTTGTTCTTTAGGATCCTTCTTTCATTATTGCAACGGTTACAGTAGTAAAAAATCTTTTATCTAGATACTCCTTTTTGTTACGCTTGTCTTTTACAATTGTTCCTCTTCTGTCGCCCAAGCTTTACTCCCCTCAGTTGCCTTTTGTACCTTTTACTGCTTCAACCGTGTCTCTCTTCGCTTGTTAGACTTTTTGTAAGACCCGTAACCTCGCGAGACCTTCCGTACACTTCTACTTAAACAAAGGCATGTTCCAAGCGGACCAGATCGACGAGTTTTAATCGTTACCCTACTTTTGTATCGCGATACCCCAAGACTTATACCCTAGCGACCGTGTAGGCGTTACGATTCTAACGCCGCGCGGCACGCCCCATTTCGACCCTTAGATTGGAAGTTATAATTTTGGCACAATCCGAGGTGGGCTGCACAATGCACGCGGGCCTCACTTGCACAAATCCCTATGTTGTTAAATCAATCAATCCATCAACCCATCCATCAATCAAGTCATCCATCACTCATTTCACTCTTTCTCCATTAGTTAAACAAACTCATGTCATTCTCATGCAACCCATACCCCTACCTATGTTAGCCATCATTCTCTTATTTTTTTTCTCCTCATTTTATCCCTCCATCTTCCCCTTATTCCCTCCCTATCTTAAAATTTTTACCACAATAACTCCCTAACTCCCTCTCATTTTTACCATTTCCTAGCAAGAGTAGAGAGGGATTAAGATAGAGAGAAATATTAGAAAGATTAGGGAGAAATTAAGAGAGAAAGAGAGAAAAGAAATAAAGATTAGGGAGAGATTAAGAGAAAAGAAAGAGAGCTTGTGAGAGTATTAGAAAAGATCAAGAGAGAAAGAGTAAGAGAATAGAGAAAAGTGAGATTAAAGAAGATTAGGGGTGAAGAGGAGCTTGGTGGGCCATCCGATCGCCGATCCGAGACGATCCAATTGTCCATCCTTCTAAGTGAGTACATGGGAGGGTCAAAACCCTCCCATTCTTTGTGATTTCTCTATTTTGGTGGGCCCATAAGGGTGGGACCCACCTTGATCATGTATTGAGTATATGGTGGACCCCATAGTGGCGGGGGGCCACCTTGATGGCCGAAATTATTTTCCTATCTTTTCTTATTCTCATGGTGTTGTGCGACCCACAAGTGGGGCACACTATTGGAGAGGGTGTCCCGCATACTATCATAGCATGGACCACCTTGTGTGGCTCGCTATGATATTTATTTTCTTTTTAAACCAATTGAATGTGTAAGCACACTTGGATGGTGAAAATACATCAAAAATAGATGTGATCCAAAGCTTCTTGGCCCTACCATGAGTTGAATATTCAAATAGATGGAGTGGATTTCCTAGGTGGGTCCTACCTTACCCTTAAAACACAAGAGAGTAAGAGGGGTAGTGACACCGTGGTGGCTGGATACAAAATGTCCAGAGACATGTCTCTGGCACAAGTACCTTCCAAAGCCACCATGTGGACTTCACTCGTCGGCCCCATCATGATGTGTGTGTGTCTATATATATCCATACCGTCCATCCGATTCTCTTCTCATTTTAGGCAGTGAGCTAAAAAATGAAGCTAATTCGAATTCCAAGTGGGTCATACCACAAATGCTAAGGGGTTGGGTTACCCATGTCATTTCTTACTTTTTTTGCATGGGAGGTTTGGAGTGAGTTTTCACTTGTGGGACCCATATTGATGTATTTATTAGATCCACACCATCCATCCATCTGCTGACTCATTTTAGCCATGAAGCCCAAAAATTTAGCTGATCTAACCATCAAGTGGACCACACCACAACCGATGGTAGTAGTGGGAGCACCCTCTCACGTCAACCATGCGGATGTGAGGTGGGGGCATCCCAACCATGGACCTCACCTTGATATATTTGTTTAATCCATGCCGCCCACCACCTTCCCCATGTCATTTTAGGCTATGAGTCGAAAAATGAGACAAATTTGAGTTCCTAGTGACCGCACCGAGGGAAACAAAGTCCCACTATTGGAACTTTCTAAGGCCTACTGTTATGTGTATAAGTGGTGGACCTACCCATCATTGGACTCCTTTGGTCCATAGAGAGCTGGGAGCCGAAAATGGGGTACTACGGAGGCTGTCGGCACCAGATTTGACGGTCGGAAATTTTGTGAGTCCGGTTCCCGAGTTTGAGGCGTGACACTTTTGAGTAACTTGACCATATCACTTTATCGACCATCTATTGATGTATAAAATTGAACTTACGCCAGCTATGATTCTGCAAAAAATGCTCCAAGTATCTTGAAGATCTTTTCATCCATCTCTTATTTCTCATATAAAGCCACATGTTGCTTTCTTATTGGCATTTTTCAAAATAGTTAGAAATGGGGTACAACATTGCCCCCTACGTCGTTTCGCCTTTGAAAAAAAAAAGGTGAAAGCAACGTTGTTCCATTGACCAATGTAATAAATGCAATCGTTCATTGTTTCACGTGTTATCTCCCCATTCATTCTACCCGACCGAAGTCGTACCAAAGGATATCATTTGCCTCACCATTTTTAGCTGCTCATGTGACACGTCGCATAAAATTGTATCATACGAGGAGTCATAATTATTATTTCATTAATGCTTACGTATTGTGGCCGATACATAAACAAGTCTAAATTGGTGTGCCTCTTCCTTTACCTTTTCTTCTTCTCTCTTACATCGAAACTTCTTTTTGTCCTATTTTCTCCTCTCAATGGCTGCATCGCATAGGGTACTCTTCCTTTTGGTGTGGCTTGATTTAAATTTCGAAATCAATACATATTGTGAGCTTACCATTATTTTTAATAACAGACACTATGTTCAAAATCTACTCGGCATATTTGATGGGTTTAATGAAACTTACTTTCAAAAGTTGCTCGATTTTTTCCTTTATATTTCATGTCACTTCGGCCATCATCCGCTTAGGTGGTTATTTATGTAGCCGATAACCTTCTTTCATAGGTAACCTGTGTTTAACCAGATTTCGGTCTAACCTAGGCAACTCATGATAATCTCAAGCAAAGCAATTGACGAACTCTTTAAGTTAATAAGTTTGGTCAGTATTTGAAAATCTAATAATCCACTAATAGAAGTTGACTAGGGTTGTTGTTTCATCCTTAAATTTTCCTCTATTAGAGTATCTTGAACTTGAGCATAAGAATCCTTCAATTTCTTTAGGGCTGGTTGCAAATCCGTCATTTTAATATCATCTTCAGCTATTTGATTGGTCGGTAATGCTATCTCGGCCGTATCAATGAAACATCCATTATTATGATCTTGCAAACTCTCCTTGAGTTGTCGTACTCTGTCTGTGAATTCGGTTGTGACCGATGTTCGACCCATCATGGGATTTCTTCAATCGTACATCTTGTAGTCACACGAAAGGAAATTACTGTCTTCGGCAACTCTTCGTTCAATCGAAGTATATTAGCAATATCATGTACGATATTATCATGATTAAGTCTGACATCAATTCCAGTCGGTTTACCATTCTTATCTCATACTGTAAACTGTATCGGTTTGATCTGATTTTCACATAAATAAGCATCAGCTGCATTAGACATGACTAAGAATGGTTTATTATCAGTCATAACCAATTCTACTCTATCTTGATTCCAAAAGATTATGAACTGATGTAATGATAATGGAATATACGAGAACGAATGAATCCAATCTTGTTCAAGCAACACATTGTAATTTGATGAAGTGTTGACCACAAAGAAAGCGGCCAACACCTTCTTGTTGCCCACCATTAATTCAACTGGTAAAATTCCATGTGTTTGTGTTACTCCTTCAATAAAATTACTCATTGTGACCTCGGTAGGGATAAGGTCATCTTGAGTCTTTTCTAATTTATCCATCATTCCAACTGGGAGAATGTTAATAACAGATTCGTTATTAACTAGAACCCAAGTGGTCGGACACCCTTCTAAGTAAATAAAGATATATAATGGTTTCAAATGTTGGGTCATTATGAGGGTTGACCTTTCAATAATTATTTATTCAAAAGGGTACCTTAGTTTGACCATATGGTCAACACCTTTTTTACTTTCTCCTTAGAATCCAATTATTTATGTTGTATGATTATTGGAGCATCTAAATCTTCCACATCTTCTTCTATTATGCTTAATTGAGATAGTTTAGCCTGAAAAATTAATAGCAATATTAACACCATATTACAATCCAATGTGATTGGTGGAAACAAGTCAAGTTGTATGACCAAATTCAGACATTCTCCCCAAGTGTCTCCAAATTCGATTCATTTATAACTTTATTGTTGATTATTTCATTTGGTTTATAAGAAGCTAGTCGTAGAGTTTTTTCTTTAGCAAGCAACTCTTCAATCAGAAGATCATTCAAGAACTCTTCGTTGCCTAAGTATTCGGTTGATCCCTACATATTTATTCCTCATTTATCCTTTTAGTTATCGATCGAGTCAAACCCCACATGAAGTTTAATTGTATTGATTGATATTTATTCTTTTTTCTTTTGCTTTTGGTATTGCTAGACTCAATCATGTTGATGTTATGACAACCCCAAGTACAAGGTTGTAATGTAGTAATAACTCGGTGAGACCGAGAGGTTGTACCCATAGGGACTTATAATTGTGCAATTTTTAGAATACTTTAGAACTAGAACTATAACTAAACTAATTACTAGAATTTACTTTAAGGAATAATTGTGAGAGAAACTAATAAGGATAAAACACTGGAGTGTCAAGGATCCACTTATAATTTATATTTTAATGTTAATTCACTTGATTTAATTAGACTACTCACTGGAATCGAAATCCTATCCTATTTAGCTGGAAAATGAAGTAGTTAGATCATTATTCATATATTCAAAATAGATTTTGAACTTTGATTGAATTGGTTCCCATATCATGCACCAAAGTATTGATCGCAGGGAATTAAAAGTATCTATCGTGTCCAGTCTACGATAGATTAATGGATTTTACGGATCAATTCTTTGTAAAACAAATAAGAATCTATTCTTAGCTTTCCTAAGCATCCAATGTGCTCAAAGTCGACAATGGATCAAAGTAAACTAGATATAAATCTTTATTCAAACAAAATATCAATGAATTGTTCAACAATTATCCCAATAATACAAATCAAAGTAAACTAAAATATTAAAAATAACTACAAGTTTCACCTCTTAGTCCTAGGTAAGAGATTAGTCAATCAAAGACATTATTGAACTAAAACTCTAAAATAAAAATATAAAAACTAAATAGAACAAAAGGTTAGAGGATGACTCCTTGGAGGCTCCACAACTCTTTGCTTTACCTATTCTACCATAATTCACATCTAAGAAAGCCTAAAACATCCCTTTAAATAGGAAAAATCCACACTGTCTTGGAACTAACTTCAATTTATACACTATAGTTACACTTTGGCTGTAGTTGATGATATGCTTCGGTTGCACCAAACTTAGCTTTTGGTTGCACCGAATTAACTCTTGATTAGAGCCGAATTTCTTCTATTTGCATTTGAAGTCTCTATCTCTCTTAGGTCGCACCGAACATCAATTCAGTGGCATTGAACCTGGTTTCAGTCGAATTGAATGTCGAGCCAAATTAACTCTAAAAATCATCATTTGTTGTTTGACTGTTTTATGCATTTTCGATCGGACCGAGCCAACCTTAGGTGGGACCAAACAGTTTGTTTATTCTTTTGTTGAACTTGTGATTCAGTTAGTCTTTTCTCTCATTTGCACTTGGTTTTCTTAGATCTTTAGCACTTGAATTCTTCATTAATCACCTCCAAATCTCTAACTCTTCTTTTGGTCATTCTTTGACCATTAAATCTCCTCTTTAATTGTTCTTTTTATCTCCACTCTCCAAATTACCTTGTATAGGAAAACATACATAATTGGATCGATTAATTGCATTTATACTTATAAAATCAATGCATAATAAGGAGAAAATATACAATATTTCATATTCAACACACACCCCAACTAGCATTTTGCTAGTCCCGAGCAAAATATGTGAAAAACTAATCTCTAAATCTCAAATTTCAAACCTTTCTCAGAAAAACAACATTATGTGTAATCTTATGCATATGTAAGTATAATTCAAAGATACAATGATGAAATATGTCAATCTAGAACCTAATATCACTAGTAAACTATTGAACTAAATTCTATTTCATTAATTAATTAACAGAATGTATCTAAACATCAAATCCTAGTGTGCTCAGTAAATTTCTAACTTATAATTTATAATAGTTAAACTTTTTTCTATAACATTAATTATAATAATTACCTCAAAGTGGACAGATCAACACAAGTATACTGATTCTAAACCTATCTCATTTTCACTTATTTTTTCATCTTTTTTTTTTTCATTGACGACTTTCACACTATTTCATCTTCTTTCTTTCATTTCTATTATTTCCTTTATTATCTCATTTAAGCACATTCAATAGTTAGCCATTTTCGATTTCAACTGTTTTTTTAGTTGGTTTTTTTCTTCTTTTTATATCAATGTAGATAAGAATATCCATACTTGGTTCATAAACTTTTAAATAATTAATAAGTTAAACATTAAGAGTTCAAGTTAACTTTTAAAGAATTAATAAGTTAAACATCAAGAGTTCAAGTTAGCTTTTAAAGAATAAGAGTCAGATATGAAATGTGAACTAAGCTAAATTAATATTTAAATTTTCTATAAATTAATTCATTAAAAGAACTTTGTTAAAAAATCTACTCATCAACTAGACTCTAAACTTTCAAATTTTACTTCGCATCTTATCATCTGACACTCAAATATATTCAGATACACAAAATATTAATTTTCAAAGATAGTTTTAAAATTAGAAAATTGAAAATTTTTAAAATATTTTTACTCAAAAATAAAAAAATATACTGATTAGTTTATATAATTTCACCTCCAACCTAAAATATACATTGTCCTCAATGTAAAAGATATGCAATACATCACAACATGAGACAACAAAAATAAAAGAGGAATGAGTAAGAGAAGAGAGAGTGTGTGTATCCGAGAAAGATTAATGGAATGATATGAATTCTCCACCATCTAAAGGGATTAATACTAAACAAAACAAAATTAAAACAATCCTAACTATTCTAATCTAATTCTAAGAAAACAATAAATGGATAGATGGACCTCCGTCAAACTAAAAGGTCAGTCCTAATAGACATGATCATTCAAAATGATGAACATTTCCTCTGAATGAAATTTCTCAACAAATGGTTTAAGGTGATGACTATTCACTTTAAAAATATTACCATTCATTGGATTTTCTATCTCGACAACCCTATGTGGATAGACCGTTTTGACTTGAAATGGGTCGGTCCAACGAGATCTCAATTTACCGGGAAAAAGATAAAGTTTATAATTATACAACAAGAATTTCTAGTTTGTTTCAAAATTTTTCCAAAGAATTTTTTTGTCATAGAACACTTTTATTATATCCTTGTATATTTTTGAATTCTAATAAACATCATTTTGGATTTCTTCAAGTTCATTCAATTATAACTTGTACAACGAGCTGACTTTGTAAAGATTGAAGTTGAAATTCTTTATAGTCCAATATTCTTTATGCTCCAGTTCTACAAGCAAATGACAAGCCTTCTCATATACAAGTTTATAAGGTGACATATCAATAGAGGTTTTATATGCTATAGGGTAAGCCTATAATGTATCGGTCAGTCAAAGTGACCAATAATTGGGATCCGAGTTAACCATTTTCTTAAGAATTTGTTTAATCTTCCTATTTGATATTTCAGCTTAACCGCTCGTCTGAGGATGATAAGGGGTGCTCACTTTGTGTAAAATACCGTATTTCTTCATCAATGCTTTGAATGGTTTATTGCAAAAGTGAGATCCTCTATTAATAATAATGACTTGAGGTATTCCGAACCGGGATAAAATATTTTCTTTCAATAACTTAATAACCATGCGATAGTCATTATTCCGACACAGAATTGTCTTGGCCCATTTGGAGATATATTAACAGTGAGTAGAATGTAAATATTTCCAAAATATTGGGAGAATAGTCCCATGAAATCGATGTCCCAGCAATTGAATGCTTCAATGATAATAATAGGTTCAGTGGCATTGTATTTCTATGGGATAAACCTCCCAATTTCTGGCATCGCTCGCACACTTTGCAAAGTTCATATGTATATTTGAACATAACGAGCCAATAAAAGTCACACTGTAGGATTTTCGTTGTGGTCTTCTTAGCCGAAAAGTGGCCACCACATGCATATAAATGATAAAAGGAGATGACACTTTGTTATTCATGGTCAGGCAGACATCTCCTAATGATTTGATCTAGGCAATACTTTAAAAAAATATGGATCATCTCAAAAGAACTTACGTACCTCGGTGAATAATTTTTTCTTATCTTGTTCAGTTTAATGAGTATAAATTGTACATGTGGTAAGATAATTAGCAATATCAGCATACCAAGGTAATTAGGAGATTTTAAAAAGTTATGCATCAAAGAACATGCCATTAATAAGTTTCATCTACATGGAGTCAGATAGAACAAGCAGAGAGAGATAGTTAGCCACTACATTTTCTACTCTTTTATTATCTCGTATTTCAAGGTCAAACTCTTAGAGTAGAATGATCTATCTTAGTAAACGTGGCTTAACATCCTTCTTAGAAAGAGGATACTCAGGTATCGCATGATCAATGAAGATAATGATCTTGGACCCTATCAAGTAGGATCTAAGCTTGTCCAAAGTGAACACTATGGCTATGAGTTCCTTTTCCATAATAGAATAGTTCACTTGCACAAGATTTAGAGTTCTACTCGTACAGTATATAACATAGGGTTTCTTCTCTTTTCTCTGGCCTAACACAGCCCTAATTGCATTGTCACTTGCGTCACACATGCTTTCAAAAGGTAAATTCCAATATTGTGGTGATATGATGGGGGTGCTAGTCAACATGCCTTTGAGCTTGGTAAAAGCCTTTTGGCATTCTTCGCTCTACTCAAAGGGAGTATCCTTTTAAACAAGGTTGCATAAATGATGAAAGATGACACTAAAGTTATTTATAAAACTTCGATAAAATTTGGCATGTCTTAAAAAGGATCGTACATCACGTATGCTCTTGCATGGAGGTTGGTTAGATATTAAGTCAATTTTGGCTTTATCTACCTCGATTCCTTTGGACAATATGATGTGTCCAAGGACTATCCCCTTTTGAACAATAAAATGTCATTTCACCCAATTCAGCACAATGTTCTTTTGTTCACATCTCTTCAACACTAATTTCAAGTGTTTAAGGCATTTGCTTAAGGATGTAAGACCTCTAAAATTATCCTACAATGTCAGAAAAAATACACGATATGCATCGCTGGAATGTGGTGGGAGCATTGCACAATCTGAATGACATCCTTCGATATGCGAAAGTGCAAAAAGAACATGTGAACGTGATCTTTTCTTAGTCTTTAATGCATATCTCTATCTGATTGTAGCTCGAATACCCGTCAAGGAAGCAATAATATGAATGAGTTGCTAACCTTTTTAAGTTCTAATAAAAAAAATGCAAAGGAAAGTTGTTCTTCTTCATGATGGTATTTAACTTTCGGTAGTCAATGCACATTCTCCAACTAGTAGTGACTCTGGTTGGCACGAGTTCATTATCCACATTGGCTACGATGGTGATCCCAGACTTCTTGGGTACCACCTGAGTTGGATTCACCCATTAGCTATCAGATATAGGGTATATGATACTCACATCCAACAACTTTAACACCTCAACCTTAACCACTTTTTTCGTGTTTGAATTTAAACGACGTTATGGTTGTCTAGACGTTTTCACATCATCTTCGATATGAATGCGGTGAGTGCAAATCAAAGAGTCGATTCCCTTGAGGTCCACAATCGTCCATCCAAGGGTTCATTTATGTTCTTTGAGAATATAAATAAGCATACTCTCTTGTTCCTCATCCAAGTGGGAAGAAATCACTACTGGATATGTTTTATCTTGACCTAAATAGGCAGTGGTTTCAGGTCAACCTTCGGTGTTTTGACACCAGACAATAGAGGCTTTATATTAGTTTGGGGTAACCTTTCAAATTCAGGCCTCTATTGGTTAGTTTCAAGTATTGTCATAACATCTAACAAGGAATCCATCTCCATAATCATGTCATCATTTAAATCAGTGGAGTAGGTCAAGCACATCTTTAGAGTGTCGGAGTATAAATCAAAAGTGATTTATCTTTCATAAATGAATCTATCAGGTTTATTTCATGGACATCATCACCATTCTCCGGTTGTTTGCACATGTTAAACGTATTCATTTCAAGAGTCATGTTCCCAAAGGATAGTTTTATGACCCTATTCCTACAATTGATTATGATATTTGATATGGCTAGGAATGATCAGATAAGGATGATAGGAATTTGAGTGCCACTATCAATGATAGGTTATGTATAAAATACAATAAAATCTATTGGATAGTAGAATTTATCAACTTGGATAAATACATCTTCTATCATCCCTCTCAGTTACGAACCAAACGATCAACAAGTTGAAGTGCGGTCCTGGTGGGTTTTAATTTACCTAGGCCAAGTTGTTCGTAGACTGAGTATGTGATCAGATTCACACTCGCCCCTAAATCATGTAGTGCATGTTCAATCTGGTAATCCCCAACCACACAAGAGATGTTGGGCTACTGGAATCTTTATATTTTTTAGGCACATCTTGTTTGATAATGGTACTCACTTTTTCTGTTAAGAAATTTTTTTCTTAATGTTATGCCATTTAGTGGTCGTACATAGATCTTTTAGGAACTTGGCATATGAAAGGATTTGTTTTATGACATTCAACAAAAGGATGTTGATCTTCACCTATTTTAGCACCTCTAAGATATCCTAAGTGTTTGGTAGAGGTTTTTGTGATATCAACCTTTATGAGAACGAAAAAACCGACTCGTATTACTTTTCTGGTTCCTCTCATGTCTAGTATTGCTAGACTCACCATTCCTCTTAGATTCTTCCGAGTCCTTAAGCTTCTCAACCCTCATAGGGATAATTTTGTCAATTATCTTTGCACTTCTAAGAGTGGTGATGGATTTTGCTTGCTACATATGTTGATTCGAAGAGCTTGGGTCACTTATTTCACATTGTGGTTTTGGGTTAGGTAGATGTTGAGTTTGAAGAGTCACTTTCTCTCTAATAACAAGTTGTGACTCCATTTTTTAAATGGACGATGCAAACACTCCCAATGATGTTTTAATATCCTAGAATGCTTTCAATGCATTTTGATTGAACTGATCTTGACTATGCATGATTTTTTGAACTGTATACTCTTGGGGTCTTTTTTGATTTAATGGATTGAAGATTGAAGGAAGAACCCCTTGATGATTTTTTTTTTTTTTTTCCCGTATTAGTCATTTGCTCATTCCTCCAGTTGAAGTTTGGATAGTTCCACCAACTAGAATTGTACATGTTTGAGATGGAAGCGCTAAATGGCCTTTGATAATTGTTCAGGTATTGGATTACTCATGTAACAACTCTTAAAACGCAAAAAATTGTAAGACACTCATGCGTCAAGTGTATAGTACTAGCACAAATACCACAAAAAACTTTAACGGTCTCGTCGGGTTTGACCATTTCTACTGTTTTTAGTTCCATGGCTTCGACCTTTCTTGTGAGGTTATCCACCATAACATTAACATCGTTTTTCTCCCTTAAGACGTAAATTCCTCACTTCTCCTTGGATTGAGTCGATTTGGGGTTAGTGGGCTTGGATGAAGTATTCCATGATTGTGTGTTTTTAACAAGCATATAAAAATAATTACACACATCATCAAGATCTTTGTTTCTTAACTCCTCATTGCACATCATCTCTACGAGTTGACATATAGGCGAAGTTAGTTCATTATAGAAAAAGCTTATGACTTGCTAAATTTCTTAGCCATGATGTGGGCGAGTTTAGAAGATTCTTAAATCTCTCCAAGTATTGGAAGAAGATTTCTTCTTTTTTTTTTTTTGTGAAAAATTCATAATTGCCCTTCTCAGGGTGTTGGTTTTATGAATCGGGAAGAACTTTTTAAGGAATTCCCGGGTCATCTCAACCCATGTCGCAATTGATCTCGGTCTCAAGGAGTGAAACCGTGACTTAACTTTCACCTTCAAAGATAAAGGGAACAACTTTAATCTTAAGGTGTCGTTCGACACATTATGGAAGTGTAATGTTGTTACAATCTCATCAAATTCCTTGAGATGTAGGTATGGACTCTTAGAATCTAGTCCATGAAACTTTGAGAGTAGTTGGATAACTTTTGCCATGAAATCTACATTTCCAGCATTATGTGGAAAGATCATGCAGGAATGTGTACTCGTCCTTTCTGGTTGCAAATAGTCACGTAACGTTCTAGGTGGAGGACTATTGTACACATCATTCTCATCTTGTTGTTTCTCAGCAAGATGATGAGGTTGATTTTCAGTCATATTTTCAGCCAACTCAGGAGATCTTAAGTGGTCTAATCCGATAATTGATGGACAAACATTTAACTAATCCTCATTCACTTAAGAGACGTAGAGTTTTATCATGAACTTGCCTGAGCATGAAACACTCTTAGACCTGCTTATAAAATAAATCAACTTCCACTAAAAACAAAATTACAGAAAATAAGGTTGAAAGGAAAGTACTTAATTGACGATTCTATGTTAGGTTATATAAAACAGAAGAAACAATGTTAGTATTTTAGAATTTAGAAAACTCTAATATAGAATCGCAATGGAAAACTAAACCTAATCGTATACTCGTTCTAATACTAATGTATTTTAGAAAAATGCAGTTGAAGTCCCTGATATACCTAATCACTAGACCATTGATCAATAAGTCACACCTTATAGAATTCTTATATTATTATGAAAAAAATTAATGAAATGCTGTTATTGATGAGATTTTTTGTTATTTCATCACGGAAATATAATAAAAAATTACGAAAGATATTTAAAATATTAATAAATATATAATTAAAATTTAAACATTTATTAATTCATAATAATTATTTATAAAATACATATATCCTAATAAATTAGGAAAGATATTTAAAATATTAATAAATATACAATAAAAAATTTAAACATTTATTAATTCATAATAATTATTTATAGCAAGATTTTCGATAATATCTCTGGAAATCTCTTAAGATCATAAATTCTTCCCAGAAAATTTCGAGAACGAGATTTTTCACTGTGGCGGGGCCCACCGTTTTGGGTTCAACACGCCATCCGCGTCCCCTTGACGGGAAAGGGAAAAAAAAACGCGCGATTCGCCTAGTATTCCTCATCAGCCAATCATGTGATGCTGACGACGGTCTCGTTACTTAAACGGGAAGCAACCACGTCAGTGTTCCACATCGGATATGGCGGACTGACACGTGTAAGCCTAGTCGACCGTGCCACTAGACTATGAATCAACTGCCACTTAAGCATGGAAGCAGGAGAGAGTGGGATGTAACTGATTCGGTGGTGCCGAGAGAACTGGAACACGTTTGAGCACTACCGCCAATACACGTGCACACGTATCATCAATATGAACCGTCTATCTACTCCACCTCACCCTGGATGGCCCACTTTTCATAAAACCCCAAACAAAGGACAATCACGACCTATCAATTTTTTTTTTTCTCTATTTTCCGAAACAGGAACCAGCTTTGTCCTCTGCCACAGCTTTGAAGTACACTGGTATTACAGAAACACTCACGTACCCGTATTAAACATTTCCCACCAAAGATAAATTCCCATCGCATGGACGGTTGAGATTATTCGTTATCTGATCACGTACCCGTATTAGAAACGGGTCTACCGTATCACTGTTTTGATCGGATCCACCGTACAATTTCCCGATACGGAGACGCGGACATCGTGTCGTTATAAGAAAGCCAGTTTTCTCTCTGAAGAGGAGTGCTTCTGTACAAACGACTCTCCCTTGACTTGAACAGTGGTTTTCCAGAGCAGTTTTAAAAGAGCGGTTTTCAGGTATCGGAAAGCGGTTTCGTCTTCTCGTTCTTCTTACCCTCTGTTTTTTTCCTTTCTTTTTTTTTTTTCTTTCGTTGCTTTGATCGTTAGATCTGTAAATTTTTCTTTAATTGTCGCCCTCTTTTTTCTGATGACAGTAATTCTAGGGTTCTTGCTTGATCTCGTTTTTACGGGTTTACTCTGGCATCGGATGATTTTTGTTTTTTCTTCGAGTTCTGCGAATGTTAATTTAAGGTTGGAGTTTTGTTCCGTTTTAGGGTCTTCAATGGCGTTCCTATAATTTCGAAGTAGTTTGGGAGTCTTTTTCTACTTTTTACATAGCGGATTTAGGGTTAGGTTTTTAGGATTTTTGTTGTATTTTGATGATTCTTTCATATGCTCATTAAAAAAAAAAAAAAAATTTTGTGAAAGAAATTTGTGTTTTATTTCCCTTTTTAGTGTTTTAATGGCATTACGATTGTGGTTGCTTTATGTTTGTTGTAATTACTGAAAGATTGTCAGGAAGAAATTTTAGAATTCAGTGTTTCTGTTTTACCCTGCATTGGGGTCTGCTGTATTTCGCCAGTAATTATGTTTCTGCGAGATGATTTTGGAAATAATGTGATGAGTAGCATTCTTCCGTTTTTTCTTCATTTATGGCATTATTTAATTATTTAATGAGGAATGCTCACATCCAATCACTTGGATGATAAGTTACCATCTACCCAGTGGATAACGTCCAACCTATCTTGTGCGTGAGAAATCCACCCCGTTCAATAGGTTGGCCCCACCATGAAGATCATTTTGGGTGGAAATTAGCCCCATCTACTTATCAGGTGGCTACATCATAGAAAATAATGCATAGCTGCTGATGAATAACTAAATACAAGTGTGTTCTGCATGGTGCTTGGATGGGGCTGATTTTTTGCACAAAGTGATCTTCATGGCGTGCCAACCCATGGGACAGGTTGAATGTTAAAAAAAAAATAAAAAAAATAAAAAAAAGAAAAAAAAAACAATGGGACAGATATTAGCTTATTGTCGAACCAGTTTGGATGTGAGCATCTCTTATTTAATAACTGTAAATAAGTTTTTTTTTTTTTCGCTGTGATTTGATTCTGGAGGGGTTTATGGCGTAATAATCATCTATTAATTGCAAACTGTTATTAGAGTCTCTGTTTATGTTTTGGCCAAGTGGTAATTCGTCTTGCTCTTCATGCTCGGTTTATTTTTATTTTTTAGATTTTGCTTCTGAACTCTTTTTCAGAAAAGGTTGATTTTGGTTTTGTTCTCAGTACTCATCATGGTGAGAAAGAGGAGAACTGAGCTTCCCAAAGAGGGGGAGCGATCTGAATCTCAGCAAGCTAGCAGCAGTGCTGGCCGTGGGGAGCAACAGCCAATGGAGAGGGATCCGCAGCAGCAGCAGGGAGCTGGAGGAGGCAGAGGAGGATACCAAGGAGCTGGAGGAGGCAGAGGAGGATACCAAGGAGAAAGTGGTAGTGGGGGTCCTGCTTTTCCTCAGCCTCAGCAAGGAAGCCGTGGTGGTGGAGCATATCATCATCAGGGTGGCCGTGGTGGATATCAACAGCGCGGTGGCATGGTGCCCCAGCAACCTGGTGGCCCACCACCCGAATATCAGGGCCGTGGATATCAGCCACGTGGAGGAATGCGACCTCAACATTCCAGTGGCGTCATGCCTGAATCTGGCAGTAGGGGCAGGGGTGGTGATCCATGGGGTGGGCGTGGCAGTGGTGGCCGTGGCCCATCTTATAGACCATCTGATCCCGAGCTGCACCAAGCTTCCCAGGCTCCATACCAAGCTGCATATGCTACTGAGAAAACCCCATCTGGAATATCAGCTGAATCGTCACAGCAAGCTAGTTCTTCAATCCAGTTGCCTGAGATGACCCCTTCACAGGCTGCTGAGCAGCTTCAAGAGCTTGCTATCATGCCTGCAGAGATTCCTAGCCTGGAGATGCAGCCAGTGGCCCCTTCGAGCAAATCAATGAGATTCCCACTTCGTCCTGGCAAGGGTACCATTGGTCACAAGTGTGTAGTGAAGGCAAACCATTTCTCCGTACAGCTACCTGATAAGGACCTTCACCAATACGATGTAAGTTTTCCCTATTCTTCCATGCATTCGTTCATACTCTGGGAGTGAAGATATTGATCAGCGGTTTTGGGTGATTAGGTGTCGATTACACCGGAAGGTACATCACGGGTTATGAACCGTGTTGTGATGGAGCAGCTAGTGGCATTGTACAAAGAATCACATCTTGGAAATCGGCTTCCAGCTTATGATGGCCGCAAGAGTCTTTATACAGCCGGTCCACTGCCTTTTTCTTCAAAGGAGTTTGTTATTACTCTTGATGAGGATGATAGCCAAGGCAGCACCAGGTCATTTTTAACCACCAATTTGATATATTTGATCTACTCAATTTCTCTTATGCTCTTATACATGGCATTGTTTGTTGACAAGTTTTTCTTGATTATAGACGAGAAAGAAAGTTTACGATTGTCATCAAGTTTGCTGCCCGTGCCGATCTTCATCACCTAGGGTTGTTTCTGGCTGGGAAGCAAGCAGATGCTCCCCAAGAAGCTCTCCAGGTTCTCGATATTGTTCTGCGTCAACTTCCTACTTCTAGGTACTTCTTGTGATGCTCCCAAGATGCTCTTGCATGCAGTTGCAATTTGACTTAATTCCTTAGGGCTCGTTTGGCAGTGTGATTTGAGCTTCTGTGGAATCGAGTGGATTTTAGTCAGTATTTGGATTTGAAATCCGAGCTTTGAGGTCGGAGTTCAGAAGGAGCTCATTTTAGAGGATATGGATTCCTCTCAAATGTAGATCCCTCCAATTCCTATCTACCAAACATTAAAAAAATGGCAAATCTCGACAAATCCTTCTGATTCCACACTGCAAACGATTCCTTAATTTCAGCAAATTACATGGTGTGCGAACTGGTTGCAGGTATTTTCCTGTGAGTCGATCATTTTATTCACCTGATCTAGGGATAAGGAAGCAGCTGGGTGATGGTTTGGAAAGCTGGCGTGGTTTTTACCAGAGCATGCGTCCAACCCAAATGGGGTTATCCCTAAATATTGGTAATAATGATTCCTCTCTATATGCATCTAATGTTAAGCAATGTAAATTTTAAACATGTTCCTGTTATGATGAGAATTTGGGTGACCCGTTTCTTCTCACAGCCCTTGAAAAAAAATGATAGTGTGTTATATTGTTATAGACAAGGGGTTGTGAGTGAGAATCGTAAGTATATTTTATACTCCAGTTTATAAATATGTTGGGAAAATTATACTTGCATGAACCGTGTACCAAAATGGCGATGCGGGAGTGGGGAAGCCTTGCTTATCTACCATTTGAAAGTCCAACCCCAAATTGTTTTGGAAAGGCTAAGATGATGATGATGATGATGATATGGGCAGATTGTGTTGAGTTAGGATATGTGTACTCTTAATGCGTTACATTTTCTGGCCTCAGCCTAACCCAAAACCTTGATAAGTGCATCCCAAAACAGTTGGGTCAGGTTGGTTGGCTTGCATGCTGGCATGATCCTTTGCTAGCGTTGCTCAAAGCAAATGACGAATTTTGTAAGCTTTTGGTATTGTTCAAGGGTAGTTTGGCTAATGCTAAATAATTTAAGCGAGTTAGTAGGGTGCATGGCATGTGGGCCAATGTAGAGCGAGGAGGGGATGGAAAGAGAAAGGTGAGAGAAGTTCGGGGGGAGACAAAAAAGGAGAGGAAGACGGGAGTCCTCTAAACCACTTGTTTCACGCACCTTGTAAAGGGCCACCATGTTTAGTGTAAAATCCAATCCACTACATTTAGGGTTTATATTTGATGTTAGGTCAGGAGGTAAAAATCAGCTAGATACGCTACTCAAATGGGCCACACCACATGGAATGGGATGCCAACCGCACGTTTGTGTGTGGGCCACCATGTGGTGTATCTTTCATCAAACCCGTCCATGAGGTCTAACTCACTAATAGTGTTCGAAATATCAGTATCATGTTACGTATCATACCTTCAGGATACGGATACGTATCAATTATCGCATGGGATATATCGGTTGTATTGCATAATGTATCGTTGTTGTTAGAAACATGGGGAAACATTGGGAAATTGGTTGAATTTTTCAATGAAATTTCAATGATTGTTAAAAAAGACATCAATACACACTTATAAATCAGAACATTATAAAAAATGAGTGCACGTGATAGGTTTTCTTTGTATGGGTCCTAATCTTTGTGTTGTCAAACTGAATTGATGCAAGTATATTCCAAGTCTATTCATATAATTTATAAATGTAAGAAGACGTGCGGGAACATAAGCAATACATTCAAAAGCAAAAGAAGAAGATGAAGAGAAGACACAAATCGTCAATACTTAAAACACCACTCACTAAGATGAAGAGAAGGCACAAATCAGCTTGATCAAATGGTGCGATCTTTTGTATTTAATAGTTCAATAATGGTCCTCACTTGATGGATGGAGTGGATTTTTTTATGTACAACATGATACACCCTATAGAGCGTTGCACCGTCTCTCATCATCTGAGCTACACACGGAGAAGATAAGTCGGTGCGGGCTATCAACATTAAAAGAAGTGAAGGAAGTAGGTTGAATCCAAGATGTCCCTTGTCAACTAAACATCCTCACCATTCCTTGCCAACCAGTCTCATGTTTATGAGGTTTGCCCTTGCTTACCCTATGTTGTCAACACTAATTGTGAGGGGAAAATGCCCAAAGGTGCTACTAGCATTATATATAGTAGAGAGTAGAGATAAGGATTGGTTTATGGCACGTGTGACACACGTGGAGAGAAGGGAAGAGAGATATATCGGGCCGAGGGGAAGTCGGAAAACACTTGGGTACCTTGCATGGTCACCTACTGGGGTTTCTTTCAAGAACGTGGGTTAAATGACTTACATGCACAAAATCTACACCGTCCATTATGTAAACCACACCTTATTTGGCTTGATAAAAAAAAAAATCGGCTTAACTCAACTCTAAAGTGGGACACCCTATAAACTTCTACCTAAAACATCAAAATTTACGTGATATGGGCCTAAATCTTGGAATACTGTGAATTTTGGGTAATCCTTTCATCTTGATGAGGCTCATGAGATGAATGGATTAGATGTGACAAACATTATGGTAGCCCCCTGCACAAAACTAATGGCGGGTGTTCCTTCCCAACTATTTCCTATGGTGGGGCCTACTTGAGTTTTGGATAATCATGATTTTTGGGTTCAATGGTTAGAATGGGGCAGCGTACCTGATGGACAAGATGGATCTCATGAAAGTTCCACCTATGTCGCTTTTGTATTTGAGGAAGTAAACCTAGTAGGTAACCTAGCTGTGAGTTACCCAGCATAGTTGGGGAAAGTCGACTTTGGTGAGAGAGAAATTTGGCACACTTGTCGAATTTTTGGCTTTTTTTATCAGCAAACATAAACCGTTGAGTGGCATTTGGGTGAAATCATACCCCTTAAATATACAAAGTTATTCCCCGTTGGAAACTAATTGCAGGGACAAAAATTTCCCCTACTATTCGTGCTATAATTTGGATTAGGTTAAGTAGGATTAATGGCTTAGATTAGTTTTTATGTTTTATCAGAAAATGTTCCCTTTGAGCATTTGTAATGGCATTTCTCATTGGGTTACAAAGAACTTTAGCTAGTTTGCTCTGAGGCAGACAAAACCTTTATTTGTTGTGTGCCTCTCTTTGATTTATATATCATGATGTTAATTCTATTTTCAAAGTTACTGCATTGCTTTTGACATAGAATATGGAAGTGTTTGTTGTGTCTTATAGCATTTTTAGATTAACTAGTAAACTGGCTTGTGCATAGCACATGGATTGGGAGTGGTTGTTGTCAAGGGAAGCAAAGTGATAAAGTAATCATTGTGGAGAGAGATTGAGCACTTGGTTTGTGGCACACAAGTTGATGGATTAATGGAAGCAAGATTTAGACCCTCATAACATGGGGGCAACCGCTAACATGCTCTGGCCCAAAAATCAGGGAAGTCTGTTCAACAGGTGGGCTGTACATGTGTATGAAAAAAATGAACAAGTGTACCCACTTAATGAGTGGGATTGTTTGATGCGTGGGCCATGAGGTGTTCATGGTGGGTCCCAGCTATAAGTGGTTTAGATCTGTGTATGCACACAAGCGTAGATACATTCAACAATGTAATTAGGTGTTCGCTAAGCCCAAATGCATGCATAAGATGGCTCATCTACCACATATGCCAACATCACATATGAGCGTGAGATCCGAGCCACCTATCAGGTGCATCCCATTATGTAGATGGCTTTCCCAAAATGTAGGTTGTTCAACTGATATGGGTTAGCTACAATTTATGAAAAAAAATGTGCGTCTAGAAGAAATGAAGTCGAGATTTTGTGAACCATTTTTCTGATTCAACTTTGTGGTCAATCTGATTAGTGGATTGTTGGAGATGAGGCATCATATGATGCTATCACCTCATGGATCGCTTGGATATCACACCTATATGCTCCATATTACATATGGTAGTGTAAATGGGCTGCCTCATACACGTGTGGTATTAATAACCATGCACCTCCAAATACCTAGTTGAATAATATCCAGATTTCCAGATTTAATACTATTGGGTTTGGATTCTCTGCAAGTTCCTTCTCAAGTTCTTGACCAATACTAAGTGTGCTAGTTGGATTGCACATGAAAATGCTTGGTTTGCCTCCCAAAAGAAGTGTATTCGCCTCACACTTGGGTGAGATGGAAGCCACTCACTAGGTAACCCCCACTTTTTAGTTGCCAAGTTCAAAATATCAAGTGGGCCACACATGTTCACGAAATAAATGAATGGTTAGGAGAAATTTACTAGTAGTCCAAATTCTATGTTTGCATGGCATATGCGAGTCTATGTTTTGGGTTCCTTCAAGATTAGCTAATCCTGCACTCCTAGCACAATCCCACACACTCCTCTACATGTGGCAATGTGGCACATGTGTGCAAGATGTAAGCCATCCATCAGGTGTTGTCCATTAAGTAGATCCCTTGGTCCGAAAATCAAGCCATTCCATTCATCAGGCCATGCATATCTCCACATGTGGCAACATGGGATGTTAGCCCACCATGAAGTGGTGCCCAATGTTTGGAACCATTGTCATAAAAATCAAGCTAGAACGCATAAATTAATTGGTCCGTAATCTATAAAAATGTGACTTATGAAAAAAAAAAAAAACTTCTTTTAGCCATCCATTTGTTTCATGCCAGTGTTTTAAATGGCGAATGTCATATGTAGCATAGCATTCACCCCTCTGAAGTGTGAGGCGTAAGTTACATAGTGTGTAGCGTAAGCTACATGCTACATCTAGATTTTTAATCAATGTTGCACTTGATTGCACCAATTTCATGATATTCTGAACCAAATTAGACTGATTAATTATACAATTTAACAAATTTTCATGATATTTGGTGCAACCAAACACAATCTAAAGTAATAGGAAAGGGTAATGATTAAATTATAAAGGTAATGAAAGAGCAATGAAACTGATTTAATATTGTTACTTATATTATTTTACTAAAAGCATTGAAAAGATTTAACTAATTTTTATTGAAAGTAAGAGGTAATAAATCATTGAAACATTTATTGATTTTAATGCTGTAGTGAAAAAATAACTTATAATGTGAGTTACGTAGCACGTAGCGTATGCAAATTATCTTGTAGCGTAGGCTACACTCAACTTAAGCTATTTTCATGAACTACATAGCGTTAAGGCTAAGTTTTTGACGCAGGACAGCCCTAATTATGATGCATGCTCATGAACATAATTAAACAGCAGAAATAAAAGGAATAAATGATCTAAAATTCTAGTAGTAATCATCATAATTGAGAAAATCATAAAGGAAACATGCAATGGAGCGGGCCATTATCACAACCATGGAGTATGGCATTCAATTATTACTTAGGTTGGATCCGGCGAGGGATGAGACCTCCCGATCTTGCATGGTCACACCCATTCGATCAATGAAGATCACTAGTCCGAAGAACCAAGAAGTTTCTCGGATTAGGGATTTGAGAATTTAGGGGTTTAGGGTTTAGATCGGTTCTCAAGATTTTGATCGAAGAAGGAATAGCCAAAACTGAAAAATAGAAAGAAGGAAATAATTACCTTGAAGAAGTTGGAGGGGCACAAGAAGAAATTAGACGAGGAAGATCAAGGGAAGAGAAGAAGCACCATTAGAGAGAAGAGAGGAAGGAGGCAATCAAAGGGTTTGCTTTTCATTAATCAATAGTTGAAATTCGGATTTAGGGCTTTAGCCCACTTAAATAAGCAAATAAAGATATAAAATTACTAAAATACCCCTAGAATAAGCAAATAAAGACAAACTTACTAAAATATCCTTAGAACAAGCAAATAAAGACATAAACTTACTAAAATATCCCTAACTAAGCAAAAACGCGCAAATAACATAAGTACGGGAAAGTTCGGGCGCTCGGTCTTCTTTCTTCAATCTTCCTTCACATGTGTCTTCCCTGAGTGGGGTCTTCTATATGTCCAATCACATGTGAAAGGTCTTCAGCTCCTCAATAGTCGCCTATCCACAAGGACGACACTTGTGGTTGGCGCTTTCTTCGTTGGTACACCTTGAATGCGCTTGTGTCCGCATCAATTCCCCTCGGGTGAGAAAAACTCGACTCCGACGAGTTGAAACTTTTATAGTGCTCTAGTAGATCTGGATCAATACCCTGCAATGCGTTGCCCGACAGCCACGTAGATTCAGACGATGGTTTGTTCTTCCACTTGACAAGATACCTTTGGAAACCTCCATCTCTTGTGGATACTATCTCGTCATATAAGATTTTCTCAATTTCTTCTTTATGGGTAATGGGTGGAGGAGGGGGTGGAAGGGGTTGGGTACCAAACTCAGAAAAAGGCCATGAAAGGGACGATGTATCAACAATGGGAGTATGGGCACGGACTAGATCTTCCATATTAAAAGTTGGATTAATGCTCATTTTAGGTGGAAGGTCAACCCGATACGCGTTGGACCCGACCTTTTGTAATATCTTGATTGGTCCAGCACTACGCGCTTGTAATTTTTTTGCAGATCCTTGAGAGAATCGCTCTGGCCTTATTCGCATCATTATATAGTCTCCTTCTTGAAATTCTTGCACTCTACGATGAGAATCAACTGAAACTTTATAATCATCATTGCTCTTATTTAACCGCTGCCTAATATGTGTATGAAAATCATGAATATGGCGTGCAAATGCATCGGCTGACTCAGAAGACCTTTGGGTAACAGACATAGGTAAGAAATCTATGGGCATTCTAGGTTTATAACCACTTATAATTTCAAAAGGACTCAACCCTGTAGATCTATTAACTAACCCATTATAAGCAAGTTCAGCAGTTGGTAAAATTAGGTCTCAAGTCTTAACATGTTCACCCACTAGACAACGTAGAAGATTTTCAAGGCTATGGTTTACCACTTCAGTTTGACCATCTGTTTGTGGGTGGTAAGCAGTAGAAAATTGCAAACGAGTTCCCATAATGTGCCACAGTGTCTTCCAAAAATACCTAGTAAATCGAACATCACGATCAGACACTATGGTTTTAGGTAACCCATGGAGACGCACTACACCATCAAAAAAGAGACGAGCAACATGAGACGCATCCGACGTCTTCGAACATGGGAGGAAATGCGCCATTTTAGAAAAACGGTCCACAATGACAAAAACGGAATCATACTTTTTTATAGTCTTGGGAAGCCCAAGCACGAAGTCCATAGTAATGTCCTGCCACGGAGCATGTGGCACTGGCAATGGCGTGTACAGCTCGGTATTTTGCTTTCTTTGCTTTGCCAGCTGACATGTTCGACACTGCCCTAAAACTTTGGCTACGTCTCGCTTGAGGCTTGGCCAATAGAAACGATCTTCCACAAGGGCAATGGTCTTATCACGACCAAAATGGCCAGCTATCCCTCTTGAATGAAGCTTCCAAATGAGGAATTCACGAATGGACATACGGGGAATACAAAGTCTGTCTCCCTTGAAAAGAAAGCCATCTTTAAGAACATATTCACCCATAATATGCTGGTCACTAGAGAGCGACGCGTAAGTACCCCCAAAATCATGACATATGGGGTATTCATCTTTCAGTTGCTCAAATCCGACTACCTCTACACTCAAAGAGTTGAGCAACGCCACTCTCCTACTAAGGGCATCTGCTGGTTTGTTTTCAACCTCGGCCTTGTGTTTCAAAACAAACGAATATTCCTGAAGAAACGCTACCCACTTGGCATGCCTTGGGTTGAGTTTCTTCTGAGAATGCAAATATCTCAAAGCCTTATGGTCAGAAAACAAAACGAATTCTTGCGGTAGGAGATAGTGTCGCCAATGTCTCAGGGATTGCACTACCGCATAAAATTCTTTGTCGTAAGTGGAGTATTTTTGTTTTGCCTCATTCAATTTCTCACTGAAATAGGCCACTGGGTGCCCTTCTTGACTCAACACTCCACCTATACGACACCAGACGCATCACACGCTACTTCAAAGACTTTAGAAAAGTCAGGTAGACGCATGACAGGAGCTTCCATCATCTTGCCCTTAATTTCTTTAAAAGCCTTGACTGTGGCTTTAGACCACACGAACTCTCCCTTTTTCATGCACTCGGTAATGGGAGCCATGATCGTGCTAAAACCCCTAATGAACCGACGATAAAAAGTTGCTAGGCCGAGAAAGCTTCGCACCTCATGAATGTTCCTTGGTTCTGGCCACTCAACTATAGCCCTGACTTTTTCAGGGTCTGCGCGCATCCCTTCAGATGACACTATAAATTCTAAGAACACAACTTGGCTAGACATGAATGCACATTTCTTAAGATTAGCGTACAATTTTTCCTTCCTAAGGACACTACAAACCTTCTTTAAATGTTCAAGGTGTGATTCCTTAGTGGTACTATAAATAAGAATATCGTCAAAGTACACTACTAGGAATTTTTCCATGAACGGCCTCAAAGTTTGTGTCATCACCCGCATGAAAGTACTGGGTGCGTTAGTCAAGCCGAAGGGCATGACCAACCACTCATACAGCCCATCTTTCGTCTTAAACGCCGTCTTCCACTCATCTCCTGGGCGTATACGGATTTGGTGATATCCACTCTTGAGGTCTATCTTAGATAATATAGTGGACCTGGCCATCATGTCAAGCATATCATCAAGTCTAGGTATAGGAAACCTATACTTAACAGTAATTTTGTTTATGGCATGACTGTCCACACACATGCGCCACGTGCCGTCTTTCTTTGGCGTCAACAATGCAAGCACAGCACACGGGCTCATACTCTCTTGGATGAAACCCTTTTGCAGAAGCTCATCAACTTGCTTCTTCAACTCTGCATGCTCTGCAGGGTTCATCCTGTAGTGAGGAAGGTTCGGTAAAGTAGACCCTGGGACAAGATCAATGGCATGCTGTATGTCCCTCATAGGTGGCAACTCATTCGGTAAGTCTTCAGAAAATACATCACTGTATTCCTTCAGGACCGAGGTCACCTCATGGGGCAACTCTAATGGAACCTCAGGTGTAATCTCTCTAGCTACAAGGGCATACACCATAGAATCCTCCTTAGCCTCTTTTTCAAACTCTCTTGCGCTGATTATATGTAGAGACTTAGGTTTGGATTTCCCCATTCTTCTAGGCTCACTTGCCTTCTCATCCTTCTTCTTCCCTAGTGTATTCTCAGGTGGCATGGGATTAAGTTTGATCTTTTTACCGTTATGCATAAAAGTACACGTATTCGAACGGCCAAAGATCGTGACATCATTATCGAATAGCCACGGTCTACCTAGGATAACATGTCCCACATCCATAGGTAAAACATCACACCACAGGGACTTTGTATGACCCAAACTCGATGGGGACTAGACATTGCTGGGTGACATGTAGGGATGTCTTGTCAACCCAAGAAACTTTATACGGGTCTGGATGAGGTGTGGATTTCAGTTTTAAGCGATCTAAGGTGCTAGTGGAAATCACATTCTGATAACTTCCACTGTCCACTATCACCTTACAATTCTTTTCACCACACTTGGCAATACTGTAGAAGATAGTGCTTCGACGCCAGTCAGCACTACTTCTAGACCGAGCTAGCACACGCCTGACTACTGCAAGCGTTGTTTCTCCATCCACTTCTTCTTCATCAGTAAGTCCTCCTTCAGGGTGATACTCTTTAACTTAATAGTCACCTTGGTCATCTTCACCCTCGTGGGACTCGCCTATAACTAGGGTTCTCCCACGGCTCTTCGTAGGACACTGATTAGACATGTGGCCAAGATTGCCACACTCATAGCACCTCACTTGGCTCATGTTACTAGGACCAGCACCAAGAACCCCTTTGCCCTTGTCCTCCCTAGGCCTAGGTGGAATGGTCGCCTGTGCCTTAGGTTGACTACCAATATTAGGTCTAGTTCCCTAGGAACTAGATCTAGCACTGGAGTCTCGGGACTCAAAACGACGAACGACAGGAGCCTTCAGATATTGCTCTAACTCCTGCACGACTTGATATGCTTCATCCAAGTCCGTTAAAGGCCGAGTCATAAGCTCGCGCTGAAGATCCGCACAAAGGCCCGTCTTGAAACGCGAGAGCGTTACTAGAGGGTCTTCTCGGATATCACATCGCATCATATACTCTTCAAATTTAGCGATGTAGTCAGCGACAGACATTGACCCTTGGCGTAAGGATTGCCATTGGTCAAGGAGCTTCTGACGGTATGAGAGAGGAAGGTACTTCTCCTTCAACTTTTCTTTCATCTCATACCAATGTGTGATAGGGGCTCTACCAACTCTCTCTATCCTACGCTCGGTGTTGGTCCAGAAGCGCTTGGCTTGACCCACAAGCTTCATCTTAGCAAACCGCATTTGACGGTTTTCCGACATGCCATACCACTCAAAGTAGTGGTTCATGTCAGCAACCCAGTCAAGGAATGCCTTGGGATCTAAGCGCCCATCAAAACTCGGGGCCTCAACTTTCACACTCTTCATCGCACGCTCATTTGGATCATAGCGGTCTTGATGATCACATGTGGCTCGTCCCTCTCGCACCACACCATGACCATTACCACAATCTCTATCCTCACTACCATCACGTGTGGTAGCGCGTTCTTCAATGATTCCTCCCACTTGGGAGTGCGCATCATACCCTACAGCTGGGTTTTCCTTTTGGGACGCCTCTAGTTGCTCGACCTTAGTCATGGTAGTGGTAATTTGGTTCTCAAGGCGGGCAAACTCACGCTTTTGACCCTTTTCTAGGGCGATTATCTTTTGTATCAATTGAGCAGGTTGCTCAGATAACTGCTCGTTATTCATGGTAGGTTGAAGTCCGAAACCTCTACCTCTTCTCGTGGGCATACAATGAAGACTTGAACCAAACTCTACCCAACTAGACTACTAGGTGTTATGACTCTCAAGATGAATGCGATGAATGCAAAACTACTATGAACTGACACAATTAAGTTGAAACAGGAAACAACTTAAATCTGGAAAATTTTCAGATTAGGAACTTTCTAAAATTGAAAACTTTGTACAATTGGAAAGTTTCTAAATCTGGAAACTTTCTAAATCTGGAAATCTGGAAATTTGGAAAGTTTCTAAAATTGAAAACTTTCTAAATCTGGAAACTTTCTAAATTAAACCTAAAAATCAAAACCCTAATTTGATAACTCGATCTAGACAAAAAAACCATGCAAGCCTAGGCTTCGATACCAAATTTGACGTAGGACAGCCCTAATTATGATGTATGCTCATGAACATAATTAAATAGCGGAAATAAGAGGAATAAATGATCTAAAATTCTAGTAGTAATCATCATAATTGAGAAAATCATAAAGGAAACATGCAATGGAGCGGGCCATCATCACAACCATGGAGTATGACATTCAATTATTACTTAGGTTGGATCCGGCGAGGGATGAGACCTCCCGATCTTGCATGATCACACCCAATCGATCAATGAAGATCACTAGTCCGAAGAACCAAGAACTTTCTCGGATTAGAGATTTGAGAATTTAGGGGTTTAGGGTTTAGATCGGTTCTCAAGATTTTGATCGAAGAAGGAATAGCCAAAATTGAAAAATAGAAAGAAGGAAATAATTACCTTGAAGAAGTTGGAGGGGCACAAGAAGAAATTAGAAGAGGAAGATCAAGGGAAGAGAAGAAGCACCATTAGAGAGAAGAGAGGAAGGAGGCAACCAAAGGATTTGTTTTTATTAATCAATAGTTGAAATTAGGATTTAGGGCTTTAGCCCACTTAAATTAGCAAATAAAGACATAAAATTACTAAAATACCCATAGAATAAGCAAATAAAGACATAAGCTTACTAAAATATCCTTAGAATAAGCAAATAAAGACATAAACTTATTAAAATACCCCTAACTAAGCAAAAACGCGCAAATAACATAAGTACGGGAAAGTTCGGGCGCTCGTTTTTCTTTCTTCAATCTTCCTTCACATGTGTCTTCCCTGAGTGGGGTCTTCTATATGTCCAATCACATGTGAAAGGTCTTCAGCTCCTCAATAGTCGCCTATCCACAAGGTCGACACTTGTGGTTGGCGCTTTCTTCGTTGGTATACCTTGAATGCGCTTGTGTCCGCATCAGTTATGCTATGTAGCGTAAGCTACACGCTACATAGTGTAGCTATTTAAAACACTGTTTCATGCTCTATGGCCCACTTGATTAATAGATTGGCCTGATATTTGGGTCAATTAATCTACATTGTGTCATGTTAAAAAAGGAAGAAAATCCACACGCTTAATTAAAAACCACAATTTTGGGTATGATTCATGTCCATTTTAGTTTGCCTAAATCGGACCCCATTAAAGACTTGGGTTGGGTTGGTTGATTTTGAGAGAAGCCAAACCCAAGCCATTTAGTAATTAGGGTTGAACTTTTGGACCGAGATCCGCCCAATGGGTCTAAAATATTGGATATTGACCCCCTAATTGCTTGCTTGGGTCCAATGATCCGTTTGTGTGACCTAATTCATTTTGCACCCCTAAGGATGGCACTATCCATGTGACCCTGAATTGATCATGACACTTGTTAAAGTCCCTTGTTATACATTGATACACCATCATCTTACAGCCCAAACTTTTAGAGCAAGTGGTTATTTTGACATGGTATCAGAGCGGAAGGTCAAGTGTTCGAATCTCGGGGGCAACAAATATGCATCCATAATATATTCTCCCCCAAGGGGGCTAGGAAAATCAAGTCCGGCCCGGGGACCGAAAAATCAAGCCCGGCTTGTTTATGGTGTGAGTGTCCCTCCACCCTTATCCAGTGTGTTCCCGTTTGGATCTCCACCCCACGTGTGGGGGAGTGTCAAAGTCCTTTGATATACATTGATACACCATCCTCTAACGCTGTTGATGTAAAAGAGCAATGGATGGGTAGATGATGAGCACATTCCGATTTTGCATCCCTCAAGTAGGCTTCTCCACTTATTGCATGGCCTCAATGTTGGTAACAAATGGACGATCCTGAAAATTTTGGCCATATTTTTTAGCTGTCCATTTGTTTCACAAACTTGTTCCGCCTGCTAAATGGTTTGGCAAGGAGATTTTCGTGGCGTGGCTCTTACATGATTGGTGGTGTGGATCTCATACTTGTATCTACGCGTTCACATGCGGTGGTGTGTAGACTCTTTATGCATGGGTGTGGGATTAGCAAACCTCCCTTTGACATGAATAGCTGAGCAATCAGACTTTAAATAAAAAAATAATAATAATCATCCATTGGATGGACCCTAATTAGGTTGGCTAGGATTGTCCAATAGTTGTGATTTTTTACCAACACTTCTTCCATCACGAGGACCACAATTTTGATGGTATGGATGCCACGAGTTGCACATATAGAATCTGATGTGTTAACTAAAATTCTTGGAGCATTTATTCTTATGAACTATGAAAAATACACGATTTAACAAATAGGTAAATGCAAAAAAAAATATTTTGCCCCTTTACAGTGGTATATAATAATAATCACATTCTTATGTACATGCCATGTCATCATCTTTGGATGACCTAGGACCATCCTCCCCTGGCACGTGCATCCTCTACGACAGCCTTGGAGTTGGCCTAGAAGTTCTGATTCATGTGAATCATTTTCTGCTAGTATGATATATAAATTGTAATTATATTCAATTTTAATCTCATTTCATGTCCTCGTTGAGACCTTGACTTTGGATGACCATCATCCCTACACTGGCATATGCAAAAACCTCTCTATAGGCCCATTTCTCATGCATGTGCTTTTTTTTTTTTTTTTCTTTTTGGAGCAGTGTATATATATATATATATATATATATATATATATATATATATATATATAATTGGAATTATGAGTCACGTACCCTGCATGCGGAGGCTTACAAATGGGTCTAATTGTGTTAGAACTGTTGCACATGTGCATGATGATCATTAGTGCTCATATGTCAATCATTTCTCAAGCATGTGCATGGTGTTCTAACCAGTATAATTGGAATTATGAGTCATGAATACTTGCATATGGAGGCTTATAAATGGGCCTAATTGTGTCAGAATTGTCGCCCACATGTATGGTGATCCTGACTGCTCATATATTGGCCCAGCTGTAGCAGACATGCAGATATGTTTATGGTGATTTAGACTGTTCAAAATGCAGCCCCATTGTGCAGGGTTCATGACTTCATGGCCAAAAAAATTGAACTGGCCAGCTGATCCTCCCATGGTTGGATGTTTGGCTTAATGGCCCTTTCTGGAGCTGACATTAAAAAAAAAATAAATTTGGGATGTGCCCAGTAATTTATGTGCAAGATGGAAAACAATGGTTCCTCTTTTTTTTTATTTTTTTATTTTTTTTTATTTTTTATATTAAAAAAAAATAAATTTATTTGATGGATAGAGTTCCTTCAATTGTACATATGATTACATGTAATAAAATGTATCCCATATACATTTATTTGGTGAGAGTTATTTCTTTTGCAGATATGTCATCCACTGCATTCATTGAGCCGCTCCCTGTCATTGATTTTGTAACTCAGCTCTTGAATAGACCAGATGCCTTAGCTAGACCACTATATGATGCTGACCGTGTGAAGGTGTGCTTTCTCTCATCTTTTGCATCTGAAACATATATTGGTTATTTTGGCATTGACTTTTTAGGTGCTTTTACTGTGAATTCATTCTACAAGTATCTTTTGGTGGAACATGGTTCAACAAGTATCTTTTGGTAGAACATTTTTATTATTTATTATTTATTATTTATTATTTTTTTTACACATGCACACACACCCCACACACTCATGCTAGTGGAATTTCACCACCTATGGGTACTCGAACCCTTGACCGGGAGATGAAACTCTTGAGAGTCTACCACCCGAGCAAGAGTAAGGACCCCATTTTTTGGTAGAACATGGTGAAACAGGACAATTAACCACTTGCTCTAAAAGCTTGAACTGATAGAGTATGGTGAATCAATCCCTTTATCTCATAGCCCAGGTACCACATCCCATGGGTTAGGATCTCGGCTGAACCCCACTTGTGGGCCCCACTTCACATGGGTTCCGCTTCACACGAGCCACCTGCTTCACACGGGTGGGGCCCACCTCACATGAGCCACCCGCCTCACACGGGCTGCCCACCTGGAGTGTGTCCCTGTATCCCACAGCCAACCCCACTAGATCCCGGTGTGAAAATGCCCCTATATTAATTACCCCAAGTGAGGAGTCTCGAATACGAGACCTCCCGCTTTAATACCACTTTGATGCAGGACAATTAACTACTTTCTCTAAAAGCTCGAACTGATAGAGCATGGCGAATCAATTCCTTTATCTCATAGCCCAGGCCCCACATCCCATGGTTTAGGATCTCGGCCGAAGCCCTCTCGTGGGCCCCACTTCACATAGGTTCTGCTTCACACGAGCGCATCAGAAGGTAAAAGCGCTCACCATCAATCACTTGAGGGAAAGGAATATGGTTTTACCAAACATTCATCTTCTTACCCCATCAAAATGGGAAGATGATGGAACACTTGTTTATGCATTCTCCCTACTCAGTGCGTTTGGGCAAAGTTCGTTCAAATGATGGGGGATGTTTTGCAAAAAGAGAGAATGCTTATGGTGTTTATTTTTTTTTGGCGGCTTTGTGGTGCCTTTGGAAGGATAATAGGAAATTCTCTAACAAGGTAGAGCCCTGGGAAGTAGCTTTTTAAGAGTGCGGGGAAGGGTTGGGATGAAGTTTTTCTGTTGGAGTCTGATCGTATTGTTGGGTGTTGTGGGGAGGATGTACTTGGTATTGGGATTGATGACCTCTCATCATTTGTCCTTGGAGTCGGGATTGATGATCCCTTCGTCATTTGTTCTGTTTGAGTTTGGTTGTTGTGTTTCTGCTTTGTTTTTTAATTAAATCTGAGTTTTCGTTAAGAAAAAAGAATTTCCTTCATCTACTTGAAAACCAATAAACTTTTCGGTTTTTTTTTTTTTTTTTCAATCTGTGAGTGAGCCTTGGGGTTTACAATTTACTCTTGAGTTTCTGTGAAGGTATGATTTTTTTTTTTTTTTCTTTTTCGTTTCTCTATGATCTAGAAGTTTTTCCGTTCATTGAACTCTTTCCAATCGAAGTGGGTAGTTTCTTTTCTGGTTCTCAAATTTGCCTCTTAGTATTAATTCTGCCGTCCTTGTATGCTATAATTGATTTTCCTAATGTGGTGCTTGCAGATTAAAAAGGCTCTTAGGGGTGTGCGGATTGAGGTTACACACAGAGGGAATATGCGCAGAAAGTACCGCATATCTGGTTTAACACCACAGGCAACACGAGAGCTGACGTAAGGGCCATTATTGTTTTAATTTTTGTTTCACCATTAATACTTCACGTGCATGTGTCTGTCTCTATGTGTGTGTGCGAATGCGCACGGATGTGTATTGAGGGTGGGAGTATTCTAGTTGTGTTGGAGGGAGGAAAGATCAATTTCATAGCACTGTAAGCTATAGTTCTCATAGTTGTGCAGGGACACTTGGATGGTCCATAGATTGATCTCTAGTAGGTGTAAAACAAAATTTAGATTAGGTGAAATCACACTGATAATCTGGATTGTCCATTAGGTTCAATACAATTTCCATAGGCTACCAGGTGAAAATCCACTGATCAGATGGCCAATCGTTAGTTTGCTTTCTCTTTGATAACCATTCATTTTCCAAGCCATCGATTGGATAGTTAAGATTGTCTGATAAAAGTGATTCTTTGGAACCATAGACAACTCACGATAGGCCTTAACAAATACGTGGCCCAAATCGATTGGACATATGTCTATAAACTGTCCATTTTATAAGCTGTTGATTGGATGATTAGAATGGTCCGATCAGTGTGATTTTTGCACAATTGCTCATGAGATCTGTGCTAGAGCTAATGGATAACCCAGATTTGATCAATTGGGCTGTTTAAAGCTCCTGATGCAACTAAGGATCTCTCTCTCCCTCCCTCTCATATTGTATGAATGTCTATATTTATTTTGTCATTAACATGTGGCGTTGCTGACATGGTTGATTCGTTTGTTTTGCTTGTGCAATCTTCAATAGTTTCCCTGTTGACGAACAGGGTACGAGTACGACGAAATCTGTTGTTCAATATTTCCAAGAAACATATGGTTTTGTTATTCGACATACTATATGGCCATGTCTGGTGGTGGGAAATCAGCAGATATATCTGCCAATGGAGGTCGACACGTTCACAAACTCTTCCCTTATTCCCTTCTTTGTGTAAATCTTTTGATGGTCGCAAATGGTTGCAGGTTTGCAAGATCGTTGAAGGTCAGAGATACGCTAAGAGGTTGAATGAAAAGCAGATTACTAATCTTCTAAGAGTTACCTGCCAGAGTCCTCGTGAGCGAGAAAAGGATATCAGAGAGGTGATTTGTTACTGCAATGTTTCTCAAAAGGAGTGAATGAATTCAAACCTAACACATTTCAAGAATGTGCCAAAGTTAGACAGAAATTATTGTCTAAGTTACACCTTTACCTTCAGTGCATTAATTTGGTGGCAAGTCTTGATTACTAGTTACCTGCACTATCTTTGCTTTTAGTAACTATACTGGCTCTACCTTTAGCGGCCACTGAATTTATACTGCTTGACAGAACTTAACTCTGAAACTTTGTTTTCCTTTCAGATAGTTCATCAAAATGCTTATCATAAAGACCCTTATGCAAAGGAGTTTGGCATTGAAATCAGTAACAATTTTGCTGTGGTTGAAGCGCGCATTTTGCCCGCACCTCGGGTAAGTATGTGCATGCGTGTGCATGCTCGTGTGTGCACATGTGCATGTAACAATTTTTGAATGGTTTCAGTTATGGGTTTGGATATGTTTTTGGAGTGTGACTCCCATCGAGTCTGTTCCACTTTGGAGCAGCTTCAATGTGACTCATTTTGTTGTGCACAGAAACCGAGCTGACTCAGTTTCGGACAATATTTGGAACCATCTTTGCAAGCCCACATTTGGCATGTACTGAATCCTTTTTAATGATTGTAAATTACTTTGGTTGGTTTTGCAGCTTAAGTACCATGATGATGGTAACGAAAGGGACTGCCGCCCAGAAGTGGGTCAATGGAACATGAGGAACAAGGTAAACCTTTTCAATAATTTTTTTGCTTTTTTTGTTTTTTTTTTTTTTTGTTTTTTTTTTTGAATATATCATTATAAGTTTTTTTTAAAAAAACTTTCAAAACACACACACACACGTGCGCGCACACACACACACACACACTTCTGTATGTATGTATTAGGTCTCAAGTCCAACCAGTTCTAACCTTTGTGTTTGTGACATCCAACCCGTCCAATACATTGGCCTTATCATGAAGATCACCTTGTAATGTGTGTGTGAACATTGTAAGTTTCTATTTCAGCATGCTTGTTATAAGGTGTCAAGTAGCATTCTATTCTTAAATGTGTTTTTTTATTCTGGAGATCCAACCTTCACAAGACTTGGGCATGGTTTCTGACATGGATACTTGGTGTTAGATTCAATTCCTAACAACCCTGTATATTGAAATGCTAAATTAGAGCAAGGAAATGCACACGGATATTTATTTTCTTAATATGGAGAATCTAGTGAAGAAAGGGGGGGTGCCGCCTGTCTGAATAGAGACAATCTGTAACATTGGCATGGAAAACCCCTATGCTATCCTCAGGAAATGGAAAACTGTAGTAAACAACAGTAATTTTTCTGTTTTGGCGTGGTCTATTTTATTCGGTTGCTTCAAGTGGATTGGGTTATGCCAAGGTCGGTGGAAGATTTCATGTGGGCTTGGCATGGTGGGGGAGTGGGCAAATCGGAGAAAGCTAAGTGGCGGCTGATTTTTTTTTTTTTTTTTTTGGGGGGGGGGGGGGGTTTGAGGATCTCATTAGTAGAATTAAAGTGATGGTTTCCAGTTGGGCTGGTTTTGTTTAGGCTGGTCTTTCCGTTGTCCTTTATTTCGCAGCGTTGTGCTCTTCCTGTTGTATTCTTTTCCCGCTTTGCGAGTTGTTAATACAAATTTTTGTTATCTTTCAAAAATACAAAATTTTGTTATCTTTCAAAATTTTTTTTGTTGTTGTTTTGTATAGGGTGCAGTTTTCCATGGAAGTTTTAAAAGGTCAATGGTCAAACAGAAATTTGCTGGTAGACATTATTTTTATGGGTTTCTTTGTAAAGATAAAACTGGTTTCAACTGTTGCATGATCGCATTTCTAATATATTGTGGGCAAGCGTTTCATTTGTGACACATGCATGGCACCTGGTTTTGCATTCTATGAAACTAGACTTGTACTGGAAGTAAAGCAATCATTGTCTTACTTATGAGCAGTGTTTTAAATAGCGAATAGCATGTAGTGTAGCATCATCCCCTTTGAAGCGTACGGCGTAAGCTACATGCTACTTCTAGATTTTTAATCAAGGCTGCACTTGGTTGCACCAATTTCATGATATTCACCAAATTAGACTGCTTAATAATGAAGTTTAACAAAATTTCATGATATTTGGTGCAACCAAACATAACCTAAAGTAATATGAAACAGGTAATCATCACATATAAAGGTAAAGAAAGAGCAACGAAACTGATCAAGGTATCCCATATCCATATCGGTTGGCATAATGGTGCCCTCTAAAACCGATACGGATGCGGGGGTGTAACGGCGATACGGGGGCGTAACGGCCCGTAACGGCACAATTTTTTTTTTTTTTTTTGCCCAAAAAATATGAAAAAATATGGATTACATCTGGAATATTCTAAGCATTCCAAATATGCATTCATTTATAAATTGGAACATGTTTATGGTGGTGTAACGGTCCATTCTTTGGTGAGAAGTTGTATCGGACTGTCTGATTAATTTTTGAACCAGGTAACCTGAATTTGACTATAAAATTCATATATTTAATTTTCTAAATATCTAATTTATATACTTAACAATTTAATATCTTTCTCCCAATAGTTCTTTAAAAAAATGAAATTAAATTCAGTTAGATGGCGTTGCCAATTTCGGGCTGACTTAGAGGACCAATCTATATCCCAAATTAGCCTCAAATTCATACAATTTATTGCCATTATACCACTTATGTATTGGTGGACATTTATTGGATAGTGAATCATAAAAAAAATAAAATCAAAAGGCCCTATTTTAAAAAATAAAAGTCCACAAAATAACAATTAAAAATATTCAAATAATTTGATTTTGGCGTTATGAGTTAGCAATTGCACTTCATAATTTAATTGGTAAATTTTAAGTTAATATATGTCTCGTGTACAATTTTTTAAGTGCCCGAATTAGGTGTGACTCGGATTGTGAAGTGTAGCACACGTGTCAAAGTTTTTTGGGCCCCACCCGTGATGAATGTGTTATATCTAAACCGTCCATTCATTTGACGAGATCGTCTTAAGGCTTGACACGAAAAATAATACAGATCTAATTATCAAGTGGACCACACTGCAAAAAGCAGTGGGGGATTGAACGTCTACCATTGAAACCTTTTTTGGGATCACAAAACTTTTGGATCAATACGAAATTTGTTTTTCCTCTTCATTTAGGTCTTTTTGACCTTAGGAACAGATTGGATGGAAAATAAATGTTATGGTGGGCCTACGAATTGTTTAACGGTGAAAATCATCATATCCGCTGCTATTTTTGGTGTGGCCCAAACGATCTTTGGATACGATTCATTTTTTGGGTAATGCTCTAAAATGATATTTAAAAATAGATGAACGGTGTAGATATAATAAATACATCATTGTGGAGCCCATATAACTTTGATCTCCTTTGAACCGTTCGTACAACTCGGAGCTCGAGGAGTGTTAGCACTCGTCTTAGCATGACACGTACCTATAGCAGCTAAGCTGGTGTCTGGTACACCTGAAAAAAAAAAAAAAAAAGAAGAGGAGAGAGGGAAACCAAAAAGAAAAAAGAGGGAAAGAAGAGAAGAAAAAAGAGGGAAAGAGGGAAAGAACAGAGAGAGAGAGAGAGAGAGAGAGAGAGAGAGAGAGAGAGAGAGAGAGAGAGAGAAGAAGAAGAAGAAGAAGAAGAAGAAGAAGAAGAAGAAGAAAACAAAGGTTGCAGCCGCAACCACAGCCGTAGCCGCAGCAGGGCCGCAGCTGTCCGAGAAGAGGAAGAAGAAGAAGAAAAAGAAGAAGAAAGAGAAGAAGAAGAAGAAAGGTAATTTTTTTTTTTTTTCAAGGCCCGTAACGGCCGTTACGGGTCCGTAACGGCTGTTACGGTTACAATATCGGCCCATCGCCCGTTACGCCCCCGTATCGCGTAACGAGCCCCGTAACGGGCCCCACCATTACTGTTACGTATCGGCCGTTACGGCCGATACGTAACCAATTTGGGATACCCTGAAACTGATTTAATATTGTTACTTAAATCATTTGTACTAAAAACATTAAAAAGATTAACTAATTTTTATTGAAAATAGAAAAATGTAACAATCATTAAAACATTAATTAATTTTAAGGTAGTGAAAAATAACTCGTAATGTGAGCTACATAGCATGTACCATATGCAAATTATCATGTAGAGTAGGCTACATGTGACTTGAGTTATTTTCATGAGCTATGTAGCATTAAGGCTAAGCTACGCTACGTAGCATAAGCTACACGCTATATAGCATAGGCACTGCTTATGAGCTACAAAGTTTATGTAGCCGATGGTGGGCCATACACAATCATGTAAGAGATTATGGACCCATTACCAATTTTTTTGGGGTATGCTACAACAATGATACAATGACATGCTAAAGTAATGCTACAGTGGCACTATTTTTCAATACTTAATTAGGGTTGTTTTAAGGTTTATTATTATTATTATTATTTTTAATAATAATAATAATTATTAATTTATTTATTTATTAAATAAATATAGAAAGAGGGACTTATATATGGCTTTATTTGGAGTTAATCTGCAAAGGCGCGGAATGCTCCTTCCAAACAAGTGCATTATGTGTAAAATGAATGAAGAAAACAAAGATCATTTGCTTCTCCATTGCCCGGTTGTGGTAGTGGTATGGAATTTCCTTATTAAAGAGTTCAATATAGTTGGGTGAAAAGTGTTTCAATGGGAGAAGACTTCATCAGTTGGTGCAGCATCTAGGTCTTGGGCAAGCATAAGGCTCTGTGGAATGTGGTTCCTTTCACAGTTTTCTAGGAGATTTGGAAAGAGAGGAACCATAGAGTATTTGAGGAATACCCAGATCTCAACAGAAGCCCTGATTGAGAAAAATTAAAGGCTCGACTGTTGATTTAGTGGTGGTATCTCCAAAATTCAGGGTCAACCATCTTTTGAGATAGGGATGGATTGGCTTAGCCTCTTAGGGCAACATTGTTGTTCGCCCATGGTTAAACATTTAGTTTAAAAGGAAGCTTCAGGTTTCCCTCTTTTAGCCTCTTTTTGTTCTTGTTGTTCTTTCCTCCCTGCTTTTGTATTTTCCATCTCTGGATCTTGCATTTCAATGAAATTCTCATTATTTGCTCAAAAAAAGAATAAAGAAAAAAAAGAAGAGAAAAAAGAGAGTCAACCTGTGGTTGAGATTTTGATGCAGGACATGAAATTCAAATATGATGTGCAAGATTTTCAGGCAAGATCACGCTAGTTCAGAAACAATTACACAAAATTCCACATCCCCACACGAAAGTTCAAGCATTCAATCAAGGGGAATCTATGCAGGCCCAGGCCTACACTAGCTAGGGCTGGATCAATCAAAATTATAGACCAAACAATAATCAGAGGGTAAATTCATCCACACATGCACAAAAATAATTCCCCAATCTAAGGGATTCACAGATTTCAATTCGGGGAACCTTAAGGTTGAAGAAAGGGCATAAAATTAGGGATTTGAGTAATTTAGGGTTAGGGATTTGGGGTGAAAGAGGGGTGAAAGAGAGGAGAGAGACGAACCAGAAAAGCGTCACACGTGTGGATAGTGGAGAAGATCCAGATGCACGTGCGCTGGAGGTGTCCCGCACGTGTGTGGGGCCCACAAATCGGAAAACGGCCACTTTGGCCCTGGTCGGCCAGGGGTGGGCCACAGAACCTTCAAATTTTAGCCTGATTCGATGCATAGTCTGTGCGTGGTGCTCTGCCGAAGTTTCAACCCTCCTGCAGGGCCAGATTCTGAAAATCTGTTGTAGATAAAAAAACGGTTGCAACTTGCAATAGAGGATGTATTTGAAGCGTAGATGATTGTAGGAGGAGAAATATGGATGGTAGGTGGGAGCGAATCGGAATAGGTGTGGCTTCGCACCACGATAGTCAACCCTTCAAGGAAGGAAGGGTTTCATACCCAATTGAATCTCCATAACTCAGAAATTTAGAGGAGCAGAAAAACGCAGAAATTTTATTAATCTTCAATGAGAAAAAAGACTGCAAAGGGTGCCTATTTATAATAAAACCCTACACCCCAAAACCCGCGTCATGTGCGCAACCTATTACTTGGAGACGAAGTAATAAAAAATAGCAACTAATCAAAACAATCTAAACCGTCCATGGTATTCCTTATAACAATAATAAGAAAAACCCAAAGTACTAGATTAATTAGAATAGTTGGTCACGATCATGAGAACCCATGGTGAGATTTGCATGACTATCGGGTCCACTCCAACGAACCAAAACGCAGTCCTCTAACTAGGAGGCCCTCCTTAGATGTCGTCATCGATCCAGATCGATGGTGGAGCCCTCCTCCTGCGTACGTACGTAGAGGGGGCATGCGTGTGCGCGTGATGTCCCCATAAGATTCATTGCGATCAAGGGTTAGGAATGCTACCTAAGTCCACACCGACCTTTTCTGTTCTACACAATCTGAATTATGGGTCATTTCCGATCCCACTATTTTTAGCAATCAGAAATTATGGCTCTATGCTCTTACTGTTTATTAAGTTGCAATGCAAATTTGTACTTACAATGTTGAGATTTATGTTTCAATTTATTCAGTAGAATGCAGTAGCATAATATTATTTTGGGCTAGATCTAGTCAAAAGTGGACACTCTTTTAACTTTCCAATGACTCCATATGGCTCGTGTGGGCATGTAGTGGCCACTATATATCAGCCGATACTAGGCAAGATTTTTGGAATCCATGTTCCACCTTTCAATCATGCATCGGAGTCCAATAGTAACATATGCTAGATTCAGAAGAAACACATGCTAAACCCTCAAAGAAAACCACTCTCGTTTTGGAATACAATAAACATAACATAAGAAAAGGAGTTACATTCAAGGAGAACTTATACAACCTTGAAAAATGAAAGAAAATCCTAATGTAATAGAAATGATGACCAAAATGCCCTTGAATCCCGTTGTAACCATAAAAGCTCAATGTTGTCAAAAGTGATCGCATAATGCCATCCATATAGAGCTGGCCATTGGACCGAGTCGAACTGGATTGGGTCCAACTTGACTCGGTCAAGTTTTGCATGGCCTGACTCGAACTCGGTCCGATCCGGGACCGAGTTCGGGTCATCTGACTCGTTCCGATCCTAACCCATGCTGGCCAGAATCGATCCGAGTCCGACTCAGTCAGGAAAACCGAGTTGGATCGGATTTGGCCAGGTTCGGATCGGTTGTGCAATTGGGCAAAAATCTGTTCAAATTACATTCTTAAAAGAAAGAAAGAAAACAACACAAAAAGAAGAAGAAGAAGAAGAGACCCCCTCAATCAACCTAATCTTTCAGTTCAAAAGCCCAACCAGATGAAAATAGCAAAATGGGTATCAACTATCAACATGTCTATTACCCCAAAACACAAAACAACCCGATCTTAAACCTTCTTAATTTCACATTCATTTAAAAAGAAGGATTGTAACCCAACTCATTTACAGAGAAGATAAGATTCCTGCAACAAAACAAGCACCCATTTTTTAGTGACAATGCAATGCGAGCATCGATTCCATGGAAACAACCCAAATCTTTCAGGCAGAAAATGAGAACTATAAAAAATCAAAACCCATGTTTAATCCATCACAAATTGGGCAGAAACACAGATTAAAGACCCATATCGCAAAACAGACTCATATTCCAGAAAATAAATAAATAAAGAAAGAAAGAAAATGAGAGAAAAAAAAAATCAATCACTCGCAATCTAAGATTCTGGCATAAAAAAGAAAAAGCAACCATCTTTTACAACAGTACGATTCAATAGAGTAATGATTCTACTAAAGCATAATCAAAATCTTACATTCACAGAAGAGGAGAGGAAGAAGATCGTTCGTTCGGGTGGGAGAGGGAAGGGTAAGAAAAGAGGGAGGGTAAAAACGATATGGGTGGGTTAGGTTTAGGGTAAAAATAATATTTATGCTACCCGACTACTCGCTCCGGGTCGGGTTGGGTCTGGTCGGTCCGGACCCTTTCGGTTCGGGTTTTTGGATCGGATCTGTCCGGATACACTACTATCCGAAGCCGACTCGAAAAATGAACGGATCTGGATGGACAGACTCGATCAGGCCCGATCTAGGCCGTTGGTTCTGTTCGGAACGGGTCGGGTCGGATCGGGTACGGTCGGATCCACCGGATCGGGTCCAACATGCCCATCTCTACATCCATATGGCATATGCGATGGTCACATATGCCATATGGATGGTATGCGATCGCATATCCTATAAAGTGATCACATATGCGATTATGCGATCGCATACTTTCTATTTTTCTTGATTATTTTATTTTATATAAAAAAAATTGTGTGATCGCTTGTGCGATCTCATAAGAGATCAGGCATAAGCGATCGCACAAGATCGATCACTTATGCCATTTGACAACACTGTATATAGGCTTATTGTAAATTTGGCCAAAACATGTCCATATGTATTAGAATCAGTGTTCGAGTTGTCGGTGATATTATCGAAATATCGCCGATAATATCGGTATCGCTAGTCTTGCGATACCGAAACCCCATTATTTCGTTTCTCTTTGGATTATCGGCGAAATATCGCAGATATCGGAGAAAAATCGGAGATATCGGTGAAAATCTTGGATTATCGCCGATAATATGATAAGAAAACCCCTCTTTCAAAAAATCGGAAAAAATATCGGAAATAAGAAAACCCTTCTTTCGGAAAAAAATATCGGAATCGAAAAGATCGCCTACTTGTTGATCGGATCGGAAGTCGGAGCTCGGAAGAACACATCGATCAACAGCGCCCGATGCCATTCCGTTCGGATTTTCAGGTATGAAAATCCCCTTTCTGTATCAACCCTCTTTCAAAAATCTCATTTCTTCGGCGGAGATCTCTCTTCCACGAAATTGTGTTTTTTTTTTTTTCCTTTTCGTAAAGAAAAACCCGTGATAGATATCGGGATTTTTTTTTCTTTCCTTTTCTTACCAGCCTGATGAGGCATGCACACCTACGCACTTACGCACATGTGCACCTTTGTACATGTGTCATGGGAGTGTAATCCGGACGGTCCATGTGATGCGGAATCACATGAAACCTCGTAGGGACAAATTTCATACTGAACTAAAACTCTAGTAGGCTATAGAAAAGAGAAACGCAAATCAATAGATGAAGCATTTTTCTTCTTTCATGGCCCACCAAAGTTTTGGATCAAAGTAAAAGTTGGGCCTTACAGGTTTCATGGGGTGCTACATCACGTGGACTGTTCAGATTTTAGACTCCCATCATGTATGATGGCCCACCAAAAAGTTCGTACTAGTTACGTACGAACTGGTTCGCAGTGAGCGTATATCAACGGATTACGCGGAAAACAATCCGCGCATGTATAAAGGTAGCCCGGCCACCGCATGTAAGGCCCACCATGATTTATTTATTTTATCCACTCTGTCCATACACGTTAAAAGATAATTTTAGGCCTTTATATAAAAAAATTTGAGGCATATCCAATGTTCAAATGGACCACCCCATAAGAAACAATTGAATTGAATGTCTACCGTTGAAAAATATTTGGAGGGCCACAGAAGTTTTGGATCAAGCTAATATTCGTGTTTTCCCTTCTTTCGTGTCATTTTTAACTTTTGAACGGGTTGGATTTCAAATAACATTATAGCAGGCCTTAGGATAGTTTCAATTGTAGGAATCACTCTTCAACTGTTTTCTGTGGTGGGGTCCAGTACAGATTTTTATCTACCTCATCCTTTCGCCCATGCCCTAAAATGATATCTCAAAATGGATGGACGGTGTGGATACAACACATACATCGTAGTGGGGCCTACAGAACATGGTGACGTCACTTCAGTAGCCGACCGCTGCTCAGTATCTACTGCGTCCGCGCGGACGGAAACAGATTGGCTATTCCCCTTCCACCAGCCATTGCTCTGTGGGTCTCACCATGATGTATATGTTTCATCCATGCCGTTCATCTATTTTTATAGATAATTTTACGGTAGGAGACCAAAAATGAGGTATATCCCAATCTTAAGTGGACCACATTACAGGAAATAGTATTGAATGAACATTTTCCATTTAAAACTTATTGGGGCCATCCAATGAACATCTCGCCTCTTGTTTTTACTGTAAACATGTCTTTGATAGTATATCATATCCATGAAAACGGTGGGACACACCACGATGATCACCTAGTCTGAAAATCAAGATGAACCGATTTTTGGGTGGGCCACAACTTCAAAATCAATGGGCAGCCAATGGAATACTTAGTGTTCACGTATGCCAGCCAAAAGAGTGGATCGACCTGATTTTCATTCCAGTTGATCATCATGGTGTGGTCCACCTGTGGCATGTAACCGATTTTGTACAATTGTGACACTTTTGCTAGAAAGAAATCATTGTATCAAAAAATAACATCTAGGTAGGCCCTGGTTCTGTTGAATGGGGATACTTTCTTTAAATTTCTACTCAACTCCTATTTTTGGGCCAAAAATAGAAAGCTCCAAAAATGATATTTTGCTGATTGGGTCAATGCATGCTTTTTGGCCCCCATTAAATGGAAACTTTTAATTTATTGTATTCTTTTTGTAAATTTTTCATTCCTGAATATGTAAATATATGTATTTAGGCATGTCCTGAAGTTTCACTGAAAAATTCCACTATTTTCTCTATGTTTCCCCCTTTTTTCCCTGCATTTCCAGTTATCGGCGATATTATCGGCGATAACGATATTATATCTTTATCTACGGCCAGCGAAACTTGTAGCGACACCGACAACTCGAACACTGATTAGAATTGCATGATCTTGGGCCCATTTGAAAGCTAACTCAATAGGCTTAAAAATGGGACCAATTTTGTTACATAATGACGTCTTTCGATGCCTAGAATGTTACCACCAAAAAAATGATGAGGACACAAAGGGGAAATCGTGGAACTAATCATGACTCACTCTAACCCTAAGAAATAATTAGAATGAATAAATCTTATGAGTTATAACTTTAAGGACCATTTGATTGATCCCATGGGGCCCACACTGTTATCTGGTCACTATCGCATCAAATCTATCATCAGACCATGCAACGAGTCCAGATTATCAATCAAGACAATCTTTGCCTGGTGGATTGATTAGGTCTCTGATTGGCCAGCTTTTGCGGCCTTATAGTCGCATCAATTCCACCCAGCCTCCAAAAGAACTTGCATGTTAAAGCCGATAGCATCATTCTTCTTCCAAGATTCTTTATTGTATTGTGTTTTCTTTGTCGTCAGTGGCAGATGATGGTGAATACCTGTGTCTGAGTCGCAGCTTGTACACATCATTTCTTCTTTTGCTTCTTGGCTGCCCTCTACATCCTGGACACTGATTTCCACCTCATTTTTAAAAGTGGACATGCAGCCCTGGATGGTTTGAAGGATAATCGTGGCATTATCTGTTGAAAGCAGCTTCCATTCACTCAGCATCACCTTTATCTTTTCGGGTCTGGGCATGTTGATTGTCGTGCGACAAGACTAATGTGTCAGCTTCAACTTGGACAATCTCCTTAGGATCTGCCAATATGATTGTTGGATGATCTTTCATCTTTTCTTTTGTCGTGATGCATGGTTCATCTCTCATGTCATCTTCAGTTCCCTTTGCATTTCGATCCCCTGCCGAAACCCACAATTGATCCATCCATGGATTAAGCAAGTGGTACCTATGGTGGATTCTTAGGTTCATCCTCAGGAATCTCCACACTTCCGTACACGTCTCCGCTTAGATCTTTGGATTCAGCAAAATGATTGGGTGGCCTTTGTTTTGACATAGACAATCAAAGTAAGTTGAACTTCTTTAATGGGGGGGGGGGGGGGGGGGGGGGTTCAACATAGATCTCCATTTTGGCCATATAGAGACAGATAATGCTTGGGTGATAGAGTAATTTTGATGGTCAAGGTATCCTAGACAAGAATCATGACATAGACAATCAAAGTAAGTTGAACTTCTTTAATGAGAGGCGGGGGGGTTTCAACATAGATCTCCATTTTGGCCATATGGAGACAGATAATGCTTGGGTGATAGAGTAATTTTGATGGTCAAGGTAACCTAGACAAGAATCATGCAGCAAATATGGATGGTCCAGATATTTTTCTTTGACACCATCTCCAAAATAAAACATGGCTTTGAATGGATAGGTTTGTGGCCTATTTTTTAGGATGTGGATTTGGGTGCAGGTCCAAGATCTGTGGTGCAAAGGTTGTATATGGCTGAGATCTATGAGCTGATTTGGGTTTGGATGAATAGAACTAAGCATATTGAAGAGTGTCAGATTTTATTTGGGACTGCTGATCCAAGATACTGGACATATTTCATGAATGTATGTGAACCTAGATCTAAAGGTTTCAGAAACAGATGGTTGAGATTGATGGGGTGAAGGGAGGCAGCTATGGTTGTACAGATTTAGGGTCGTGCGTAAGAGAAAAGATGAAAGTGAGAAAGATAGAGAACAATGAGCAAAGAGGTGAATAAAACTTTATCCCATTCCTAGTAGCAAAACTTGCTTTGAAATCAATTTGATTCAATGGGTTGTCAATAGACCTATCTAGGTGTAAATTTTATAGAGCTGCAACAGCTGTAGAATAATCACCCACAAAGAAACAAAGAACAAGGTAATGATTCACGACAGTTCACTAGCCTAAAACTAGTCGTTTTGCAACACAAGGTAGATTGGAACCGTGGGCCCCATAGTCCAACCGGTTTGTAGCCTACATCTTCCGATTGGATGTGTGTCCATTGAAATAGTGCAGATCTTTAATCAGTCTTATCTGGACCCTGGATGTGGTCTCATCTTCAATCGGGGATGGGCCTGATCTTGAATAAGGACCCTTGGATGTGCCTGATCTTCAGTTGACAAGCAGTAGGACTAAATCTGGAGCTTGATTTGAATTTGGATGATTGGATGGTCCTGCACCACTTTGTTTTCTATCAACTGTAATGGACACTGCCTCTTTCCATCCCAAGGATGAGGCGCTGTGATTCTCATTTCATTTGAGGAATCATCATCACTTCCATGCCCAAAGCTGGAAGTCATTCCATCTTTTACTTGTGGAGGTTTCATTAATTCTTGCATGTATACAATGTTAAACACAAACACAAATATCCCAGATATTTTCGCTGGTGTTTACTGCAAAAATGTTACTGATAGTTTAATCATGTCCACTTATTTAACGATTTTTTGTGATTAGAGTGAGTTGGCTAGAAAAAACCCAAGAGCAGCAAGTTCTTGCAATTGATGACTTGGATCACTTGAACTCTGGTTTTTGTTCCAATTGCCACATGTGCATAGATTGGTGCCCGATGACTAACTTAGGCGTTAACAATTAGCTTTCGATCATCTCCTTTTAATTAAAAAAAATTCATATGCATTACTTACAACCCCTATATTTCCAGCTATCATCGGGATGATATGCTGACAGTTTTAGCTCTTGGTATGTTAATTCTTCAGTGTTAATATCACCATTGTGTCCATTGATAAGGTTGGCATGTGTTACACATTGCCCGTTTAATGCAGTGGCATTTTTACACCGGGCTCGAGTGGGGTGGCTTGTGTGAGGCGGAATTCATGTGATGTGGGGCTCACGAGGGGGGTTCGGCCGAGGACCTAACCCATGGGATGTGGGGCCTGGGCTATGAAATAAAGGGATTGATTCGCCATACTCTATCAGTTCGAGATTTCAGAGTAAGTGGTTAGTTGTCCTGTGTCAAAGTATTATCAAATCGGGATGTTTCGTGTTCAAGACTCCTCACCGGAGGTTATTAATGCAGGAGAATTTTCACACCGGGCTTGAGTGGGGTAGCTTGTGGGATGTGGGGGCACACTCGGGGTGGGCGGCCCATGTGAGTCGGAATCTATGTGATGTAGGGCCCATGAGGGGGGTTCGGCTGAGGACCTAACCCATGGGATGTAGGGCCTGGGCTATGAGATAAAGGGATTGATTCGCCACGCTCTATCAATTCTAGATTTAAAGCAAGTGGTTAGTTGTCCTGCGTCACTGTTACTTGGACATCCCTACTTTCCTTTAATTTTGGTTTTATTATGTTCATAGGGGTTGTGTTATTCAAATACTTGTGTCGTATGGAATTTTCACCATCTTGATAATTCTAGCTAGTTTGGGCTGATATTTGCCAGTGTTAATATTGGCATTTTGTTCTTGTGGTGCTCTAATATCTCAATGATTTTGTTCACCTTGACAGTGTGTAATTTGATTATTTTCAATGTTGCAGAAAATGGTCAACGGTGGCACTGTGAACAAGTGGACATGCATAAATTTTGCACGCAATGTTCCAGAAGCTGTTGCTCGTAACTTTTGTCGAGAACTTGCTCAAATGTGTAAAATTTCTGGCATGGTATGGCTCTACTACTTGCTTTTGTTGGTTTGGGTGGACCTGATTTGGATGTGTAGGATTCCTCTTTACATCTTCTGGGGTGTATAATTTTATGTTGGGTTAATATGAATTTCATGCAGAATTTTGAGCTTGAGCCTGCACTTCCGTTATACACTGCTCGCCCTGATCAGGTGGAGAGAGCCTTAAAAGCACATTTCCATGAGGCCATGACTGTACTCCGCCCCCAGGGCAAAGAGCTTGATCTTCTAATCGTAATTTTGCCAGAAAACAATGGCTCTCTCTATGGTATGGAAGCTTTTGTATGCATTTGAGCAGTCCACTTGAAATAAAATTACATTTTTAAATCCATTCATCAAGAACATTCCAGTGGTCACTCCATAAGTTTGTCTTGACATAATCGCAATCACTTTGCTGCAGGGGATCTGAAACGTATCTGCGAGATAGATCTAGGAGTAATCTCACAATGCTGCTTAGCTAAGCATGTATTTAAGATGGCTAAACAGTACATGGCAAATGTTTCTCTTAAGATAAATGTTAAGGTAGGAGCTGAAGTGTTGTGAATTTATTATTCCATACCATTATTGCACAACAATATCAATTTTTTGGAGAGATGATGTACACACTAGGGGCCTGTTTGGAATGCGAGAGTAAATGGTATTGAATTGCATTTGGTGGAATTAACACCGTTATTGCACGGTGATTTGGAAATACCATGGTATTTTGGACGTCCAATCCCATGTTTGGGATCAAATTCTTCTTTTGGGAAAAAACTGTATTTAAGTGAAACCTGTGTTTGGTGGATGATGGAATTGTAATCAACAGACCAGATTTCATTACTGATTCTGGTCACTTGTATGCATATGCATCTTGATTGTCACGTCTAAAGGGCACATATGGATGGATGGCATGGATAAAACACATGCATCACTGTTGGGCCCTTACATGTAGTGACACATCGATCCATAGCTCAAGTGGTAGATTGAGTGAAGATAACCTCGTTTCAACACTGAGGTCTTGGTATCGATTCCCAAGTGGGTTGTGGCTAACAGGGGTGGATTTAGAAATTCACCAGAAATCTCGCTATATATCCTACTGGGATTGGATGATATGATACATGGATTAATCTAATCCTTCCCATCTTTTCCAAATGCCGCATGGAATTTACATTGGACCAAATTCAATTCCATACCACCTAATCCCACATTCCAAACAGGCCCTAGGGTTTTTTCATTAGTGTACTTATTCTCATTTTGGTATTAGACTGGTACAAAAGTAGAAATGGGAGTATCTATGAAAATGATGAGGTGTATATGTTAGTTTCCTTTATTATTATTATTATTATTATTATTATTATTATTATTATTATTATTATTTTGATGTGATAGCTGTTTTACTTGAAAGGTTGGCGGAAGAAACACTGTGCTTGTGGACGCATTGTCAAGACGCATACCTCTTGTCAGTGACAGGGCAACAATTATCTTTGGGGCTGATGTGACTCATCCCCATCCCGGTGAGGATTCAAGCCCTTCAATTGCAGCGGTAAGATGGTTGATTTCCTTTTGCTTGTTCAGACTGTAGATTCCCTATTCTTATGCATATTCTGGTGTAATCTACTTCTTTTAGATGTAACAGTAAAAGTAAGCTAGTTTGTATTCTTATTTGCTAGATATGCAATGAATCTCTTGCAGGTAGTGGCCTCACAAGATTGGCCAGAGATCACAAGATATGCTGGTTTGGTCCGTTCACAAGCCCATCGCCAGGAAATAATTGAAGATCTGTATAAAACGTGGCAGGATCCTGTAAGGGGAACTATGAGGGGTGGCATGATCAGGTAGGTCTTATTTTCATTTGAAGCAAATTTTCATTATGCAATGCACATGGAGAGAAAAGTGGTTTGCAAGGGAGTAGAAGTGGTTGGAGAAAGTTTCTTCTGGGAGGAAGTTTGCTACAAAAGGTTCCCTCCCTCACATTGTATTTATTTCCTTTGGTGTGTGTTTGGATTGGGGGTAAACTAAGGGAATGTAAGGGAGAGGAAAATTTTGGCATAAGCTGATGGTATACTGACATCAGCGCTAGGGAAGGAAACCTTTTGAACTTTTCTTTTGCTAAAGAAAAGTCCTGGATAATGCTTTCCATTTGCATTTTCCACTTTTTATTATTATTTTTTTAATTTTTAATTATTTATTTATTTATCTTTTTTTGTAAAGGTAATGATTTTATTAGAAAATCCAAAAATAGCTGAAAAGGACTACATAGCCGCCCAAGGGGAAAATGAAAGAGGACACTCTACAAGTGCCTTAATATTCGAGGCTTACTCATTTACAACTGATTTAGCCCTACCAAAAACATTCAAGGCTTACTTCATCCCCTCTTCTTTCACGTGTAGGGCTTGAATATACTAGAGAATTTCTTCTTCTTTCACTTATTTTTGTATTCTGCCAAGAGCTTCCCTTTCAAAGTCTCCTCTTCCTTGGATAATTTCATCCCCTCTTCTTTCATGTCCAGGGCTTGAATATCCCGAAGAATAGATTCCAATTTTGCTTCTCTTTTCTCAAGCACCTTCCTTCCACTGATCGATCTTCCCCTTAAGGAGCTTGGGTTTCTGAAATAGGATAAAATCAGCTCGACCCTCCATTGAGAAAATGCCCACCATTTCTTCATCAAATCAGATTACCCCTCCACTTCTAATCGCATCAATTCAAATCTAAATGGCCGCAGTCCCTAGTCGTCCTCATCAACCTCCAAGAGGATTGGGAATGATTATGCCTCAAAAGGTCTATTTGTTGGGGGCAAGGAGGAGCACGTAGGAATGCCGACCACTACATAAGCCACTCGTATCTGAGAGAAAGTGAGCAGCAAGCAGCTTCAAAAAAGCCGTTGCGCTCCCACCATCCCTGTGAGGGTAAATTTCTCCACCATTCTGATGATAACAAAAACTGATCAGAGCATGGACATAATATCCTAACTTACCCGTTAGACCAGGTAAATTTAACATCCCCCATTGGAATGTCCACGAGCTCATTTCTATTGACACAATTCGAAAACTCCCTCATGCTTCAAGTTATGCGAACCACATCCAGTTCATCCCAAGATGGACCAAGCAGACCTGCAATATTCAGGCTGTACACCGCTATGAAGATCCACTTGAAACTGAAAACCAAATCCCTCAACGACACAAAAGCAGGAAACTGACCACATCACCCATTTGGTGTCCTAAATCACTAGTCACCACTATGCTTCCCGCAGAATCCACCGCATTGAGAGACACCCAATCCTCGAACCCTCTCCAAAGTGTATGACAACCCCTTGATTCATTGACTGCATTTTAGTTTCTTACAAAGAAACGATTTGAGCCTTGAACCTTTTGCACTGATCCCTAATCTGGAGCCTCTTTTGAGGACAGCCCAGGCCCTTCACTTTCCAACTGATGATCTTCATGGGTAAACCACCTTGACCCCCCTGCCTTTCTGGGCCTTTAAAAGAGATACCTGCCTCATAGTTAACAGAAGATACAAGATTCTTTAGTTCTCTCTTCCCCTTTGCCAATATAAGAATTTGATGTTCGGATGCGACCTTTTTTTTATCTCCTCTCCCATCCACAAACTGGAACACTCTATGAATTCTTCTTCATAGTCCCCGAATGAGACTCCAACCATCTTGCCAACTTGCTCGATAGCCTCTTTAATCCCACACATACCCTTATCAATGGAAACATTACTACAGTATCCATGAACAGGCGTCACACTCGCAATCCATGTCACCCTCAAACTGCTTCCAACTTCCTTGCCACTTCCAAAGGATGCTTGCAAAGGAACCTCCAAAAGTTCTGCCAATAAATTGTCGTTAATGGACTGCTCCTGCACCTCAAAAGCTTCATCCATCTGATCCTTTGTGAGGAGATCACTACCTTGACCTTTTCTCTCACGAGTCTGCTCTTCCCTATTTGTTGTGAAAGGAGCGGCAGACCCCACTTCCCTGGTCATGGATGTAACCTGACTCCCTGTAGCAGAGTCAGACTTGGAAGGCAGATGGGAGGGCGAGACTCATTTCCAACGTCAAATAAAGGGGGCTTCCCTCGCATGAGTCCGGACTTGAAAAGTCCTCAACACAAGTGTCTTCCTCGGTTAACTCCACACGCATGAATTCCATTACACGAGACGGACATGTCACTGCCTTGGGTGGCTTGTGGGACATGTGGCACCCTCTCCTCTCTCCTTGCTGCCTACCCCAAGCTCTTCCCTATTTGTTGTGAAAGGAGTGGCAGACCCCCCTTCCCTGGTCATGGATGTAACCTGACTCCCTGTAGCAGAGTCAGACTTGGAAGGCAGATGGGAGGGCGAGACTCATTTCCAACGTCAAATAAAGGGTGCTTCCCTCGCATGAGTCCGGACTTGAAAAGTCCTCAACACAAGCGTCTTCCTCGGTTAACTCCACACGCGTGAATTCCATTACACGAGACAGACATGTCACTGCCTTGGGTGGCTTGTGGTACATGTGGCACCCTCTCCTCTCTCCTTGCCGCCTACCCCAAGCTTCGAACACGTATCCAATTCCACTTCTGCCACTTCTCTCTCGTTGTTAGCAAGTAGGACACACGTTACACATTGGGGGGCGACAAAACCACCTACCCCTCATGGCATACGTGTCAGCACCCTCTTCCTCTCCTCCCTCAGCTTGGGCAGCTGTCTCTACACGAGGTGCTGTCAACATTTTATCTACCCTTATGTGTCAGCCAATTCCCTACAGTGTATGGGAACCAAATCAATGGGCTACCAGACCACTAAAGCTGTGCACCTTCGTCTTTGACCATTTTCCCTCTGCTTAACACTCCTTTGCTACATCATCCCTATGTTTCCTCTTAGAATGCACCAAATCTTGGGCACCTCCCATTCACACAAACGGCCTTACATTGCCGACAAAAATGGCCACCTTCTCGGGTAATGTTGATTGCTTCTTCTTCCTTATGCAAATTCTGGCGATCATGAGATCCTTGCATTCTTCTGTTTGTGGGTTGATTGTGATCACTTACCTGCAGAACGAACCTACTGCCGTGAAAATATCAAGGAATCAAAATTCCACCTAGAGATCCCAAACCAAATTTCAAACCTCCCATCCAAGAGCCAACCACTCTTCCCACTTGCAGATGGACTAGACCATCTCTGAAGATATATTCCCAATGAGAATGCTCATATCGACGTTGGCTTGAGGCCGAAGTGAGATCAACATTTCCTTCTCACTCAGAAGCTTGATGACCTGATCTTCTGTCTCCAAGCCACAACACTACTCAGCCACCTCTGCAATTGAGGCCCCTGTTCTCATTGTCACCACCATGCTTCATTGGTGTACCTTCAGAGCATTTTCGAGCACCTTCAGGTGGATGCTCATCACTGGACAAACGAGCCTCCTTTCCATGCCCATCTTCCATTCATCGGGGCTTCTCTACCTTCCTCTCTCGATCCCTTTCCAAAGCACCCTCGCAGTTGAGAGGACTATTTGCAACTGTCCTAGAAAGATCAGGAGGTCCCAGCGCAGTTCTCCTGACTGCTAGCTTTCAGATACTTCCTGCTTGTTGCCTTCCCTAAATTGGACCTCCTTTTCTCATTCCTTTCCCCTCTCTGGAGAGAGACCTATTCACTACATCCTGGTTGTATTTTGCCCTCTACATAGACAAACACCTCCCTCCAAAATGACTCCCATTAAACATTGTTATCGCTGCTTTCACCTCTTCTACCTTTTACATCCTAATGAACGCAGACCGTTGAATTCTGAGGAACTACCACCTCCTTCATCTTCCCAACTTGACTGAAGATCCTTATGAGATGAGCTTCTAACCACTCCTTGAGGAAGTTTTCAACATTCAAGGACGGAAACTCTGACAACACATGGATCTCTCGACTAGTAACCCCCTTGCTTGAGGACTTCCCTCTCCTCTTGACCCACCATGCTTCATTGGAGGATGCTATGGCAAACCACTAGTACTCCCCTTTTGAGGTGGAAAAAGGCAAAGGCAAGTGGTTTGCCATAGCATCCTCTACTTCTCAAGCAAGTACAAATGTGTTGTCAGCGTACTCTCACCATTATGATCAAACATTTCCATCAAATTGAGTATGATTGTATGTGTGATAGCATCTACTATATCATGAATATCAAAGAACCCAATTATTGCAACTGCTCAAGATACCCTAAGCTTCTAGGGTATATTTCTTAGCCCCATGGTCATGATGTATTTTCTTAATAAAGTTATAAAATCAGAAAAAAAAAAAAAAAAGATTGGCTTAATGAAAGTAACGTTTTCTCTTGGATCCAGGGAACTGCTTCTCTCTTTCTATAAATCAACTAAGCAAAAACCTCAGCGGGTCATATTCTACAGGTATTGATTTGTAAAATTACTTTGTTTTAATGTCTTTTGGAACTTCCCACTTTCCAATGTCAAAACTATTCATTAGCACCAAAACATAAGTGAGATATGTTCTGGATCCTCCTGTTAATTGGGATGGACGTGAGTAAACAGATGCCCACATAATGCAGATTCTGCTTTCTGTGCCTATCCAGATGCAAGCCTCACGTTTGCCTCAAAAGTACTGGCAACTCATTCCAATTCCACGCTATATTGCTCTTTTTTCACATTTGAGCTGATGAATGCTCGGTCCCTACTCATGGCTCAGTGGTAGACTCACAAGAGTTTCAACACAGAGGTCATGGGTTCGAGTACCCATTGTGGTGTGTGGGTAAGGAAAAATAGAAAAGAAAAAAGAACTGATGAATGCTTTCTACAGGGATGGTGTAAGTGAAGGCCAGTTTTATCAGGTCTTACTGCATGAACTGGAAGCCATCCGGAAGGTACTTCATTTATTTCTTTTGAATGTTCTCAGGGCTTTATGCTATTTGTTATGGTAGTGTGAGTTTACCCTTGCTCTTTTTTCCCAAATGCTTCAGGCATGTGAATCACTTGAACCAGACTATAAGCCTCCCATAACATTTGTTGTGGTCCAGAAACGCCATCACACAAGGCTTTTTCCCAATAATCATTCTGATGAACGTTCTGTTGATAGGAGCGGAAACATACTCCCTGGTAAGATGATATGATAATGCAAAACGTCCCCCCCCCCCCCCCCCCCCCCCCCCCCCCTCTAGTTGATCTTTTGTGCCTCTAATAAGTGTCCTCCTTAAATTTGTAGGTACTGTTGTGGATACGAAGATCTGTCATCCGACTGAGTTCGACTTTTACTTGTGCAGCCATGCGGGTATTCAGGTAAAACTAGATCCACTTTCACCAGTTGATTTTTGAAGGTGATCTGATTTGTGTTGTAGTGTGGTTGTTGCTGATGACAACAATGGTTTGTGGGTTGTAAAATTGAAGGGTACAAGCCGTCCTGCTCACTATCATGTCTTGTGGGACGAGAACAGATTCACTGCTGATGGGCTGCAATCTCTTACCAACAACCTTTGCTACACGTTTGAATCTTACCTTATTCTTTTATTTATTTTTTCGACATTGCTAGTTTATTTAATTTTTTATTTGCTTGATGACCTGTTGCTTACTAATCTGTTTGATCTGATTGGTTTTTTTTTTTGTTTTGAAGGTATGCAAGGTGCACCCGAGCTGTTTCAATCGGTAAGACATCCAGGAGAAATCTTTCCTATATATACTCTCTGTTTTTTTTTCCGTGTGCTGGGTCTTTGTCTAGCCTGTGGGGTTTACAAAACTAAATCATGTTTACTAATTTGCACGAGGATTAGATTAATGATATCAATACATGTGTTTTTGGCAGTGCCGGCAGCGTACTATGCTCATCTAGCTGCTTTTCGTGCACGTTTCTACATGGATCCGGAGACATCGGACAGTGGCTCGATGACAAGTGCTGCTGGACGTGTTGCACCCAGTGGCGGTGGCGGAGATGCACGCAGTACACGGGTCGCAGCTGCTGTGAGACCCCTCCCTCCTCTCAAGGAGAAGGTGAAAAATGGCATGTTTTATTGCTGAGTCTCCCTTGACTTGGAGTTTCCACTTTGGTTTGAGTGAGTGAATGTGATTTTCATGTGAGACTACCATTTCCTGTGTTTGTACACATCCCCTATCAATTCCCCGTTTGAATGAGAGGAAGTTCTATTTGATTGCCACTGATGATTGTGGTGGACCTGACGGTCTCTCAGATAGTCTGCTTGCTGCAGACCTTGGCACTGGACGTATGAGCCATCTGAATTCTTTTGCTTTCCATTTGATTGGTAATCTTGCCAGTCTGCTAGCACCAGACATCCATGCATCTGTGAGATCCTGGTTGTTCATCAGGTTAGGCCCCCCAACTCCCAATGTGAATGTGTCCTTCCTGAAAGATGTGGACGTTGGTTTCACTTTTGTTGAGTTTCTCTTGCAGGCCTTGGCCCAGTGAAGATTCGGACTAGCCTGATATTTGGGCCAAGGCAAATTTACCTTGGAGAGCATATGGAAGCCGTATGTACCTATGAGGTTGGCTTCCTTTTTTTTTTGTTTTTTTTCCAAAAGGGGAAAAAATCAGGTGGGGGCAGCAACAGCATGTTCGATACTTAACAGGCTATGTGTTAGATTGATTGCCTTTTCTAAGGGCCTGTTTAAATTCCATGGAAGGGAAAGGAAAAGGAAATTTGTTCCTTAGAAAACTTGCGGAAACATTATTTCTCTCACTTTGTTAGAAAGTAAATAAATTTATTTTTCACCTTTACCTCTACCAAAGGCATATTTCTATGGTCGAAGGAAAATGGTTTTTTTTTTTTTTTTTCTTTCAATGGTGAACCCCAAGGTATCATTCATCTTCAATCACATCACATGTTTATTGTCAATTTTTGGTTATGCACCACGTGTTGACGTTTGCGTATCACATTGGCTATTGTGCCACATGTCACGCTGTCCATATTCGGCCCACAAGTGTTAATGTGACACAGGTACCGCAATTCATCTTATCTCGTGCCATGCATGCGCAAAGCACTCCACATGCACTAATATGCCATCATCATCCATTTTTTATCACTCCAAATATGTTGCATGTACCAATGGTTCCGCCTGCAATTTTGAATTTAGGTCCAAATTTGGTACTAGTCCAGTCCTAGCCTGGCTCGGACTCTGTCACCCGAGCCCTTGAAATGTGCACGCACTCTCACCCGCCTACTATAGTTTACCACATGAGGTATATCTCGTATCCACCCAGTCCATCCGTATCCAAAGCTCAAGTGGACCACACCAAACGAAACAGTGAGAATTGAATTCCTACTGTTGAAAAATTTTTGAGGGCCACGGAAGTTTTGGATCAATCTAATAATTGTTTTTTTTTTTTTTTTTTAAAACCCTACATCCATGTCTGTGTAACCATGTGAACAGGTTGGATGCCTACTAAGCATCGTTGAGCCTTGGATATGCTTTAATTTTAGGCTTATGATCTAAAATGAGCTTAAAATCGATGGATGGATGGATGGTGTGGTTAAGTTACATATATCATCGTGGGCCTCACAGAGTTTACTAAGTACACTTTCAATCTACGTCCCAACAACAGTTGTTGTAAAGGAAAGCCGATTGTGGATTGCCTACAGGGTAGGGTAGGGTAGGGTAGGGTAGGGAAGGGCAGGTTAGGTCAGGTTGCTGCTCAACCCTAGCCCAACCCAAGGTTCTTATACCTCAACTCAATCCAACCCCACCTCATATTGGAAATTCTTAACCCAAGCTCAGCCCAAGTGTGCTGGGTTAGATGGATATGTACTAGTATTTTCAATATACATCTTATTTTTTGTCTTACTTTTTGTATCTATAATTTTATTAATTATATATGTAATTATTTATAGTATAGTACTTTATTTTTTATTTTTCTAAATAAACAAGCTAAATTATAAGAGTACTCCTTCAAAAGTCAATACAACGCAGTCTATTTGGGAGAGAGAAATCAGGACTTATTATGCTTATAGCGTCCTGAGGAAACTCTGTAGAGCCCACCATGATGTAAGTGTCTTATCCCCAATGTCCATCTGTTTTAACTAGAGGTGGGCATCGAGCCGAGTCGAGTCGAGGTGAGCGAAGCTTGGCTTGGCTTGTCCATGATGTACTCGAGTTCGAGCTTGGCCTCGAGCTCAACATCGAAGCTTGGCTTGTTTGCTAAAGCTGTCGAGTCGAGTTCAAGTCGAGCTAGTGGTTCGAGTCGAGTTGAGTTTACCTTGAGTCGAGCTCGAGCTTGTTGGGTGAGAGAGTAATGGATTCTGTTCTTGATCTTTCTCCGTTGATGAAAATTTCAAAATTTAAGAGAATCAAAGCAAAACCCGAAGAAAAAACTAAACAAAGCTTCTAATCGGATGAGGAAACCTGTAAGAACCGATCTGTTCTTGATCTTCTTTCACCAGCAGAAATCCAAGTATTAGAAAAGAAATAGAGCAGAACACATATAAAAAATCTAAGTAAAGAGCTCTAGCCAATCAGATCATTGGATTTCTTTGAAGCTCTAACAAATCTGAGAAGAACCCATCTCGAATTTCTTGGGTTTCTCGCCTAAGAAGTATATCTCAAGAGATTAAAATCATATTATTGTGAAGCTGAAATGAAAACTGGTGGTGGTGGTGGGGGGTGGGCGTGCGACTGGCAGTAGACAGAGAAAGAGAAGAAAGGGAAAGGGAAAGGGGTGCGTGTGGTCGGATAGAAACTCTAGGGTTTGTTTTTTATTTTTTTATTTTTAAGTTTAAACTTAAAACTAATATATATATATATATATATATATATATATATATATATATATATATATATATATATATATATATATATATTAATCGAGCCGAGTCAAGCTCGAGTTCGAGCTTTGAGTCGAGTCGAGTTGAAATGCCTCTTGATCGAACTTGGCTTGAACTCAACTCGAGCTTCAAATAATTAGCTTGGCTCGGCTTGAATCAGCCATTCAAGCCTAGTCAATCCGAGCTGACTCAAGCCAAGTCGAGCGAGCTTTTCGAGCTAGCTTGACTCGTGAACGGCCCTAGTTTTAACATCTAATGGTAAGGTATTATCCCAAAATTTAATCGTATCCAAGATTAAGTGGACCACACCGTAGGAAATAGTGTGAATTGAACGCCAACTGTTGAACACTTCTTAGGGGTTACAGGAACTTTGGACGAATGGTCTTTTTCCCCTTCATCCATGTTTTTGTGACCTCATGAACAGGTTGGATTACAAATAAACATCAGTGTGGGCTCTAGGAAGGTTTTCAGATGTGGTTGTCATCATCCCCAATGTTTCTTGTGGTGTGGCCCACTTGATATTTGGATATGCTTCCATTTTGGGATCATGTCCTACAATGAGCTGGTAAAATAGATAGACAGTGTGGATAAGATAAATACATTACAGTGGGCTCCACAGAGATAACTGAGTACGAAATTCCGTACGTTGTAAGGGATACGGATCCGCTCCTAGGGTTTAGCGTTTTGCGTTGCAGATTGCCTTCGAAAGGCTTTCGGAGGAAGTAACTGGGCTGGGAAGCTAAGTGGGGCCTCAGTGATGTTTGTCAGATATCCACCCCGTCCATCCATTTTTACAGCTCATTTTAGGGCACGAGACAAAAAATGTGGCGGAACCAAAGCTCAAGTGGGCCTCACGAGAGGAAACAGGGGGTTGAGCGACCACATTGAAGCATTCATATGGGAAGTTTTGTGTCAGGCCAAGTTTTTTTTAAAATTATTTTTAACTTAGTTCATTCTAGTGGGTATGACCTTATAAACGGTTTAGATGGCTTATAAACATCAAGGTGGACCCAAAAAGATTCAACGGTAGCCATTTCTTTCTCCACTTTTCCTCTTGCGCATCGTCCTTGAGTATTGTATCATTAAAATGATCTCATGTCGTGAAATGAGCTGCCAAAACGGATGGACAGGGTGAATTTATCACAAACATCATGATGGGCCTTACCTAGCTTCCCAGCGTATAAGCAGGCGCGGCTACCAGGGGGGACGGACGGCGCCAATGCTGCCAGAGAGAAGAATGGTGCTGCTGCTAGAGAGTCGGGCGCGCCTCTGTTGCTGAGAGAGACAGGTCGGGCCCAGGCTCACGGGCTTTCGACTATCTTTGTTCAAGCTGGCGCGATTTTATAAGAGGCCTGATTTTTAAGCTCGAGCTCGGTCCTTGGGCTTGATACTCTACACAAGCCTAAAGAGTCAACGTGAACCATTGACACCCCTAGGTGTTGCTGTGCACTACTGCTGCCATCTAGCTTCAAGTTTCCACAAGTCTCAAATGTGCCAATGTATTTTGTGTCTCATGTGTCATCATATAACTTCAAGCATTTCACATTTGCCATAATTCAACTTAGTGCCTAAATATATTCAGTGTGACATAACAGTTAGTTGTTACATGGTCTCTCTTTGTGAGCTTACAACGGACAGAAAGCTCATTGAACTTTTCAATGTATTCATCCACCGATAAAATTTCCTATTAGAATGCAAAGAGCTTTTGGAGAAGAGTACCACGTAATTTGAAGGCAAATAAATCATTTAGAAACAGGGCCTGTCGATGTCATCGACAGACCATTCGATGTCATCGAGAATGTTTGAATTTCCTCTAATTGGTTACTGGACTAACTAGGTACTTTTTCAATGCCATCGATGATGGTTCGATGACATCGAAGATGACTCGATGCAATCGAAGAAAATTAAATTTCCGTGTCTTGTCTCTGGAGCGATTGGGTATTATTTCGATGCTATCGACTTGGCTTCGATGCCATTGAAGGAAAAGTTTCGATGGCATCGAACAGATCCACACATATTTACGTAGAGTCGTGATTTTACAGGATTTCTTTCCTATTCTGATTGTGATTCTTCAAAAGGCTATATATTGGGGTGTAATCAGGATTGGGAGGTATTCAGAGCTTTCTAATTCCTTCAAGAGTTTCAAGGGTGTAGCTTGGGTTGATTCGAGGTTATTCAGATTGGGTAATCTCTATACTCTTATAATTTTCTACTTTTATAGTGATTGTTGTCGCCTTATGCCATGGTATTTTCCCGCAAGGGTTTTTCCACGTTAAATTCAGAGTGTTTGCGTTGTGCTTATTTGGTGTGATTGGATTACTTTACTCGATTCATCTTTGTGTGCGTCCGTGATACCCCAACCAACAGTATCAGAGCTAAACGTCGAGGCATAGGTTTGAATATGAGAGTGAGTAACAATGACTGCCAATCCTAAGTTTGATGTTGAGAAATAATCTGGAAAAAATAACTTTGAATTACGGAAGGTCAAAACGATCAATCTATTAATTCAGAAAAGATTGGATGAGGTCCTTGAGAAGCGACCGAAATCCATAGATGATGGTGAATGGAAAAAATTGGATAAGAAAGCAAAATCCTTAATCCAATTGTGCTTAATGGATGAGTTTCTCTATAATGTTTTGAGTGAGAAAACTGCAATAAATTTGTGGGTGAAGTTAGAGGACATCTATGCGAAGAAGTCTCTTGAAAGTCGCCTACACTTAAAGCTGCAGTTGTTTAACTTCAAGATGACGGAGGGAGGAGATGTTGAAGTTTACATTAGGAATTTTAACAAGATGATCTGCAAATTACTGGATATGGAGGTAGTGGTTGATGAATAAGATTAGGCATGTATATTGTTGAATTCTCTGTTTGCTTCATATGAGTATTTTAAAGACGCCTTATGCACCAGTAACACAACCCTTAGTGTCGATACCACCATCTCATCCCTTCAAGGAAAGGCAATGAGAAAGAAGAACAGTAGCATGGGGGCCTCCACCGATGCTTTGTTTACGAGAGGTAGAAATTCTGATCGGGACATAAGATCCTCTAGATCAAGATTCAAATCCAACAGCAAGGGTAAGAGAAAGTTAAAAGTGCTGGAATTGTGGGATATCAGGGCACATGAAGAAGAATTGTACAAATCCTAAAGCAAAGAAAGAGAATATGAAGTCTTCTTCCAGGGAGGCCAATACGACCACGTCTAATGAAGAGGCAAGCGGAGGTGATGTGTTGTTAGTGTCTATGATCAGACACTTATACGATGATCGTAGAGATGAGTAGATTCTTGACACAAGGGCTTCATATCACATGACTCATCAGAATTGGTTCATCAGTTATAGGGAGTGTAATGGTGGATAGATATTTATGGGCAATGACTATGCCTGTAACATTGTGGCTATTAGTACTGTCTGTATCAAGATATTTGATGGGATGGAGCATACCTTGACTAAGGTGAGGTACATTCCTTACATGAAGAAGAATTTGATTTCTCTTAGTGTACTCGAAATAATAGGGTGCAAGTTCACCGGTTGTAATGGGGTCCTTAAGGTTTTAAAAAGGGCACTCTTGGTTATGAGAGCACAGAGGCACAATAACCTTTATAGGTTAATCGGGAGAACTTCAACAGGTGGAGTTGTAGCGGCTGTAGCGGATTCCACATCTGCACGTATGTGGCATGCATGTCTGGGCCACATGAGCAATTGGGGCATGAAGGTACTTTCATATCATTGTTTAATTCCTAGTTTTAAAAGTCTTGATTTAAATTTACATGAGCATTGTATATATGGTAAACAATCTAGGTTTTCTTTTAAATTTGGAAACATGTATATAAGGGTGTGCGTGACTATGTGCATTCTGATGTATGGGGCCGTCGCCCATTATTTCCGTTGGAGGGTCGTCATGGTTTGTCACACTCATTGATGATTACTCCCAAAAAGTTTGAATTTATTTCATGAAACATAAATCCGAGGTTTTCACTAAATTCAAACAATGGAAGGACATGATGGAAAAGCAGTTAGGGCGGAAGTTAAAAGTATTAAGGACATATAATGGCGGTGAGTTTAATTCGGGAGAATTTAATCAATTTTGTAAGGATGAATGGATCGTTAGGCACAACACAATGCACCACACACCCAAACAAAACGGTGTGGCTGAGCGGATGAATCAGACTCTCTTAGAGAGAGCTTGATGCATGATCAGTAATGTTGGGTTGGGCAATGACTTATGGACTGAGGCTTTTAACACGGCCTGCTATTTGGCGAACTGGTCTCCTTTTACAACTATTGAATGTAAAATTCTAGAGGAAGTATGGAGTGGTCATAAAGTGGACTACTCAAATTTACGTATTTTTGGTTGTGAGGTTTACTCTCATGTACCGTCAATTGAGAAAGATAAGTTGTCACTCCCCAAATTCGAAACCCAGGAACTACCACTTTCCAAGTCTCGAATTCGGGTCGAAGCAACTCCCTTGCCACTTACTGGACTTGATGAACGGTTAACGAACTTCCCGGCACCAAACCCAACTCATGGCAGAGATTTTTTTTTTGCTTTTTTTTTTTTTTTTGAACGGTTAATCTGTTTAGGCGGTTACACATTTTAAAAGAGATGAGCTAACAGTCCTAGAGGGGGGGGGGGGGGGGGGGGGGGGGGTGAATAGGACTATGCAATTAAAAATACAAAGTACAGATATAATGAATAAATCAGAATAAATCACTGATCTCAAGAGCAGTAGTATTGAGAAATTGATTCAAACATTGTTCATAGGACAACCTTACACCAAAAACAAATGTTTTAGGTAGGACAACCTGATTTCATGAACGTAGTAAGGATCAAGATCACAAACTAAGTAAGAGACAAGAGAGAGAGAGCTATCTACAAGCATTCACCACACAACCAAATTACAATCATTCACCACATATACAGAAATTTAAACCATTCACTACAAACACCAGAAGTTATAGTGGTTCGGTGTGTACACCAACTATTCTTAAATATCCACACCTACTCCACTCCCAATAATCACAACCCACGTGATATTGGCGTTCACTAATAATTAAGGTTTTCACAGGTTTACCTTAAAACCTATATAGTTGTGTTTTTAGATGGGCTATCACAAATAAAATCCCACGCTGAGATTTTTTGGCTATCTCAGTCAAAACCAATACATGAGATTTTCTAGATATCTTAAAGAAACCAAAAACAAAAGTACAGAATGATGCTTATCTTCCTTTTTAAAGACGTTTTTGATGTAGCCCGTAGAACCGCTTCGTTTGATGTAGAACCTTCAATGTCCAATAATACAATCAAGGGTTCTAGGTTCTAATTAATTTTAAATTAATTCAAACCTCAGTCTACTTGTTTGAATCCTTTAGATCTTAAAAAGAAGAGTGATTAGTCTCTTTTAAAATATAAGATTCATAAACTAGAGATCAAAGAATCAAAATAAAAGCTATAAACATAAATTTAAAATACCGTGTAATAGCTTGAAGATAATGAGGATTTCTCTCTTTCTGAATGAAGGTTTTTCTTAGCTTGAATTCATGAATTTGTAATGAGAGAAGGCCTCTATTTATAGGCTGAAATTCGGTTGCTTTGACTCGTCTAAGGTCTCCTTTGACTTGTCTAAGATCCAATAAAATTTCAAAATTTCAGCGCGATCGGATGAAACCGTTCTTCGACTGGTCGAGGGCCCTGTTCGACTGGTCGAGGGTGCCAAAAATCAGTCGCTGGACTTCGAGTCGAGCACCCTGCCCGACTGGTCAAGAAACCACCAGAAATATTCATTTTTTGAGTTTTAATCTTGGAATGGTCGAAGTTTTTCTTAGACTGGTCGAACCAAGGCTTGGACTAGTCGAACTAAGGCTTAGACTAGTCGAACTAAAGCCTAATAGAAGTATAAAACCCCGTATAAGTTTTGTATTTGAAAGAACCTAAGTCTAAGGTCTTTCTAGGGTCATTTATACCTGAGAAAGCTGGACATTAAAGTGTATAGAACAAATCTTCTACTTGAAGGTGGAGCTTGATCTTCTACTAGTAGTAAAACTTGAGTATTCTTTAGCTTCCATTATCCATGTCTTGAACTTGTTCTTGCACTGTACACACTTCATGGTTTGTTCTTGAAGGTGAACTTTCCATCACTTGAAGGTGAATTTCTGTCACTTGAAGATGTTTTGTCTCATCGAAATTTGACAAAATAAAAGTGTGTACAACACTTACAATCACAAAACTGTGCACAACACTTACACATTTTGTAAATGGAATTAACGCATATCGAAAAGACGAACCCGTTCGACATATTACACATAATATGGTGTGCTAGCTCAATAGTAATGAAGGAAACAATCGCGACTCCAACAACTCTTGCATGCATCCTGAAAAAGTGTAAGTCATCTATATGAGCAAACCATAGCTCGTGAGTTTATTGTGTGTCGGGAGTAAAACACGGCTTATCAGGGTACTCTCGTAAAGACATCCAAAACAACTAGAGACATGTTATCAACTGAGCATGTTATCATTAGTGAGCAGGTTATTAATCAAGCATGTCGTATAACTACACATGTTATCATGAACATGACATCAATTATATGCATGCCACTCAATAAGCGACTACGAATCATTAGAATAGCCAATAATCATGAACAAGATCATCAAATTCCATTTTATACTATATGACATATGATGGAAAGGCAATGACAGAGCTAGCGTATGGAGTTGGGATGATAGTACGCGGGTATCGCAAGCCGTGGGGTTCATCACAAGGGATTTCTATCCAAACCAGTCCCATACCAGATTTGGATAGCTAGACTTGATATTGCAAACTCCTGATTTCAAGTTAGTCTCATTCCTAACCGAAGTTGTAGCCATTGCGAAAGTGCACATAATGATTTATTTGCGCACTACCAGCTCGAGTGAATAGTGGATGAATGAATGCATGAGTTAAATGCTGAACATCCCTCATTTCTACGATTACGTCTCTACAACATGTAATACATCTCCAACGGAATCATGAATATACCACGCATGGGTAATCCACTATCCTCACATAAGAGTGAGACAACATCCCTCACCATCCGCTAGTACATCTCCACAACACAATACATCTCCATCAGAAATCATAAAAGTACCACACGAGTAATCCACCATCTTCACATAAGAGTAGGACAACATTTCTAAAAAGCAAAGTACTGGGCGTGTCAACCCCTACTCATCTAGCCATCGGCTTAACAATGGGAGACCCTGATTTGTTTCGCCTTACTTGGCCTCAGCAGTTAGAATACCACCCATCTTGACCCGACACACGACGGTAAGTAGGCTTGTCACACCTCTTCCCTTCTCGCTCCCGGCAGTGTAAAAGACTCTTGCACCCATCATACTATGCTCACCCCCACTCGACACACGACAGAAGAGGACTCGATTGGCCAATCTTAGCGAGTTCATTGGAGGATAAGCGTCTTCAATATCGGGATCTAAGCCCAGGGTGGCCATATCGCACCCTTCTTAAACCTTCTCAATAATATCAATACTCGGGCCATTACAAGGCCTCTCACAAACAACCGCTCATGAAACATCTCACCATGAAAGCCTATATGACTAAGTACATGATCACCAAGCCATATACATACCCCAACTCCTCTGGACTTTCATCCAGGCACAAGGACCAACACGAGGGCCCCAAATAACCATACGGACCAACACGAGGGCCCAAACATAGTACATTGATGCATCTCATCCTCATATGGACTAGCACAAGGGCCCAAATCAAAACAATATGCAAAATCCCTTAACTCCTCTGGATCTCATCCAGGCATATGGAATAACACAAGGACTCCAATTTCATGATGTGTTCATACATGCATATAAAAATGAATGCTCACAAATCTACCATGTGTATCAAACTATCAGGTTGATATCAACATAACAATGATAGGATAAATCGGATTGCCAAGGCACGACACATAGATACTCTACAATATACCCTCAAGTCATAGCCCATTGTCCATGGGAATGTTCATCTACACCCTTAATCTTATCTTGATATGGCCGGATCACGGCCTTAGCATCCATAAGCAATGGGCTTTAACATGGGCCTAACTAAGATTCAATCATCAATTCATAATCTGGTCTTATAAGACCCAACCACGTGTATAGGCTACACGATGCATGCCATGTCCATCACATATTGACACATGCCATAAACATTGTGTGTGTGCTACACATCACATATCATCCACATATCACAACACATCACATGTTATAATCATCTCATGCCCTCATGGGCTTCACTTAACAATAGTGCCAATTGGCCAAATAGACTAGCAAGCTAATAAAAATCAAAATATCCTTCTCTTGACCATGGAAGTGGGCTCACTTGGCCTCTCATCTAACGGTTACTTGTAACCAACTTATACCCCAAGTTCCATTGGCAAGTAGGCTTTCATAAGCCCAAGGTACTAGGCTCAACACAACAATAACCAATGTGACATAAAGGTCCATACATTTAAGTGTCTTCAATAACACACTGAGGTCCTATACCTCTTGTGAATACTTAACAAATGGCCACCAGGGCTCACATAGCATGTACATACATAAGATGCATAGGTTATGGTGGTACACAAGTTCTCATATGCATCATTGTTATCATAAACATCATTCAACATCAAATTCATCGTCACAAACTACATCATGCAAGCATTTGCATGGAGTACACAACATGTAAGGATTCACATGCATATCAATATCATGGCCATCATCCGTCACTATCATACATGCCCTAGGCATTAGTTGTCTATCATGCATGAGTTTATCCTTACGTTCACCAACATCATATATTTATCACGACAATCAATACGTGGATTATTATCACTTGGATATCAAGCATAGTGGTCAACTAACATGTTTTGTCATCATGCATATAAATATATAATATCAACATCATTACCATGAAGATCATTTCCACTTCATGATTAACATAAGAAATGTCATAAGTACCACACATAATTACTCATCCATCATCAATGCATATGCCATAATTTACCATCCATTAAATCATATCTATCATTTCAACCAACAACTCACCATCATCATTATCATGTTACCATACATGTATCATCATCTCATCCCTCACTAGGTGCGTCCCACCTAGTGTGAGTTCCACTTAACCTTGGACTACACGCAAGCCATAAGGTCGTATAGGCCAAGTGTGAGTACCACTTGGTGAATCAATAGGCTAACTCAAAGACATAAACTTTCAACCGCAAGGCTTTCAATGGTGTGGATCTAATTCCACAATTAAGTGTGTCTCACACATCCCACTAAATAGAAACAATGCACAATCTCAGACATAAACGACAACATACTAATATCTTTCATGTCATACATCATATTGGGTCATGAGCAAACCAAGAAAAAGCCCAATTATCTAGTTTATGCATTTTAAAATAGGTCTCGCTAAGCGTGATCCACTTGATTAGAGGTATTGTGTAAGGCACGCTGCCCAGTAGGCAATGGGCCTGCTTAACATGCTCAAGGAAAGTTACCATTATGGGCTTCTCACTCCTCAATGATTTCTCTTAGTGTTGGGCCCGCTTGGGCCTTAGGGTTGCATAATTTAGATGGGCCCAAGGCTACCTATATCTTAAGAGAGTATTTGGATAGCAAGATATGTCCAGTAAATATTTTACGAGTTATATAACACCCATTTACAAAACATGTTAGATGGACCTCATTACATGAAAGGTAAGGCCCATACAAGATAACCCATACTAAATGGCCCACTTAAGTTTTAGAACCCACCAAAACCTGAGAGTTATTTTTCAGAGTTTAGATGCCGCGTTAAATGCTTTGGGAAGGTGGTGGACCCTACTGATGTGGCCCCACATAAATTTTACGTCAAACGAATTTTTTGTGTAATGTTGGTTTCTGGCCATCTTTAATTCAGATTTATGATCATGTGGGACCTACATCTGGTGAAAGGAAGGATCCATCTGGTAGCTCTATGTATGAGATTTAAAATGTATAAGGAGAGCCTCATTGGTTGGGTGTATACAATTTACGGTGATGTCTCGAACATGGGTACTTGGAGAAAACGTGTAGGAAACATAGTGCAGAATTGGTTTTGGCCCAATTTTGAGTACGTCCCATGATTACAGGGGACTACCTTTCAGTGTACCTTAAGGTGCCCTTGGTAGTACTATGTATTTACTTTAAAAATTATAAACTGGGACCAACTGGTTGTGCACATATAATATTTGGTATAGGGCTAAACATAAGTATTTTAGTTTTCCACACAACTGTGCCTTGCCCCATTTTAGGATCCACTTCCTGATCATGTGAGGTCTGATTTGGCCCAAGTAAAATAATCAGACAAATAATCAGACAGTTTTCAACAATGGGGTCTGTCACAACTTAAGGTCTAATTTTCAAACACTTAGGGATCATACCAAACAAAAAGTGGGACATCCCAACTCACTGATATAAGAATTAAACATCCCCCCATAGTGGTACCCTTAACTATAGAGCGTGGGGCCCACTACAAGGTGTCAAAGAGTCATACATGCAATACAGTTAAGTACTAAGAAAATTTTAGTAAATAGAAAATGCAAAGGAAATGAAATAGATCCAATGGTAAGTGAGGCCCACATGCTAGCAAACCATAGATAAGAGATACACAGTAATGCACATGGGTTTCCAGATTGAATGAACTAATAAAATGTATAAATCACAAGTGATCCCACACCCGAGTGGGTCAATAAGAGGATGAATGTTATGTACAACATATATCCAATATACACATCAAGTAGCACATGAAATGTATTGATCAGATTCTCTTTTGGAAATCCGATCCAATGGATGGTTTTGGAATAAGTCATTTATACTATATATATATATATATATATATATATATATATATATATATATATATATATATATATATATATATAAAGATCTCCAACCATACAGAGCCTTGGATTCATCTAAACCATACAAAATAATTCAAGATTTATCCTTACGGAAGTATCTATTAGTTCAAAATTTTTGAAATTTTATCATGAAAGAATCTGACCATAGGGACCATACATATGATTATTTTCTATCTTAAGAAAGTTAAGAACAAATATCAAATACATCTGACCGTTGGAATTACGGATATGGCCTACACAAGAATGATCATAACAAGCTCCCAAATACATCTTTCATATAAGGCCAAGATCTCAGCTGTCCGAACTCCAATTGAGGCTTATTATATATCGTTAGAAAGCTAGTTTGATTTTCTACGAATCCAATGGAACATATATTTTTAATACATTCATTAAAGGAATTAAAAATGGGTCTGTTGTTGGCAAATCGGAATCCTGCATGTGTCGCTGGACTGCAGCCAAGTAAACTTGATTATACGGATGATTGGACCGTTATATGGCTACAAAGTTTGGCCCAGAGTTAGCTCATATTGTGGTTTATATTATTCCCAAGTTTCAACTTCGATCTTAGCATGATTGATTTTATATGAATTTTACAAGTTTCTTTCTGGATACAAAAATGAGATTACAAGTGAAGGGTATGGATATAATGTTCATCATGGTGGACCACACTGACGTGGGCCACTTGCTGACCACCATAGCCAGTAATATATGAACCCATGGGGATCCACACCATTGGGCCCCACACATATCAAGAAAATAAAAGAGGAAGAAAGAGGAGGATGAGGAGGATGGAAGGAGAGGTGTAGACTCACCTTAATGGATGGATGGCTTGATGATGACACTCCTTCTGAGATTGATGGTGGGCCATACCTTGGCCCCACTCTCTCTTACTCTCTCTTAAAATATTAGAATTTTTTTAAGTATAGGAAAAGAATAAGTGTAAGAGAGCTCCTATTCTTATATAGGGAATTGGGGGTTGAGGCAGCAAGATGATGTGACAAGTTTATGGGATCTTATTGGTGCTAAAAGTGAGGTGAAAGGTGATGTATGGTGTGTGTAGTGGATGGATGAAGTAGATGGTGCTAAGCATGCATTGGCCAAGGTGGAAGAAATCTAGGCATACATTGGTTAATGGATGGATAAGAGTTGTGGGTTGTAGGTGATGCTTGGTGAATGATGAAGTGGAGTGTTGCAATTGGATGTTTAAAGTGTTGTGGCACAAATCAAGACATGGATTGGATGCATGTATAGGATGAGGTGGACATGAGCCATGATTAGTTTCTAAGGCATGTGGAGAACGCTAATGATGGATTTTGGGATAGAAGCCAATTTTGTCTTATAGTGCTTGTCTTATATATGCTAGCTTATTATTTGTCATGTAGTGATTGTCTTATCTTGTGGTAATTTTCATGTTCTAAAAGTGGGCTTTAGGCTCACATGGGCTCAAGTCCAATGGGTCTAACATAATAAAGGTTGTTTGTGTTACATGATACATAATTTGGGCCGTACGTTCGACGGGTCGCATCTCACTAACGGAGCATCGGATTGATGCACGATTTTCACCATTACGACCGCAACGATGACATGGTCCACATGATAGAGGTCTCATGGTTATTTGGAACAAATTACTTGGGTGGGGTTGATGGATGCACTGTGATATGGTGTATGGTATATCAACGGTGCGGATCGGGACACGTGTGCATGAGCAGTGTTACAAAATATCGGGATCCCACATAAGCTAAAGCCAAAAGGTACACCTTTGTCAGTTATGTTGATGATGTGAAGGGATACAGGCTATATGAATAAGTCACATGAAAAATCGTTATTAGTTAAATTCGACAAAGGCTCCCTATTCCACAAGAATGATTGGGAGGAGCAACAAGAACCGAAAAGGTTAGTTGTTGACGTTCAGATTGACACAAATAATACTCAAGCTAAGACAGATGGCAGACAGAAGTATAGGAAGAGGTGGAGCAGCGACCTAAGAGAAATTTATTTCGAGATCGCAGGTTACCAGCGAGATACATGGACGATTCTAATATCGCATATGCCCTCATTACAGATGAGGGGGTGTAAAATCCCAAACTTTTCAATACCTGAGTATTGAAAGTTCTTGAGTGTTACTATAGAGTTTAACTTGATATGTACATGTGTACGACACCAACCTAGCTATCCTAACCTTACATCCATTCCCTGACACGAATCTAACCGTTGGGAATGATCTCCATTCATAGATTTAACAATTTGACTGTGGATTTTGAGACAAGACCATCCATCATTTGATTTGACGTGCGTACCTTCCCTTAAATGAATTGGCAAATAACTCCTTATTTATAATAATTTAGTAATAAGTCATTTTGTAAGAATTGTTTGGAAATGTGCCTACAACAATGTAGAACCATTAGATTCCCCAAAACTCTCACATAAACACTAATTACGAAAATGCCATTAACCTAAACCCCTTGAATTCCAAATCACATGGTTCTCATGATTCATTTCATGTGAAATTTTATACTATGCCTAATTACCATAAATTAACCTACATGTCGAATTTCGGCCCTTAGATTATAGTAAACTAACTACTTGACCTCTACGTCCGTTCGTACACTTATCAGATCAAAATTTCGATCTGTTCATCTTGTTCACCCCATATGAATATGCTTAACCCACCATTAGAATTACAATCTGAGGAACTTACACATGTGAACAAGTCACTTGAATCTAACGGTATATATGTCCTACCCCTAATCACTCCAGAAACCCACTTTATATCAATCCATTTACGAAACGGACTGTACATCTACCTACATACATGGTCAAAGTACTAACCATCAAATTTCCTTATTTTTAGCAAGTTATCTGACCATCTGTCATGTTTGGATCCCCCAAATGGGCCATGCGAATATTATGCTAAACCGACCATCATGAAGATCTTAAGGTATAGGTCCAAATTACCAGGTAACTCGTCAGTCAGAGATGTACAAACGTTGTTTTGAAGTACGAAGTGTGTTAGCTACTAAAGGAGCATCTAGGCCATCCTTAGTAGATCGGGGCCCAAATTTAACTAGTTAAGAGATCTTGAGAAATGAAGATTGGTGGTAAAATTTCACTTCTTTTGGTCGGTACAGTAGGGAGGAACGAACTACAGAAGTTACTATAAGGGAGAATGACAAATTTGTAAATAAACAAATTCCATATGCATGCACGTAGGTGGAATAGAGGTTTACTTCTACGGTGGGCATTGCCTTATTACCGGTGGATGGTGTGGCCCACCTAGAGCTCGGATCTACTTCATAATTTGGCCCATGGGCCAACAATTATGACAAAATTGGTGAAGGTTGTGGATCTTCCAAAAAATAAACACATCGGGCCCCACCATCACTAGAATTTGGAAAAAAAAGAAGGGAAATTGACCGTACTGACCTCGATATATGGTCAAATTCCCTAAAGAGATTCAACCATTCAAATATTTCGAGGGTGGCCTTCTGACAAGCTTCCAAAAATTACTTGGACCAAAATGCCCTTTGTCCTTGGTTCAATAGTTGTACGGTTTTTCAGTGAATAAGAAGTTAGGTTGTATTTAATGACGTGTACGGAACCCTATTTAGGAGTGGGCAAGGCCCAACTCGTAGGGCTCACACTGATGTATGTGTATAATCCATGCCGCCCATCCTTCTTGCCATGTCATTTTAGGGTTAGGGCCCAAATATCAGCTTGATCTAGTGCTCGTGTGACCCACATAATAGAAAATAATGGTGACTGTTGAAACATTCTATGCTCACTGTGATGTTTGTTAGAAATGGACATTGCCCAAAGTCAGGACTTTTTGGGCCCACGTCTAGCTGGCCGACAAGGTAGATGGATCGGATCACCCCATTGTGTGCTTTAGGCTATGGTACCAATGGTTAGGTAGTAAAGGAAGTGAACATGTGGAAACCATGATCCATGCAACATGACAACCATGACCCATATAACATGACAACTACGACCCATGCAAACCACGACCTGTCACGCCCCAAACCCGGAAATCAGATTCACAGGAATCCCGTTCGCCGAATCTGGTGCTCACAGCTTCCGTAGTACCCCATTGTCGGCTCCTAGCGTCCATATGTCAGATTCCGATCCTGGGATCCTACAAGGAGGATTTTTTTTTTGTACATTTATCTCGTAATAAGCATAACCACAAGTATACCCAAATCATAAAGGCAACATCTCATCACTTATCCACTAATATAATCATTTGAATACAATGCTGAAAGGGAAATATATATATCGAAAATCAAAGCTCCAGAGATCTGTTGCATGCTCCAAGCTCGACGCTACTGCAACCTAATGCTACCTGCACGCATCTATTGTGCATAAGCTTATAGAAAGCTTAGAGGGTGGTGTAGGTGTGTGCACAAGGTAGGTGCTAAGTATTCAATACAATGTCATAATCATACATTATCGGAAATACTGGTAAGATCATGAATTATACAATATTAGAGTAAGCAAAAATACTGATAAGTCCATAAAGATATTATTAACCACATTTAGGATATGTGATAAAAAGACAAGTAAATCAATGTCATATAATAAGAAAGTAATGTAAATCGGCTATGTAATGCGGAAACATAATGAACCAGGTATCAGATATCGAGAATGTAATACAATATGCAATTCGGAAGAGCTACAAATACCATTAGCCTCATCTAGGTCATATAAATACAGAAATATAGTAACCTGAAATGTCATATGCCGTGGATGTAATGTGATATGCGGTGCGAATGGAATGACCATGATGGAGTATGAAGTTGGGATGATAGTACGTAGTACCACAGGCTATGGGGTCTATCACAAGAGACTTCTATCCAAACTAGTCTCATACCTAATTTGGATAGTCAGACTTAATGTGGTAAACTCCTGATCTCAGGTTAGTCGCGCGCCCCAACCGAAATTCTAGCCATTGCGAAGGTACATGTAACAAGTAGTTGCGTACCACCAGCCCGAATGAATGAATGAGTATGCAACTCCTTCTCAATAAGTCCACATATCAGTATAGTTCATCTCTGGGATCATCACCGGGGTTTAGTACACTCCAAATGACACTGCCCCTCTCCCAGCAGCACAGTTCAAGTGTGCGTAAGAAACCTCACTATCCGCCTGGTCAATAGTCTGCCAATACCTATCCGGCACGTCGATAGCGGACCCATTTACGAGCTAGTCAAACTCACCCTAGCTATGCCCCCTACCCTCGGGCGGGTAAGGCCACACCCCCTTGCAACCAACTACGACATAGTGAGAGACGCGGCCTCTTGGTATTCGGCACTCTGGCGCTCATGTATCCACTCGGTCTCGAAGTTGGGGCGTCCTCTGGTACCAAGAGGGTTTAGGGATTTTCATCAGGGCCATCTATGGCAGCTCGATGTTAGAACAAATTTTTGGTTCCCTATCTGGCCATCTACGATATACCTGTGGAGGCTACGACCCTGATGTAGCTAGGGCGTACAGTAATCATAATGCAAGATGCATGAGTCATACAATCCAGTCATGTATCAATCCTGCGCATACCATGCGCTCATGTGAGATAACCTCCGCCCATCAGGGAGTCTCATAACAATATGCTCAATGATATATGCGATGATCAACCACATCTTATAACAAACATGCAGATGATGCGTATGGGCATGTATCGTGATGTTATGCTGTCACATACTCATAATCGGTATCAATAACCGGCACCGACAATTGGTATCGACAATCGGCCTCGATAATGTGGATATTTAACCAACATTGCCCCCAAAGAGTAGTCCACCTAGAGCCTAACATATAGTGGATCCATGACCTCACACAAGGGCCCAATACACATCACGATGTGCCTTAAATATGAGCCGCATATATATCACATTGGGCCTCAAACACGGGTCGCATATACGTCATATAGGTCTCGACAATCGGTCTCGACAATCAGAATCGGCCTCAACAATCAGAATCGGACTTGATAATCGGAGTTGATCGATAATAGTAATCGACAAATCGGTCACGTCAATCCGGATCGACAATCGGTCACGACAATCAGAATCAATCAATAATCATAATCGGCAAATTGGTCACGTCAATCAAAATCAGCAATCGGTCATGATAATCGGAATCGATCACTAATCAGAATCGGTAAATCAGTCACGTCAATCAAAATCGGCAATCGGTTATGACAATCGGAATTGATCACTAATCAGAATCGGTAAATCGGTCACGTCAATCAGAATCGGCAATTGGTTACGACAATCAGAATCGATTGATAATCAGAATCGGCAAATCGATCACGTCAATCAGAATTGGCAATCAGTCATGATAATCAGAATCGGCAATCGGTCATAATAATCAGCCTCGATCGCTAATCGGCAATCGGCCACGGTAATCGAAATCGATCGATAATCAGAATCGGTAAATCGGTCACGTCAATTAGAATCTGCAATTGGTCATGATAATCGGCCTCGATTGCTAATCGACAATTAGCCACGATAATCGAAATCGATCGATAATCAGAATCGGTAAATCAGTCACGTCAATCAGAATTGGTGAGAATGAGCCTAAAAAGGCCTAAGGGAGGGTTACAATGTGGACATCCAACCATCGTTGCCCATCAATGTGGACATTCAACCATCATCGCTCCCAAGCAGTGGCCGCCATAAACATCATTACATACATCATGGTGGAATCTCACATCGCAATGGGCCTCATATACATCACATCTGGCCCATACAAAGGCCTCACATGTCTCATTAGGCCGACTCAAGGTCCTTATATACATTACATTGGGCCTCAACCCATGGGTCTAGAACACGTCACAATGGACCTCGCCCATGAGTCTAATACACATCACAGGTGGGCCCTACATATGGGCCTCATACACATCAAGTGGGCTGCATTAATGGGTCGCACTAATGGGCCTCTTAGATGGGCCACAACATATCAAGTGGGCCACAATGTGGCTAAAACACATGTATCAAGGTGCACCCATCAGATAGACGGTGTGGATAAACACTAACATCATGGTGCACACAGCAGATTTGCTGATTGCTGGCCCAATTGATGATGGGCCTGCCTGGTATTTGGGCTAGCCCCTAAGGCAGTGCGGGCCCAATACAACATCACAGTGGGTCCCACCAAGGCGTGGGCCATCCAGGAGATGGGTTAGCCCACCAGTCCTCCTCAGCCAGATGGATTGGCTGGATAAATCACATACAATCAAGGTGGGCCAGCCCTTAAAATAATCTAGAAAATTGGATGGATGGCTGGATATAACACATTCCTCACAGTGGGGCCCACATAACTAACTGACGTCATTACGTATAGCTGGTGTGAGGTATCCCAGCCCATCCGTCCAGTAGGCGGGTCCCACATGGGGCCCACCACGTACATGTATGTAGTATAATATAATATAATATAATATAATATTGTTTATTATATATATATATATATATATATATATATATATATATATATATATATATATATATATATATATGAAAGCAAACTCCCAGTGTGCACACCTTGGACGCTGGACAGTTGGCATGCATCAAACACATGCATCCTGAGGGTCCCACCGTCCTAGGTAAATGGACCGTGTGGTTATACTTCACACCATTAAGGTGGGTCCCATACCACACGTGTGGGGTGGGCCACGTCACATTGGATGGACGATTCTTCTCTTGGGGGTTGCTTGGGAGAATGAGAGAGAGAGAGAGATGAGTGTGAGTGAGTGATGTGTACTTGTGTAAGAGAGAGTTGACTTTTAGAGGAGGGTGGTTGTACTTGGGGATGGGTGAGTGGAGTGTGATGTGTACTTTGATTGATGGGATTCATGTGATGCTCTCTTGGGATTTGCAACACGCAGCATTTTTCCTCGAACTGAATATGAGCCCACATCTCCTGGCCCGGGTATCGCCTTAGCAGCGAGACGCAGCGTTGGAACTGTAGCGACGGCGCGGTCGCTAGGGTGCAAGTCTCGGGTCGAGCTGACTCTTAAATACGGGATACGACTCAAGATCGCGCGCAAATGCCGATAACAAATCGCGGGTCGCCGAAATTTGACCGGGAGAACCGTGGAAGCCTACAGAACGGTACAGGCTAAGATACGGGTCTTACACGACCCATATAGACCCACATTGATGTATGTGTATAATCCATTCTGCCCATCCTTTTTGTCGTGTCATTTTAGGGCTAGGGCCCAAATATCAACCTGATCTAGTGCTTTTGTGGCCCACAAAATAGAAAATAATGGTGTCTGTTGAATGTTTCCAAGCTCACTGTGATGTTTGTTAGAAGTGGACATTGCCCAAGTTAGGACTTTTTTGGCCAATGCCGAGCTGGTCGACAAGGTGGATGGATCGGATCACCCCATTGTGGGCCTTAAGCTATGGTACCAATGGTTTGGTAGAAAAGGAAGTGAACACATTCAAAACCACGATTCATACAACATGACAACCACGACCATATAACATGGCAACTACGACCCATGCAAACCACGACCCAAATGGGCCCACATTGATGTATGTGTATAATCCATGTTGCCCGTCCTTTTTGCCGTGTCATTTTAGGGCTAGAGCCCAAATATCAGCCCGATCCAGTGATTTTGTGGCCCACAAAATAGAAAATAATGGTGACTATTAAAAGTTTTCAGGCTCACTATGATGTTTGCTAGAAGTGGACATTACCCTCAGGACTTTTTGGGCCCACGCCGAGCTGGCCGACAAGGTGGATGGATCGGATCACCCCATTGCGGGCCTTAAGCTATGGTACGAATGGTTTGGTAGAAAAGGAATTGAACACGTTGAAAACCACGATCCATACAACATGACAACCACGACCCATATAACATGGCAACTACAACCCATGCAAACCACAACCTAAATGGGCCGCAATTGTATGGATCGCAGTTGTCATGTTATATGGGTCTTAGTTGTCCTGTTATATGGGTCTCAGTTGAATGGATCGTAGTTGTCCTGTTATATGGGTCGCAGTTGTCCTGTTATATGGTTCGTAGTTGTATGGATTGCGGTTGTCCTGTTATATGGGTCACAGTTATCCTATTATATGAGTCGCAATTGTCTTGTTATTTGGGTCACAGTTGTCCTGTTATATGAGTTACAGTTATATGGATCACAATTGTCATGTTATATGGGTTGCAGTTGTCCTGTTATATGGGTCGCAGTTGTATGGATCGCAGTTGTCCTGTTATATGGGTCGCAATTGTATAGATCGCAATTGTCCTGTTATATGGGTCGCGGTTATCCTGTTATATGGGTCATGGTTGTCATGGGTCGTGGTTATCATGTTATATATGGCCCATAATGGGGTGATCTGATCCATCCACCTTGTCGGTCAGCTTGCCGTGGGCCCAAAATGTGCTGACTTGGGCATGGTCCACTTCTAACAAACATCACAATGAGTGTAGTTTGCATAGGTCATAGTTGCTATGTTATATGGGCTGTGGCTGTCATGTTGTATGGATCGTGGTTTTCAATGTGTTCAATTTCTTTTCTACCAAACCATTGATACCATAGCTTAAGGTCCACAATGGGGTGATCCGATCCATTCACCTTGTCGGCCAGCCCGGTGTGGGCCTAAAAAGTCATAACTTGGGCAATGTCCACTTTTAACAAACATCACAGTGAGCCTGGAAACTTTTAACAGTCACCATTATTTTCTATTTTGTGGGTCATAAAAGCACTGGATTAGGCTGATATTTGGGCCCTAGCCCTAAAATGACAAGATAAAAAGGATGGGTGGAATGGATTATATGCATACATCAATGTGGGCCTATTTGGGTCGTAGTCGTCATGTTGCATAGATCTGATTTTCAATGTGTTCACTTCCTTTTTTACCAAACCATTAGTACCATAGCTTAAGGCCCACAATGGGATGATCCGATCTATCCACTTTGTCCGACAGCTTGCCGTGGGCTCAAAAAGTCTTAATTAGACAATGTCCACTTCTAACAAACATCACAGTGAGCTTGAAAAGTTTCAATAGTCACCATTATTTTCTATTATGTGGACCACACGAGCACTAGATCGGGGTGATATTTAGGCTCTAGCCCTAAATAACATGGCAAAAAGAATGGGCGGCTTGGATTATACGCATACATCAATGTGGACCCACCTGGGTCGTGGTTTGCATGGGCCGTAGTTGCCATGTTATATGGGTCGTGGTTGTCATATTGTACGTGGTTTTGAATGTGTTCACTTCCTTTTCTACCAAACCATTGGTACCATAGCTTAAGGCCTATAGTGGGGTGATCCAATCCATCCACCTTGTTGGTCAGCTAGACATGGGCCCAAAAAGTCCTGACTTGGGCAATGTCCACTTTTAACAAACATCACAGTGAGCATAGAATGTTTCAGTGGTCACCATTATTTTCTATTATGTGAGTCACATGAGTAGTGGATCAAGCTGATATTTGGGCCCTAACCCTAAAATGACATGGCAAGAAGGATGGGCGGCATGGATTATACACATACATCAGTGTGGGCCTCATGAGTTGGGCCTTGCCCACGCCCAAAAAAGGGTTCCCTACATGTCATTAAATATGACGTAAGTTCTTATTCACTGAAAAACTATATAACTACTGAACTAAGGATAAAGGGCATTTTGGTCCAAGTAATTTTTGGAGGCTTGTCAGAAGGCCACCCTCGTAATATTTGAAAGGTTGAATCTTTTTAGGGAATTTGACCATATATCGAGGCCAATACGGTTAATTTCTAAAAAAAAAGGGAGTTCCGCACACTGTAACAGCGGACGACGAAGACGTGTCACGGAAGGGAGTTTCTAACGTAAACCTCACTCCAAACTTCGACAGTGTGGCCCAGCTAGAACTCGGATCGACCTCATATTTTAGCTTTTGGGCCAGCATTAGGTGAAGAAAATGATGAAGGGAGTGGATTCCTCTACCAACATCAAGGTGGACCCCACCTATGAACGTGAAGTAAGAGCCTTATACGTGCTGTAATAGAGTCCGAGAAAAGCTAGACCCCTCCACCAAGACGTTCGAGTTCGACTCTGCCTGTAATACTGAACAGTTTCGCTGAATCATGAAACCCATCTCCAATGATCACAGAGATGATCTGTAACGTCTATCTTACAAGGAGATCTAATCAAACCTCATGGTGGACCCCACATGAGTCGTAGAAGTGCGATGAGATTTTCAAAACAGAAACTGCGCTGGCATCTCCCATTCCAAAATCGGAGTAAAAAATCTTGGAAGCTACTCCAACATAGGGATCGTAGGACCCATCACGAGCATTCCAACGCTGGTTTCCACTGTAACGAACCTATCCAAACTCAAACAGCTACCGTATTTCACGATAGCGATTAAAAGTTGGCAGAAACAACACCTGGCCAAACCACTAAGAAAATCAGCCCGAAGCTTCGATCTTAAGCTATGTTAAGCCCTCATGGATCGATCTAAACCAACCATGGTAATCAAATTAAAAGAAAATTCCAAGAATCCCGATCTTCCATTAAAGTCTCTTTTTCTTCCTCGTTTACAGCCGTAAAACGTGCTCTAGTTAGAGCCTCTATCGGAGATCTATGACACTCACCAGATGGACCCTACAACTTCCGTTCAATCCTCAAAATCAGACCGAAGATCGAGTATTCTTCCGTTCCTTTACAACGCTATTCCACAAGAAAGTAGGGAGTTGTGTGCGTCCGTTTTCTCAGCTGCGAAAACAAGCTGCATAGGTCTTACGTAGTTATTCTTGCTGCGTAAACAAACTTACGCAGAGAAGTTTCTGGGCCTCGGACCGGCTATAAAAAGGTCCTGTTGCTCCGAAAGAAAGAAAAACAAAGAAGGAAAGAAAGAGAAATAGAAAGAGAAAGAGGGAGCTAGACCTAACAGAAAGAAAAGAAAGAGAAAGGAAAGAAAGAAAGAAAAGAAAGAGAGAGAAGGAAGGAAGAAAGTGAGAGAAAGTGAGAGGAAGAAGAGAAGGATTCTGGGGTTGGAATCCTTCAACCTTCAGCAACAATCCAGGTTGAGCAGAAAACTCGGATCGGTGTAAATTTTTCCTTTCGCATTGTTCCTGTGAATGACTTCTTTCAAACCCCCTTATCAAAGGTGGTGTAAAAGTCCTCCATGTCAAAGCCGAGCTAACTTAATTGAAAGTCATACTGAGTCTTTAAACTTAGGTGATACTAGCATAGCATGAACCCCAAAATCCATAACCTAGAACCTCTAATCCTTACTCTAGTCAAACTCAAACAGGTAAATCTGAATTGGTTATAAACTACATCCTTAGAGGACAATCAGACAACCAAGGTGAGGGTTTTATCCTTTAGGCTTACATTAATTTAAGTTATTATATTTACCTTGCCCTTACATGCTATCCTGTTGATTCATTTTGCCTTTACACGTCATTGTGTTATTTCTATCTTGTGTGTGACATGCCTTCATGTTACTTTGAATACTTCTTGCAATTATGTGTTTTACCATCAATTATCCGCCTTTGAGATTGTAGTATAATGTTGTTTATATAAGATCTTTATGAATTTATGTGGGGCCATAGATACAAGCCTTGCCCTTGCCTTACCAAATTTATTGAGTTGGCCCTGCCACTCGTCTCTTTATTGAGTTGGCCATTGCCACTCTCCTTATTATTGAATCGGCCGTTGCTGCTCTTTTATTTGTTGAGTTGGCCATTGCCACTCTCCTTACCATTGAATCGGCCGTTGTCGCTCTTCTATTTGTTGAGTTGGCCCTTGCTACTCTTCTTTTATTGAGTTGACCATCGTCACTCTCCTCTTTATTACATTGGCCATTGTCACTTTTATCTTTGTTGAGTTGGTCATTACCACTCTTCTCTTTATGTTATTGGCTTTGTGCTATCTATTTTTAAAGGGCTTGGGCATGTGTCTTGATATTCCCGAACTCTCATGATTCAATGGATTTCCTTTTTTAGAGCAAGTATGTTGGGTATCCCTCTTCTAGCGAACGAATCAATATCGTGGACGTAATGCATTTTCGGTAGCAGCCCTGGGGCGATACGTAATTCCATGTTTCATGGGTGATGGTGCATAAATTGGTGTATGTAAATCGTTATATATACGTGATACATCAATTCTTTCTTTTTGGGGGTTGGACGTCACATTTAGTCACTCCAATCCGATCTTTTCTTTTGGGGGTTGGATGGCGCAATTAGTCGCTCCAATCCGAGTTGCGTGATTCACCTGGTCATGTGTTGTATTTGTCTTGGATTAACCGCATAAATCCATGTTAAATGTGGGACACGCCGACGAATCTCCGTAGTATGGGATGCGGTGTGAGTCGGATAAATCTAATCATATTCCAGATTGTGGTAATCGCTAAGGGTGATAAACCGCATATACTTTGCTAGGCATTTATCTCATATACATTGCTTGTGCATTGATACCTCTTGTAGCTGTGGAGTGCGGGACGTATCAGAACCTTTACGTTACTTTTATGAATCTTTTGAATTATTATTAATCTTAAAGGATAACCATCACTATGAGTAGGACGTTGACCCTCTCCCAACCGTACAGATTATGCAGTTGACGTACATATTGAAGACCTAGTGAACAATCTCCCTAAAGAAGATTATGTTGAAAGAATAAGAAGACAATTTATGATTTAGTTTTTGAAAAGGCCAAGCTATATGTCCTAGAGGGGGGGGGGGGGGGGGGGGGGGGGGGGAGGGTGAATAGGACTATGCCAAATTTAAGATAAAATTAGCGGAAATAAATTAAACCAATAACCTTACAACATGAATCAATTCACAAAGCTAAATTTAAAACACCTTGATAAATAGGTATCGAGAGATTGATGCAAATTCAGTTCTAAGGACAACCTTACACCATAATCAACAAGGGCTTATGGTAGGACAACCTTATTTCTAAAACCTCTTTTGGATCAAGGACTCAATATTAATATAATTAAATGAAATAGTAAGGAATTAAATACAAAAGTATAGATTTAAATTATTACAATAATCCCCACACTTGCTTGAAATGTAAATAGTTACAACATTCACATCCACTTGTACATTCCACACAATTGAATGATAAAAGATATGATAATTAACCAAGCATTCAAACCACAAGTCAAAGAGTTATAGTGGTTCGCTTGTGTGTACACCAACTGTTTTCCAACAGCCACACAAAAAGCTACTCCACTCCTAATATCCTCACACAGGGGATATTAGCGTTCACTATCAAATAGGTTTTCACAGGTTCACCAAAAACCTTTACAATTGTGTCTTTTTCACTTGGGCTTACACAATTCAAAAACCCCTCTTTTCTGAGTTTTCTGGTTTTCCTCAGACAATCAATACAATGAGATTTTTCTGGTTCAACCTCAAACAAAACCAGTACAATGAGATTTTTCTGGCTTAACCTCAAACAAAACCAGTACAATGAGATTTTTCTGGCTTAACCTCAAATAAAACCAAAAGAAAATGAATTTTACAGAATTGTAAAATACCTGGATTTCTCCTTTTTCGTAGCAGCCCGGTAGAACCAATCGGAGTAGATGATTTGAATGTTAAAGTTCAATTTCCAATACTCACATTCATAAGGTTCTTAGTTCTAATTGATTTTAGATTTAACTCGTTGGGCGTAGCTATATTTGATTTTGATTCCAAGAAGAAGGAATAAGATAATTCCTCTTTTCAAATAAGATTGAAATATAGAAACAAAATCAAATTAAATAAGCTAGCAAAAAGGAATATTAAATAAGCACAATCTAGCTTAAAATAAACACAAACTTATCTCAGAGTGATCACTTGAAAATTCTTGAGTCGAATGGAGTTGAAGTTATGAAAACTCTGAATTTCGTGTTCAATTTATAGAAGCAGAAATCGCTCCTACGACTGGTCTTAGAAACCTACGACTGGTCGTAGCTCTAACAGATTTTTGAAAAATTAAGCGCGATCTTTGAAAGCCGTTCCACGACTGGTCGTGAGTACCCTACGATTGGTCGTGGGACACCTACGACTGGTCGTAGATTCCTACGACTGGTCGTAAGACCAGGAATTACGTTGCTGGACTTTGAGTCGTAGCTCCACGATTGGTCGTGGACGAGTCGAAGCCACTCCTACGACCGGTCGAAGGACCTCCAGGACTGGTCGTGGGAGTACCAAAAATTCTGAAAAATCTTCAACTACTTAGGACTGGTCGTGGAATTTCTTGGACTAGTCGAACCAATGCTAGGACTGGTCGAACAAGAGCTAGGACTGGTCGTAGAATAGACCAAACTTGTGTAAAATAAATATTTGATTTATGTATCCAAAGTGACCTACTTAAAGGGTCAACCTAAGGTCATTCAAACCTGAACCATGACGTATGGACATTGAACTTCAACCATTCAACGAATGTAGATATTTTGAACCATATCAGGCTTGAAATCTTTGAGCTTGTTTTGAACCATATCATTCTTGAGATCTTGAAATTGTTGTAGCTTTAAACTTGAGATCTTCATCAACATAAAACTACTTCATGCGTTGTTTCTTCAGACTTGAACTTCAACATTGTAGCTTCGTGAAGACTTCAACAAGTAGCTTGCTTCTTCAGACTTGAACATGTAGCTTGCTTCTTCAGACTTGAACTCATATAAATCATCATACAAGCACAGGACACAGATAGATGTTTTGGCACACCAAAATTTGACAACCAAAGGAGCATGAGACCATAACACTTACAATCTCCCCCTTTGTCAAATTTGTGACAAAACACCCAAATAATAATACTTCCAATTTAAACAAAATACTCACAACAAGTTCAACAATAGAGAAGCATGCACAAATATATATAATAAGTATCACTCTCCCATCACTACCCCTGAGTAGCTTAACTCCCCCTGAGTAATAGGAATCATAAAAATAAAGCCACTCCCAAAACTTCTCCCCCTTTTTGTCACAAAATGACAAAGGAAGAAGGACGGCAATGATAATGAATATAGCAGATAGAATATAGATTCAAGAGAGCTATAGTGCATAATTTAAAAAGTCAGTGAGCATGTAAAGTTCATACAAGAAAAATTACAGAACCCATCAAAAATTCAGTCAGAACCAGAAGATGGAGCAGGATTAGAAGGATCAATTTTGTGTAAACCCTTAGCAATCCGCCTCATATATTTGCGTAGATAAGAGAATTGCGTGTCTTGGGTAACACGAATTTGAGCCACCTGCTCTTGAAGGGAATTCAATCTCTCATCAAAATCAGAGGGCTGAAAATCAGGATCATCAGCCGAGTCTGACTCAAGTTCTTCAAATATATCATCCATATTCACGTCTTCAGTAGGATCACCAGCTTGACCTGCATCTCCTGCTTCAGCACCACCGCCACCAGCATCCACTTGGCCATCAGCCAATTCTAAAGTCATCTTGTTGATATTGGAATTATTAAAAGGAAGATGATGGATGGGTTTTTCTCTAGTAGGCATAGCAACGAGCATATGATTTGCCAGCATAGTCAATAAATAACCAAAGGGTATACCACTATGTCCAGGATGGTGACGAGACAGAATAATGGAATGACAAATTAAAGAAGGTAAACAAATTTTTGCACCAGAGATGACAGAATGCAAGACACGAACCATAAAAGCAGTGAGTTCGGTTTTATTACCAGCACGAGGATAAAGATTTGAGATGAATATCTTATGAAGTACTCTGTGTCTGGGTAACAAAAACCTTGAGGGAAGTGCATGACCTTTATGAGTCCAGTGAACATCCAAATTGCATAAATCTCTAGTAAGCATTCTTCGTTCAGATTCTGAGAGACTGTCATGTAAAATATTAATTGGAATGCTCTCATCATTGACAAGTATTTCCATAATGTCAGCAATCAAATGTCGATCCACTAAAAACAATCCTTCTTGAGTATCAACTTTAAAAGTTAAATTCTCAAGAGAAAAATCACAGATACATGCAAACATGGATTGGGCAATGGACTGGTATGCAGCTCCACCCCAATGCAAGATGTTATCCCATCCCACAGATTCCAACAGTTGAGGGATACCAAATGAAGCAATGTGATTAACATTCACATGACGCTCAACAATAACATTGCGCATACGCAAATCCCGAACATTAGGAGGATCATTTTCGGGAGACCGAAGATGACGTTGTGTAATAGAAGTTGATCTAGATGATGAGGGACCTCTAGTAGTTTTCTTTTTACCTCTAGCATCCATTTTCAAATGATGATTTCAAGGAAACAGCAAAATGCAAGATAGAAGAAATGGGTTTTAGTTAGAACAGATTTTTCAAGATAAAACCCCAATCTTGCAATGAACGACCAAATAGATTCTACAAGAAAGTGATTTGAAACACTAATATCAAGAATCTACAATAAAAATGCAAAGGAACCACTAACCTTGAAGAACTAAGAAGGTGGGTTCGACCGGTCGTAGCTAGAGCCGTTGGTGGGTAAAAAGAAATGAAGAAGAAGAGTCAAAATCCCCAAATTAAAGTGAAATCCCGAGTTTCATGACCGGTCGTGTAAGTATTCGATCGGTCGTAGCACGACCGGTCGTGTACACTCACGACTGGTCGAGTACGACACAAAATTTGCAAAATTTTTCAAATAATTTTCAAATTTAAGCAAATAAACCATCAAACTTATGTACATTATGATACACCAAATCATGCAAATTCAATTTAAATTGCACATACCGAGATCAAACTTTAATTTATTAAACCTGCTTTTGTCTAGCGGTTTAGTGAAAATGTCCGCAAGTTGAGTCTCGGTTGGAATGTAATCCAAATATATTACCTTTTCTTCCACTAATTCACGAATGTAATGAAATCTAATATCAATATGCTTAGTACGTGAATGCTGAACTGGATTTTTAAAGATATTTATTGCACTGGAATTATCGCAAAATAAAATCATAGAATCCTAAGTAATTTCATAATCGCTTAACATTCGTTTCATCCAAACAAGTTGAGTACATGCATTTCCAGCAGCAATGTATTTAGTCTCGGCTGTTGATAGCGATATAGAACTTTGCTTCTTACTAAACCAAGAAACAAGACAATTACCAATGTAGAAACAACCACCACTGGTTGATTTCCTATCATCAATGTTTCCAGCCCAGTCAGCATCTGAGTACCCGGCTAATTGAACATTAGTCTCATGTGGATACCAGAGACCCAGTTTAGTAGAGCTTGCGACATATCGCATAATCCGCTTAACAGCAGTTAAGTGAGATTCTTTAGGATTTGATTGATAACGAGCACAAATACCAACACTCAAAGCGATATCTGGTCTACTAGCAGTCAGATAAAGTAAACTACCAATCAAACTACGATATAATTTGGGATCCACATCATTACCTGCAGAGTCTTTTGAGAGTCTCAAAGTTGTACTCATAGGAGTATCAAAATTTTTACCTTTCTCAAATCCAAATTTCTTGATTAAACACTGAGCATATTTGGTTTGAGAGATAAAAATTCCATCAGGTTGTTGTTTTACTTGCAACCCTAGGAAATAGTTTAATTCTCCAACCATGCTCATTTTGAATTTAGACTTCATCAAATCTGCAAACTCAACAGTCATATTAGTACAGGTTGATCCATAAATAATATCGTCAACATATATTTGGACCATTAGAATATCATCGTTATACTTCTTAACAAAGAGTGTCTTATCACCATCTGAAAATTATGACTTAGTAAAAACTTAGTCAGTTTTTCGTACCATGCTCTGGGAGCTTGTTTCAGACCATAGAGAGCCTTCTTAAGACGATACACATGATCAGTAAATTTAGGATCTTCAAACCCTGTTGGTTGTTCAACATATACCTCTTCATGTAAATCACCATTTAGAAAGGCACTCTTTACATCCATTTGGTAAATTTTAATCTTTCTAAAATATGCAATGGAGATAAAAAGTCTGATTGATTCAAGACGAGCTACAGGGGCAAATGTCTCATTATAATCAATACCTTCAATTTGTGTATACCCCTGTACAACTAGTCTTGCTTTATTTCGAATAATATTTCCAAGTTCATCAGATTTGTTTTTGAAAATCCATTTTGTTCCAATAATATGTTTATCTTTAGGTCTAGGAACAAGGTACCAAACATCATTTCTGACAAACTGATTAAGTTCTTCTTGCATCGCAAGAATTCAGTTTTCATCCGAAAGTGCTTCTTTTACATTAACCGGTTCAATCTGGGATGTAAAGCATACATAGTTACATATGTCCTCTAATTGTCTACGAGTGCGCACACCAGTGAGAGGGTTTCCAAGTATTTGAGAAGATGGATGATCTTTAACAGTCCTTAATTTAGAATTAGGTTCACTTGATGAAGTTTCTTGTTTTTCAAGTATAAGCACTTCATCATTATCTGAACTAGGGACGGGTGTATTCAAAAGATCATCAATCACAACATTTATTGACTCTTGAATCACACCGGTCCTGTTGTTCAGAACACGATATGCACGACTGTTTAAAGAATATCCTAAAAAGATCTCTTCATCACTTTTAGTGTCGAATTTTCCCAAATTTTCACGGTCACGCAAAATATAGCACTTGCTGCCAAAAACTCGAAAGTATTTGACAGAAGGCTTTTTCTCAAACCACATTTCATAAGCCGTTTTATTATTAATTTTACAGATATAAACACGGTTAATAATGTAGCAGGCTGTATTCACAGCTTCAGCCTATAGCTTCCTAGGGAGCTTCATGCTATTTAACATAACATTTTCCATTTCTTGAAGCACTCTATTCTTTCTCTCCACAATTCCATTTTGTTGAGGAGTTTTAGGTGCAGAGAATTCATGCGATATTCCCTGATCGCTACAGAATTTCTCAAAACCGCTATTTTCGAATTCGGATCCATGATCACTACGGATCTTGATGACTTGAGAACATTTTTCAGTTTGAATCCGTTTTATAATCTTTTTCACTTCATCAAGGGTTTCTGATTTGTCTCTCAAGAATGAAACCCAAGTGAATCTTGTATAATCATGTACAATAACTAAGATGTATTTTTTGCCACCTCGACTTTCCGTTCTTGTTGGTCCTATAAGATCCATGTGGAGAAGCTCGAGTGGTCTTGTGGTGGTATTGGAGTTCACCTTTTTGTGAAAGCTCCTAGTTTGTTTACCATACTGGCATTCACCACAAATCTTGTCTACTTTTTGTATCTTAGGTAAACCTCTAATTAGTTCACCTTTGCTCAATCTGTATAAATTTCGATAGTGTACATGTCCAAGGCGTTTATGCCATAATTCTGTCTCATCGGTAGGGACCATGTAACACGTTTGTTTAGATGAGCTACAATTGCTTACAATATAGCAGTTTTCAGAAGTTCTGCGACCAGTTAATATTACAGAACCCTTTTCATTTATAATTTCACAACCTTGATTAGAAAATTTAACATTATGGTTGTTGTCGCATATTTGAGATATACTTAACAGGTTGTGTTTTAAACCCTCAACATATAAAACATTTTTAAATAAGGGAAGGTTATAGAGTTGGACCGTACCTTTGCCAATTATCTTGCAGTTGCTACCATCACCAAATGTAACTGACCCATCAGTCATATCTTTAAGATCGGTGAATAGTGCTTTGTCGCCTGTCATATGTCTGGAGCATCCACTGTCTAGGTACCATTTCGAATGGCTTGTAGCTTTGAAAGCAGTGTGAGCAACCAAATAGGCAACCTTAGGAACCCATTTCAGTACAGTTTTGGGTTTAGGAGAATAATTGGTCTTCTTATGTTTATAGTTGTAAGAGTGACCTACAGAGTTAGATTTTAATAGCTCCTTAAGTAAATCAACAATTTTTTCAGCTAGTGGGTTTCGAATCTGATTTTTGAAATTTATATAGCTGCTTTTGGGTTTTTGAAAAGTTTTTATATTTTTAGAAAAAACTTGACTAGTACTTTTTCCTTTTGAGTTAGAAGTCTCTCCTTTCACAAAATTGGAAGGAGTATTCTTCTGTTTAGAAGATGTGTTTTTATCATAGCCCAACCCGGATCGATCACCACATTTTCTTGATCCGGATAATAATTTTTCTAATTTTGGATCACCTTGGGCATATCTCCATGTGTCCTTCAAACTCAGAAGAGAAGATACTTCATTTTTAAGTTTCTCATTTTCAGATTTCAAATTTTCAATTAGGGAGGTTTTGAATTCTAGATCACACTTAGACTTTTCAAAACTATCTGAAATTTGAGATTTTTCTAAAATAAGAGTTTCAAAACATTCTTTAAGTTTATAAAACTTTTCTTTTTGAAGTTTAAGTTTGACAGCAATTTTACAACTTTTCTTATATAAGGCATTATAAGCATCTTGAAGATCTTCATCATATTCATGATCACTATCCAAATTTTCTTCACTTGTTGAATCATCGTGATCGGAAAAAGTAAACTTGGCTAGAGTCATAAGGGTCTTAAGTTCACTGCCCGACTTGGTTTCTGAATTTTCTGATTCAGAAGAGGCTTCAGAATCAGACGATTCATCCCAAGTAGCCAACATACCCTTCCTTTTGGATCTATCCCTTTTAGGACATTTGTTAGCTAAATGCCCATATTCTTGACAGTTGTAGCATTGACTATCTTTCAATGATTTCCAAGTTTTAGACTTAGGTTTGGAACGTTTCTTTTCATTTTCCTTTTGAAAATCGACTCTTTTCTTACTTTTGAAAATCTTATAAAACTTTTTCGCCAAAAAGGCTATATCATCTTCAGACTTTTCTGAATATGAATTTTCTTGAATAAAATTTTTAGATGACTTTAAAGCAATAGATTTACTTTTAGGAGCTTTAAAACTTAATTCATAGGTTTGTAAAGAACCAACCAATTCCTCTACCTTCATATTGTCCGTATCACGAAGTTCCTGGATTGCGGTTACCTTAGAATTGAACCGTTCAGGAAGAGAGCGTAGTATTTTTGCACACACTTTACTTTCTGGGATCTTATCACCAAGACCCCACATTGAGTTTACGATGTCATTCAATCTAGTGTAAAAGTCCAAAAACATTTCATTTTCCTCCATATGAATTTCTTCAAATTTAATTGTGAGGAGTTGGACTTTAGATTTCTTGACAATTGATGTACCTTCGTGTGTCATTTCTAAAATATCCCAGGCTTGCTTTGCAGTATCACAGGATATGATTCTTTTGAACTCATCTGGTGATAGTGCGTAAGTGATTGCATTTAGTGCTTTAGCATTAGCACTACTCTCATTTTTCTGAAGTGTGGTCCATTGGTAATATGGTGTAATTTTCATAGATTTTGAACCATCAACACCAGTTACTTCCATGGTAGGAGGTTTCCATTCAGTCACTGTGGCTTGCCACACACTTTCATCCATTGATTTGAGGAAGATCCTCATTCTGGCTTTCCAATAGGCATAGTTGGAGCTATCAAAGGGAGGAGGTCTAGTAACTGAAAGGCTATCAAAATTTGACATCTTTTTATATAGCTTAGATCGTTAGCTCAGGAAATAAATCCAAATAAAAAGCAACAAAATGAGCTATTAGGCTCTGATACCACTTGAAAAGGCCAAGCTAGATGTCCTAGAGGGGGGGGGGGGGGGGGGGTGAATAGGACTATGCCAAATTTAAGATAAAATTAGCGGAAATAAATTAAACCAATAGCCTTACAACATGAATCAATTCACAAAGCTAAATTTAAAACACCTTGATAAATAGGTATCGAGAGATGATGCAAATTCAGTTCTAAGGACAACCTTACACCATAATCAACAAGGGCTTATGGTAGGACAACCTTATTTCTAGAACCTCTTTTGGATCAAGGACTCAATATTAATATAATTAAATGAAATAGCAAGGAATTAAATACAAAAGTATAGATTTAAATTATTACAATAATCCCCACACTTGCTTGAAATGTAAATAGTTACAACATTCACATCCACTTGTACATTCCACACAATTGAATGATAAAAGATATGATAATTAACCAAGCATTCAAACCACAAGTCAAAGAGTTATAGTGGTTCGCTTGTGTGTACACCAACTGTTTTCCAACAGCCACACAAAAAGCTACTCCACTCCTAATATCCTCACACAGGGGATATTAGCGTTCACTATCAAATAGGTTTTCACAGGTTCACCAAAAACCTTTACAATTGTGTCTTTTTCACTTGGGCTTACACAATTCAAAAACCCCTCTTTTCTGAGTTTTCTGGTTTTCCTCAGACAACCAATACAATGAGATTTTTCTGGTTCAACCTCAAACAAAACCAGTACAATGAGATTTTTCTGGCTTAACCTCAAATAAAACCAGTACAATGAGATTTTTCTGGCTTAACCTCAAACAAAACCAAAAGAAAATGAATTTTACAGAATTGTAAAATACCTGGATTTCTCCTTTTTCGTAGCAGCCCGGTAGAACCAATCGGAGTAGATGATTTGAATGTCAAAGTTCAATTTCCAATACTCACATTCATAAGGTTCTAAGTTCTAATTGATTTTAGATTTAACTCGTTGGGCGTAGCTATATTTGATTTTGATTCCAAGAAGAAGGAATAAGATAATTCCTCTTTTCAAATAAGATTGGAATATAGAAACAAAATCAAATTAAATAAGCTAGCAAAAAGGAATATTAAATAACCACAATCTAGCTTAAAATAAACACAAACTTATCTCAGAGTGATCACTTGAAAATTCTTGAGTCGAATGGAGTTGAAGTTATGAAAACTCTGAATTTCGTGTTCAATTTATAGAAGCAGAAATCGCTCCTACGACTGGTCTTAGAAACCTACGACTGGTCGTAGCTCTAACAGATTTTTGAAAAATTAAGCGCGATCTTTGAAAGCCGTTCCACGACTGGTCGTGAGTACCCTACGACTGGTCGTGGGACACCTACGACTGGTCGTAAGACCAGGAATTACGTTGCTGGACTTTGAATCGTAGCTCCACGACTGGTCGTGGACGAGTCGAAGCCACTCCTACGACCGGTTGAAGGACCTCCAGGACTGGTCGTGGGCGTACCAAAAATTTTGAAAAATCTTCAACTACTTAGGACTGGTCGTGGAATTTCTTGGACTAGTCGAACCAATGCTAGGACTGGTCGAACAAGAGCTAGGACTGGTCGTAGAATAGACCAAACTTGTGTAAAATAAATATTTGATTTATGTATCCAAAGTGACCTACTTAAAGGGTCAACCTAAGGTCATTCAAACCTGAACCATGTCGTATGGACATTGAACTTCAACCATTCAACGAATGTAGATATTTTGAACCATATCAGGCTTGAAATCTTTGAGCTTGTTTTGAACCATATCATTCTTGAGATCTTGAAATTGTTGTAGCTTTAAACTTGAGATCTTCATCAACATAAAACTACTTCATGCGTTGTTTCTTCAGACTTGAACTTCAACATTGTAGCTTCGTGAAGACTTCAACAAGTAGCTTGCTTCTTCAGACTTGAACATGTAGCTTGCTTCTTCAGACTTGAACATGTAGCTTGCTTCTTCAGACTTGAACTCATATAAATCATCATACAAGCACAGGACACAGATAGATGTTTTGGCACACCAAAATTTGACAACCAAAGGAGCATGAGACCATAACACTTACAGTTTTATACTTCCGCTACGAACTCGATAAATGTAATAAGCTTCCATTGAGAAGGCATTTGATTATTCTTTTTTAACTTTGATGAAATATAATCCATACAGTTGATTTTATTCTTGTGAATGTTACCTTCATAAATGTATCTGGATGTGATCCAAATGAAAAAAATAAGGCGCGATTTTCAAAAGCATCCAAGTTTATACATTATTAACACCCGATTTTCTCGGGCATGAATATGAACTCCGGCCGTGAAACACCTAGAGGGTTGCAAAGTTAAAGGGGTAGAGAACAAAGTTTGCATGTTAATGAGGTCGTTATACGGCCTAAAACAGTCGCTTAGGCAGTGATATAAAAAAATTGATTCTTTCATGTTAAGTCAAAAAATTTACTAGGAATGAATACGATCACTGTGTCTATTACAAGATACTAAGTGATGGCAAGTTCATCATCCTATTATTGTATACTGATGACATGTTGATTGTCAGTCATAACAGGTCTGAAATTGATCTATTGAAGACTCAGTTATCAGGGACATGCTGTGATCTATTGAAGACTCAGTCTGAAATATCAGCCCGATCCAGTGATTTTTGTCAGTATGCTGATGACATGTTGATTGTCAATCCTAGTGTTTTGTTAGGATGCCCAATCCACTGGGGGGCATGCTGTGATGTATGTGCCCTACAGTTACTCTACGTTGTCGATCCGTTTCAGTAGCTCATTTTAGGGCACGATACCAAAAATCAAGCAGATCCAAACCTTAGCTGGACCAAACAGAGGAAACAGTGCCAATTGGATACCTACCATTAAAAGCTTCTTCGGGGCCACTAGAATGTTTATTTTTCATCTAACCTGTCGATAAGGTCACAAAGGCCTGGATGAAGGGACCAACAAATATCAGCTTGATCCATAACTTTTGTGGCCCTCAGGAAGTTTTTAATGGTCAATCACCACTATTTCCTGTGGTATGGTCCACCTGAGAGATTTGGGTTTGCTTCATCGTTGGGATCATGACTTAAAATGAGCTGTCAAAACTGATGGACGGAGTGGATGTAGGGTACATAAATCACGGTGGGCCCCAAAATTAGGGATCCACTGAAGCCGCGCCCTTGTGAGTTGTCCCCGTCCAATGTGAGGCCCATCACATAAATGGATTGGACCAAATCGTTTGAAGTCCTGATGTATCCTACTTCGATACGTGGGGATATATTCTCGTAAACTTCCCCATTTACGATGAGTGGATGTGATAATCATGTATGGCTATCCAGACCATCCAAATCCTGGGCCATTATGGATGGAGCACACCTTTAAATCACAACGACCAAGTAATCCTAACCATAAAAAAAACTTTTTGACTGACAGTCAAAGGTTGTTCAACAAAAAGACTAACTGAATTTGGGACATATGACTATCATATGACGATTGGCACAGGTGGGTGCGATCCTTACCGTGGGCCACCGTGATGTATGTGATTTATATCCTTCTCACGGTTGCTGAATCCAAGCCGATGAGGATGTTCACGTGTTAAAGCAGACATGAAAGAAGGAAAATAGAAATATTTGCCTGAACAGAAATTGCCGTGGCCTTCAGAACTTTTTAACGGTGGGCATCACTCTCCCCATTGTTTTTTGTGGTGGGGTCCTCTCGAGTTTTGGATCTGAATCATTTTTTGGATCATGCCGTAATATGGTCTCTCCAAATGAATGGACGGTGTAGATACAAAACATACATCATGGTGTGGCCCACAGAACTTGGTGACGTCACTTTAGGAGAGGTCTGTGAGACGCCGAAAAAACTGCTGCGAGTCATCAAATACGGAGACTCTCCCGCGCACGGCTGTTGAATCGCAACCAATGAAGGAGATCTAATGCCTTAGAGTTGAGCTCGTATTTAAGCTCCGTGCGGCACGGTGCGCAGGAGACCGGGACTCTCTCTCTCTCTCTATATATATATATATATATATATAGAGAGAGAGAGAGAGAGAGAGCATGAGGTATGTGTCATACCCACACCATCCGTCCATTTTTCTGGTGTGTGGTACCCACCCACATGTGCTTCACATGTGGGGTGGGGCCCACCTTGGACATATGTATCATGTATCTCAACCATCCATCCTGCTCCCAGGCTCAATGAACAGATTCAAATCTCTGGTGGAGTGCATCGTCCACCACATGGGACCACTTGACGTAGGTGTTGTATCCACCATCCACACGTGTGGACCCACCTTAATGATGTGTAGATCCACACCATCCGTCCATTTTCAGGACGTGGGACGTGTGGACCCCACTGCAATGTATGGGTTTTGTCTGAACTGTCCACATGGGGCCCACCTTGATGATGTGTTGTATATTCGCTCCGTCCATGGTAGGTGGGACCCACCTTGATGTATATTCTCTATATCTACCCGTCTATCTGGATGAGTGGTGTGAGGCCACCATGATGTATTGTTATATCCAACTGTCCGTCCGCTTGAGAACGTGAACCCCACTTGAATGTATGTGGTTCTCCAACCGTCCATTTGTCTAGGGTGGTGTGGGAACCAGCCGTGATGTATGTATTCACCACGCCATCCATTGACATGTGGGGCGCACCATGATGAATATGTTTTAACCACGCTGTCCATTTGTTTTGGTAAACTATGGACTGCCCCATTTAGCCCACTTAATATATATGAGGCCCACCTGTTGTATGAGGCCCATGTGATGTATTTGAGGCCCATGTACAGGGCCCACATGTTGTATATTTGAAGCTCACGTGATGAGGCCCATGGGTTGTGGCCTATTGTGATGCATTGAGGCCCATGGTTTATGGCCCATTATGACACATTCGAGGCCCAGGTGGTGCGACCCATTGTGATGTATTCAAGGCCCTTGGGACATGGCCCATTATGATATATTTCTGGTCCATATGATGAGGCCCGACTTGATTTATACAAGGCCCGTTGCGATGTATATTGGCCTGTGAGATGCGACCCACTTGATGTATATTAGACCCATGTGATGCGGCCCATCGTGATGTATTCAAGGCCTATGAGTGAGGCCCATAGTGATGTGTATTAGGTCCTTGTGTGAGGCCATGGGCCCACGATACGTTTGACTCTATGTGGGCCACTCCCTGGGAGCAATGATGGTTAAATGTCCACATTGATAGGTGGTGATGGTTAAATGTCCACATTGTGACCTTCCCTTAGGCCCCTTGTTAGGCCCTTTCTCACCGATTCCGATTGTTGAGGCCGATTCTGATTATTGAGGCCGATTCCGATTGTCGAGGGCAATTTCGATTGTCGAGGCTGATTTCGATTGTCGAGGCCGATTCCGATTATTGAGGCCAATTTCGATTGTTTAGGCCGATTTTGATCGTTAAGGCCGATTTCAATTGTCAAGGTCCATTCCAATTGCCGAGGCCGATTCCGATTGTTGAGGCCGATTTCGATTGTCGAGGCTAATTCTGATTGTTGAAGCCGATTTTGATTGTCGAGGGCGATTCCAATTGTTGAGGCCGATTATCGAGGCCGATTCTGATTGTCGAGACTGATTCTGATTGTTGAGGCCGATTTCGATTGTCGAGGCCGATTCCGATTGTTGACCGATTGTCAAGGCTGATTCTGATTGTTAAGGACTGATTTTGATTATCGAGGTCGATTTCGATTGTCGTGGCTGATTGTATAGGAAAATTATCGATGCCGATTATCAGTGCCGGTTGTCAATACCGATTATGAGTATGTGACAGTATAACATCATGATACATGCCCATACGCATCTTCTACATGTTTGATATGAGATGTGATTGACCATTGCATATGTCATTGGGTAGGTTGCTATGAGACTCCCTGATAGGTGGAGATTATCTCACACGAGCACATGATATGCGCAGGATTAATACATGACTGGATTGTATGACTCATGTATCTTGCATTGTGTGTTGTGATTACTGTACGCTTTAGAGACATCAGGGCCGTGGCCTCTAAAGGCATGTCTTGGATGGCTAGATGAGACACTGGAAATCTATTATTAGTATCAGGCCGCCATAGATGACCCTGGGTGAAAATTTCTAAACCCTCTTGGTACCAGAGGACGCCCCAACGTCGAGACTGAGTGGATATATATGAGCGCATGAGGGCCGTATACCAGTAGACCGCGTCACCTACTGTGTCTTGGTTGGTTGGGAGGGGGTGTAGCCTTACCCTCCTGAGGGTAGGGGGCATAACTAGGCTGAGTTTGACCAACTCGTAAATGGGTCCGCTATCCACGTGCGGAGTAGATATTAGATGATTACTGGCCAGATGGATAGTGAGGTCTCTTTCACTTGCATGGTTGCGCGTCCAGTGAGCGGCGATTGCATGTATAGTGTACTAGACCCCAGTGATGATCCCAAAGATGTACAGTACTGATATATGGACTTATTGAGCAGGAGTTGCATATTCATTCATTTATTCACTATCCACTCGGGCTGGTGGTGCGCAACTATTTGTTACGTGTGCCTTCACAATGGCCAGGATTTTAGTTGGGGCGCACGACTAACCTGAGATCAGGAGTTTACCACATTGAGTCTGACTATCCAAATTTAGCTATGAGACTGGTTTGGATAGAAGTCCCTTGTGGTGGACCCCGTAGGCTGTGATACTACGTACTATCATCCCTACTTCACACTCCAGCTTGGTCATTTCATATGCACCGCATATTGCATTACATCTGCGGCATATGGTATTCTGGGTTGATACGTTTCTGCATTTATATGGCCTAGATGAGGTTGACGATATTAGTGGACTCGGTATCTGATATTTGGTTTATTGTGTCTCTGCATTGCAGAGCTCTTCTACATTGCTTCTTTAGTATATGATATTGGTTTATTATGTTTTTGCATCGCGTAGCCTAGATAAGGCTGATGGTATTTATAGACTTACCAGCATGTTTCTGCATTACTCTGATATTGTGAGATTTATAGACTTGCCAGTATTTCCGCTTACTCTGACATCTATATGCTTGACACGTGCATCGCACACACTTACACCATCCTCTAAGCTTTCTATAAGCTTATGCACAATAGATGAGTGCAGGTGGCGTTAGGTCGTAGCAGCGTTGAGCTTGGAGCGTGCAGCTGTCTTCTGGAGCTTTGATTTTATTTGACATATTATTTCTCTTTCAACATTGTATTCAAAGTTTATATTAGTGGATATGTGATGACGATGTTGTCTTGGTGATTTGGGTAAACTTGTGGTTATGCTTAATACGAGATAAAAGTACGTTGAAAAATCCTCGTAGGATCCCGGGATCAAAATCTGGCGTATGGACGCTGGGAGCCGAGATGGTGTACTACGGAGGCTCTCGGGACCAGATTCGGCGATCATGAATTTTGTGAGTCCGGTTTCTGAGTTTAGGGCGTGACATTCAAGATGAAAGATCTGGGGGTTGCAAAGAAGGTTTTTAGCATAGATATTCATAGAGACAGGAAGGAGAGAAGGTTTTGGTTATCACAGGCAGAATACCTTGAGAAGGTGTTAATCAAGTATGGGATGGATAATACAAATCCAGTGAGCATTCCCCACGCAGCTCACTTCAAGCTTTCCTCTTAACAATGTCCTAAATTAAATGAGAAAACGCGGGATATGTCTCGTGTGCTTTATTCGAATGTTGTGGGCAATTTAATATATGTCATGGTCTGTACAAGATCAGATATTTCATAGGCTAGTGTTATGAGCAGATACATGTGAAACCCTGACAAGTGGTGAAATAGTTACTTCGATACATTTGAGGTATAAAAGACTGTCTTAACTTTTGACAAGACAGGGGCCAAGTTAGTTAGGTATATGGATTCAGACTACACAAGCAATATGGATTCCAGAAAGTCGACTTCAGGTTACTCGTTTTTACTAGCAAGTAGAGAAATCATTTGGATGTCGAAGCTTCAGTTGTGGTGTTCTTTCCACAATAAAAGTAGAGTATATGACGGTGACAGAAGCGTTTAAAGAAGGTGTTTGGTTAAGAGGCATGGTAAATCAGTTGGGACTTCAATAAGAGGCTGTGCCAGATAATTATGATAGTGAGAGCGCTATCAATTTGGCTAAAAACTATGTTTATCATTCTCATACTAAACATATTGATGTTTGTCACCATTTTATCTAACAGGTACTTGAGGAAGGAGGCGTAACTCTGGTGAAGATTCACACTAATGTGAATCTAGTAGACATGCTCACTAAGGTAGTTCCTACAGAGAAGTTCAAGTTTTGTGCAATTATTTAGGCTTGGCGAAGCTGTAAAAGGAGGACAAAGTGTGCACAAGAAGCGATAATGGAGCTATGATGCAAGATAGAGATGAGAGAAGAGGACAAGAAGCTATCTTTTGATGATTAAAGACATAGTGGAGATTGTTCTTTTTTAAAGTCTTAAATCATTTAGAAACAGGGTTTATCGATGCCATCGATAGACCATTCGATGTCATCGAGCATTGTTCGATGCCATCGAATAGTGCTTGATCCCATTGAGAATTTTTGAAATTTCTCTAGTTGGTCACTGGACTAGCTGGGTACTTTTTCGATGCCATCGATGATGGTTTGATGACATCAAAGATTAGTTCTATGCCATCGAAGATGGCTCGATGCAATTGAAGAAAATCAAAATTTCATGTCTTGTCTATGGACTAATTGGGTATTAGTTCGATGCCATCAACATGGCTTCGATGTCATTAAAGGATAAGTTTCGATGACATCGAAGTGTGTTCGATGACATCGGATGGATCCACACAGATTTACACAGAGTTGCGATTTTACGTGATTTGTTTCCTATTCCGATTGTGATTCTTCCAAAGGCTATATATTGGGGGTGTAATCGGGATTGGGAGGTATCAGAGCTTTTTAATTCCTTATAGGGTTTCAAGGGTGTAGCTTGGATTGATTCGAGGTTGTTCGGATTGGGTAATCTCTCTACTCTTGTAATTTTCTGCTTTCATAGTGATATCTGTCGCTTAGTGTCATGGTTTTTTCTCGCAAGAGTTTTTCCACGTTAAATTCAGAGCGTTTGCATTGTGCTTATTTCGTATGATTGGATTACTTCACTCGATTCATCTCTGTGTGCTTTTATGGTACCCGAACATCCCTCATGTCAGTCTACCTGGTGATAGTAGGACTATCGATGATGATATTGTTGTCATCAATGCTTTGCCACCAGATTCTGGTTGGGCCCTTTGACCTGACCTTGACAAAGGCCGCATGTTGCGCATCATCCATTTCATACCATGTAAAATAATCTTCCAGCATTATAATCCAATTGACAAAAGACTTTACATCAAGATGACCAGTAAAGTTCGAAACTTCAACCCGTACTTTCTTGGGCACCTCTATCACGATGTCATTAGTTCTTTTTGCAAAGAGTCATTGCATGAAGTCATAAACAGACTCCCGAGGAACTGTTATGGATTCAGACCACCATCAGGATCTCCAATAGGATCAGGTTGCTCATTATGTTGTTCTCCGTGTAGCTGGTCAACAACGGTTTCTAGACTTGCTACCATTGTGAATAGCTTGGTGATGCAATTGTGTCATTGTTGATCGGTAAGTCTCCCTCGATGGACGTTACCACTACGGGTAGACATCATGACACCGAAAAGTAATGAATAGAATATGACTGATTTCTTTTTCTTCTTCTTTCTCTCTGTCCTTTTTTTTTCCTTAAAAAAAAACTTTTTCTTTTCCTTTTTTTTTTTTTTTTTTTTTTTTTTTAATTTGTTGTTTTGGGGGTTTTAATAGGCTGGAATGGGCTGATTTTGGGATTTTAATGGGCTGGAATGTGGCTAATATTGGGGGGTTTTAATGGGTTGGAATATGGCTGAGCTTTGAATTTTTTTATCTGTGTATTAGGGCTGATTTTTAGGGTTTTAACGAGTTTTGTAAAAGAAAGAAAAAATGTGAATGGGGGTAGGAGAAATGGATGTAATGAAGTAAATAAATGAGATTAAGCATAATTTCATGATCAAAGAACTTGAAAACAATAATTGGGAGATTGTTATTGCTCTAGGACTTCAACCGAATTATTGGAACCTACTCTGATACCAAACTGGTACAACCAACTGATGGGAAGGATCCGCCCAAACGTAGGCACCTTCAATCTTAAGCACAAGAAAATAAACAAATAGAAGAGAACAACTTAAGAGATTTGTTTCAATTTCAAGACCTCCATACTGCTCGTCTCAGGCCCTTATATAGACTTTTGAAACGTACTTACAAAGAAAAATATAATGTCATTGACAACCAATGACTTGTTACAAATATGGAAAAGAGATTAAAGAGATAATAATGCATTAAAAACATTTGAGTACTGTATTATTCTTAACTAACTGATTGATTTCGCTAGTTAACTACTTAAATAGAAGGCTTGGGCCTCCTTATTGATGGGCCAACTATTGAGTTTGGGTTTAATGGGTCTAGGCTTGACCCATTGTAAGTGCTATAATGTATAAAGCACACTCTTATTTGTCAAATTTTGATGAGATAAAATAGCTTATGATGTGGTTTACATAATGTGAATTAAGATAAAAAGTTCAAGAAGTAACTTCAAGTGATCAAGATGGAAAGTTCATGACATGACTTCAAGACATGCTTTTTACTAAGATCATGACCTTCTTGAGGTTCAAGTCAAGAAGTAGATCAAGACGGAAAGTTCACCTTTAAGATAAATTCTACTTCAATTCTAGTAAAAGATCAAGCTCCATCTTCAAGCCCTATTGAAGATTCAACTAGAAAATCAAGCTTCAAAAAGTTCAAACTACTTCATGTCAGTCTTTTCAAATATAATTGACCCTAGAAAGACCTTAGGCTTAGGTCCTTTCAAAACATAATCATATATGGATTTTTGTGCTTAATATAGACTAATTTTTGACTAGTCTAAGCTAAGGTTCGACTAGTCTAAGCTGTGGCTCGACCAGTCTAAGAAATTTTTGACTAGTTTAAGTTCAAAACGCAGAAAAGCGGATTTTTCTGTTGCTTTCTTGACTAGTCGAGCAGACTGCTCGACCAGTCGAAGAAAGGCCTTTGACCAGTCAAGGGTTACTCGACTCAAAGTTCAGCAATTAAATTTTGGCACCCTCGACCAGTCAAAACCCATGCTCGACCAGTCGAACAGGGCCCTCAACCAGTCAAGTAGGGCCTTCGACCAGTCGAAGAACCATTTTATCTGATCGTGCTCAAAATTTGAAAATTTGTTAAACCTTAAATGAGTCGAAGAGAACCTTAGACGAGTCAAAGCAACAATATTTCTAACTATAAAAAAGGCCTTCTCTCAATCCGATAAGAACAATTAAAGTTGAGAAAAGCCTACATTTAGAGAGAGAGAAGCCCTCATTATAGTGAAGCTATTGCATGGTATTTTAATTAATATTTTTTTAATAGCGTTTTGTTTTAATTCCTAGATCTCCTTTTTATGAATCTTACTTTATAAAGAGAGTTGATGCTCTACCTTGAGATCTAGAGGAATTCAAACAAGTAGCCTCTGGTTTGAATCGATTTAAAATCTATCTAGAACCTAGAACCCTTGTTTATGTGACTAAACATTGAACAATCTACTTCAAGAGAAGCGGTTCTACAGGCTACATCAAGAGATATGTCTTTAAGGTGAAGATAAATATAATCTATCTTTGTATTTTAGTTTCTTCGAGATAGCTAGAAAATCTCACTTGTTGGTTTGTCTGAGATAGCCAGAAATCTTAGAAAGGGTTTTTTTTTTGTTTGTTTGTGATAGCCCTTCTAAAATCACAACTGTATAAGGTTTTAAGGTGGACCTATGAAAACCTTATTTTTAGTGAAAGCCAATATCACATGGGTTGTGATTATTGGGAGTAGAGTAGGTGTGGCTGTTTGAGAACAATTAGTGTACACACCGAACCACTATAACTCCTGGTGTTGTGATGAATGTTTAAATTTTTTTTTTTATTATCTATGGTGAATGATTGTAATTTTATTTCTGCACTAGTGGTGAATGATTGTAATTTTATTTCTGCACTAGTGGTGAATGTTTGTAATAGATAGTTTTATTATCTCTTGCATGGTTTGAAGTCTTGATCCTTACAAATGTTCGTGAAATAAGGTTATCCTGCCTAAAACATTGTTCTGGGTGAAGGTTATCCTATGAACTAAGTTTGAATCAATTTTTCAATACTAGTGCTATTGAGATTTCTGATTTATTCTAATTTATTTATTATTTCAGTACTTTAAGTTTTTATTCAGCATAGTCCTATTCACCCCCCATCTATAGGATTGTTAAGCTCTCCTTTTTCACCCATGGATCGTGGCCCTAATCATCTTACATAAACCCTACCCATTTGTCTTTCCAAGCAGCCTTTGATCTTCCCAAGTAGTCTTTAGTCTATTAATTTTGGAATCGTTCATCTCCTGCTATTAAGACATTTATGGCGGTATCCCTATATAATGGGTAGAAACCCATGAAAAAAAGATATAGAATCTCGAGCACAAACCCATAGAGTGTAGAGAGGTATTGCAAGAGAGAAGTTAGGTTCCATCACTACCACACGACTTACTGTGTGAATCTCATTTTAGAGAAAAGTGTTCTTGTAGACCTCTTCTTAAGCTAGTTAAAGTAGTGTAACTCTCTTCTGGTGATGCGAGACGCATTTGACAAGATTTGACAATTGAGCCTCCACCTTTTGCTACTATTGGTTCAAGAGGATTGCTTTAAGAAGTCATTTTCGAACATTGGTATTAGAGCTTTAGAGGTGTGCCTTCGTCGCATATTTTTGTTTTTCTCTCTCGATCTTTCTCTCTTTTTCTTCTTGAATCAAAATTCTAAAAGAAGGGATTGAAATCCCTAACTGAATGGGCGAATAGCTTTTCAGAGTAACTGACTACGTCCAACGAGGAAATGGCTGATTGTTGGTTACAAGTAGATTAAAGAGAGAGAGAGAGAGAGAGAGAGAGAGAGAGAGAGAGAGAGAGAGAGAGAGAGAGAGAGAGAGAGAGAGAGAGAGAGAGAGAGAGAGAGAGAGATTGAACCCTAGATATAGTTTTGCCTTCTCATGATTAATAGTTAAGATTAATGGCCTTGGTTTTTCATTATTATTACTAAGTTAATTATCTTATTGGTCGCAGGCATTCGTGATCAAATTGTGTTTTCGACCAGAATGATCGAATTCATTCAGGAAGCTATTTTTGACTAAGATGGTCAATTTTGGCCAAGGGACTGCTTTCAACCAGAATGATCGAATTCGGTCAAGTTTCTATTTTTGACCACGATCCAACGATACCTTATGAGTTGTGGTGCAGCAGAAAACCAGACCTGACATATTTGTGCCCTTGGGGATCGACCAGTTTAATTCATATTCCATCTCAGAAAACTGGGACATTAAATCAAAGATCCCTAAAGTGCATTTTCATTTGATACCTTGAGCACTCTAAGGTTTATGTTATGTTGTATGAACAAGAAAATGATTGAAATGGAATCACGAGATGTCGATTTCCTCAAGGATGATTTCCCAAGCAAGAAGAGATCTCAGTGCATCCATGAGTTCTTCGAGATGATAGACTCAAACCTTGACTCAATCACAACCACCCAACCGTCATTCGACGAAGGTGGGGAGATAGATCACCCACCTGTCGGTCCAATTGATCCATCGATCACCGAGGATAGTGGGAGGGTTCTTTTGCCTAGTGGCTGTATACCACATCAGGCCGAGACTGACTCAGATCATGAACCTAAACTGAGGAGGAGCACTCATGGATTGAAATCCCATCGTCATGTTGAGATTAAAGGGAAATCATTCATGGTTTCTTCCCTAGATGATGATGAGCCGGTCTCATACAAGGAGACGTTGTCATCTCCTGCCGCAAAAGAGTAGATAAAAGCTATGAATGATGAGATCCACTACATGGAGAAGAACCAAGTCTGGGAATGTGTTGTTCTTCCACTTGAATGCAAGAATGTCGGGGTCAAATGGGTCCTGAAAGTCAAGAAAAAGGAAAATGGAGCAATAGATAAGTTCAAGGCCCGACTAGTAGCTAAGGGTTATATGTAGATCAAGGGCGTGGATTACAAGGGGACATTTTCTCTAGTGGTGAAACTCACATCGATCTGCCTTAATCTAGGTATTGTCACACATTTAGATTTAGAGCTCTATCAGATGGATGTTAAGACAACATTTCTCAATGGAGACCTAGATGAGGAGATCTACATGTATGGGCCTATGGGTTTCAAGGTTAAGGGACAAGAGCGAAAAGTTTGCCACCTTAAAAAGTCCATCTATGGCCTATAAACAATCATTTAGGAAGTGGTATATGAGATTTCATTGAGCCATTGCATCATATGGGTTTACGATGATCGAGGAAGACCAATGTATATATGTCAGATGATCTGGGTATAGTTTTCTGATCCCGTCTCTATATGTTGACGACATTTTATTACCAAAAAATGACAAGGAGATGTTAATTACTACTTAGAAGTAGTTGTCCTCCAATTTTGAAATGAAGGACATGAGCGAAACATCCTTTATGCTTGGGATCAAGATCTATAAGGACCACTTTATAAGACTTCTTGGTCTCTCTCAAGAGACTTATATTAAGAATGTGCTCGAGCGCTTCCGAATGCACGTATTCAAACTTCATTAACGCTCCTATTGAGAAAGGACTTTTTCTAAATCTCTGCCCTAAGACGAACATAGAAAAAGTTAAACTGACGCGGTTTCCATATGCTAGCATGGTTGACATTGTTTCAAACAAGAAACAAATGCATTCGATTTGGGGAATTTTATTCACTTAATGATAAACAAAAGAAGGTGAAGAAGATAATCACATCATTTATTCATTTCAAATTCTTTCACATCCTTTCTTCTCCTTTGATTCCAAAATAGAATATTCATGAATTGTAATATAAAATAAATATTTGGTAGCATTGTGCATAGGGGCATCATGCACTAAGACACTATGTGCTGGAAACGCTATGTGTTGAAGACTATCGTGTACTGAACACGGCTTTGCACTGGGCATTGTTGTGCGCTCGGCCTGTTCTATGCTCGGCAGTGTTGTGCGCTCGACAGTGTTGTGCGTTCCCTCTTGTTGTGCACCAATAGCGTTGTGCGTCACACAACGTCTGTTCCGCACAATGAGTGCAGACTCTACCTCTCTCTCCTTTCGAGATCTTTTCTTCTTCCTCAATTGGATGCTAATGACCCCCTTTAGAGGGTTCATGGGGTATTTATAGCCCTCTCACATGTGTGAACATGCCACGTAGCCATTGTGCGGTATCCCTTGTGTGCCAATTCCTCTCTGTGCGGTCTCCTTTGTGCGCTCTCCATTGTGCTATCTCCTTTGTGCGAACTCCATTGTGCGTCTCCTTTGTGCGGGTTTTGTTGTGCGGATTGACTCCCTTCGGTGCACAATGCTATTGTGCGAACTCCATTGTGCGGGTTTTGTTGTGCGGACTGACTCCCTTCGGCGCACAATGCTAGTGTGCGAACTCCATTGTGCGGGTTTTGTTGTGAGGACGGACTCCCTTTGGCGTACAGTGCTTCCCTACGCACAATGATCATCTGCGCACAATGATTCCCTGCGCATAACGGAAGTTTTTGCTATCTATTTCTCTCTCTTTTTATGCACCAACAAATGCCCCCTTGATCCTGTATTTTTGATTTTTTATCTACAAAATAAACAATGCAGGATTAATATTTCAATTATTCTAACCAATTTTTTTTTGCTTACTTTTTCTTCGTTGTGCGAATTCACATAATTTTGGCGCACAACGTTTTGGAGCGCAATGAGTTGCGCTTATCAAATTGCACACAACGAACTACGCACAACACTTTCAGCACAACGGGCTAGTGCCAGTTTATAAATACAGGATCACCACTATTCGCTTTTACTTCACTCTCAGTCTGCCTCAGCCCTGTTGCGCGTTGAACCTTCCTGTGCACAATGGACTCTTGCACACAACGCTCGTTTATGCACAACAGGACTTTGTGCGCAATAACAGGTAGCGCACAATATCCCATGCACAATGATTTATGCACAACACCCTGCGCACAATGCAGACTTAAACTTTATTTAAAATTCGCTTGCCCTTTTCTCAGCAAACTTTTATACTTTTCCTTCAATTTTTCAGAACTTTACAAACTTCTTCCCCCGATTTTAACTTATTTATTGATTCTTGCGTAGATTTCCAATGGCTAGCTCTAAAAGACCTCACGCTTCCCCAAGTACTGCTGGACCCTCTGACTCCTAACCAGCTGAAACCCGTAGTCAAAAAAGACATAGGTTTGCTAAAGGTTACTCTTCCTTTTCAAAGAACCGACTCCCACCATTATTAACTTTGTCGATCGCATCCAGCGCTTGTCTGACTACATACACACAACTGTGCTAATGAAGGAGATAGAGGGATCCTCTACTACAGGATAGGAATCTGATTGGGACAACTGGCTGAAGTCCACTACCAATTTTCGCACAGACAACACTCATTTTTTTGCTAGTGAAGCTTCTCCCGTTCCCGCGATTTCGAAGAAAATAAGAGAAAAGAGTAAAGATGAAGCTTTTCAGGAAAAGATTCGGGAACACAACCAGAGGCGTTTCCAGAATGCCTGGGATTCGATCAAGTTAAGTGCTGATGCGACCAAATTTTGCAACCCCTACAAAGACGAGACTCTTAATATCCCCTTTCATCTCCAGCGTCACCGGTCCATAATTCAAAGCGAACTGACCGACTATATGACACAAAATAGGCTCTTATACATGTTAAATTGGGTGATCAAAGAGCCGCAACTCCTCGAAGGTTATCTCACAGAGAAAGGCTTAGTCCAAAAGACCGGGTAGATAAGATATATGCGCTTCCTCACGCTATGTTACAACCCCCACGCCTTATACCTCACTCATTTCTTTGAAACGATTCAACAACATTTTGGTGATTGCGATTCCCTGTGGGGTAGAGAAGAATTCAGGACACGGGGTCTTTGGACTGATCGTCCGTATTACAGCGCATGGACTAAGGCGATCTTGAAGAAGTACGAAGATGTTCTTATTACAGTAAAGATATATCATGTTATAGAAGCCACCTCAGAGTTCTTCTAAAAGGATAATGGATTTATAAGGGCTTTCTAAAGTACTAGTCCTCCACTAAAATTCTTTCCACCTTCCGGTCGAGGAAGTAAGCCTCACTTTGTGGGATCTATATAGGATGGCTGGCCTACCTATCTCTGGATCTTTCCTAGATGAATACGTTCCTACGAACGAGGAATTTGCCTATGTTGCTCCCAACAGAATGCCTAAGATTTCAACATCAACAATCGAACTTTTCCGTGAAACGTCTTGTTTCCCTGACGTCATAAGATATCCCCACTTCAATGGTTTGTACATTTTTTCCAATGTAAGTGTTCTAACAATTTTCTTATCTTTTAGACGATATTTGCCTATAGATATAAATTGTTAATCCATCTTTCTTTCTTTTTTTTTTTTTTAGGTTCCCTGGCAGCCATTGGCCGAATTCACCATTGAAACTGAATTAGCTGCTTTCTTGGCTTATTGGTTAAACTTAGTCGTGCTTCTTAGCTCAAAAAGCTCAGATTCTATTCGACCAACCTTATTTGTAGTGCAATGACGGAAGGCAGAAAAAAATATTCTCTAGCCCCTCCTATGTTATGCTTATTATATAGAGCTTTTGGTCATACTGCGGTGCACTACTCAAGCCCAGTAATAGAAGTTTCATCTTCTTTCACTCCATGACACTATTTCTCCGGCTGGCTCGGTGTTTATTTCCCCTGGACTTATAGTGACCCGGAGAAGGCTTATGTCCATCTTGATCATCTACCTCTATGACATTTCTTGAAGCGAAAGATGACAAAGAAGGGGTATGACTGGATAGTGGATAAAATTGACAACATGGAATCCATTGACTTCTTCCCTTTATATTTGGATTACTAAGCTCAAGACGGGGATGTTGAAGATAACAACAACTTGGAACCCATTGAGAGAACCTTCTTTCTTTGTATTTGTTCTTGCAGCCTTCCCTTGCGAGAAGGAGTAGAGTTTTGGAGAGAATCATACTATCTAAGTCGATTTGCTAGAAAATTTGAGTATGATCAAGCTGTGCCCCAGGCAGGGGAGGAAGTCACACAGACAATGAGAAGCTATGGAGTCGGCCCTTATAATTGGGCTTTAATACAGAAGCAGCTCTTAACAAGAAACTTCGGCTCTCAATTTCTTCTCTCAGGGTATAATCATCGAGTGACGACTTCATATTCCTGGATGCAGTGGTGGGCGTATCATTACTACTTGGTGCGTAACTGTTTCCAGTGGATCAGCCTATCTGGGTTCCTCCACGCTTGAGGAACTATAGACCGGAACAAGGAATTAAATATTTTAACGAGAAAGACCAGGCAGCTGTTCCGGGACAACTTTGTCGCAAAATTTTCGTAAAAGAGCCCATTAGAGAAATAAAGCCATCGAATACTCTAGAAGGATGGATTACTTTCGGCTCTCCTTTGGATTTGATAAAACAGGGAGAAAGACTGACCACTCCTCGTGATGAATTTGAAACTGCAGGCGGTATTCTGCCTTCCCCTACTCCTGAAGAAGGAGATCAGCCTACACACCCTGCCCCCGTCATTCCTCCTACCACAGAGCCCATCACCTCTACAATTTCTCCCACTATTGAACATGCAACCACCGCAGTTGTCCCTGTCATGGGTTATGCAGCAACTACAGCGAGTCGTGCTACAACCAAAGCTTCTCCTGCCGCGAATCGGATTACTATCACTACATCTCCTATGACTCGTTCGCGTGTCAAATTATTGTCTCCTGAAGTCCTGACACAACAGGTCCCTTCTCCTACTCAAAGTGCACGTCTTCTTCCCTTGAAGACTACTTATAAGGGAAAACAAACTATACCGGAGGAAGACAGTTCATCGAAATATTCAACGAATACTGCAAGCGATGATACATCTTCTCCCACGAGCTTAACCGAATAGGGAAATGCTTTGTTAAATGAAGATACTGATGCTGAAGTGGATATTGGAGAAGAAGGCGATGTTAGAGCCGAGTCTCCGCTTCTTGATGCTCCAATCACTTGTCCGGATGCCTCTCATCCGATCACAGTGACCTCCCTAGAAGCGGAGCAACTCGATTATGGAGAATTCGGTTATTCTCCTGACACGAATATCTTCCTTTCTTTTGATGCCTCCTATTCTCCATGTATCATGGAAACCGCCGATGTAGTTGCTCATGAAACATCAACATTAAGGGAGATAGAGGCTCAATCATCAGAAATCCAGGCAACAATAGGAAATGCACTTCTTCCTCACACACAGGAGAAACCTTGCTAATAGTCACCACAACATCTGATGCCCCCATTCAGGCTGATAAATCTCCTACTGTACGTCCTCCTCCTATCCAACCAGTAGCCTGAAGTTTAGAATTCTTCTCCGATCTGGTTGACATCCCAACTCTGACGACTCTTGACTCAAGTACCATACGAGCTCAGGAGCTTTCTTTCAACGTTGCTGTGACTACAGAAGCACCCAGATCTGCAGCACTCACAACCTGTTCTGTTCAAGCTACTTCCACTGTTGCCCCCAGACAGGGTATGTATCTTCTTTTTTTCTTTTCTTACTTTATATATATATATATATATATATATATATATATATATATATATATATATATATATCTTCTTTCGAACTCATAATCTCTCTCTCTCTCTCTTTTTTTTCTTTTAGCTTTGGTTGTGCCAACTCCAAGCGGGTCTGAAGGGTCTAATTCAGTAGCCACAGTTTTTAATAGACTTTCATTGGAAAATGTGTCTCTTCTTATGCTGGGATTCTTCAAGAACACAATCTCTGTTATCATTAGTGCTTTTAAAGATCTAGCCCAGTGGCCCTTTTTGGACAGTGACTTAACCGTTCTTACTCATTCGGCTCGTCTGGCGCACATCAATGTTCAGCCTCTTCACGACTCCTTGTCACAGTTTTATGACTCCACCAAAAACTTAGAAGCAGCACGAAGTATAGTCATTACTCCAGAAATTCTAAATCTTCAGCAAGAATTGACACTACTTAAGGAGAAACTTTCTTGTTCAAGTTTCTGATAGAAATAAAGTGATCATTGATGATCAAATTGCTATTCTTGAGAGAGAGATTTTGCTACTTAAGGGTCAGAAAGAAGCATAAGATTTAACTATTCGTCAAATCAAGGAGGAGCTTGAAATGAATACTCAAGTTGTCGATATCGAGCAAGCTGAACAAATGAAGAATAGGGAAGCTGCTGCCTTTTTGGAATCAGAACTGGTTGGCGTTCCTGATCAAGGCGAAATTATTCTTGAGGCTGAACGCACGACTGCTGCTACACAACTTCAGTTAAAAGAAGAATTACAGCGTTACATAGCAGTATTAAGCATAACTGAGGATCTATAAGAATTGCATCTTTTATGTAAATTTCTTCGCTTCTTTTTGTCCCCCCCCCTCCCCCCCCTTTTTTGTGATGTATAAACAGATTGTGGTGTTTCATTTGAAGTAAGTATATTCTTGATAATACAATTATTGATTTTGGAATATATGTTGATGTAATACTTTTATATTCATGTTTCATTATATCTACCATTTATATTCATGAATCATAAAGCGATCCTATGTGATGTTCATTTCAATAGGCTGTACTATTTTGTTTTAAAGTTAGTTGAGTTAGTTTTGCACATAGTTTGAGCTCTTGAGTAGTGGAACAATCATAGTTTTTTAGACTCATAAGTAGTTGGAGTCAAGTCTTACGCGAATTGGTCTCTCTAGCTCTCCTAAGTTCTCTGGACTTATCGCAGCCGGGGAGTTCACGAATCGCGGTCCATCAGAAGGGCCTGGTGAAGCTACCGGGGCTATGAACTCAATGGGATTTATGCGCAGGGTTGGCCACAGTAACTCTCTAGAGTTCACGGGGCACACAAGGCTACCTTTGGTACCAAATCCAGGGCAGCTAGTCCATCAATGAGGGAGCGTTTATTGAGACCCTGTCCTCATGGGTTAATATTGAAATCAAACCAAGGATATGGGGGGTCTTATTTTATTCCCCATTTTTCTTCGTCTGTAAGTTCGGACCCATTCACAGGAGGGTATTTTCATCCTTGTCTGTGACGTTGTCGGAGAGCTTACAGACGGCACTGGTCTCACGCATGACTGACTGTTGAAGATTTCTGGCCTTTTGAGGCTTTTAGTCACTGGCTCTGCTCGCTGCCCGCATGGGTATGCACGTGATGTGGCCTATACGGGCTTTTTAGGGCCGCTGGCTCCACACTACTATCGCGGATAATATACAGGTCTTATGCGTAGTTAGCCGTATAGGGCTTGGTTAGGCTGCCTTAGATGATAGACTACCATTGCTGTCATAAGAATCTGTATGCGCTTGGCCGTATACATCGTTCTACTACCATGAATGGTGAATCAATAATTGATATATCGTTGTTGCTTGCTATTGCCCTTAATAATCTGATAATGTCTGTCTTTATATTCAGTCAGCTTGGCGATAATAACAATTTTGATAGGTGACCCATAATGACAGTGATGGCTGCGACTTCAGCAATAGTCGTTGATGTTTACTTTTGATATGCTTGAGAATTCGCCTTTTATTCATCACTTGGCTGTTTCACCATTTCATCTGTGATTGCCCCCTTTTGTTGTAGAAGCATTACTCTGTTAATCTTCTAGATTGTTGAGGGTCAAATATTGCATATCAGACCCTGATTACTGCCTAGATTTACAAACACAATAATGTTTAATGCCGTATTTTAACTGTGTATGTGATGCAAGGTGGAATTATGAACGTAGACTGAAAAAGGGTACTAAAAGTGTGGATTTCTATTTTTCTTGACGCTCTGAAATCACCACAGCAAGGGACGGACTCCAGATGACCGATATTGAAGAATTTACACGCCAAAGATCCGAGAAAATCAAGCTGTTCACGTTAAAGAGGCCTGAAATTGGTGCAGAATGCAGGATCACATGGTTTCCGCCATCAGATTGACTCGAAACTTCATACATGTGATGGGGGCCGTAAATTAACCGTACATATTAAAATTCAGCCATTGAAGATCTCGGGAAGTGGTCCAACGGACAGATCAGCCCATTAATCTCTAATTTGGGGTCCACCTGATATCTGGATACGCCAGAAAGTTGGCCTCAACCCCTTATATTTGATGGGAAAACGGATGGACGGAGCAGATGTCTCAAAAATATCTCTGTGGGACCCACATGTACACCACGTGTGTACGGTGCACAAGTGCATCGGGTGTGCACCTAACGATTCAAAAGTCGGTCAGTGGCGCTGACCGACTTCCCTTTTTAAAAAAAATCGAAAACGGCAATTGCCGTTTGCTGTTTCACAATAGAGACCGTCGGTTTCTGTTGTGGGCCCCACACATCGTCCAAACGGACAATCCAGACCGTTGATTCGTTCTCTGGGGCAGCCACAGTCCACGCCTAGCTTCTGGAAAGTGAAAATATTAAGTTTTTGTTTTTTTTAACCGTTCAATGGAAGAACGAACGGTGGGTTTAAAATCCTGTGGGCCACCACAAATATGATCCAAAACTTCGTATCTCCGACTGAATTTTCATTCTGCATCCAGTGGACGGCGTGGATTTTACAGAAAAAGAGTGGAATGGGACCCACAAACTTCACAGCGGAAGAGGTCGCGACCTCTGTTACAGCGTTCGAAAAACGACCGACTCTGTGGCAGTTGCGCGATCAGGAAATTGATCAGATGGATGATCTGATCCGTCTATCGTGTAGCCCATCCACAAATTCCCCAAGGGACGTTGTCCTTTTGAAAAGAAAGCTAAGGAATGGGAGTTTTCGATGCCATTTTCTGACTGCGAAAAAAGCTTTCGCTGCAGCCGTGAAACGTCTGGTTTCTGGTGCGATTCTTCGTCCGATTCCAGCTCTCTTGTCCCTGGCAGCTATAAAGATAGAGTTAGAAACAAAAGCAAGGGGGGTCTCACGGCTGGAAAGAAGAGAGACAGAGAGCTGACGTGAAGAGAGAGAGAGAGAGAGAGAGAGAGAGAGAGAGAGAGAGAGAGAAAGAGAAGAACTTTTCTTTTATGTTTTTTTTGGTAATTTTCTTTCTTTGCTGTTGAGAGATCCAGCCAATCATGGTTGGCTAAACCTCCTAGCGAGGGCTAAGAGGTGAAGCTTGTGACGAGATGGGAGGATTCTGCGGCTTGGTTTATGTCCATTGAACTTGTTTTGATCGGTTTGATTTTAAGGAAGATTTTAGTTTTTAATGATTTAGTGTGACTGATATTACATTAGATCTGTGATGGCTTGAGTTTTCTTTTTTCTTATTCTGATTATGGGGTTAGGAAGCCCTGTTGTTCACCATCGTCTCCTAGACATGGTTGGATGACGGAATCCTTCCTAACACTCATACATCTTTTGATTGATTATGGATTGGTCTAAGTTCTGTTGTTTACCTTGTCTCTTAGGCATGGATTTGTGATGGAATCATATCTAATTCTTATATCTGTCATCTCTTTGAAAACTAGATCAAAAGGAAGTTCAGATTGAGCTTTAGTGCCATATCTTTCAACTGGATGAAGATGGGACTCAAAGTCTAGTTAAGTTCGTGAATCAAGCGTAGATTTCCCTGATCTTTACAAGTGGATCCTCTGAATCCCTAGTTTTCCTCTCTTTGAATTCTTTAAATTTAGATTAATATTTCACCATTATTCTTCAAATCACAATTGGTTTAGATTTCGTCTTAGCCTAGTTCTAGATCTGGTTATTTTCAGATAACGTACAGGTTTCAATCCCTGTGGATTCGACCTCGGTCTTACTGAGTTTATTACTACATCACAACCCTATACTTGGGGAGTGAACAAGTTTTTGGCGCCGTTGCCGGGGATTGACGACTATGTTTTTTTGAAATTAATTGATTTTAGGATTAGTTTAAGATTAGGACCTTTTTGATTTTTAGGTTTTATTTTTAGAAATTTCTAATTCAGGTTTTCCTTTAATTTTTAGAAATTTTCTCTCAAATAACTTTCTATTTCTTTGATAGTTTTTCCTTTTTAGAAACTAACCCAACTTCCTTGTTTTGTAGGATTCCGAGATAGGTTTCTAAATTAGTAATTTCTCTCTTAATTTTTTTTCCTTGCTATTTCTAGATTTTGATTCCTTTTTAGTAAGTTTCTAATTCTAACTCTTTTAGAATCTAATTTTATTTCCTATTTTATTTTTAGAAATTTTCTATTTAAAGACTTTCTGTTTAGAAACTAACTTTCCTATTTTGTAGGCCTTTCAGAAATTTCTAATTCGGTAAGATCTTTCTAAATTCTACTTTCTATTTTTAGAATTTCTGTTACTAACTTACTTTCTAGTTTAAGAACTTTCCTCTTTTGTTTTAGAAATTTTATACTCTCTTAGGAATTTTTCTTTTTCTAAATTAGAAACTTTTCTATTTCTAGGCTTTCATTTCTTTTAGAAATTTTTCCTTTTTAGAAACTCACATTACTTTCTATTTTAGGATTAGGATTTCTAATTCAGAACTTTCTAACTTTAGGTTTAGAACCTTCCTCTTTTGTTTTTAGAAACTAGGTTAGTTATTTTCCTTTTTAGAAACTCCTCCTAATTTTAGAAACTAACTCATTCTTCCTTTATTTTTAGAAACTTTCTAATCCTAAGTTTAGGAAACTTTCCTTTTCTAGAAACTAACTTTGTTTCCACCTTAGAATTTTCTAACTTTAGAATTTCTATTTTTAGGAACTAATCTCTTTTTAGTTTCTTTTTGCAGGTTCTTAATTTAGGGACTCCAATTTGGTAACTTCCTTCCAACCCTCTCTTTCTTTTTAGATTTTTAATTCCCTTCTTAGGATTAGGTTTAGAATTTGATTGAGGGCTGTGAGTGTTTCATGCCCAAGTGAGCTCGTGACAACACTCGACGTCTCTTAACTGAAGGAGGATTAGTTGAGGGGTTAACTGTCCATCGCAGGACTAGACAACGCTCGAATTCCCCTGAGTTAATTGAGGATATGGCTGGAAATCAACCTCGTCTACCCCAACCTAGGGTAGAAGATGTCCAGGATGAGAATAAGGTGCATCAAGTACCCCCGCCTCGTACCTTACGAGATTACTTACAACCGGCGGGGGTGAGTACGCCCTCATGCATGGTTTTTCAGGAGAATGCAGGACATATGGATATCAAGCCAGGGGTGATCCAACTCCTTTCTAAATTTCATGGGCTTGAGTCAGAGAATCCATATCTACATCTGAAAGAGTTCGATGAGATCATGACTACCCTATACTTTCCTAACGTGTCTGATGACACGGTCAGGTTAAAACTCTTTCCCTTTTCTTTGAAAGAGAAAGCCAAGACGTGGTTACATTCATTACGTCCTCAATCTATTGGCAGATGGAATGACATGACAAGGGAGTTCATTAAAAAGTTTTTTCCATATCATAAGATGAACACCCTTAGGAAGTCGATCATGAACTTCGCCCAAAGGGAATATAAAACATTCTTCCAATGTTGGGAGCGGTTCAAAGATTTTGTCAGTTCATGCCCACAACATGGTTTTGAAACGTGGCGCATCACAAATTTTTTCTATGATGGACTGACATCTCCCATGCGCCAATTAGTTGAGACAATGTGTAATGGGGAGTTTATGAATAAAGGTGTCGATGAGGTGTGGGACTACTTTGATAAACTTGCTGAGAACACACAAACATGAGACATCTCCCCTAGACCGAGTACTACACCTAGGCCGACTCATTCCAAAGAAAAAGGTGGAATATACCTCCTGAAAGAAGATGATGATATTAACGCCAAGGTAGCCAATCTCACTCGAAAACTCGAGGCCATGGAATTAAAGAAGGATAAGGCCAAGGAAATTGTTTGTAGTATTTGTGGTTGCAACATTCACACTACTGAGAATTGCCCAACTATATCTGCCTTTCAAGAGGTATTGAATGAGCAATCCAATGCTGTAAGCAATTACCAAAGACCTTTCAGTGGGTCCACCTCTAACACATACAATCCTGGCTAGAGAAACCATCCAAACTTCAGTTGGAGGAATGGACAAACCGCTACACCTCAAGGTTTCTTAAATCAAAATCCAACTTAAGAGAAACCTCAAGAGGATCCGGTTCTGAAACATTTTCAAAAGCAAGAGCTTTTCAATCAGGGTATGCTACAGGCCTTTCAAGACCTTACAAAAGCAATACAAGGACTTAAGGCTGAAAATGCGATTGGGAACAAGGGGAGCTTCCCAGCTCAACCTCTTCCCAATCCTAAATCGCAATATGAAATTAGCGACCCAAGCTCTTCAAATCAGATGGAGCAAGCAAAATCCATCACCACTCTTAGGAGTGGAAAAATCATTGACAAAACCATTCCAGTTAGGGCTGAAAAGTCTAAGGACCCGGAAGTGGATAAAGAAGATGGATCTAGCCATGCCCCACCAGAGTTAGAACCGGAACCTCAAGGAAAGCCGGTTGCTCCATTTCCCCAACGGTTGGTTGCACCAAAACCTCTCTTTAACTCTCAAGATATTCTAGAGGTGTTGAAACAAGTGAAGGTCAACATTCTTCTACTTGATGCCGTGAAACAAATACCTTCCTATGCCGAATTCTTGAAAGACTTATGTATGACCAAAAGACGACAAAATATTCAAAAGAAAATCTTCCTGACTGAGAAAGTGAGTGCCATCCTAAAGCAAGATGTGCCGCAAAAATTCAAAGACCCTGGTAGCCCAACCATATCATGTGTAATTGGGGACTATCGAATTGATCACGCACTTCTTAACTTAGGAGCGAGCGTTAATCTTATTCCCTACTCGGTATACAAACAGTTGGGTTTAGGTGAATTAAAACCTACCTTAACCACACTACAACTTGCTGATTGCTCTGTTCGTGTACCAAGAGGAATAATTGAGGATGTGTTGGTCCAGGTTGATCGATTTTACTACCCAGTAGATTTCATCATCCTGGATACCGAACCATCAACAATACAAGCACTCAGATTCCTGTCATTCTTGGTCGCCCATTCCTTGCCACTTCAAACGCAATTATCAATTGCAGGAATGGTGTCATGAGTATTTCTTTCGGGAATATGACATTAGAAATGAATATCTTTTTCAACACTGGCAGACGGGTAGAGGAAGATGATGATATCCACGATATTAAAATGATCGATACTTTCGTGGAAGATAGGACACCCCTTACCTTATCCTCTGATCCCCTAGAGACGTGCCTGACTCACTCCCATGAGTTTGATGATGACATAATTAGGGAGACGTGTGCCATGCTTGATGCAGTACCGGTACTTGAAGTTAACCGGTGGAGGCCTCAATTTGAAAAGTTACCCCACACTGATGAAATGCCTCTACCGTCTAACCTCAAGCCACCAAAGCTTGACCTAAAACCTTTGCCCTTTGATTTAAAATATGCATACTTAGGTCAAGATGAGACATACCCGGTGGTGATTTTTGCCCACCTTGAGAAAGAACAAGAGAGTATGCTTATATCTACTCTCCTGGAGCATAAGGGAGCCCTTGGATGGACAATCGCGGACCTCAAGGGAATTGACCCCTCGATTTGTACTCACCGCATATATCTTGAGGATAATACAAAGACAGCTCGACAACCACAACGTAGACTAAATCCAAACATGAAGGAAGTGGTTAAGGCCGAGGTTCTTAAACTATTGGATGTGGGTATCATATACCCTATATCTGATAGTCAATGGGTGAGTCCAACTCAGGTGGTTCCTAAGAAGTCCGGGATCACCATCGTAGCCAATGCCAATAATGAACTCGTGCCGACTAGAGTCACTACTGGTTGGAGGATGTGCATTGACTACATGAAATTAAATACCGTCACGAGGAAAGACCACTTTCCTTTACCCTTCATTGATCAGATCTTGGAAAGGTTAGTTGGTCATTCCTATTGCTGTTTCCTTGACGGGTATTCAGGCTACAACCAGATAGAGATCGCCCCTGAAGATCAAGAAAAGACTACGTTTACATGTCCCTATGGCACCTTCGCTTATCGAAGGATGCCGTTTGGACTATGTAATGCTCCTGCCACCTTCCAGCGATGTATGATGAGCATATTTTCTGACATGGTGGGGCAATACTTAGAGGTCTTCATGGATGATTTCTCTGTCTTCGGTCCATCTTTCAGCGAGTGCTTGGAAAGTCTTAAATGTGTGCTGAAAAGATGTTAAGAAAAGAAATTGGTACTTAATTGGGAGAAGTGTCATTTCATGGTTCAGAAGGAAATTGTCCTTAGACACATTATTTCATCCAAAGGAATCGAGGTGGATAAGGCAAAGATCGATCTTATCTCTAACCTACCTCCACCCAAGAACATAAGGGACGTGCGATCCTTCTTAGGACATGCCGGGTTTTACAGAAGATTCATAAAGGACTTTAGTCTCATCTCTCGTCCTCTATGTAATCTACTTCAAAAGGATGCACCATACGAGTGGACTGAACCATGTCAGGAAGCTTTCACTAAGCTCAAGGGTATATTGACTAGTGCACCCATCATACAGCCACCTGACTGGAGCATTCCTTTTGAACTTATGTGCGACGCGTCTGATTATGCTCTTGGGGCAGTTCTAGGCCAGAGAAAAGATAAGAAACTCTATGTTATTCATTACGCAAGTAGGACTCTAAATCCTGCCCAAGTGAACTACTCGACTACAGAAAAGGAACTCTTAGCCGTAGTGTTTGCCTTAGACAAATTTAGGTCTTACTTGATTGGATCCAAGATCATTATTTACACTGATCACGCAGCGCTTAAGTATCTTCTGTCTAAGAATGATGCTAAGCCCCGCCTGATAAGATGGATCCTCTTACTCCAAGAATTTGACCTAGAGATAAAAGATAAAAAGGGTGTAGAGAACTTAGTGGCTGACCATCTTTCTCGCCTTAATCCCTCTGATTCCTTTGAGACGACACAGATTAATGACATGTTCCCTGACGAACAATTGTTCAGAGTCTCCCATTTGCCTTGGTTCGCTGATATCGCTAATTATCTTGCCACAGGTTCCATACCGACACATTGGACTGTGCAAGATAAGAAGAAAATTTTCACCGAGGTGCGCAAATTCTTCTGGGATGATCCATACTTATTTAAATATTGCCTAGACCAAATCTTGAGGAGATGTGTGCCAGACGATGAGCATCAGAGTGTCATCTCCTTCTGTCACTCACAGGCCTGTGGTGGTCACTTTTCTGCAAAAAAGACCACGGCCAAAATTCTACAGTGTGGTTTCTATTGGCCCACTATGTTCAGGGACACTCATGAGTTTTGCAAAGCTTATGAGCGTTGTCAGAAATTGGGAGCATTGTCCTGTCGAAATATGATGCCTTTGAATCCCATTCTTATCATAGAGGCATTTGATTGCTGGGGCATCGATTTCATGGGGCCATTCCCCCAATCTTTTGAGAATTTATATATTTTGCTTGCCGTAGACTATGTCACTAAATGGGTCGAAGCGATTCTGTGTCGAACTAATGACCATCGCACGGTCATTAAATTCCTGAAAGAAAACATCCTTTCCCGATTCGGAACGCCTTGAGCCATTATTAGTGATGGGGGCTCACACTTTTGTAATAGACCATTTGAGAGTTTAATGAAGAAATATGGTATCTCTCATAAAGTGAGCACCCCATACCACCCACAGACAAGTGGGCAAGTTGAGATTTCCAATAGGGAGATCAAACACATTTTGGAGAAAACGGTTAACCCTGACCGTAAGGATTGGTCAATTCGATTGACCGATGCCTTATGGGCATACCGTACTGCTTTTAAAACCCCTATTGGAATGTCTCCCTTTAGACTCGTCTATGGGAAGGCCTGCCACTTGCCTGTGGAATTGGAACATAGAACTTACTGGGCGATCAAAAATCTAAATTTCAATCTGAACAACGCTGGCTCACTACGCAAACTTCAATTAAATGAACTTGAAGAAATCCGGAACGAAGTGTACGAGAACTCGAGAATTTACAAGGACAGGATGAAGGCGTTTCATGACCAACACATTCTACGAAAATCATTCACTCCAGGTCAGAAAGTCCTTTTCTATAATTCTCGATTACATCTCTTTCCGGGTAAGCTTCGATCTCGTTGGACCGGTCCTTACATTGTCATTACTGCATATCCTCATGGGGCCTCGAGATAAGAGACCCCGACAATGGCAAGGAGTTTAAAGTAAATGGACATCGCTTAAAGCCATTTGTCGAGAAATTTGATTCAGAGGACATGTCCATGCCTCTGACTGATCCTGTTTACCAGGAATGATCTCCTAGTCTGATGGAGGTATAGGTAGGTTTCCTGTTTTCATAGGATTAGGGTAGTTTCTTTAGTCTGGCTGAAGACGTTAAACTTAGCGCTCCTGGGAGGCAACCCTGCTTTTGATTCCATGATTAGTTAATTCAATGTTTGTGGGTAACATTGCTGCAAACCCTCACAAGACTACAACTCGTCCACTAGGGGCAACCTAGGGGTTTAAAGGCTTGTTGCATACGCTAAATGCAATCGAGAGCACCTGCGAAAGTGGTATAGGTAGGAGTTTATTTCTGTTATTTGTGTTTTACTTTCGATTGGCTTCACTCTTGTGCTAACCCGCTCTCATGTTGAGATCTCTATGGAAAAGTCTCTCTCGACTTGTTACCCAGGTACTATCTTCCCATCACTTCTCATTTACTTTCGTTGTCCCATGTGCATTGTATGCTTACATCTTTTACATTGAGGACAATGTAGATTTTAGGTTGGGGGTGGGAGATTAGGTAACCTAATCAATTCTTTTTTCTTAGTCTTGAGCAAAAATTGTGAAAATTTTTAAAATTTTTCTGAAAATTCTTGTGAATTCGAAGTGATTTTTGACAGCCATGTAGAGCACTAAGCATTTCAAGATACGTGATGTTGGTAAATTATGACTCTTGGATTCAGTGTCTGTTAGATTTCACAGTTAAGTTTGAATTATTAATCTATGATTAGAAGTTTTAAACATTGATTGAGCCATGATTTCACATATCACACCTCGCTTACACATTAAGGTTCCGGTCCGATATTGAATGATTAACTTGGTAATCACTAAGCGTGAAAGGAACCAGCTTGAAAAACAAATTTTAGCATCAGTTTATAAAAAAGAATTGAAAGGGTAAGTCGAATAATCTTTACCATAGGTTTGCTCCCTATAGGTGTAGATTCGTTTCCCCATGGTTGACATGTGAAATAAAAGTTAGGCAGCAAGTTTTCACCATGGGTTTGCTCCCTATAGGTGAGGATTTGATCCCTCTCATTGACGTCATATTCATAAAGAAAATCAAAAGATAGAAGAATGAAAAGATGATTTATGAGGCAAGTTTTGATTTAGGTGGCTGTCCTGAATGCTCTCGTTGGTTACTAATCATATCATAAAATAACGAATCGAATCTTAATGTTGATAAGCCGAAATTAGACTATACAATCATGAATCCTAATGTTTAAAATTTTTCTGATGGATGGACTATTACGTTGAACTTGACTATGGAATTTACCGTGCGCTTAATTCCAGGAGGAAGTAATGCCCAATATGCAAGCCTCTTAGAATTCTCATATTTAGATTGCTTTTCTAAAATCACTCGAGTTATTGAGAATTGCCCTGTAATTCTCAAACTTATTTTTCGCATATTTTGCTCGGGACTAACAAAATGCTGGTTGGGGGTTGTGTTGAGGGTCAAATATTGCATATCAGACCTTGATTACTGCCTAGATTTACAAACACAATAATGTTTAATGCCGTATTTTAACTGTGTATGTGATGCAAGGTGGAATTACGAACGTAGACTGAAAAAGGGTACTAAAAGTGTGGATTTCTATGTTTCTTGACGCTCTGAAATCACCACAGCAAGGGACGGACTCCAGATGACCGATATTGAAGAATTTACACGCCAACGATTCGAGAAAATCAAGCTGTTCACGTTAAAGAGGCCTGAAATTGGTGCAGAATGCAGGATCACATGGTTTCCGCCATCAGATTGACTCGAAACTTCATACATGTGATGGGGGCCGTAAATTAACCGTACATATTAAATTTCAGCCATTGAAGATCTCAGGAAGTGGTCCAACGGACAGATCAGCCCATTAATCTCCAATTTGGGGTCCACCTGATATCTGGATATGCTAGAAAGTTGGCCTCAACCCCTTATATTTGATGGAAAAACGGATGGACGGAGCAGATGTCTCAAAAACATCTCTGTGGGACCCACATGTACAACACGTGTGTACGGTGCACAAGTGCACCGGGTGTGCACCTAACCATTTAAAAGTCGGTCAGCGGCGCTGACCGACTTCCCTTTTAAAAAAAATCGAAAACGGCAATTGCCGTTTGCTGTTTCGCAACAGAGACCGTCGGTTTCTGTTGTGGGCCCCACACATCGTCCAAACGGACAATCCAGACAGTTAATTCGTTCTCTGGGGCAGCCACAGTCCACGCCTAGCTTTTGGAAAGTGAAAATATTAAGTTTTTGTTTTTTTAACCGTTCAATGGAAGAACGAACGGTGGGTTTAAAATCCTGTGGGCCACCACAAATATGATCCAAAACTTCGTATCTCCGACTGAATTTTCATTCTGCATCCAGTGGACGGTGTGGATTTTGCAGAAAAAGAGTGGAATGGGACCCACAGACTTCACAACGGAAGAGATCGCGACCTCTATTACAGCGTTCGGAAAACGACCGACTCTGGGGCAGTTGCGCGATCAGGAAATCGATCAGATGGATGATCTGATCCGTCTATCGTGTAGCCCATCCACAAATTCCCCAAGGGACGTTGTCCTTTTGAAAAGAAAGCTAAGGAATGGGAGTTTTCGATGCCGTTTTTCGACTGTGAAAAAAGCTTTCGCTGCAGCCGTGAAACGTCTGGTTTCTGGTGCGATTCTTCATCCGATTCCAGCTCTCTTGTCCCTAGCAGCTATAAAGAGAGAGTTAGAAGCAAAAGCAAGGGGGGTCTCACAGCTGGAAAGAAGAGAGAGACAGAGAGCTGACGTGAAGAGAGAGAGAGAGAGAGAGAGAGAGAGAGAGAGAGAGACAGGAAAGAGAAGAACTTTTCTTTTATGTTTTTTTTGGTATTTTTCTTTCTTTGCTGTTGAGAGATCCAGCCAATCATGGTTGGCTAAACCTCTTAGCTAGGGCTAAGAGGTGAAGCTTGTGACGAGATGGGAAGATTCTGCGGCTTGGTTTATGTCCGTTGAACTCGTTTTGATCGGTTTGATTTTAAGGAAGATTTTAGTTTTTAATGATTTAGTGTGACTGATATTACATTAGATCTGTGATGGCTTGAGTTTTCCTTTTTCTTATTCTGATTATGGGGTTAGGAAGCCCTATTGTTCACCATCGTCTCCTAGACATGGTTAGATGACGGAATCCTTCCTAACACTCATACATCTTTTGATTGATTATGGATTGGTCTAAGTTCTGTTGTTTACCTTGTCTCTTAGGCATGGATTTGTGATGGAATCATATCTAATTCTTATATCTTTCATCTCTTTGAAAACTAGATCAAAAGGAAGTTCAGATTGAGCTTTAGTGCCATATCTTTCAACTGGATGAAGATGGGACTCAAAGTCCAGTTAAGTTCGTGAATCAAGCGTAGATCTCCCTGATCTTTACAAGTGGATCCTCTGAATCCCTAGTTTTCCTCTCTCTGAATTCTTTAAATTTAGATTAATATTTCACAATTATTCTTCAAATCACAATTGGTTTAGATTTCATCTTAGCCTAGTTCTAGATCTGGTTATTTTTAGATAACGTACAGGTTTCAATCCCTGTGGATTCGACCTCGGTCTTACTGAGTTTATTACTACATCACAACCCTATCCTTGGGGAGTGAACATAGATCAAAATCTTTCCCACTATTAGGGACGATATTTCTTAATGAAGCGAGCAATGACCGGTATGCTGATGCCTCGTCCGTCTTGATCTGTTACTCTTTATGCCCCATTAGAATAGACTTCGGTTATGATGTACGGCCCATCCCATTGAGGGTTGAACTTGGCCCTGTCCTTCGGGTGGCCACTATTGGTCATTTCAACATCAAAACCAGATCCCCTTTCTTGAAGGATCGATGCTTAACTTTTTTATCAAAGGTGGTGAAAACCCTGGCCTGATATAACTGCAATCATTGCTAAGCCGCCAGTCTTTTTTCGTCAAGCAGGTCCAATTCTGTCAATCTTATTCTTATGTTCTCATCATCTGTAATTGATTAGTGCACTGCTATTCTAAGTGAGGTGACTTGCATTTCGATTGGCATAACGACCTCTACACCATAAACTAACGAGTACAAGGTAGCTTGTGTCGCCGTCCGATGGGTGGTCCTGTAGGCCCATAAAGCTTCTTGTGGCTTTTCATCTCAATCACGCTTATTCCTGGTCACTATTTTCTTCAATATTTTTACAATTATTTTATTAAACGCCTCTGCCAACTCATTGGCTGGTGGATAATAAGGTGTTGAGAATGAATGGTAAATACTGAACTTGAGACATAGCTTTTCCATGCCCCTATTCTTGAAAGGAGTGGCCATTGTCTGTAATGATTTTTTTCGGGATGCCATGACGATAGATTATTGCATGCCGAATGAAATTGACAACATCTTTCCCTTTAACATTCCGTAACGCAATTGCCTCTGTCCATTTGGAGTAATAATCTATTGCTGCCAATATATACTGTTTTCCTTTGGACGACGACGGATTTACAGGGCCGATGACATCGAGTCCCCACACAGCAAAAGGCCAGGAAGTAGCCGACTGATGAAGGTCTTCAGGGGGCACATGTATAATATCTCCGTGGATCTGACATTCGTGACATCACTTTGCATAATTTATGGTATCTTTAAACATTATTGGCCAGTAATATCCCATCTGGTGCACTCGGTGGAATAAATTTCGCCCAACCTGATGCGCCCCATATTCCGCGGAATGTGTCTCTCGTATGACTTGACCTGCTTCCTCTTCATTCACGCATCGCAATAGCATTTCATTATAAGATCTTCTGTATAACACCTCGTTACACATAATGAATCTTTTCGATCTCTGTTTAATCTGCGGCTTCATCTCCAGATCTTCTGGCAGGATATCGTACTTGAGATAATCGACAAAAGGCTTACGCCAATCGTCTGCTGTCACTTCTAAACACGATATAGGGAGTGTTTCCGTACTTTCACTGATGATTCCTACTGAAGGCAAAAATCTCATTTCTTCAATTGTCACTTGTAGGGGGCTTCGATCTGGGCAAGATAGCGTTGTTGCTAAATTGGCCAAAGCATCAGCCATTACGTTCTCATACCATGGTATATGCTTGATTTCAACGTTCAGGAATTGTTCCAATAAATACTGCGCCCTTCGATAGTATGGCAGTTCTTGTTTCCTTGTTTCAAACTCAGTCGTCAATTGATTTATGACCAACTTAGAATCCCCATAAATTCGCAATGCTTTTGTCTTCAGCTAACTGGCTATTTCCATCCCAATGATAAGGGCATTATATTTAGCTTCGTTATTTGTACATGCGGTGCCCAACGTTAAAGAGTAAGGCAACAAATCGCCTTGGGGTCTGATGAATATCACCCTGGTACCTACTCCTGTCACTCGAGCTGCTCCATCAAAGAACATTTGCCACACGTTTGGCAATTCTGTCATCATGACCTGTTTGTCGGGAAACTCATCGAAGATGGCTTCGCAGTCCATCACAGGATGGGCTGCCAGAAAATCTGCCCCTGCCTGCCATTTTATTGCTCTCGCCGGCTCATATGTAATTGCGTATTCTGACAACAACAACATCCACTTCATTAATCTTCCTGACAACATTGGCCTTGTCATTAAAAACTTGATGGGGTCGGCTTGAGATATCAAGGTTATGTCAAGGGATAGACAATAATGTCTTAACTTTTGGACTGTAATACCAATGCCAAGCATACTTTTTTCAATCGGCGTATAATTGCATTCTGCACCTATTAAGGTTTGGCTTAAATAATAGAGTGCTGCTTCCTTCCCATTTTTGTTCATTTGTGCCAACAAGGCTCCTAATGAATTCTCAGCTGCCGATATGTACAAGATGAGAGGTCTTCCTTTCACTAGGGCTGTTAATACTGGAGGCTGTTTCAACAGTTCTTTTATCGAATCGAAGGCGTTCTGGTAGGGCTTGTCTCATATGAATTCTGTTCCTTTCTTCATCAAATGAGAAAATGGTTGATATTTTCTTGTCAGGTTTGAGATAAAGAGATGAATATATGCTAGTTTACCTTGCAGGCTTTTCAGTTCTTTCAATGTTTTCGGGGAAGGCATATCTCGAATAACCTTAACTTTTTCTAGATCGATCTCGATACCTCTATGTCTTACAATGAAACCAAGAAATTTTCCTGATGATACTTCGAATGTGCATTTGGCTGGATTCATCTTTAACTGCTTTTTTCTGACCCGACGAAAGACTGAAGCCAAATGCTCGCGATGTTCTTCATGATGTTTTGACCTGACCACCAGATCGTCCACATAACATTCAACATGCTTATGCATCATATCTTGAAATATATTTTCATTGCCCTTTGATATGTTGCCCCTACGTTTTTAAGACCGAATGACATAACTTTATAACAATATATTCCCAAGGGAGTTCTGAATGCCGCTGCCTCCTCGTCTTCAGGTGCCATTCTTATCTGATTGTAACTGGCGTAGCCATCCATGAAGGACATGACAACATAATGCGTGGTTCTATCCACTAGCAGTTCAGTGATTGGTAATGGAAAGTCATCTTTTGGGCATGCTTCGTTTAAATCTCTGAAGTTGACACAAACCCTGATCTGCCCATTTTTCTTTTTTACTAGGACTATATTCGATATTCATTTGGGGTATTTGACTTCTCTGACGAATCTAACCTTTATTAGTTTGTTTATTTCTTCTTCAATCCTAGGGACCAGATCTGGATGGAACCGCCTTTGTGTTTGCTTGATCGATTTTTTTTTTTTTTTTTTTTTTTTTTTTTTTTTTTTTTTTAAATCTTTAGAGATATTCAATCGATGCATTGCCACTGATGGTTCTAGGCCTGACATTTATGCATTTGTCTAAGCGAAGATGTCTTTGTTCTCTTTCAAAAGACTAATATACTAATTAGCTTCTTCCTCTGGCAAACTGGCACTTATAAATGTGTTTCACGGTTCTTCTTTTGTTCCCAAATTTATCTCTCTCAAACTGTCAATCATCAGCTGCCTCTCGTCTTCTATCTATTTTGGAGTTGTCTCGGGCTTTTTGATCATTTCAGAGTCTATTTCTTTTGTCCGGCTGACCGTTACCATGTTTACTGAAGCTTCTGCCCCCAGTCCTTAGAACTTTTCTCGCTTTTTCTGATTAACTCCGATCGGAATTTGAATTCCCTTTCCATAATTTAAGCCAACGGGTTCTTTGTAATTAAAACCCATTTTCTTCATTATTTTCTGACTTGCCGGACTATATTTTTCAAGCTCTTCGGGTGTTAATTTTTCATTCCCCATATCACTATCGACTGCTTCCTCTATCTTTTCTTCTAGGGGGCGTAGAATTCGTTTGGTTCTGGGTGTTTTGCACTGGGCTTAACATGAAATCTTTTTAGGATGAGAGGAAATGGTTTACTCCTTTCAGCATACAGTAGCAGCACCGTGTAGTTAGACTGCAGAATTATCATCTGTTCTAGTGACAGTAATGTTAATGGTGGTTATCCTGGCTGTCGCAGATGCTTTGGCACAAAATAGAACTTATTTTTCGCCTTTTCTGTTACAGATGATTCTGTTTCTTTTTTCCTTTACTATTTCCATGCAAACATTTTCTAGGACCTTGTTCTGATAATTTCTCTTTTCTTATTTATTAATAAATGCATCATAATAACTAGTGTCTGCGAAAAAGGCCTCAGCTTTTGTATACGGTCTCGCATTAGCTAGCACTTTGTGTTGCACCCCATTTTTACAGTATTTGAAGCACTGGTGAAAGGTAGAAGGTATGATGCCATACTGATGCATCCATGGTCTTCCCAGAAGGATATTATATGTCATCACTGCATTAATAACGTGGCAGACAACATTCGTGGTCAACTCTCCTATTTCCACCGTTATTGTGATCTTACCAAGTGCACGCTGTCCATCTTGATTAAAACCCTATATCATCATTCCACTAGGGCGTAGGTTCAAGCGTTGATAACCTAATTCATTTAACATCATCAACGGCAACAGGTTTACAGCAGACCCATTATCGAGCATTATTCGCTTTACTTGTTTACTGCAAATGTGACCCAATATCATCAACGACCTATTATGTTCCCCGTCACAAACCAGGTTGTCATCGGAGAAAGAAATAACTGGCATACAATCTCCTCGCTTCTCATTCTCCATCTCAGTTAGCAACACTCCTCTTATATCTTCATCAGATAAGGCTTTAATCAGGCTCTGACGGGAGTCTTCTGACAATTTCAGAGCATCATAGACACTCAACCGAGCTGGAATGCCTTTCAAATGGCTTATAATATCATAAGTCACTTTCTTTGTCTCCTTGCTCTTTTCTTTCTCGTCGCTGTTACTGCTGTTGGCATGATTCTTGACTATTCCTGTTTTTAATTTTTTCACTTTTCGAATTTGGTAGGCTGGTCACCTTCTTCCCTGATCGCAGGGTAGTCACTGCAACTTTTTCCTCTATTTTCTGATTATCCGCCCTTGTCCTTCCTTAATAGTCCTTTTGAATGGTGAGCACGTTTGTCGTCACTCTTTTGTCTCTTTCTTTTTCTTTTCCGGTTATTATCTCCCCCCTATATATCATCCTTTGTATGATAGACTTCAATGTATAACAATTCTCTGTCGAATGCCCTACTATGTGGTGATACTGATAGAAGTCTCTTTCTTTCATTTTTTTATGCTTCTTTGGGACGCTTTGACATGGGCAACTCAATTGTTCCTACTTTTAGCAACTGATTCATTATAGGAAGTATGTTCTCCTTTTCAAATGCAAAACCCTTATGAGAGTTTAACGATCGGAGCTTTTTGTCGTAAAACCTTCCCCTGGAGCAATTCGGGTCTTCCTTCCTTTCTATCCTTTTACCCCTTACTTCTCTCGCGTCCTGGCTTCTATATTCTCTCGCATCCTGGCTTCTCTTTTCGCATTCAACCACGTTCATGATCAACTTCTGGGGTCTTCTTCTAACTAGTTCACAATTGAACTGTAAGTGCTATGATTTGATTCCTCTTTGATTGTCAAATTTTGTGTGTCAAAACCTCTTCGTATGTCTTGTGTTTATATTTTGATAAATCTGTTCGAGACACCACGTCAACACTTGAAGTCTAGTTCAAAGAATTATTCAAGCTTCATGGTAGTTCAAGCTACAATGTAGAAGATATTAAAGAAGAGCTCAGGGTCAAGACTCAAGTTCAAGTGCAAGTGAAAGTTCAAGATTCAAATATAAGTACGGGACTCAAGTGCAACTTAAAGTAACATTAATTTCAAAGCTTGTGAAGTAGTCAACCTATATAAAGAAGAACTCAAGCTTTGTAATGATCAAAGTCTAAGCAAATGAAGTTTTCAATGTCCATACTTCATGTCCCAGGTATGATAAACCTTAGATTGACCTTAGGGTAGGTCACTTTGGCTACATAATTCATTTTGATTTTAATACATGAATTTGGTCTATTCTAAGACTAGTCCTACACCTTGTTCGACCAGTCCTAACACTGGTTTGACCAGTCTAAGAAGTTCCAGGACTAGTCCTAAAATTGTTGTATTTTATCAGATTTTCTGGTTCGGCTCCGATCAGTCTTGGAGTCTGCTCGACCAGTCGTACAACGGTCTGATCCGATCACGCTCAAAAATTCAAAAATCTGTTTATTCTTGGACTAGTCGTGGTGACCCTAGGACCAATCGAAGAAAAATTTCTTCAGCTATAAATAGCACACGAATTTCAGAGTTTTTAATTGAAAATCAAGTGAATTCAAGACTCCACTCTGAGATAAGTTTGTGTTTGTTTTTAAGCTATTTTGTGCATAGTTGCTTTCTCTTTTTGCTAGCTTATTTAATTTGATTTTGTTCCTGTATTCCAATCTCATCTGAAAAGAGGAATTACTGTATTCCTTCTTGGAATCAAAATCAAATATAGCTACGCCTAACTGGTTTAAATCTAAAATCAATTAGAACTTAGAACCATATTAAAGTGAGTAGTGGACTTTGAACTTCTATATTCGAACATCTACTCCGATTGGTTCTACCGGGCTGCTACAAGGAGAAATCCAGGTATTTTACAATTTTGTAAATTTCATTCTATTTTAGATTTTGTTTGGGATTCGCTAAAAAAAATCTCAATTTGTGTGGTTATCTGAGGAAAGCAAGAAAACTCAGAAGTGTGGGTTTTTGAATTGTGTAAGCCCAAGTTAAAAAGACACAATTGTAAAGGTTTTGGGTGAACCTGTGAAAACCTATTTGATAGTAAACGCTAATATCCCCTGTGTGAGGATATTAGGAGTGGAGTAGTATTCTGTGTGGCTGTTGAAAGACAGTTGGTGTACACACAGGCGAACCGCTATAACTCTTTGTCTTGTGGATTGAATGCTTGCTTAATTTTCATATCATTTATCATTCAATTGTGTGGAATGTACATGTGGATGTGAATGTTGTAACAATTTACATTTCAAGCAAGTGTGGGGATTGTTGTAATAAGTTAGATCTTTATTTTTGCAATTTATTTCAATTCCTTGCTATTTAGTTATCTCTATTCAGATTGAGTTATTGATTCAAAAGACGTTCTAAAAATAAGGTTGTCCTACCATAAGCCCTTGTTTATTATGGTGTAAGGTTTTCCTTAGAACTGAATTTGTATAAACCTCTCAATACTTATTTATTGAGGTTGAATTAATTTCAGCATTGTGAATTGATTTATAATTGTAAGGCTATCTGTTTATCTTTATTCCACTAATTTTATTTTAATTTGGCATAGTCCTATTCACCCTCCCCTCTAGGACATATAGCTTGGCCATTTCATGAACGCCGACATTTTTTGAGTCATCAGTTTAAGGCGTGCGCTCTCGTAGCCAAATCATGAAAGGTCCTGATGTCGGCGCTAGTGAGACTGAATGCCAGTCCCATTTCCATAGAATTTAGGTACATCTTCACCTGCTCTCTCTTCTGGCAATTGCCTGCAAGAAGCCCCCAAGGTCTTCCATCTATCTATAAATTTTTCCACCGGCTCTCCTTCTCTCTGTCGTACCGAAGCTAGTTCTGTAATATTGACATCTCGTTCTGATGAGAAGAAATTTGACATGAACGCGTCTTGCATTTGTTCCCACGTCCTTATTGACCTAGGCGCTAAGCTGGAATACCATCTGAATGCTTTATTCATCAGAGAAGACCCGAATAACCGGAGGCAATATCGGGGTACTGTGGAGAAATTCCCCATGCTTGTAACAAAATGCATCAGATGTTCTTTTGGTGACCCATCCCCATTGAACTTTTGAAAATCCAGATGCTTGAAGTTATTCGGGAACGGAATATCTTCAACTTCTTTTGGGTATGGCATCCGATATCTGAATCTTCCTGTACTCTCACGTTCTTTTTCTGACCTGACTGCTTCTTCAACAACTTGTCGTACCTCTTCTTGTGTTAATGCTCTCATCGAAGGGGCAGATTCGTATGACCCGGTCCTCGGAGGCTGTGACCCCTCAGGGTGCTGTTTTCGTTCATTTATGTTATCAGTAATTGGGGGTGCCGTCATTTGTGCTACATTATGCGCAAGAGTCCCCAAGGCCTCCCGGAGGTTCCTACATTCCTCCATTAGTGCTTTCTACGCTTCTGCCATCTCAGTGATGCGATCCTCTGTAGTTAGGGAAAACCCTCGTTTCGTTCTGGCAATGTGAACGGTAGCCTCTCTATTCCCTGACGAGGCAGTAGTTGAGGCCGAATGAGAGTGCATCGATGTTATAGGGGTTGCCGAAAGAGGAGATTCATATGATCTTTGTGTATTTCTGGTGTAATCGACTGATTGGGGAGACATAGAGATTGGTGATGTGGATCCTGGTGAGCTCGTCAGTAAAGCCTTTCCTTTCTGCTCTCTTGTCCACCGGGAGTTCTTAACAGGCAGAGCAGGGAAATCTTGTATTGCTGAAGAAATCACCACTTGCCTAGGGTAGATTGCTGGTGGAGCAAGTTCAGGATGTTTCTTGGCTGTATTTTGCATTATCGGTCCCCTGGTTCTTCTCAGTGGTGAACTCGTTCCTGTCGCAGTGATGCTCCGGGTCCTAGTCCTTTTGTGAGTGACAATGATCTAGTCATCTCTTTCTTCCTGTGCTATTGGTGAAGCAGTTATGATTGCGGGGGTTGCCCGTGACTCTATACGCTTGACTGACACTGCTTTCTTTTTGTGGCATTTAGCTTGTTTATCAGCGTACTCCACAACGAACCCTGTCGTAGTGAAGTAGAAAACTATATTCCTCTGAATGATTCCCATTGATTAGTTGGTTACAATATCCTTTCTCCTGAATCCTCCACATTACAAAATGGTAAAAGTTAGTACTTAAATTAAGTTATATTCTATTTTGGAGATGAAAGGTACGATGTTCCCGCTGAGAGTCGCCTTTTTGGCGCCTTACAAGCGCCAAACATTTGTGATCGTCTTCCATACCGTTCTTAAGTTAATATTGAATGAATATAATATCGAACAAGAAACAAATGCATTCGATTTGGGAAATTTTATTCACTTAATGATAAACAAACGAAGGTGAAGAAGATAATCACATCATTTATTCATTTCAAGTTCTTTCACATCCTTTCTTCTCCTTTGATTTCAAAATAGAATATTCATGAATTGTAATATAAAACAAATATTTGGTAGCATTGTGGATAGGGGCATCATGCACTAAGACACTATGTGCTGGAAACGCTGTGTGCTGAAGACTATTGCGTGTTGAACACTGCTGTGCATTGGGCACTGTTGTGCGCTCGGCCTATTGTGTGCTTGGTAGTGTTGTGCTCTCCCTCTTGTTGTGCACCAACAACGTTGTGCGCCGCACAACATTTGTTCCACACAATAAGTGCAGACTCTACCTCTCTCTTCTTTCGAGATCTTTTCTTCTCCCTCAATTGGATGCTAATGACCCCCTTTAGAGGGGTCATGGGGTATTTATAGCCCTCTCACACATGTGAACATGCCACGTAGTCATTGTACGGTATCCCTTGTGCGCTAATTCCTCTCTGTGCGGTCTCCTCTGTGTGCTCTCCATTGTGCGATCTCCTTTGTGTAGGTTTTGTTTTGCGGACTGACTCCCTTCGGTGCACAATGCTAGTGTGCAAACTCCATTGTGCGATCTCCTTTGTGCGGGTTTTGTTGTGCGGACTGACTCCCTTTGGCACACAGTGCTTCCCTACGCGTAATGATCATTTGCGCACAGTGCTTCCCTGCGCACAATGATCATCTGTACACAATGATCATTTATGCACAACAAAAGTTTTTGCTATTTATTTTTCTCTCTCTTTTATGCGCCAACAGACATTTTGATGTATGCCATGATATGCACTCGACTAGACATCCGTTTCATAGTGGGCTTAGTGAGTCGCTATCAAAGTAAACCAGGATTGGCTCATTGGAGGGTCATCATGAGGATATTCTGATACTTCCATGGCACTGCAGATTACATGCTATGTTACAAGGGGTTAGATCTTCGTCTATGAGGATATTGCGATGCAGATTGTAGTGATTTGGAAAAGCATAAATCTACTTTTAGATATGCATTCTTGGTCAGTGGTGGGGCAATCTCTTGGAGTAGTAAGAAGAAACCTTGTATTGTGTTTTCTACCATGGAGTCAGAATATATTGAGGGTTGATCTGCCATTTAGGAAGTTGTATGGTTGAGGAGATTCCTTCGATATTTGAAATGTGTACCGCATGTTGATGGCTATTGCTACATTGTATTGTGATAGCATGGTGGCTATTGCTTATGCAAAAGATCCAAATATCATGGCAAGTTGAAGCACATCCATATCTGTTATCACTATGCTTGAGATATGGTGGTGAAGAAAAAGATTGTCCTGGAGCATGTACCTACTCATGAGATTGTTGTTGATCCACTGACCAAGCCGATCACCAGAGATCCTTTTCAAACTCACATAAGGAGTCTTGGTTTTCGTAGGACGTGATTTTGTGACATGGACATTTTGGCATTGTTTCTTTGTTAGATTGTTTATATTCAGATCCTTGTATATTGATTGTTCTTTTTGTGGAAAAATTGATAGCACACACATTCACCATGTCATTTCTTTATGAGACGAGGATTGAGATACGTCACCAGACAGATGTTGTGCATCTCACACGACAACCGTCTTAGCACATTAATTATCAGAAAAATGAAATGTGTGATCACGGAATTGCTACGATTATTTTATTACCCGCACGTCACCTCGAACCAGGTTTGAGATGAGGTCCTTTGATGACCGAATGTGACCATTCCCACTAGGGTCATGCAGTCTAAATAAACCAGATATGAGACTTCACCTAAGCGCTTGTGAGAGTGACTGAGTTGAGTGGCTTACACTAAGCGCCTAGATGACAACTAGGTTAAGTTTGTATAGTGTAGAGGTTAATGTACTCCTTCTTAGGAGCTCCACTGTAATATGTGAAAAGGACAAGCTCCAAGTCCTAGAGGGGAGGGGGGTGAATAGGACTACAAATAAAAATAAAATGCGGAAATATAACACAGATAGCAGAAATATAAAGCAACCTCAAATGCACAAGTATTGAGAGGTTAATACAAACGTTGTCCTGAGGACAACCTTACACCAAAAACCAATGGCTTATGATAGGACAACCTGATTTCTAAAACATTTTTTAGTATAAAAAACTCAAACTTAAATAGAGGTAAAAGAAATAATCCTAGCTATTATTGCAAGTGTTATGGGTTCCAGCTCCTATAATTGTCAAATTTGTAGTGTCAAAACCTCTCTTGGAATCTACGTCTTGTATAACTCTCCTACATAATGAAGACTGTGCATCACTCTAGAACAAAGATTTTTACTTCCAGAAATGCAAGTTTACATGGTCATGTTCAAGTACAACAACAAGTTCAAGATTCATAAATCAAGCTCCAAGTCAAAACAAAGTCTTTTTCTTTGGACCTCAAGCTCAAGACTAAAGAGGTTTCAAATTCAAGCTTCTTAAAGTTACAATTTCAAGATTCAAATTGAAGCTTCAAAATGTTTCAAGTTCAAGCTTCATCATGTAAAGATCACAAGCTTCGTGAACTTCAACGATCAACTATCAACCGAAGGAAAAGAAGTTTCAATGTTCATACTTCATGAATAAAGGTATGAATGACCTTAGATTGACCTTAGGGTAGGTCATTTTGAATACATAATTCAATTATATCATTTTATAAGTGAATGGTCTGTTTCTCGACTAGTCCTGGACTCTGTTCGACTAGTCCTAACACTGGCTCGACCAGTCTAAGAAATTCCACGACCAGTCCTAAGTTTGTTGTAAAAATTTTAGAATTTTTTGTTAAGCCACGACCAGTCCTGGAGACTGCTCGACCGGTCGTGTGAACAGTGTTCAACTCGTTCACAACCAGTCTTGCAGTTACGACTCAAAGTCCAGCAACTATTTCACACGACCAGTCGTGAGCAAGTCACGACCAGTCGTGGAGGTCCCTCGACTGGTCATGGAGGGCCTACGACCAGTCGCGGAATGGCTTTATTCGATCGCACTCAAAATTTTAAAATTCTATTGGTCCTATGACCAGTCGTGGTGTCCAAAGGACCAGTCATGAACGCGATTTCTTCACCTATAAATAGACGACGAATTTCAGAGTTTTTCGTTCAATTCAAGTTAAATCAATACGATACTCTGAGAGATAAGTTAGTCATTATTTTAAGCTATATTGTACATATTTAATATTCTCTTTTATTAGCTTTGTTTTATTTGATTTTGTATTCTATATTCCATTCATATTTGAAAAAGGGATTGAGATTTACCCTATTCTTGGGATCAAAATCAAATCGAGCTAGCCTAACTTGATTTAATTTAAAATCAATTTAAAACTGAGAACTATTTCATAAGTGAGTTTGGACATTGAACTTCTACTCCGACTTGGTTCTTTCGGGCTGCATCAAAGAGAATATCCAGGTATTTTACAGTTTTTATAAATTCCTTTATTTTGGTTTTCATTGAGATTAAGCCAGAAAAATCTCATTGTTTTCGTTTATCTGAGGTGATTCAGAAAACTCAAAGTGTGGGGTTTTTTGAATTGTGTAAGCCCACTTGAAAGACACAATTGTGAGGGTTTTAGGTGAACCTAAAAAAACCTATTTTCATAGTGAACGTTAATATCCACTGTGTGAGGATATTAGGAGTAGAGTAGTTGTGTGGTTGTTGTTTAACAGTTGGTGTACACACAAGCGAACCACTATAATTCTGTGTCATGTGATTTGAATGTTTGTTTATTTTCTATATCTTTTATCATTCAAGATTGTGGGATGTATTTGTGGATGCGAATGTTGTAATCTTTACATTTCAGCATTGTGGGGAATGTTATAATAACTTAAATTTCCTTTCTTGCTATTTTCTTTTTATTCCTCTTCAGTTTGGGTTTTTGATACACAAATCGTTCTAGTAAGGTTGTCCTGCCATAAACCCTTGGTTTTATGGTGTAAGGTTGTCCTTAGAACAACATTTGTATCAACCTCTCAATATTAGAATTTTGAGGTTGTTGCTTCCTTTATTAATTTACATTTCATTTGGCTATCTTATTGTTTAATTCCGTTGTAATTTTTTAAATTTGGCATAGTCCTATTCACCCCCCCTCTAGGACATATAGCTCGACCTTTTCAAGTGGTATCAAAACTTAATAGCTCATTTTTAATTATTTTATTTGGATTTATTTCCTTAGCTAATTGATCTGAGTTATTTACGATGTCAAATTTTGATAGCCTTTCAGTTACTAGGCCTCCACCATTTGATGACTCCAATTATGCCTATTGGAAAGCCAGAATGAGGATTTTCCTAAAATCTATGGATGAGAGCGTGTGGCAAGCCATAGTGACTGAATGGACCCCTCCTACCACTGAAGTAACTGATACCGACGGATCCAAATATATGAAAATTTCACCTTATTTTTCTTGGACCACACTTCAGAAAAGCGAGAGTAGTGCCAATGCAAAAGCACTAAATGCAATCACTTGCGCACTATCACCGGATGAATTCAAAAGAATTATATCCTGTGATTCTACAAAGCAAGCCTGAGATATTTTAGAAATGATACACGAGGGAACATCAATTGTCAAGAAATCTAAAGTCCAAATCCTCACAACCAAATTCGAGGAAATACATATGGAGGAAAGTGAAACTTTCATGGACTTTTATGCTAGATTAAATGACATTGTTAACTCTGTGTGGGGTCTCGGTGATAAAATCTTAGAAAGTAAAGTCTGTGCAAAGATACTATGCTCACTACCTGATCGGTTTAATTCAAAGGTGACCGCGATCCAGGAACTTTGTGATACGGACAATATGAGGGTAGAAGAATTGGTTGGGTCTTTAAAAACCTATGAGTTGAATCTTAAAGCTCCTAAAGGTAAATCAATTTCCCTTAAATCTTCTAAATATTTTTCTCAAGAAAATTGTAGTAATTTTGATTTAGAAAATTCTGAAGATGATATAGCCCTTTTAGCTAAAAAGTTTTACAAAATTTTCAAAAGTAAAAAGAGGGTTGATTTTCAAAAATCAAATGATAAAAAAAGAACTAAAACTAAAACTTGGAAATCTTTAAAAGATAGTCAATGTTACAACTGCCATGAATATGGGCATTTAGCGAATAAGTGTTCTAAAAAGGATAAACCTAGAAGGAAAGGTATGTTAGCTACTTAGGATGAATCTTCTGGCTCTGAAGCCTCTTCTGAATTAGACGATTCTGAAACTGAGTCGGGTAATGAAGTCAAAGCCCTTATGACTCTAGCCAAGTTTACTTTTTTAGATCATGATGATTCAACTACTGAAGAAAATCTGAATAGTGATCATGAAAATGAAGAAGATCTTCAAGATGCTTACAATGCCCTATACAAAGAAAGTTGTAAAATTGCGGTAAAACTAAAACTTCAGAAAGAAAAGTTTTTGAAACTTAAAGAAAATTTTAATACTCTTGTTTTAGAAAAATTCCACATTTCAGATTGTTTTGAAAAGACTAACTGCGATTTAGATTTCAAAACCTCCCTTATTGAAAATCTAAAATCTGAAAATGAAAAACTAAAACTTGAAGTCTCTTCACTTTTGAGTTTAAAGGATACATGGAGGTATGCCCAAGGTGATCCTAAGTTAGAAAAAATATTATCCGGATCAAGAAAATGTGGCGATCGATCCGGCTTGGGCTACAACAAAAATGTTCCTCCTAAACAGAAGAATACTCCTCCTAAGTTTGTGAAAGGAGAGTCTTCAAACTCAAAAAGGAATAGTTCAAATCAAAAATTTTCTAAAAATACTAAAACTTTTCAATCTTTTAAACCTAAAAGCAACCATATCAACTATAAAAATCAGAACTAAAACCCTTTAGCTAAAAATATAGTTGATTTACTTAAGGAGCTCTTGAAATTTAACTCAGTAGGTCATTTGTAAGCCCCGTATCCTAGACCGTACCATTCCGTAGGTTCCCGCGGTCTTTCCGGTCGAATTCCGGCAACCTTTGACCCTTAACCGGTATTGCGTGTGACCTTGGTTCACACGTCGTTAATCTGATTCGACTCAACCCAAGACTTGTACCATTGCGACCGCGTTGTCTCTGCGGTTCCGATGCCGTGACTCGCGCACCGAGGCGATACCCTAGTCAGGAGATGTGGGCCAATGTTCGGTGCGAGAAAAATGCCGCCCGTTACGAAACCCAAAAGAATCTCTATGAGTTGTCACATCAATCCATCAATCCATCAATCTCAACATGTCAAGCACACATCATCTTTTCACCCTTTCCCAAGCAAGCCTCAAAGTCAAAAAGTTCTTACACAAGTCATGCCTTTCTTACATAAATGGCCAATAAAGTCAAAAAGTGTCTTACACACCCATCACCACCACATCTATCACTCTATCACCCATTAATATCTCTCTCTCGCTCCCTTTACAACTCTCCCTCCCTTCATTAAAAAAAAAATCACTTCCTAAGCTAAAGAAAACCTCCGTACGTATGAGCCTCTCCCTCTCTTTCAAAGCTCCAAGTGTGACCCACCTTTCCATCCTAAGATCTCCCATCCTAGCCATCCATTCCTCATCTCCTCCATCGGAATCGAAACTAAGGAGCTAAGGAACCCATAGGAGCAAGAAGATTGAACGGTGGGTGCTTGATAAGAGTAGTTTTTCATGTTTTTAAGATAGGCCAAGTGAGGCCAACCGATCAATGGTTTGGATCTCATTTGGGACCCTAAGATGTGGTCGATGGCCCACTTTGATCATTCCATGATGGGGTCATTCTCCATGGACCCCATCATGATGTTTATTTTCTTGTATACCTAGGGTCATATAGACTGTCTACTTTAGTGGAGAAGGGATCCCCACCGTTGGATTTTGGATTTAATGGGCCCATGTGTAATGGGACCCACATGATGTATGTTTGGTTGCAAGGGAGGGCCCATAGTGTCGGGGTCCCTCCATCACGCATGTCCCACTCTCTGTATTTCTCTCTCTCTCCCCCTTTCTTTTATGTTTTTGTGTGATGATTTGGCCGTGTGGCCCACTTGAATGGAACCCATCATGAAGTAAGTATTTTACCAAAGCCATCTATGAGTGGGGTCCACCTTATGTGTGTTGTACTCACACCATTCATCATGTGGTGGCCCACTTGAATAAAGCCCACCTCTGTTGTGAGAACCGTCCAGCGTCCAGGGACGCTGGACGTCTCTGTGAAAACACAAATATTAGCTTCGTTACAAGCTCATGGGGTGGCCCACTCATACACACCCTACTTTGATGTATGTGTCTAATCTATGCCGTCCATTCCCTTACCAAGCTCAGTTTAGGCGTTAAACCAAAAAAATGGACTCAATCCAATGTTTTGGTGGGCCATGACATAACAAACGATGGCTTTCACCGTTAAAAATCCACCTGACGTTTCAAAATACCAAAAGATACCCAATATTAGGTTCGTTGGGTTTGTTTTGAGCCCCAACGACTGATGGTTGGGACGGATCCACCTGATGTGGGCCCCGCACTCGAAAAACCCCAGAAATACCCGTTTCAAAAAAATAAAATAAAATTTGTATATATGTAAGCAGCCTTGCTGCTGCTGTTGTCAGGCGGGCGGGCGGGCGGGCGGACGACAAGGATCCACGGCCTCCAGCCATGGGCCCCACCTTGATGTGTATTTGCCATCTAATCCATTCATACGGTGGACCCCCTCCTCAGATGGGTCCCCTCCAAAAATGAGCCGCATCCAACGCTCAGGTGGCCCACACTGTAGAAAACAGTGGGATTGAACCTCTGCCATTGAAACCATTCTATGGGCCACATAAGTTTTGGATCAAGATGAAATTTGTGTTTTCCTTTCACTCAGGTCCGTGTGACCTTATCAACGAGTTGGATGGCATATAAACATTGTGGTGGGCCTCACTTGGGACCCACAGTGATATATGGGTTTTATTCCCACGATCCGAGCCCACGTGATATATGGGTTTTATTCCCACCGTCCAACGGACGGTGGAGCCCTGGTGCATGTGTTTTATTCACATTGTCCAGTGACAGTGGGGCCCTCCATGATGCATGTACTGCATCATTAGACCATTTGATGTATTCTAAGGCCCATGGGATTAGGCCCATTTGATGTTTTAGGGGCCCATGGGTTAAGGCCCATTGAGATGTATTAGGGCCTATGGGTTGAGGCCCATTTGATGTACATATGGGGCCCAATTGGTGTGGCCCATTTGTTACATATAAGACCCATGAGACTAGGCCCATTTGATGCAATCTAAGGCCCACGGGTTATGACCCATTGCAATGTGCATAAGGCCCATTGGTGTGGCCCATTGATGTGGCCCACTTGACGAATGAAAGGCCCATTTGATGTATTTAAGGCCCAATGGGATGAACCTAAGGCCCATTGCAATGTGTAACCCCAACCTGGTTCATGTAATGATATTCACTACGGGCTACGCCTTGGGAGCAATGTTGGTTTGACATCCACATTGCAAGGTTAATGTTGGTTAAATGTCCGCATTACGACTCTCCCTAGGGCCCATTAATAGGCCCGTACTCGTTGCATGTAGGCCGTCTAGACCCATCTGCGTTGTGAGGATAGTTAATTACTTTATTACATGTTTTATATAGTTCCATAACTCATGATCATACGCATCATATGTATGCTTGATATGAGAGGTGACTAATCATAGCATATGCCTTCGGGCAGGTTGTTTATGGGCTCCCTGTTAGACGGTGTTGTCCTACATGAGCGCACGATACGTGCAGGATCTGCTGCATGACTGGATAGCGTGATTCATCCATTTCGCATTGTGTGATATGATCACTTTACGCCCTAGCGACATCAGGGCTGTAGCCTCCACAAGCGTATCGTGGATGGTAGGATTGGATACCGGAAATCTTGTTCTACATGGGGTGCTATAGATATCCCTAGGTGAAAGTCCCTAAACCCTTATGGTACCAAGAGGTTGCTTCAACGTCTAGACCGAGTGGGTACAGGAGCGTCGAGTGCCGATTACCAGACGATTGCGCTTTCCACTGTGTCGTGGTCGGTTGGAAGGAGGTGCGGCCTTATCCGCCCGAGAGTAGGGGGCAAAGCTAAGTTGAGTTTGACCAGCTCGAGGAATGGGTCCGTTATTGACGAGCCGAGCCCGATATTGGCAGACGGATAGTGAGGTCTCTTCCACTTACCTTATTGCGCGCGATGGGGCGGCGATATGGTTTAGAGTACACTAGACCCCGGTGATATCCCAGATTAGAGTTGTATTGATATGTGGACTTAGATGAGGATTCACATGCTTGAGTTGCACTTTACATTGCATGACCTTGGTATGGCCGACATCATTCATGCTTAGCACCGCATGGCCTTGGTATGGCTAATGGTATTCATGGATCCACCTGCATATTCCGTATTACTCTGATATCGCATGATCATATTACTACCCTGCGCACACACTTTCACCACCCTCTAAGCTTTATAAGCTTATGCACGACTGTTGCGTGCCGGTTACGTTGGATCGCAGCAGCGCTGAGGCGGGAGCGCATATCAGATCAGCTTGGAGTTTTTGCCCATTATCATTGTATTTCTCTTTATGCTCATTGTACTTGTAAAGTTTTTGATCATAGTGGAAATGTAATAGAGTTTTTGGTTGTTGTTTGTGGGTTATGCCTTTAGTTATGCTTATTACAAATTAAACTGGTGTTGAAAATCCTCCTTGTAGCATCTCAGGATCGGAACCTGGCGTATGGGCGCTGGGAGCTGAGAATGGGGTTCTACGGACGCTGTCGGCGCCGGATTCAGCAAACGAAAATTTTGTGAGCCCGGTTTCTGAGTTTGGGGCGTGACATCATTCTTACAACAACTATAAATATAAAAAGACTAACTATACTCCTAAACCCAAAACAGTTATGAAATGGGTTCCTAAGGTTGCTAGCTTGGTTGCCCACACTGCTTTCAAAGCTTCAAGCCATTCAAAGTGGTACTTAGACAGTGATTGCTCCAGGCATATGACAGGCGACAAGGGTCTATTCACCAATCTTAAAGATATGACTGATGGTTCATTCACATTCGGTGATGGTAGCAACTGCAAGATTATTGGCCAAGGTACAGTTCAACTTTTTAACCTCCCTTTATTTGAGAATGTTTTATACGTTGAAGGGTTAAAACACAACTTGTTAAGCATATCTCAAATATGCGATAACAATTATAGAGTAAAATTTACTAATCAAGATTGTGAAATTTTAAATGAAAAGGGTTCTGTAATATTAACTGGTCGTAGAACTTCTGATAACTGCTACATTGTAAGTGGTTCTAGCTCATCTAATCAATCGTGTTACATGGTCCATACCGATGAGACTGTGTTATGACATAAACGCCTTGGACATGTACACTACCGTAATTTGTATAGATTGAGCCAAAGAGAACTGATAAGAGGTCTACCTAAATTACAAAAAGTAGATAAAATATGTGGCGAATGCCAAATTGGCAAACAAACTAGGAGTGCTAACAAAAAGGTGGACTCCAATGTCACATCCAAACCGATTGAACTTCTCCACATGGATCTTATAGGACCAACCAGGACGGAGAGTCGAGGTGGCAGAAAATACATACTGGTAATCGTGGATGATTTTACCAGATTCACTTGGGTAGCCTTCTTAAGGGATAAATCAGAAACCCTTGATGAAGTAAAAAGAGTTCACAAATGGATCCAAACGGAAAAAGGTTCTCAAATCTGTAAGATCAGTAGTGATCACTGATCAAAATTTGAGAATAGTAGTTTTGAGAAATTCTGTTGTGATCGGGGAATATCACATGAATTCTCTGCGCCCAAAACACCACAACAAAATGGAATTGTTGAAAGAAAAAATAGAGTGCTTCGAGAAATGGCTAATGTAATGTTGAATAGTATGAAGCTCCCTAAAAATCTTTGGGCTGAAGCTGTAAATACTGCATGCTATATAATCAACTGGGTTTATACAAGTAAGTCAAATAATAAAACGGCTTATGAAATATGGTTTGATAAAAAGCCTACTGTCAAATACTTTCGAGTTTTTGGTAGCAAGTGCTATATTTTATGAGACCATGAAAATCTGGGTAAGTTTGACACCAAAAGTGATGAAGGGATCTTTTTAGGATATGTTTTGAACAGTCGAGCGTATCGAGTTCTTAATAATTGACCAGTGTGATTCAAGAATCTATCAGTGTGGTTATTGATGATCACTTGAATACACCTGTCTCAAGTTCAGATAATGATGAAGTACTTCTAATTAATAAACCAGATTCTTCATCAAGTCAAAATAATTCTGAACTAAGGATTATTAAAGACCATCCAACTGATCAAATTCTTGGAAACCCTCTCACTGGTGTACGTACTCGTAGACAACATGAAGATATGTGTAATTATGTGTGCTTTACATCTCAGATAGAACCGGCTAACGTAAAAGAAGCTCTTACTGACGAAAACTAGATAGTTGCAATAGAAGAAGAGCTTAATCAATTTGTTAGAAATGATGTTTGGTACTTAGTTCCTATACCTTAAGATAAACATATTATCGAAACTAAGTGGATTTTTAAAAATAAGTCTGATGAACTTGGTAATATAATTCGAAACAAGGCTAGACTGGTTGTACAAGGGTACACTCAAATTGAAGGCATCGATTATGATGAAACCTTTGCCCCAGTAGCTCGTCTTGAATCAATCAGACTGTTTATATTCATTGCATGCTTTAGAAAGTTCAAAATTTATCAAATGGATGTAAAGAGTGCCTTCTTGAATGACGATTTGCATGAAGAAGTATATGTTGAACGACCAATGGGTTTTGAAGACCCTAAGAATATTGATCATGTATACCGCATAAAAAAGGCTCTCTATGGTTTAAAACAAGCTCCCAGGGCATGGTATGAAAAATTGACTAAGGTTTTACTAAGTCATAACTTTATAATGGGAAGTGTTGATAAAACTCTATTTGTAAAGAAACATAATGATCACATTTTAATAGTACAAATTTATGTTGATGATATTATTTATGGATTTACTTGTGCTAACATGACTATTGAGTTTGCAGATCTTATGAAATCTAAGTTCGAAATGAGTATGGTTGGGGAATTGAATTATTTCCTAGGGTTGCAAGTTAAACAACAACCTGAGGGTTTCTTTATCTCCCAAACCAAATATGCTCTGAACTTAATTAAAAAGTTTGGATTTGAGAATGGTAAAAATTTTGATACTCCTATGAGTATAACCTTAAAACTCTCAAAGAACTCTACAGGTAAGAAAGTAGATCCTAAATTATATCGTAGTATGATAGGTAGTTTGCTATATTTAACTACAAGCCGACCTGATATTGCATTTAGCATAGGAATTTACACTAGATATCAATCTGACCATAAAGAGTCACATTTAACTGCTGTTAAGCGGATTATGCAATATGTCGCAAGTTCAGCTAATCTGAGTCTTTGGTATCTACATGATACTAGTGTTCAATTAGCTGGTTACATTGATGCTGATTGGGCTGGTAATGTTGATGATAGGAAATCAACCAGTGGTGGTTGTTTCTATGTTGGGAACTGTTTAGTTTCTTGATAAAGTAAGAAATAAAGTTCTGTATTGCTCTCTACCGCTGAGGCTGAATACATTGCAGCAGAAAATGTATGCACTCAGCTGGTATGGATGAAAAGAATGTTATGCGATTACGGAATTGCACATGATTCTATGGTTTTATATTGTGATAATTCCAGTGCAATTAATATTTCTAAAAATCCAATCCAACATTCACAAACCAAGCACATTGACATTAGATATCACTACATTCGTGAATTAGTGGAAGAAAAGACAATTTCTTTGAAATACATTCTAACTGAGACTCAACTTGCTGACATTTTCACGAAACCGCTCGACAAAAGCAGGTTTAATAAATTGAAATTTGAGCTTGGTATGTGTAATTTGAATTGATTATTTATGCATCTCTATATCATTTTGTATATATCTGTTATTTTAAATAATTAGAATTTCAAATTTCAAGAAAATTGCATATTTTTGGTAGTGCACGACTAGTCGAGTAAATAATCGACCAGTCGTGGCACGGCCGGTCGAGAATGTCCTCGACCAGTCGTGTAGCGTAGACTGGTACTTTAATTTGGGGGAAAAACCCTTTTTTTCCTCATTTGTGCTTCTTCTCCAACAAGTCTAAACTCGACCGATCGTACCTAACTTTCTTGATCTTCAAGGTTAGTGTGTTAATTCCATTTTTCTTGTAGATTCAAGTCCATATCACTTCATTTTCATACTTGGAGTGATTTATTTCTTGTTTCTTTGAGGTTTTTGGGGTTTTCTTCACCAAAATCTAATTTGAAGAAAACCTACTCTACATCTTTTGCAACCTCTTGATTCCTTCATTTCTTACTTGTAAATGGATGTTAGAGGTAAAAAGAAAACTTCCCATGGTGCTTCAACATCTAAATCGACACCTATCACACGGCGCCACCTTTGGTCACCCGAAGATGATCCCTCCTATGTACAGGATTTACGGTTGCGCAATGTGATAGTTGAATGACCTGTGCATATTGAACATATTGCTCCATTTGAGATCTTTCCTCTTCTCCAAGTTGTAGGATGGGATAACATTCTACATTGGGGTGGGCCGGCATACCGGTCTATTGCGCAAGCTATGTTTGCATGTATTTTTAATTTTTCAACTAAAAATTTAACTTTTATTATAGCAACTAGAGAAGGTCCATTTGAAGTAGCCCGACATTTGATTGTTGGTCTAATAGACATACCTGTCATTAATGAAGGTATTCCTATTAGCTCTCTAGTTGATAAGCTATCTGAATCAGAAAAACGTAAGCTAACTATTGCATTATGCAATATAGATGCGCAATGGAGTCAAAATGGAAATGTGCTTGCTTCAAAGTATTTGTTACCCAGATACAGGGTCCTTCACAGGATATTTATTTCAAATATTTATCCTCGTTTTGGTAACAAACCCGAACTCACCTCTTTCATGGTTCAGATTTTGCATTCCATCATCTCTGGTATATCTATCTGTGTAACGACTTGGAAAATTCCGTACAAAGACCCGAGTACCACCTTAGGCAAAAATCACTCAAGACCAAATCCTTTAGAAATTAGACGAGAATTAACTAGTGCTAAACGAGTTTACTTGTGGAATTAGCACTAATCACTTTAAATACAATCTGTAAGACCCAAAACTTGTAGAATCATTGACGCTAGGTTACCCTAAAATCTAGGATCAAACTCTATACCCGGTTGTTCTCGGGAGCACATTGAAACTCCGTATCGGACCTGGACCGCACGTCGAAAGTCTGACAACCGTGAAACCATACCGTTATGACCGCTTAGTTGGACTTGACTACCACCTCGGAAATCAAGTCCTAATTATGTCCAGAAACGCACAACTTACACCTGGATTGAAGTGTGTGAGAAACGTGAATATCTTTAGAAAATAAATTCGGATTTAAGTAAACTGAGTCGTATTGCTTGCAGACCAAAAATAAGGATTCAGACTGTTAGAATCTGACCCAAATACATGCTCGGATCATGGAAAATTTCCCATACATGGCAATGTGCCTGTGGCCCTAATCGAGTGCCGGTGACCGTTGAACTGAAACTGGTCCGCCACGGTCGATCTGAAAATCTGATCGGGCTAAAAATTTAACCTGACATACATCCACTATAAGGGAGCTTAAGTCCGACCGCACGGGAAAAAGGAGGCTCCGGAAGTGCTCCGTTGAGCCGAAACAGACAAGTTTTGGTTATAACCTAAGTATACCTCGACCCTAGGGCCATTGAATTCAGAAAAGAGCCTATATAAGGGCTTTAAACCCTCTCCCATCCCATACCTACGAATTTGAGAAACCCTAACGAGAGAAGAAAGAAGAAAGAGAAGGAAAGAGAGAGAAAGTGAGTGAAAGAGAGGGAGTGGTTCTGAAGAATTGTTCCTACTATTCTATGTGCTTGTCCATCACTACCAAATAACTATTACGGAAATTCTGACTTCGTTCTTATGTAAGAAAACCTAATCTTAATCTGTTCTAGGGTTTTATTTGTTGCAAGTAGCGAAATAGCTGACTTAGCTCGTGCTACAGGTTGTCATTCCATCGTTGATGAAGACTTAGAGTCTCTATTAAATTCGTTACGCTTCTATGGCATAAGGTGCGGACTATAGACGTATAGGTTATGTTTTTCAAAGCTTTCAATGTCGGTTAATGATAGATTCCTGACGTGGATGTTATTTCATATGCAAAATGCAATGTTTGTCTTGCGTTTCAGTTATATACGAACTATGTGGAGTTTAGCGTATTCTTTGTATTTGTAGAAAGTACCGTATACATATGAAATTTGAAAGTGTGTTTGCCATGATTAATCACCATGTGGTATATACTAGTTATATGTGTAACAACTCCTTGGCGAAAGGATTTGCCCTAATATATGTTTGGGCCAACTTACGTTATGTAGGTTAATAAGTGTAGTCTAGGTGTTTGTGAAAATGCTTGTATAAGTAAGTACTTAGGAGATAGTTCTTTAGGTGGGTGTTGAGATAGGATTCTCAACTACCTTAGGGATGTGTATGATTTCCTCCATGCAAGTTGTTTAGTTTCCTCGCTTTACTTGTGAAAGGCATGTGTATAGATTCTTGTTTATATTGCATCTTATAACATGCTCGATAATATGATTGGACTACTTGGTTACTCCTCTTCTAACTACTTCACCTGCTTATTGGTTAAGGTTGAATGTGTATGTGGCTATGCTATGGTCCAGGCAATCGGTAACAAGCTTTGAGTTCGTAGCTGAGATTTATTCGCCACGTAGGACGTGTTTGACGAACCCGAGCTGTACTGAGTGGTCGGCAGCGGTTAGGCCACACAGGGCGTTTACGCACTTCATGTCGATTAACTTAAGGTGCGCTCGTAATAGTCTAGCTCGTCAAGTAACCCGATTGACTCGATGTATGTTCACCATATATGGACGCTCCTGCTTGAACCTAAGGTACCAAACTCACCAGTGAAAACTTCGTTAACCTTGGTACCTCGATCCGCTAAGACTCATGAGCCGGACATGGTGGTATGGGACACTGTGGTCGAGTTGCAGGCCTACGCTGGGATGACGAGCCTCCTCGTAGTGACCAGTGAGTAACACCAACTTGTGAGCCGAATACGGTGGTATGAGACACTGTATTCGAGCTGTCGGCCTACACTGATCAGGTGACGAGCCCTTTGTAGTGACCTCGAGCATACTCTAAGACTACGATGAGGCGATGAGCCTTTCCGTAGCAACTAGAGTATAAATTAGGCATGCACTGATCAAATGACGAGCCCTTTGTAGTGACCTAGAACCGTAACATCGTATGAAATTTGCTGAGACTGACGACCCTAGAATGGATCATTGTTTGGGAAATGATATAAGGGAGGTACCTTAGTTTCCCAATCTTGTAGTATGAAAGGGACTAATAAGAACTTGGTAATTACGCTCATAACATTGCACTGCAAGTGCGCCGGGTTGAAGAGCACAGAGGGAAGAAAGCATGCCGTGACCGTTAGATGGTGTCACACAAGGGAGTGTAGGCGAGGGCATGCATCATGAATACATTTCATCCTTGCATTAATAAGAGTATCTAGTAATGTCTGATATGTCTGCTTTATCATTACTGTTTGACTGAGTTGATAACATGTTAACCTTTGCTCTATGATTCCACTAAGTTGATCACTCACTCCCACGTTCTAGGACGGTATTCTGAACACCCACCAGACTCTGTCTTAGTTGCAAATGACGATGCGACTCAGGAGGTGGAGCCTGATTACTATGGCAATCAGGATGCGTTCTCGTATATGCAGTTCTCCGGCGGTCTCTCTTAGGCCGTCCTATTCGGCGGGGCTACAGGGCTTATCATTGTAGTTGAACTATTTTTGACATTTTGTCACTTGAACTATTACATGTATATGATGACTCAGTGATGTGTTCATACTCTGGAGACCGATAGTGATCCTTTTTGGCTCATATACGTTTATATACATATTTCAGTCTTCCGCTTGCATTGTATAAATTGATCTGGAGTATGAATTACTGTTTTGGTATAATCCCACTCATGATTAATGCACTAACACAGACAACATTTAATCATAAGGATATATGTTGCATAAGTGATGTTTTAGAACTCGGGAGTTGAGTTGCTACTCAACCCCCGATTTTCAGGGCGCTACAATCTGTCTTCCTTCTTTGATCTGTCATTCCATTATACAATTTCGTCTCCATCGTAGACGCAGTGATATTCCTTTTGCATATCTTATGACTATGTTAGTCACTCATATGTTAGTAGTTATGCCTGTTGGAGAGGCTCCCATCCAGCACCTTATTTTTAACAATTCTAATATCAACAAAATGAATTTGAGGTTGGCTGATGGCCAAGTCAATGAGGGTGTTGGTGGAGTTGAAGCTGTGAATGAAGAGGAAGACGATTTACCTCTAGATGATATTAATATGGATGATATCTTTAATGAGCTTGAATCATATTCTGAGGCTGACTTTGATTATCAACCTTCTGATTTTGCTGAGAGGTTGCATTCTCTTGAGGATCAGGTGGCTCAGATTCATGTAACCCAGGATTCACAATTTTCTTATATGCATAAATATATGAGGCGTATTAATAAGGGTTTATATCAAATTGATCCATCTATTCATGCCCCCTCTTCAGGATCTGATTAGTATTTTCTAATTCTAGATTGTAATAATTCTAATGATACTTTGATTCCTTTTAGTTTGTGGGATTGTCTTTTCTTAAACTTGAATGATGTTGATTAATGATACTTGAACTTTACTTGCTTATGAATTTTCATATCTTGCTCATTTCTTCTTCCTTGTTTATCTACATCCTATTTCATGTATAGGGTTCTTCCTTTGTCATATTGTGACAAAAAGGGGGAGAATTTTGACATGCTTGATATGTGGTGTTTGTGATTTAAGGCATGTGGATTGTAAATGGAGGATAGGAGTAAGGGGGAGTAGTAGTAAAGCAAATGATTGCTTCTTTCTTTTATAACTGGTGCATGATTCTTTAACCAGGTTGATTGGTTTATATTGTGCATGATTCTTTGTGTGTATAATGCCTATGTTTATGTGGAGTGTTTTTTGTGTTTTGTCACAAATTTGACAAAGGGGGGTGTTTTGTCAAAATTTGAAAAAGGGGGAGATTGTAAGTGCTATGGGTTCCAGCTCCTGTAATTGTCAAATTTTGTAGTGCTAAAACCTCTCTTGGAATCTGTCTTGTTTAGCTCTCCTACATAATGAAGACTGTGCATCACTCTAGAACAAAAAAATTTTACTTCAAGAAATGCAAGTTTACATGGTCATGTTCAAGTATAACAACAAGTTCAAGATTCATAGATCAAGCTCCAAGTCAAGACAAAGTCTTTTTCTTTGGACCTCAAGCTCAAGACTAAAGAGGTTTCATATTCAAGCTTCTTAAAGTTACAATTTCAAGATTCAAATTGAAGCTTTAAAAGGTTTCAAGTTCAAGCTTCATCATGTAATGATCACAAGCTTCGTGAACTTTAACGATCAACTATCAACTGAAGGAAAAGAAGTTTCAATGTTCATACTTCATGAATAAAGGTATGAATGACCTTAGATTGACCTTAGGGTAGGTCATTTTGAATACATAATTCAATTATATCATTTTATAAGTGAATGGTCTATTTCTTGACTAATCGTGGACTTTGTTCGACTAGTCCTAACACTGGTTCGACCAGTCTAAGAAATTCAACAACCAGTCCTAAGTTTGTTGTAAAATTTTTTAAATTGTTTGTTAAGCCACGACTAGTCCTGGAGACTGCTCGACCGATCGTGTGTACAGTGCTTGACTCGTTCACGACCAGTCCTGTAGCTACGACTCAAAGTCCAACAACTATTCCAGGTTTCACATGGTCAGTCATTAGCAGGTCACGACCAGTCATGGAGGTCCCTCGACCGGTCGTGGAACGACTTTATCCGATCACACTCAAAATTTCAAAATTCTGTTGGTCCTACGACCAGTCATAGTGTCGACAGGACCAGTCGTGAATGCGATTTCTTCACCTATAAATAGACGACGAATTTCAGAGTTTTTCATTCAATTCAAGCTAAATCAATACGGTACTCTGAGAGATAAGTTAGTCATTATTTTAAGCTATATTGTGCATATTTAATATTCTCTTTTATTAGCTTTGTTATATTTGATTTTGTATTCTATATTCCATTCATATTTGAAAAAGGGATTAAGATTTACCCTATTCTTGGAATCAAAATCAAATAGAGCTAGCCCAACTTGATTTAATTTAAAATCAATTTAGAACTTAGAACCATTTCATAAGTGAGTTTGGACATTGAACTTCTACATTGAACTTATACTTCGACTCGGTTCTTCCAGGCTACATCAAAGAGAATATCCAGGTATTTTATAGTTTTTGTAAATTCCTTTATTTTGGTTTTCATTGAGATTGAGCCAAAAAAATCTCATTGTTTTGGTTTATCTGAAGTGATCCAGAAAACTCAGATGAAAGTGCCATAGTTTGTCAATTAGCGTGAGTGTTGAGTTTGCTAGACTACAGAGCCTTATAGGAAGATCAATTCAAAGCGTCTACCTCAACTGGATGTGTGCAAGCTCGCCACAGGTAAATCTAAGCCTCACATCCCATGTCTCAAAACACAAGGTAAATAAAACCCTTAAAACAAGTTAGAACATCAAAGGGTTTTTAAGTAGTTAAGAAAACTTTTTCAAAATAAGAAAATCTCTAAGTTTTCTTACTTTGTTGATTTTATCGATACACAACTCGATATGATCGACCTGCGTTGTCGATGTCCTCGATGACAAATCGATTCCATCGGAATGAGGACAAAAGTGTCCAGCAACCACATGTATATCTGGATGGATTTATCGATGTATCGATATACCTAACGATATCATCGATATTTGAATATCGAGTCCATCGAAGGTGACTCGATAATATCGACAGGCAGATCTCTGCTGCCCCTGTTTTAACTTAAGAATATCATATGTGCATCGATATATCGAAGCCCCTTCGATACCATCGAAGTTCAAATCTCGATGATATCGGAAGGCTCTTGATGATATTGGTTATGGGCATGAAGTTTTTCAGCAAAATATTTCAGGATAATTTATCTTTGATCGAGGGTCACTCGATTAAATCGATATTCAAATATCGATGATATCAATACAACATTGATTGCATAGAACAAGGACATAAACTGTTCAGTAAGCTTAAAGAGAAATCCGTTGGATTTATCAATGCATCGACATGAGTATCGATATCATCGACATTCAAATTCCGATGATCTCGAAGGTCCCTCGATCATTCATGTAAACCTGAAATATTTCAAAGACAAGTCTCTCTCATCTTCAAATGCTGAGGAATCGAACCTCGTTTCGATAATATCGAAGTTCGAAATCCGATGACATCGATACTTGTATCAATTCCATCGACCAGCTGGCAAAAGGTTTCAAAGCGTATGACATTTGAGTTTGTGTCATCGAACGACCCATCGATACAATCGAGAGTATACGCTCGATGATATCGAATCCGCTCGATGATATCGAACTCTGTTATAAATGTGACCGTTTTATATCCGTTGGAACCTTTTGCCTGTATAAATATGACTAGTCTATTGTTGCTGGTAGAGAAAGAAGAGAGTGCTTTTGAGTGTTTTACCTTAGATCATATACCCAAAGTCCTTTCTCTCAGGGAAGTTCATCCTCCAATCCACCCTCATCATTGACATTCAATAGAGTGGATTGGAAAATGAACTTCCGCATTCAAGGATCCTCTAGCTACTACCTAATGGCAAATCATTAAGCTGGGATGCCTTGAATGTATAGATGATCGGAATCACTCTATCTTCCTTATAGGAAAATATTTTGTGGAGTAGGATTTTGTCTTAACCTTGACCCAATCCGAAGCCATGTATTAGTACATCATCTGAGTTGCGGATCAAGGAAGCAGAAAATTCTTCATCAACAAGGAGGAGATCTTCGTCAACATGTTGAATGAGACTCATCCACTTATTTGTAAGTTATTAGAGTCCAGAGGACACTTGTGACCATTCCTTTTTAGGATTGGATCTAAGGTGTTTTTCACCTTATGAAGCCCTCATAGGAGGCCTCCGGCGGAAGTGTACGTAGTGGGTGAGTTGTGTTGACCCTTGCTCTGTGGAGAGCATAAACAGTTAGGTTCCTTGTGGGGATCCTTGGCGAGTATAAACAGTTAGGTTCCTTGTGTAGATCCTTGGCCATTGTGCCTAAAATTGGGTGCTATGTGTTGACCCTTTCTCAAGGAGCATAAACAGAGGTTCCTTGTGTGGATCCTCGGCCAGTGTTCCTAAAATTGGGTGCTATGTGTTGACCCTTGCTCGGGGAGCATAAACAGTCAGTCTTGGAGTAGGTTATAAAGGTTGAAGGTGAACCTGATTTAAAACCTTAGGTTTGAGGTGAACCACTGTGAAACCTCCTTAGTGAAATCCGACACACTCAAGGGTTGAGTGCATCTGCCGGGAGTGGAGTAGACAAGTAGTCGAACTAATATAAAAATGACTATCTTTGAGATTGTTATTGTCTTTCATTTATTTATGTGTTTTCCTTGAATGCTTTTATATCTAATTATCTGAGATCACACCTCACACACACGCACAGTTTTATCCATCATAAACTATTTTACATATTGTTCAGCTTTCAAATAGTTTGTGATTGGATCCTCTACCGAGCTTGGAAGCCAGTAGAGTTACTCTTGAGTAATCCTAATATATGCTTGTTGTTAGGATTAGAGTGATAGGATCTTAAATTATTATAAAATTCTTAAAAAGTCCTATTCACCCCCTTCTAGGACATATTGGCATATTCCTACTTCAAGTAAAGACCGTTATTTCAATTGGTATCAGAGCGGGTCTCTCTTTAAGGGCTTCACCGCCTAGAGAGTGATCTTAACTGTAGTTAGGAATATGGATAAAGGAGAGGGCTCATTGGTCACTAGGCCTTTAGTATTTAATGGATCAAATTATGCATACTAGAAGGCTAGGATGCACTAGTTTCTGAGATCTTTGGATCATGATGTTTGGGATATAGTTGAAAGTGGATATGTGCCACCATCTGAACAAATTGTACTTGACAATGGCACAACCATCACAAAACGCAAACCCAAAGAGAAGTGGACAATGTTCGATAAAGAAAAACAAACTGCTGAAGCGAAAGCTATGAACGCGATCTACTGTGCGGTGTCCCAAGATATATTCAATCAAATAAGTATGTGTGGGACATCCAAAGAAGCATGGGATCTATTAGAAACAACCCATGAAGGCACAAGCACTGTGAAGAGGTCCAAACTACAACTACTGACCTCACAGTTCGAAAGTCTCAGAATGGAAGAGCATGAGACCTTCATGGAGTTCTTCACAAAGTTGAATATCATTTGTAACTCCATGGGTGGATTAGGAGAAAAAGTTCCGGTTCAAAAAATCTGTAGGAAAATACTTAGATCACTACCGGAATGGTTTAATCCCAAAGTAACAACTATTGAAGAGTGTAGGAATATTGATGAAATGAAAGTAGAAGAACTGGTAGGTTCCCTACAAACTTTTGAACTACACTTCAAACAAACCCATAAATTTAAAACTACTGTTATAAAAACTTCAAAGAAAATAACAAATGAGGAAAGTAGAAGTGAAAAGGGTGATGAAGATGAGGAAGTGGCTTTGCTGGCACAAATATTCAGGAAATTCTTTCAGAAGAATCGTGGTCGTCCTACCAGAGGAAGAAAGATGGACAACAGACCTTCTACAAGAAAATTTGGTAAAAGGACCAAAGAACCACAATGTTATGCCTGTCAGAAGTACTGTTTACTGAATGCCCAAACTGAAAAACTAAGGGCAAGGCAATGACTGCTATATGGGATGATACAGAAGAGTCAAACTCAAAATCTAGTGACTCTGAGAGCGATGGTGACAAAAAATCTTTGAAAATTCTTATGGTCTCCACCACTCCAATCATTCCCATTGAAACTGAAAATGAGAAGGAACCACAAGCACTGAATCATTTCCATCTGATAATGAGGAATATGAAGAGGAAGAAGAGAAACAGGATAAACTACAGGATGCTTACAATCAACTCTATATTCATAGCATCCACATCCTTAAAAGACTTGGAATGTTTGAAAGCAAAAAGGAATTGTTGTAAAGAGATCTAGACAAAACCTTGGAAATTAATACACATCTAATCAATGATTTATAGTAATATCATTCAGACAATGATAAGTTGGAAAGAAGCAACCTATCCCTAAAAACAGAATCATCAAAGCTTACTAAACAAGTTGAATTATTAAAAGATGAAAATGAGCATCTCCAGAATGAGAATCATACACTCCGTTTTGATTTAGAGAAATCTAGAAAATTTGCTAAAATAAACTATAAATTTTCCCAGAGTGGTGATAAGGTAGAAAAATTGTTATGAATGGGTAGAAGAGGAAAAGACAAGAGTGGCCTAGGGTATGATAAAACTAAAATAAGAACTGAAAACGCAGCACCATTAATTGAAAAATCGACTGCTTCAGGTAGTAATATGAGAACTACTCCAGTTTGTCATTTATGTGGTGATTTGGGCCATTATAAGTTTGAGTGCTTAACACCTAGAAGGACTCCACATTACTCTGGTCAAAATCATGTTGGTAAATTCAAACCAATCAGAGAAATACAGAATGTCAAAAGTCCACTTAGGAGACTGCTTAAAAGAAATATTCATCCATCACCACCTAGAATAAATGACGGAATGATGGAGTCAGTGGATCAAGTGGGTAAGATAAACATGAAAACTAAATCTACCCCAGTAAAAAATTCTGTCTGAAAATGGGTAGTAAAAGAAAAGTTGAATTGCTTGATAACTCATTCTATACCCTGAAATGTCAAGCATGAAAAGACAAGACCAGGTCATGCATCAAGATCTGGATATTTGTTGAATGATGCAATTTCGCTGTGCTCTTAATGATATATTTGAGGTTCCTCACCTCAATCTTTTTGTATATATAAACATCCTAATGTTTATAATTGAGTTGTACAAATGCTTGTACAAAATTTTGATGTGTATATTGATTTAAAAGATATTCTATTTTATACATAAGGTTATGGAAGTGTGGAAAAATCAAAATTATTTATCTTTGATATGTTCTTCGATATGTCATTCTCGATTAATCGATCAAGGGTCAATATCATCGGCGCCTGTCTGGAATGTGAAGAGCCATATGATCGAGAGTGATATCAAAGACGGTCTCGATATCATCGAGGGAGTTACATCGATATCATCGGCACACTGGTCGATGATATCGAAGACTGCAACCCGATAAAAGGCGGTTGAGCGAAAAAGTTTATCTGAAAAGGGCATTTCATTTTATGCTCATCTCCTTAGCTGGAGGTACATCACGGATTCCGGTCCTCAAGAACTGGTATTATCCTTCCATCCCTTCCATTCCAGAGTCTATCTTGCTTTTTGGTCAGGTATTTTCAGTTTCCTTAAAAGAGGAATTTTGTCCGTTCTTCCCAAATCTGTCTTTATGGGTAAGGACAAGGAAACGGTGTTGGGTCCTGGGGAGTCGTCCAGAGCCTCTCGACGAAAGACCTTTGCCTTAAAAGAAAAGGCAAGAGCTCCTGAACGTGGAATCCCCACTCGTCAGAGATCTTGACAAACTTCATGTGGTGGGTCCCAGTCCGAAACACCAGCACCTTCTCCGGCTAGCTTAAATCCACGTCCAGCAAAATACATGGGGTAGGAAGCTCATTCACGAGTGGAAGGTAGATAGGGATTGTTTAAAACCATACAATCTAGAATCCCTGTTTGCTACAATTAATTGGTTGCCCGTTCTAGACTTCGGTGGGGCGTGCCATCTGGAACGCACACGCAACTTTTTCGCCGCTTGTCACTCACCCGTGTCTGATCCTCCTTCAATCATGGTTTCTCTTGATAGTGATGACGTACTGATCACTCCTGCTATAATTACAAATATCCTAGGGCTGGAAATGTCACCCGATGGTCTCTCTGAAATGGACCTCGAACACATTGAAATTCGGTCCATGGTCACTAAATACCTCTGTCATGGTAGAGACATTCCTTGGTACCAAGGAAATGCATTGAAATCTAAGTTCATGGAACTGCGATTTCGGGTCTTGCATGGTATCTTCACCATAAACATCTATCTTAGAAGTACCAACCGGTTTGATCTCACAGGATTCATGACCATGATAGTATATTCAATAGCCAACGGGATAAAAATCTGCCTCCCGACTCTGATTGTACATCAGTTGGTCTACGTCGTTCATACATCCAGGGATCTTCACATGCCCTATCCCTGGATCATAGACATGGTATGCAATGCCATCGACTTTCCAACTACTAGTGATCCAGAACTTTCCCTCCAAGTCTTCAATAAGAACAACATTCATAGGATGAATTTGAAGTTCCACAAGTATCCTGAGGATCCAGAAGAAGGCATTCAAGAAGGAGCAGGAAGTGAAGGTGATGCTCTCGGTGAAAGAGATGAGGCTGCTGGGCACGAACCTTCTGCGTCCCATCAAGAACCGTCAACATCAACTCCCGGGCATGCTAAAGGATTAAGATGCATCAAGACAGAATTGGGGCAATACAGCACGATGTAGCTCAACTAAAAGAGTCTGTGGATACACGACTCACTGTCTTAGAACGCATGGTCAACGGAGTGCAGCAGACAATACAACAGTTGGTTGATCTACTCACTTGCCGGCACGATGACATGGCACCGTCTTCCTCGGCTCCATAAGTACTGGTTTCTGGATGCTATCACATACACTTCACTCTTATTTTTGCGTATGAACATTAGTATCTTTTTGGATGTTCCGCACTTTCATAAGTGTATGTGATAACTTACTAACTTGCACAATCTAAATAGTCTTTCTGTATGTGTGTTGCCCATGGATGGGGAAAAAACTGATGTTGGATTTTGGGTGCCCATGAGTGGGCTTGGTAGTTTTGTTGGGATAACTGTTAAGCTACTGCCAATCTAGGGTAGTATATGTTTTGGATATTTTGAATATGGCTGGGTATAATTCACATATTTAGTGTCATTCTTATGCTTTAAGATCCCTTGGTTTATCTAGTGTCCGATATGAAATGCATGTGATGTTTTTTTAATGGTTATGTTATCTGCTTATATCACTACTCTATTTTGTCTGATATGCATACATTATTTTTGAATATGATGTCTGATTAAACTCTGCTGATCATTATATATCTTTACTTTATATTTGTATGTTCTCTAAATGGTGGTTCTCCCAAATACTTCAAACTTCAGCCAAAATCTACTCTTATACTATCCTTTGTCAAATGACTAACAAAAAAGGGGAGAACAATTCAAACACCCCGAACAGAAAATTGTATATCTACTTGAATGGTGTTGTAGGTATTAGGGGGAGCAGCTGCATCAAGATAAGGGGAGCAGCTTCTGAATCGGTCTGAATGATTATGTGTGTGCCCACTAGATTAAATTGTAAAATTGTGTAAAGTGTATGTGCACACAATTTAGGATGTCAGTATAGAAGTTGTTCTAGGGTGTTTTGGTATTTTGTCATGTAATTGACAAAAGGGGAGATTGAAAGTGCCCTGGTTTGTCAATTAGTGTGAGTGTTGAGTCAGCTAGACTGCATAAGCTCATAGGAAGATCAATTCAAAGCGTCTACCTCAACCGGATGTGTGCAAGCTCGCCATAGGTAAATCTAAGCCTCACATCCCATGTCCCAAAACACCAGGTAAATAAAACCCTTAAAACAAGTTAGAACATCATAGGGTCTTGAAGAAGTTAAGAAAACTTTTTTAAAATCAGAAAATCTCTAAGTTTTCTTGCTTTGTCGATTTTATCGATACACAGCTCGATATGATCGACCTACACTATTGATGTCCTCAATGCCAAATCGATTCCATCGGAATGAGGACAAAAGTGTCTAGCAATCACATGTATATCTGGACGGATTTATCGATGTATCGATATACCTAACGATATCATCGATATTTGAATATTGAGTCCATCGAAGGTGACTTGATAATATCGACAGACAGATCTTTAGTGCCCCTGTTTTAACTTAAGAATATCATATGTACATCGATATATCGAAGCCCCTTCGATACCATCGAAGTTTAAATCTCGATGATATTGGAAGGCTCTCGATGATATCGGTCATGGGCATGAAGTTTTTGAGCAAAATATTTCAGGATAATTTATCTTTGATCGAGAGTCACTCAATTAAATCGATATTCAAATATCGATGATATCGATACAGCATCGATTGCATCAAACAAGGACATAAACTGTCCAGCAAGCTTAAAGAGAAATCCGTTGGATTTATCAATGCATGAACATGAGTATCGATATCATCAACATTCAAATTCCGATGATCTCGAAGGTCCCTCGATCATTCTTGTAAACCTGAAATATTTTAAAGACAAGTCCCTCTCATCTTCAAATGCCGAGGAATCGAACCTCGTTTCGATAATATTGGAGTTCGAAATCCGATGACATCAATACTTGTTTCGATTCCATTGACTAGCTGGCAAAAGGTTTCAAAGCTTTTGACATTTGAGTTTGTGTCATCGAGAGGCCTGTCGATATAATCGAGAGTATACACTCGATGATATCGAACCCGCTCAATGATATTGAACTCTGTCATAAATGTGACCATTTTATATCCGTTAGAACCTTTTGCCTATATAAAGAGGACTTGTCTATTGTTGTTGGTAGAGAAAGAAGAGAGTGCTTTTGAGTGTTTTACCTTAGATCATATACCCAAAGCCCTTTCTCTCAAGGAAGTTCATCCTCCAATCCACCCTCATCATTGACATTCAATAGAGTGGATTGGGGAATAACTTCTGCATTCAAGGATCCTCCAGCTACTACCTAATGGCAAATCATTAAGCTGGGATGCCTTGAATGCATAGATGATCGGAATCACTCTATCTTCCTTATAGGAAAATATTTTGTAGAGTAGGATTCCGTCTTAACCTTGACCCAACCCAAAGTCGTGTATTGGTACATCATCTGAGTTGCAGATCAAGGAAGCAGAAGATTTTTCATCAACAAGGAGGAGATCTTCATCAACGTGCTGAATGGGACTCATCCACTTATTTGTAAGTTATTAGAGTCCAGAGGACACTTGTGATCATTCCTTTTTAGGATTGGGTCTAAGGTGTTTCTCACCCTATCAAGCACTCGTAGGAGGCCTTCGGCGGGAGTGTAAGTGGTGGGTGCGTTGTGTTGACCCTTGCTCTGTGGAGAGCATAAACAGTTAGGTTCCTTGTGTGGATCCTTAGCCAGTGTGCCTAAAATCGGGTGATATGTGTTGACCCTTGCTTAGGGAGCATAAACAGAGGTTCCTTGTGTGGATCCTTGGCCAGTGTTCCTAAAATCGGGTGCTATGTGTTGACCCTTGCTTGGGGAGCATAAACAGTCTGCCTAGGAATAGGTTGTAAAGGTTGAAGGTGAACCTGATTTAAAAGCTTAGGTTTGAGGTGAACCACTGTGAAGTTTCCTTAGTAAAATCCGACACACTCAAGGATTGAGTGCGTCTGCCGGGAGTAGAGTAGACAAGTAGTTGAACCACTATAAAAATGACTGTGTTTGAGATTGTTATTGTTTTTCATTTGTTTATGTGATTTCCTTAAATGCTTTCATATATGATTATCTGAGATCACACGTCACACACACGCACAGTCATATCCATAATAAACTAGTGTGCATATTGTTCAGCTTTCAAATAGTTTGTGATTGGATCCTCTACCGGGCTTGGAAGCCAGTAGAGTTAGTCTTGAGTAATCCTAATATATGGTTGTTGTTAGAATTAGAGTGATAGGATCTTAAATTATTATAAAATTCTTAAAAAGTCCTATTCACCCCCCTCTAGGACATTTTGGCATATTCCTACTTCAAGTAAAGAAGTGTGGGGTTTTTAAAATTGTGTAAGCCCACTTGAAAGACACAATTGTGAGGGTTTTAGGTGAACATGGAAAAACCTATTTTCATAGTGAACGCTAATATCCACTGTGTGAGGATATTAGGAGTGGAGTAGTCGTGTGGCTGTTGTTTAACAGTTGGTATACACACAAGCAAACCACTATAATTCTTCGTGTCTTGTGATTTGAATGTTTGTTTATTTTCTATATCTTTTATCCTTCAAGATTGTGGGATGTATTTGTGGATGTGAATGTTGTAATCTTTACATTTCAGCATTGTGGGAAATGTTTTAATAGCTTAGATTTCCTTTCTTGCTATTTTCTTTTTATTCCTCTTTAGTTTGAGTTTTTGATACACAAATCGTTCTAGTAAGGTTGTCCTGCCATAAACCCTTGGTTTTTATGGTGTAAAGTTGTCCTTAGAACAACATTTGTATCAACATCTCAATACTAGAATTTTGAGGTTATTACTTTCTTTATTAATTTACATTTCATTTGGCTATCTTATTGTTTAATTCCACTGTTATTTTTTAAATTTGGCATAGTCCTATTCACCCCCCCCCCCCCCCCCTCCAGGACATATAGGTCGGCCTTTTCTATTATAATATTCACCATAAAAGCATAAAATAGATTACAACATTCACACACATAAACAAATACAACCATCCGCCACAACTCCAGGAATTATAGTGGTTCGTGTGTGTACACCAACTGTTCAAAAACAGCCACACGACTTCTCCACTCCCAATATCCACACCCATGGGATATTGGCTTTCACTAAGAAAGAAGGTTTTCCAAGGTTCACCTTAAAACCTTTACAGATGTGTTTTTCAATGAGCTTACACAATTAAAAAAAAAAAAAAAAAACCCACGCTGAGATTCTAGCTGATCACAGTCAAAACCACAAATAGAGATTTTCCTGGTTGAATCTCACAAACCAAAAATATAGAAAATAAAATTAATACTTATATGAAGAATGATCTTTGATGTAGCTGGTAGAACTGCTTTTTTTTATAGACGAAGATGTCAAAAGTTCAATCTCACGGAAGAAGGGGTTTTAGGTCTAAATGAATTTTAAATTAAATCCAACCTTAGGCTACTTGGATTCAATTTCTTGGATCTCACATAGGGTTAAATCAAAATTTCCCTTTTAAATCAAATAGAATGGAATCAAGAGATCAAGAAATTAAATAAACTAAAAAGCTATTAAAATAAATTTTAAATACCTCACAATAGCTTCTCAATAGTGGGGACTTATCTCTCAGAGAGGTGCCTTGAATTGGATTGGAATGAATGAAAAATTCTGAGAAACGTTCACTATTTATAGGTTGCAAATCGGTTCCCTTGACTGGTCTAAGGTTCGGCTTGACTGGTCCTAGCCGAACGACATTTCAAATTTTCTGGTGCGATCAGATAAAACAAACCCTCGACTGGTCGAGTGAATAAAAAATGCGTTGCTGAATTTCAACTCAAGTAACACTTGACTGGTCGAACCAGTCTCCATGACTAGTCGAGTAGGGTACTCGACGGGTCGAGGACCTACCAGAAAATTCTGAAAATTTGAATTTAAATTTGGACTGGTCGAGAAAAACCCTGAACTCGTCGAGCCAGTGCCTAGACTAGTCGAACCAAGACTAGGACTAGTCGAAGAAAAGCCTAAATAATGTACAATGACCTAAATTAAATATTCAATGATAATGACCTAATCCTAAGGTTTTTTTGGGTCATGTATACCTTAAATTCTTAAAAAGTCCTATTCACCCCCCTCTAGGACATATTGGCATATTCCTACTTCAAGTAAAGAAGTGTGGGGTTTTTAAAATTGTGTAAGCCCACTTGAAAGACACAATTGTGAGGGTTTTAGGTGAACCTGGAAAAACCTATTTTCATAGTGAACGCTAATATCCACTGTGTGAGGATATTAGGAGTGGAGTAGTCGTGTGGCTGTTGTTTAACAGTTGGTGTACACACAAGCAAACCACTATAATTCTTCGTGTCTTGTGATTTGAATGTTTGTTTATGTTCTATATCTTTTATCCTTCAAGATTGTGGGATGTATTTGTGGATGTGAATGTTGTAATCTTTACATTTCAGCATTGTGGGGAATGTTGTAATAGCTTAGATTTCCTTTCTTGCTATTTTCTTTTTATTCCTCTTTAGTTTGAGTTTTTGATACACAAATCGTTCTAGTAAGGTTGTCCTGCCATAAACCCTTGGTTTTTATGGTGTAAAGTTGTCCTTAGAACAACATTTGTATCAACATCTCAATACTAGAATTTTGAGGTTATTACTTTCTTTATTAATTTACATTTCATTTGGCTATCTTATTGTTTAATTCCACTGTTATTTTTTAAATTTGGCATAGTCCTATTCACCCCCCCCCCCCTCCAGGACATATAGGTCGGCCTTTTCTATTATAATATTCACCATAAAAGCATAAAATAGATTACAACATTCACACACATAAACAAATACAACCATCCGCCACAACTCCAGGAATTATAGTGGTTCGTGTGTGTACACCAACTGTTCAAAAACAGCCACACGACTTCTCCACTCCCAATATCCACACCCATGGGATATTGGCTTTCACTAAGAAAGAAGGTTTTCCAAGGTTCACCTTAAAACCTTTACAGATGTGTTTTTCAATGAGCTTACACAATTAAAAAAAAAAAAAAAAAAAAAAACCCACGCTGAGATTCTAGCTGATCACAGTCAAAACCACAAATAGAGATTTTCCTGGTTGAATCTCACTAACCAAAAATATAGAAAATAAAATTAATACTTATATGAAGAATGATCTTTGATGTAGCTGGTAGAACTGCTTTTTTTATAGACGAAGATGTCAAAAGTTCAATCTCACGGAAGAAGGGGTTTTAGGTCTAAATGAATTTTAAATTAAATCCAACCTTAGGCTACTTGGATTCAATTTCTTGAATCTCACATAGGGTTAAATCAAAATTTCCCTTTTAAATCAAATAGAATGGAATCAAGAGATCAAGAAATTAAATAAACTAAAAAGCTATTAAAATAAATTTTAAATACCTCACAATAGCTTCTCAATAGTGGGGACTTATCTCTGAGAGAGGTGCCTTGAATTGGATTGGAATGAATGAAAAATTCTGAGAAACGTTCACTATTTATAGGTTGCAAATCGGTTCCCTTGACTGGTCTAAGGTTCGGCTTGACTGGTCCTAGCCGAACGACATTTCAAATTTTCTGGTGCGATCAGATAAAACAAACCCTCGACTGGTCGAGTGAATAAAAAATGCGTTGCTGAATTTCAACTCAAGTAACACTTGACTGGTCGAACCAGTCTCCATGACTAGTTGAGTAGGGTACTCGACTGGTCGAGGACCTACCAGAAAATTCTGAAAATTTGAATTTAAATTTGGACTGGTCGAGAAAAACCCTGAACTCGTCGAGCCAGTATCTAGACTAGTCGAACCAAGACTAGGACTAGTCGAAGAAAAGCCTAAATAATGTACAATAACCTAAATTAAATATTCAATGATAATGACCTAATCCTAAGGTTTTTTTGGGTCATGTATACCTTAAATTCTTAAAAAGTCCTATTCACCCCCCTCTAGGACATATTGGCATATTCCTACTTCAAGTAAAGAAGTGTGGGGTTTTTAAAATTGTGTAAGCCCACTTGAAAGAAACAATTGTGAGGGTTTTAGGTGAACCTGGAAAAACCTATTTTCATAGTGAACGCTAATATCCACTGTGTGAGGATATTAGGAGTGGAGTAGTCGTGTGGTTGTTGTTTAATAGTTGGTGTACACACAAGCAAACCACTATAATTCTTCGTGTCTTGTGATTTGAATGTTTGTTTATTTTCTATATCTTTTATCCTTCAAGATTGTGGGATGTATTTGTGGATGTGAATGTTGTAATCTTTACATTTCAGCATTGTGGGGAATGTTGTAATAGCTTAGATTTCCTTTCTTGCTATTTTCTTTTTATTCCTCTTTAGTTTGAGTTTTTGATACACAAATCGTTCTAGTAAGGTTGTCCTGCCATAAACCCTTGGTTTTTATGGTGTAAAGTTGTCCTTAGAACAACATTTGTATCAACATCTCAATACTAGAATTTTGAGGTTATTACTTTCTTTATTAATTTACATTTCATTTGGCTATCTTATTGTTTAATTCCACTGTTATTTTTTAAATTTGGCATAGTCCTATTCACCCCCCCCCCCCCCCCCCCAGGACATATAGGTCGGCCTTTTCTATTATAATATTCACCATAAAAGCATAAAATAGATTACAACATTCACACACATAAACAAATACAACCATCCGCCACAACTCCAGGAATTATAGTGGTTCGTGTGTGTACACCAACTGTTCAAAAACAGCCACACGACTTCTCCACTCCCAATATCCACACCCATGAGATATTGGCTTTCACTAAGAAAGAAGGTTTTCCAAGGTTCACCTTAAAACCTTTACAGATGTGTTTTTCAATGAGCTTACACAATTTAAAAAAAAAAAAAACCCACGCTGAGATTCTAGCTGATCTCAGTCAAAACCACAAATAGAGATTTTCCTGGTTGAATCTCACAAACCAAAAATATAGAAAATAAAATTAATACTTATATGAAGAATGATCTTTGATGTAGCTGGTAGAACTGCTTTTTTTATAGACGAAGATGTCAAAAGTTCAATCTCACGGAAGAAGGGGTTTTAGGTCTAAATGAATTTTAAATTAAATCCAACCTTAGGCTACTTGGATTCAATTTCTTGGATCTCACATAGGGTTAAATCAAAATTTCCCTTTTAAATCAAATAGAATGGAATCAAGAGATCAAGAAATTAAATAAACTAAAAAGCTATTAAAATAAATTTTAAATACCTCACAATAGCTTCTCAATAGTGGGGACTTATCTCTCAGAGAGGTGCCTTGAATTGGATTGGAATGAATGAAAAATTCTGAGAAACGTTCACTATTTATAGGTTGCAAATCGGTTCCCTTGACTGGTCTAAGGTTCGGCTTGACTGGTCCTAGCCGAACGACATTTCAAATTTTCTGGTGCGATCAGATAAAACAAACCCTCGACTGGTCGAGTGAATAAAAAATGCGTTGCTGAAGTTCAACTCAAGTAACACTTGACTGGTCGAACCAGTCTCCATGACTAGTCGAGTAGGGTACTCGACTGGTCGAGGACCTACCAGAAAATTCTGAAAATTTGAATTTAAATTTGGACTGGTCGAGAAAAACCCTGAACTCGTCGAGCCAGTGCCTAGACTAGTCGAACCAAGACTAGGACTAGTCGAAGAAAAGCCTAAATAATGTACAATGACCTAAATTAAATATTGAATGATAATGACCTAATCCTAAGGTTTTTTTTGGGTCATGTATACCTTAAATTCTTAAAAAGTCCTATTCACCCCCCTCTAGGACATATTGGCATATTCCTACTTCAAGTAAAGAAGTGTGGGGTTTTTAAAATTGTGTAAGCCCACTTGAAAGACACAATTGTGAGGGTTTTAGGTGAACCTGGAAAAACCTATTTTCATAGTGAACGCTAATATCCACTGTGTGAGGATATTAGGAGTGGAGTAGTCGTGTGGCTGTTGTTTAACAGTTGGTGTACACACAAGCAAACCACTATAATTCTTCGTGTCTTGTGATTTGAATGTTTGTTTATTTTCTATATCTTTTATCCTTCAAGATTGTGGGATGTATTTGTGGATGTGAATGTTGTAATCTTTACATTTCAGCATTGTGGGGAATGTTGTAATAGCTTAGATTTCCTTTCTTGCTATTTTCTTTTTATTCCTCTTTAGTTTGAGTTTTTGATACACAAATCGTTCTAGTAAGGTTGTCCTGCCATAAACCCTTGGTTTTTATGGTGTAAAGTTGTCCTTAGAACAACATTTGTATCAACATCTCAATACTAGAATTTTGAGGTTATTACTTTCTTTATTAATTTACATTTCATTTGGCTATCTTATTGTTTAATTCCACTGTTATTTTTTAAATTTGGCATAGTCCTATTCACCCCCCCCCCCCCCCCCCCCCCCCTCCAGGACATATAGGTCGGCCTTTTCTATTATAATATTCACCATAAAAGCATAAAATAGATTACAACATTCACACACATAAACAAATACAACCATCCGCCACAACTCCAGGAATTATAGTGGTTCGTGTGTGTACACCAACTGTTCAAAAACAGCCACACGACTTCTCCACTCCCAATATCCACACCCATGGGATATTGGCTTTCATTAAGAAAGAAGGTTTTCCAAGGTTCACCTTAAAACCTTTACAGATGTGTTTTTCAATGAGCTTACACAATTAAAAAAAAAAAAAAAAAAAAAACCCACGCTGAGATTCTAGCTGATCTCAGTCAAAACCACAAATAGAGATTTTCCTGGTTGAATCTCACAAACCAAAAATATAGAAAATAAAATTAATACTTATATGAAGAATGATCTTTGATGTAGCTGGTAGAACTGCTTTTTTTATAGACGAAGATGTCAAAAGTTCAATCTCACGGAAGAAGGGGTTTTAGGTCTAAATGAATTTTAAATTAAATCCAACCTTAGGCTACTTGGATTCAATTTCTTGGATCTCACATAGGGTTAAATCAAAATTTCCCTTTTAAATCAAATAGAATGGAATCAAGAGATCAAGAAATTAAATAAACTAAAAAGCTATTAAAATAAATTTTAAATACCTCACAATAGCTTCTCAATAGTGGGGACTTATCTCTCAGAGAGGTGCCTTGAATTGGATTGGAATGAATGAAAAATTCTGAGAAACGTTCACTATTTATAGGTTGCAAATCGGTTCCCTTGACTGGTCTAAGGTTCGGCTTGACTGGTCCTAGCCGAACGACATTTCAAATTTTCTGGTGCGATCAGATAAAACAAACCCTCGACTGGTCGAGTGAATAAAAATGCGTTGCTGAAGTTCAACTCAAGTAACACTTGACTGGTCGAACCAGTCTCCATGACTAGTCGAGTAGGGTACTCGACTGGTCGAGGACATACCAGAAAATTCTGAAAATTTGAATTTAAATTTGGACTGGTCGAGAAAAACCCTGAACTGGTCGAGCCAGTGCCTAGACTAGTCGAACCAAGACTAGGACTAGTCGAAGAAAAGCCTAAATAATGTACAATGACCTAAATTAAATATGCAATGAAAGTGACCTAATCCTAAGGTTTTTTTGGGTCATGTATACCTTAAATTCTTAAAAAGTCCTATTCACCCCCCTCTAGGACATATTGGCATATTCCTACTTCAAGTAAAGAAGTGTGGGGTTTTTAAAATTGTGTAAGCCCACTTGAAAGACACAATTGTGAGGGTTTTAGGTGAACCTGGAAAAACCTATTTTCATAGTGAACGATAATATCCACTGTTTGAGGATATTAGGAGTGGAGTAGTCGTGTGGTTGTTGTTTAACAGTTGGTGTACACACAAGCAAACCACTATAATTCTTCGTGTCTTGTGATTTGAATGTTTGTTTATTTTCTATATCTTTTATCCTTCAAGATTGTGGGATGTATTTGTGGATGTGAATGTTGTAATCTTTACATTTCAGCATTGTGGGGAATGTTGTAATAGCTTAGATTTCCTTTCTTGCTATTTTCTTTTTATTCCTCTTTAGTTTGAGTTTTTGATACACAAATCATTCTAGTAAGGTTGTCCTGCCATAAACCCTTGGTTTTTATGGTGTAAAGTTGTCCTTAGAACAACATTTGTATCAACATCTCAATACTAGAATTTTGAGGTTATTACTTTCTTTATTAATTTACATTTCATTTGGCTATCTTATTGTTTAATTCCACTGTTATTTTTTAAATTTGGCATAGTCCTATTCAGCCCCCCCCCCCCCCTCCAGGACATATAGGTCGGCCTTTTCTATTATAATATTCACCACAAAAGCATAAAATAGATTACAACATTCATACACATAAACAAATACAACCATCCGCCACAACTCTAGGAATTATAGTGGTTCGTGTGTGTACACCAACTGTTCAAAATCAGCCACACGACTTCTCCACTCCCAATATCCACACCCATGGGATATTGGCTTTCATTAAGAAAGAAGGTTTTCCAAGGTTCACCTTAAAACCTTTACAGATGTGTTTTTCAATGAGCTTACACAATTAAAAAAAAAAAAAAAACCACGCTGAGATTCTAGCTGATCTCAGTCAAAACCACAAATAGAGATTTTCCTGGTTGAATCTCACAAACCAAAAATATAGAAAATAAAATTAATACTTATATGAAGAATGATCTTTGATGTAGCTGGTAGAACTGCTTTTTTTATAGACGAAGATGTCAAAAGTTCAATCTCACGGAAGAAGGGGTTTTAGGTCTAAATGAATTTTAAATTAAATCCAACCTTAGGCTACTTGGATTCAATTTCTTGGATCTCACATAGGGTTAAATCAAAATTTCCCTTTTAAATCAAATAGAATGGAATCAAGAGATCAAGAAATTAAATAAACTAAAAAGCTATTAAAATAAATTTTAAATACCTCACAATAGCTTCTCAATAGTGGGGACTTATCTCTGAGAGAGGTGCCTTGAATTGGATTGGAATGAATGAAAAATTCTGAGAAACGTTCACTATTTATAGGTTGCAAATCGGTTCCCTTGACTAGTCTAAGGTTCGGCTTGACTGGTCCTAGCTGAACGACATTTCAAATTTTCTGGTGCGATCAGATAAAACAAACCCTCGACTGGTCGAGTGAATAAAAAATGCGTTGCTGAAGTTCAACTCAAGTAACACTTGACTGGTCGAACCAGTCTCCATGACTAGTCGAGTAGGGTACTCGACTGGTCGAGGACCTACCAGAAAATTCTGAAAATTTGAATTTAAATTTGGACTGGTCGAGAAAAACCCTGAACTCGTCGAGCCAGTGCCTAGACTAGTCGAACCAAGACTAGGACTAGTCGAAGAAAAGCCTAAATAATGTACAATGACCTAAATTAAATATGCAATGATAATGACCTAATCCTAAGGTTTTTTTGGGTCATGTATACCTTAAATTCTTAAAAAGTCCTATTCACCCCCCTCTAGGACATATTGGCATATTCCTACTTCAAGTAAAGAAGTGTGGGGTTTTTAAAATTGTGTAAGCCCACTTGAAAGACACAATTGTGAGGGTTTTAGGTGAACCTGGAAAAACCTATTTTCATAGTGAACGCTAATATCCACTGTGTGAGGATATTAGGAGTGGAGTAGTCGTGTGGCTGTTGTTTAACAGTTGGTGTACACACAAGCAAACCACTATAATTCTTCGTGTCTTGTGATTTGAATGTTTGTTTATTTTCTATATCTTTTATCCTTCAAGATTGTGGGATGTATTTGTGGATGTGAATGTTGTAATCTTTACATTTCAGCATTGTGGGGAATGTTGTAATAGCTTAGATTTCCTTTCTTGCTATTTTCTTTTTATTCCTCTTTAGTTTGAGTTTTTGATACACAAATCGTTCTAGTAAGGTTGTCCTGCCATAAACCCTTGGTTTTTATGGTGTAAAGTTGTCCTTAGAACAACATTTGTATCAACATCTCAATACTAGAATTTTGAGGTTATTACTTTCTTTATTAATTTACATTTCATTTAGCTATCTTATTGTTTAATTCCACTGTTATTTTTTAAATCCCCCCCCCCCCCCCCCTCCAGGACATATAGGTCGGCCTTTTCTATTATAATATTCACCATAAAAGCATAAAATAGATTACAACATTCACGCACATAAACAAATACAACCATCCGCCACAACTCCAGGAATTATAGTGGTTCGTGTGTGTACACCAACTGTTCAAAAGTACTTGAGCTTGTTCTTGTGACTTGAGCATGAAGGAGAGACTTGATCTTGAGCTTTAACATAAGCTTAAACTTTATGCTTGAGGATTTAAGTAATGATGCACTTGAGCTTGAGTACCTCGACTTGATGAACTTCAACTTGTTGTTGTAGTTGAACATGCGTACTTGTAACACATATAACGTCGATATAGATAACACCACGCTCATTTTCGAAAGAAGGTGAACTTTCCATCAATTTGAACTTGAAGGTGAACTTTCCATCTATCAAAACTAGTCAACCATACTGAAGTGTTTTGGCACAACAAAATTTGACAACTCAGGGTGCTAGATTTGCAACTTAGCACTTACAATATGTTTTTCATACAACATGTACTAGAGACAACCGAAAACACATACGATGGATAGAGAATGGATATAAGTTTCTCCTCTGTGTGAGAAAACTGGTGCGTAAGTGACCCTTGTGTCCCTATAACTGTGGGCTATGCCTTGAAATAGAGGCTTAATGCTGCTACTCTATCTTGCTTCCAAAAACTATAAAGGAAAGCATATAATGGAGTGTGTATGAGAAAGCGATTAGGCCAAGATGAATAGGTATGAGCACTATGGAAAGACTGTATGGTTTTACACCTTACTTGTTTATGTGCGTGAGAAAGATGAGTTCATGGCTAGCCAACTTGTCCTTAAGAACCTTCGAACTCATGGTTGCGAACAAGTAAAATGACAACCACTCGGGTTATGAGTACCCATGAGATGTTAGAAAGTATCCTTTATTGGTGTAACAAAGACAAGTTTAGAGTAGGTTAGCGTTGTGGAAGATGAGATACATTATGCCAGTTAATGGAAACTTGGCATATTTGTTCTCTCCTAAGGTTATGTGCTTTACTGGTTGCACACTATATTTCATGGTATGAGGACTTCTAACGCACCTGTAGTTTTAATAATTAAATGGATTGATGCCCGACTAATACAAGTGGGAGATGTAACTGCTAGGTGGGTCATCCAAGTGGGCCCCACCCATTGGAAGATAGAGAGATAGGTGTTGGTAGTTTCAGAATTGTTCATCTTTCAAAGCAAGCTGTGATCTTCCCAAGCAATCTTTAGTATGACAGTTTCAGAACTGTTCATCTACTGCTATTAAGACATTTATGGCGGTGGGTAGGAACTTATGACCAAAAGACAAAATCTCAAGCACAAGCCACAGACTACAGCGAGGTATTGCAAGAGGGAAGTCAAGTTCCATCACTACCACACAACTTATATTGTGAATATCATTTTGGAGAAGAGTATTCCTATAGATCTCTTCATACGCCAATGAAAGCAGTATAACTCACTTTCAGTGACGTGAGACGCACCTGGCAAGATCTGACAATTGAGCCTCCACCTTCCACTGTTGTTGATTCAAGGGAATTTCTTTAAGAAGTTGTTTCCTAAAAATTAAAAAATAAAAAATGAAAAAAGCTTACAAACATTAGATCTATATATTATATATATATATATTATATATATATATAATATATATATATATATATATATTATATATTTGAAAAAAGCATACAAACATCAGATCTATTATTGCATTCTAACATTCCATGCATTCCTAACCATAACCCTTTCATAAATAACCAATAAATGGTGCGAAAATACACAAAAAAATAAATAAAATTGCATAAATTTTAGCAACACCATGTTGATTAGGTATTTCATCACTTTTTTTCATCAATTTTAGCAAGAAATCAAAAGAAAAAACTTCTACTAACCTTTATTTCAAAAATTCCCAAAATGGCTCACCACTCACTCAAGCTTTAGTTCATCGAAACTTATTTCATTCGAAGTTTTAATCTTCAAAAGTATGGTAGAAGCACCCGAAATCAATATGGAATCACCTTAGGAACAAAGAAAATCAAAGATAAGTAGAAAAAAAAAAAACAAAAAAAACAAATGTTGCCCTTAAAAAAAAAAAAAAAAGCAAGCCATTTTTTTACCGTTACAGGTCTTGTTTTCAGCCTAGCTCATTTTTTACCCCGTAATGCGTAATTCTTTGTGCCATTACCGTTACGTAATGGCCATTACACCCGTAACATAATTGTTTTTAATACCTTGATTTATAAGTAGTTGTAAGAGTGCATATCTCCAAAAATGTAGTTGGCACATTTGCACGAGCCATAATAGACCTAATAATATACAATAAATTTCTATTTCTCTTTTTGATTATACCATTTTGCTGAAGATTGTAAGGCATAGTATAACAACGAACATACCAACATTTTCGCAATATGATTTAAAGATATCTAATGTGTAGTCTCCACCCTAACTATCCTTAATACTTTGATTATTTATCTAAGTGATTTTTTATTTATAATTTGTATTTATGAAAGAAGTCAAGTGCCTCTAACTTTTGAAAAATTAGCTATATTATTCCATATTATGTATAGTAATCAATAATTGTTATAAAATACTAATAGACATTTCGAGGTCGCATATTGAAACATCCATAAATGTCACCATGTATTATTTATAATAATTATTTAGATTTAGCTTAGGGAATAATTTTCTAGTTGTTTTTCCTAACACAATATTTACAAAAGGTAATTCTACTCTTATTAATGTTCCACGCTAATCTCATCATTCAATTTTTTCTTATATATCCCAATTTGTTATGTCACTTAATAGAGTCTGATACAACATTAGCCTCAAATATACTAACAAAAGATGAGTTGTTTGATATTGATGAAAAGTTATTTTCAACATCTAGCTTAAGTATGTCTCATACAATTCTCCCCATACTAAATACGACATTGTTTTTCCTAATAAAAAATTGCCTTTACAAATATTACATCAAAATTTTCTTTAACTAGATATTAGATTTTTTTTTTTTTCTCATTTTCGGAGTTAAAAAAGTTTTTTTTTTTTTAATTAATAAAGAATAACCTCTCTTTTACTTGAGATGATATTTGCCAACTCCAATCACGTCCTCCGATTTATTATTTTCAATATATACCTTGTGGCTTCCAAGTAGGATAGTCTGAAAGTCCACAAAACTTTCTTTATCTTTCATTACATGCATTGTTGCCCCCAAATCCACAATCAATTCATTAAAGTCTAGATCAACTATCAACACCTCATTGCAAACACAACTACTTGATGGAGGAGAGGTTACCATTTTACCTTCTAAGCAAGCCCCATCCTAATGGCCTTGCTTTCCACACACAAAGCACAAACCATTACCATATCCTCTAGCTCTCTCTTTTGTTAATATTTCCTTTATTATATAGTGTCAATATACATGTCATAGAAATGTAGTGGTTGTGAAGGTTTCATTGGTAGTGTTTTAAATAGCAAATAGTGTGTAGTGTAGCATTCACCCTTTTGAAGCATGAGGTGTAAGCTACATGTAAGCTACATGTTGCTTCTAGATTTTTAATCAAGGTTGCGCTTGGTTGCACCAATTCATGATATTCTACACCAAATTCAACTAATAAATAATGAAATTTAACAAAATTTCATGATATTTGGTGCAACCAAATGCAACCTAAAGTAATAGGAAGGGCAATGATTAAGTATAATGGTAAAGAAACAACAACAACAAAAGTGGTTTAATATTTTTATTTGTATTATTTTACTATAAGCATTGGAAAGATTAACTCATTTTTATTGAAAATAAGAAAATGTAATAAATCATTGAAAACACTAATGATTTTAATGTAAAATAACTTATAATATGAGCTATGTAGCATGTAGCACAAAATAACTTGTAATATGAGCTATGTAGCATGTAACGTAGTCTATGTAGTATGTGGTATATACAAATTATCATGTGTAAGGTATATGTGATCCGAGTTATTTGCATGAGCTTCGTAGTGTTAAGGCTAAGCTACACTAAATAGTGTAAGCTTCACACTGCATAACGTAGCTATTTAAAACACTATTCATTAGTTGATGCCTTGGTGGATATGGTTGTAATCAGGGTGATTGATGTTGGTAAGTGAAGTATGTGTGGACGAAAATAGATTGAGCAAACATATTACTTATAGATTAAGCAACCTTGGATTCAATTTTATATTCTAAAAGATGAGGTAAATCCTTAAAAGTCATTATTATTTCATTATGATTTAAAATATTCTTTGATGTTGAGATCAAGAATCTGATAGGATCGAAACATTGCTATAATTTTCTAATTTTTGGTCAAGACACAACCTTCTTTCGCACATCTATAATAATATGTTTCATCTTTCTAATATGGTCCAATCAACATTTTGTATGCATCAAATTCCATTTGCATAATTTGATCTTGGCATAAAATATGTTAGCATATGAGTCAATTGGGACATCCCATATTTTTTGGCATCTCATAAAATTTTATTTGTAGGGATCAATTCTTTATGCATAAATCTAAGCATGATATTTCTAATATTTCTATTATTTTTATTTCATTTTTTTATATATTTCTTTTAAGCAAACTTCAAAATACCTATCAAACATCATTGTTTTCTGTCTTTAGTTTTCTCTTTATAGTTGTTAGTGTAATCATAATAAATCTACACTGGTCATTATAGTTATTTCCATTAAACTTTTCTCCTTTCAAAAGATTGGCCACAACTGATTTAGATATCATTTCTTGTTACTACATGAAGTGAGAAAGGGTTCTATATTAATCAATCGGGAAACACATCCAAGACTTTTTAATTTAATTTTATGCATGCAACTTCATCATTGGTAGTTTATAATAACGAAATCACTCAAATAAATTAACATAAGGGCAATACATGATTATTGTCAATTTAGCCCAAAAGTTCTACTTATTTGACTGCGTGTAGCAGAAGCAATTAAAGTTGAAAAGACAATAAAGGAACTACTCTATGATAATAGTCAAGTGACTCCCACAATAAATAATTAATATAAGAGACCACATCTAAAAACTCGTATAGTGCATGATAAATTTATGTGTATTACAACGTACAAGTATTATGTTGTCATAGGGCAAGTGTCTCACAATAGCACACACATATTACAATGATTAGAAATGCACTGTTTGCTACATATTTCTGCATAGTATGACTTGCGTGGGGCAATAAAAATATTTTATTGTTTCTCTGGTCCTCGCCAGAATCACATCCATAGCTTGTTGGGTGCAGGTGGATAGTGTGTTAGATTACATTTATACTATTATTATTATAAATCGTATCATGGAGTAGAACATGAAATTGACAGCCCGCTCAAATCAACTGCACAAGTAAATGACCAGCAAATTCACTTATATGACTTGGTAGTGATGGCTATGGTAGGCTAATATACACAACCTTGAGCAAGCTAGATAACAGCCCTTGTCTTCTTCTCTGGGTTGTTACATGCACACACCGCGCATATACCTACTCTCTTTTCTCTCTCCTCTCTCTCTCTCTTCCCTCTCTCTTTCCTTTTGTCTTCCACTCTCTCTCTCTCTCTCTCTCTCTCTCTCTCTCTCTCTCTCTGTGTGTGTTGTCTACATGCACATAGCCCAACCCACCCTCGCCCGGGCGCGAATTGGGTACTTCCCCCATCCATCCTGAGATAGAGACAGACTAGGGCTCTGAGAGGCACTGTGATATATGGATTTTATCTACACCATCCATACATTTCTCCATGTTACTTTGGGCCAGGGGCATGAAAATTGGGCAGATTTAATGCTTAAGTGCACCAAGAAATGGGGATTAAACACTTATAGTTGAAAATTTATTGGGCACTGCAGAAGTTTTGGATCAAGCTGATATTTGTGTTTTATCTTCATCGAGGTCTTTATGACCTTATGAATAGGTTGGACCAAAAATAAACATCACAGTAGGCCCTAGGAAGGTTTCAACTATAGGTATCATTAACACCATTGCTTCCCGTAGTGCGGCCTACTTCAAACTTGGATCTGCCTCATTTTTGTGGCCCCGGCCTAAAATGACATGGAAATATGCATGGACGGTGTGGATAAAATCCATACATCACAGTGGCTCTCAGAGCCCTAGCCTGTCCCTATCTTGGGACATCGGAGGAAGTACCCAATCCGTGCCCTTTAAGGGTAGGGAGAGGGTCGCGGATTAGATACTACCCCCGCCTATTTGGAGCTCAGGATAGGCGGAGGCTCCGAGGGCCACTAAGGGGCCACCGTGATGTATGACTTTTGTCCACACCGTCCATCCAGTTTTTTTTTTATATATATTATTTTAGAATTACTAGACCACAAATAAGGTAGATTAAAGGCTTAAATGGACCACATAATGGGGATTAAATTCCTACCACTGAAAAATTCTTAGGCATCACAAAAGTTTTGGATCAAGATGATATTTGTTTTTTCACTTCATCCAAGTGTATATGACTATATCAACATGTTGGATGGAGAATAAACAATACGATGAACCCTAGGAAGGTTTCAATGGTGGGCGTCCATAGCATCACTGCTTCCTTTGGTGTGGTCCACTTGAGCCTTGGATCTATTTCATTTTTGGTCCAATATTCTAAAATGATATGGAAAAATGGATGGATGGTGTGAATAAAAGTCATACATCATAGTGGCCCCTTAGTGGCCCTCTAAGTCTCCACTTGTCCTCGACATTGAACAGACGGGGGTGGTACCTAATCGGCGCCCCAGGGAGAGCGGGGGCACAGATTAGGTACTTCCTTCGCCGGTCCCAAGTTAGGGACAGGCTAGGGCTCTGAGAGCCACTGTGATGTATGGATTTTATCCACACTGTCCATGCATATTTCCATGTCATTTTAGGCCGGGGCCACAAAAATGAGGCATATCTAAGGTTCAAGTGGGCCACACCACAGGAAGCAGCGGTGTTAATGATACCTAACATTGAAACCTTCCTAGGGCCCACTGCGATGTTTATTTTTCATCCAACCTATTCATAAGGTCATAGAGACCTGGATGAAGATACAACACATATATCACCTTGATCCAAAACTTTTATGGTGCCCAAGAAAATTTCAACGATGAGTGTTTAATCCTCATTTCATAGTCCACTTGAGCATTAAATCTGCCTAATTTTTGTGCCCTAGCCTAAAATAGCAGAGTCAAATGTATGAACAATGTGGATAAAATCCATACATCACAATGCCTCTTAGAGCCCTAGCATGTCCTTATCTATGGACGGGTGGGGGAAGTACCCAATCAGCGCCTGCCCTTAAATAGAGAAAGGGAGAGACGGTGGGGTAGGAGGCCTCAACATGCTACTGCCCACTAGGAGGTCCACAAAATTCGGGAGCTCTCATATTTTAAATTGTCTAATGTGTGTGATTTTAATGCTATATATATATATATATATATATATATATATATATATATATATATATATATACACACACACACACATATACATATAACGCGAGCTTAAGAAGTCCTAGAAGGGGGGGGGGGGGGGGGGGGGGGGGGGAGGGGGGTTAATAGGACTATGCCAAATAAAAATTAAAGTTCTGAAATATTAAATAAATTAGAAATCTCAATCGCACTAGTATTGAAAATTTGATTCAAACTAATTTATAGGACAACCTACATCCAAACCAAGTTCAGGTAGGATAACCTTATTTCACGAACATTTGTAAGAATCAAGATCTCAAATAAAGAAAGAGAAAATAAAGCTATCTATTACAAACATTCACCACTTTTGCATAAATGAAATTACAAACATTCTCCACAAATGCAAAAGTAAACATTCACCACAACACCACGAGTTATAGTGGTTCGATGTGTACAACAACTGTTCTCAAACAGCCACACCTACTCCACTCCCAATAATCACTATCCACGTGATATTGTCTTTCATTATAAATAAGGTTTTCTTAGGGTCTCCTTAAAACTTGATACAATTGTGATTTTAAAGGGCTATGACAAACAAAAAAAAAAAAACCTCTCTGAGAATTTTCTGGCTCTCTCAGAAAAACCAATAAATGATATTTTCTAGCTATCTCAATAAAACCAAACTATAAAAGAATTCTGTCTCAAAATGGATAGTAAAAGAAAAACTGAATTGTCTGATAACTAACTCTATCCATATACCATAAAATATCAAAGCATGAAATGAACAAATCCAGGTCATGCATCTAGGTTTGGATATTTGTTGAAATGATGCAATTTTTTGCTGAGCTCTAAATGATATATTTAAGGTTCCTCACCTCAATCTTTTGTGTATAAACATTCTAATGTTTATATTTTTTTGTGTGTGTACAGTGATTGTACAAAATTTTGCTGTGTATACTGATAATTCATAAACAGACTAAAAGTATACATGATGGGTTGACTAAATGTTGAAAATTGAAAATACTCATCTTTGATATGTTTGTCGATAAGTCATTCTCGATTAATCGATTAAGGGTCGATATCATCGACGCCTCTTTGGAATAAGAAAAGTCATATGATCGAGAATGATATCGAAGACGACTCTGATGATATCAAACAGGGTCTACTGATATCATCGAAACAAGGATCGATGATATTGATAGATGTCGCCTGATATAAGCCGATGGAGTGCGAAAAAGGAATTTTTTTTTTTTTTTTGTGTTCCAGGGTTTCCTTTCCTCTTCCCTGTTTACTCCTCTCAATCGGACCGCTCGGACCTTTTTCAGGCAGCCCCAACCATTCCACAAATACGGTAATACCTTTCTAAACATCAAGAGTCATTTTTTTGGTATTTTCATTTTTATTGGGTTGTGTCCTTTTCCCAAATCCTTCAAATCCTCTTTTTGTCCATATGGGAAAAGACAAAGGAAAAGTATCCGGTCCGGGTGAGTCATCGAGATCCACTCGACAAAAAGTGCTTGCTTCAAAAGAAAACGTAAGGGCCCTAGAATGTGGGACCCCCACCCGTCAAAGATCTCGACAAGCTTCACGTGGTGAGTCCTAGTCGGAACCTCCGACACCACCTCCGACTGGATTAACTTCACGTCCACTAAAATACACGGCTAGGAAGCTCATTCACGAGAGAAAGGTAGACAGGGATTATCTAAAACCATACAATCTGGAATCCCTATTGGCTGCAATCGATTGGTTGCCCATTCTCAATTTCGGTGGACCATGTCAACTCGAACGAACACGCAACTTCCTTGCTGCATGTCACTCACCCGTGTCTGATCCTACCTCTATCATGGTCTCTTTGGATGGTGATGATGTGCTGATCACTCCTACTACAATGACAAACATCCTCGGGCTGACAATGACACCAAAAGGTCTCACTGAAATGAACCTCAAAAATGTTAAAATTCGGTCCATGGTGACTAAGTATCTCTGTCATGGTAAAGACATTCCTTGGTTTCAAGGAAATGTATTGAAATCTAGGTACATAGAGCCACGATTTCGGGTGTTGCATAGTATCCTCACCACAAATATCTATCCCAGAAGCACAAACCGGTCCGATTTCATAGGTTTCATGACCTCAATAGTGTACTCAGTCGCCAAAGGGACGAAGATCTGTCTTCCGACTCGGCTTGTCCATCAGTTGGTCTATGTTGTTTATACTTCTAGGGACCTTCACCTGCCCTATCCCTGGATCATTAGCATGATATGTAAAAACTCGATGTTTCATTTAAACCAACCTGATTTAAATTGATTTTAAACTCGTAAGTATACAAATCAGGTGAAGGCACGGTACGTATTACGAGATCGTTCCCACGAGGACTGGTCGGCACAATTCAAATTGTATGATTCTTCTTAACTAATCTAACAAATAGTGTAGCTAGCTATTAAGTAAACTAACAAAAATCAATGAAAAATAACTGAGAACAAGAATAAAAATTCAATCAATTAGAATACTAGGACTTTTGAATCCACCCCTAATTATCATAACCCTTGTTTTACTTGTTAATTCACCCTAATTCAGATTGATATAAATTTAATAAATAAAGTACACTCTATGTCCTTGGTCGGGCACACAGAATGTATAATCCCTTAAAGCAGAAGGATCACATCTTTCCATCCATGGTCAGGCATGAAGAGATGTAAATTCCTATTTCTTTCTCTAGAGGAAAACATGTTCATGGTCAGACACAAGCACCTAGAATAAGATTCCAAACAACATCTACATCTAGACTTTGGTTAAGCTCATAGAATGGAGAAGTACGGAGTCTCATTTAAGCACACTAGAGAAAGAAATAAATCAATCAAATCCAGATGAAATCAACAACTAATAAGAGTCATTAAAATTAGGGGATTCATCTCAGCCCTAGCTAAGAACTTAGAAACTCATAGATTCAACTAGAAAGAAGGAAAAACATAATTGATAAAAATACATCCCTTTTCAATCTCTCCCTTCTTTCTTCCTCTCTCCTCATACGTCCTCCAGATCTAGTCACTCTCTCTCTCTCTCTCTCTCTCTCTCTCTCTCTCTCTCTCTCTCTCTCTCTCTCTCTCTCTCTCTCTCTCTCTCTCTCTCTCTCTCTCTCTCTCTCTCTCTCTGCTCTGCTCCCTTCCTTTCCTTTCCTGTAACGCCCTGAAAATCGGGGGTCGAGCATAAACTCAACTCCCGAGTTCCAGAACATCACTTATGCAACAAAATGAATGATGATTGAATGTTGACTGTATTCGTGCATTGAACATGAGTGAGATTAAGCCAAACAGCATATCATACTCCAGAGACAGTTAAATTTACAGGCGGAAGACTGTGATAGATAGATAAAATATATAACTTATGATGAGTCTCCAGAGTGTGATAACATTACCAGGTTAAATAAATACAAGTGCAGTTCTAAAATGTACCAAATGTGAGGAAGAGTAATGCCTCCTATCCCATGTACCATAGCCCCGTCAATACAATATCAGGTCTTCATTGACCTGCCAGAGAGATACAGATAGGAGAATTCCTCCTATCATCATAGAAGTAGTCCGGCTCTGCATCACAAGCATCGCCACCACCTGAAACTCAACAAATCTGGTTGGTGTGTACAACACCGTCCCATAACGTGGGAGTGAGTGATCAACTCAGTGGAACAGTAAAGCATAGGTTAACATGTTATCAATTCAATCAAGCAGTAATGATAAAGCATTACAAATCAAATAATTCTAACTACTCTTATTAAATGCAAGAATGAAATGACATGATGCTGTATGCCCTTGCCAAACCACCCTCAAGCGACACCATCTTACGTTCGCGAATGCTTACTCCCTCAGTGCGCCACATCTACAAAGCACATGCGGTGCGATGATGCTCATGATTACCAAGTTTTTATTAGTCCATTTCAAACAGCAGTATTGGGAAACTAAGGTACCTCCCTTGTATCATTCCCAAACATGATCCATTCTAGGGTCGTCAATCCTAGATAATCTCATACGATATTATGGTTTGAGAAGCGTAGTGAAGGCATCACAAAGGGCTCGTCACCCGTCAGCGCGGATACAGATCTCACCGTATGCGGCTCAATTGCTGGCCGTCAGCTCGAGTACAGGTCTCACCATACTCGGCTCAATCACTAGCCGTCAGCTCGAGTATAGGTCTCACCGTACTCGGCTCAACTCACACTCTAGTTACTGTGAAAGACTCGTAGCCAATCACAGGCCCTTGGAGTGTACTCGATGATACTACGGAGGACTCGTCGCCTATCAGCACGAGCATAGATCTCACCGTACTCGGCTCTCGCCGAAGTATCGACAGCTCGAATACAGTGTCCCATACCACCGTATTTGGCTCACGAGTTGGTTGCGCAATGGTCACTACGGGGAGGCACATGGCCCCAGCGTAGGCCGACAGCTCGACCACGGTGTCCCATACCACCATTCCCGGCTCATGCGTCTTAGCGGATCGAGGTACCATGGTTAAAAAGGGGTTTCACTGGTAAGTTTGGTACCCTAGGTTCAAGCAGTAGCGTCCAAATAGGGTGAACATGCATAAGGCAGATCGGGTTACTTGACGAGCTCGACTAGCACGATCGCCCGTTGAGCTGCACGACATGAAGTGCATAAACAACTTCGTGTGGCCTAGCTACTGCCGACAGGCAACGCACGACTCGAGTTCATCGAACACATCCCACGTGGCAAATGAATCTCAGCCACGAGTTCAATCTCGTTACCGATTGCCTGGACTATAATCATAGCCCCAAACACAATCAATTACAGAGATATAAAGCAGTAATGGATCAGGATTCAAATCATACAATCAGTCTGGTATTATCCGTTTAGGGCTGCCAGGGCTGTTGCACGCACTCGTTGCTCCGCTCCCCATCACCCATGACGGATCATACAACATAAATATAAATTTAAACATATGCATTACATAGTTAAAATCATAAAACAGTTGAGCATGTTATGAAGCACAACACAAGCATGAGTTTGTACATGTTCAAATCCTAATCACACAACTATCAAAGGAGATCATACACATAGTGAAAAGAGGTTGAGAATCATATCTCAACACCCTTATATATTACAATTTGCCAACTACTACACATTCAGACATTTCAAGAAACACTTAAACAAACATACATCAACATACATGACATATGTCGATCACATAGGCATTAGGCCAAATCCTTTCGCTAGGGAGTTGCCCCAATCATAACACGCGTACACCCACAACGGATAGTCATGGCACGCAGGAACCCAAGTTCCATATTCATTCAGCTATTTTCACAAATACTTGGGCCACACATTTTAACACATATAGTGTATACTGGCCGTGGCGTGATTTAGGGCAAATCCTTTCGTCAAAGGGATATCGCCATTACAACAATCATATATCCATGACAATTAGTCATGGCGAGCACGAATGAGAATTCTATACTCATTCAGCCATTTTCACAAACACTTGGAATACACTATTCCAACATGCATAGTGTATGTTAGCAAACATGTATTAGGGCTATTCTTTCGCTAAGCGGTTATTTTATCCGCGTATACCGTATTCATACAACAATTAATCATGACAATTATATTTCCAAAATTTACACATACGCGGTATTTCTAGAATACACAATTTCAACATACTAGGCATTTACACACGAGCATGCATTTCAGCGATTCCTTTCGCCAAACTAGTATTTTATCCATATACTATATAATCATACATTAAATAAACATGTCAAGCATTTTTCCGAAAAAAATACGTATACGGTATTTCTACGTATACCTAGAGTATGTGAAATTCCATATTCTACAACGTTAATCGAAACAGGAAACGGAAAGCACTTTGTACATGTGCATTTACACGCAGATCATGAATCTATCATTATCTGACATTGAAAGCGTTGAAAAACGTAACTTATACACTTAAAGTCCGAACCTTTTGTCGTAGAATCGTAACGGAGTTGATAGGTTCGCTAAGCTTCCGTATACGGGAGTTTGGCAACCTAGAGAACGAAATAGGTTAGCTATCTCATAACCTACAACCTATACAACCCTAAAACAGATTAGGGTTAGGGTTTCTTACCTAGAAACGGGGCTGGAATCGCCGGGAAAGCGATGAGAAAGGGATGGTGCAGCCCGTGTGGTGGCAGGGAACGACGACAGGGAGATTCTCCCACTTCTCCCTCACTTTCTCTCTCTTTTCCCTCTCTCAATTCCAAATTCGTATGGCTGCCATGAGAGAGGGTTTAAGTTCCTTATATAGTCTCAAAACTCACCGAAATATACTCTTGTTCAAAGGTTACTGCTAATATAGGTATTTCGCCACTTTTCCAGCTCAAAAGAGAGGTTCTGGTGGCCCTCCTTGAGCCAAACGTCAAACTTAAGCTCACCACATATGGATCTATGAGGGATTACGTTTTCGACTCGATCGGATTCCCAGATCGCACATGGCGGACCACTTTCAGTTCAACGGTCAGTGGGCCACGATCCGAAATTCCAAGTACATGTAAATGTTCCTGAAATTTTTCCTGATCCGAGGGTGTAATTTGGTCTGATTCTGACGGTCTGGTTGCTTAATACTGATGCGCAAGCGAATGGTGCCAGATCACTATTCCAGATATTTTAATTTCAAAGGGAATAGTGTTTTTCACACTCCCTCGCTCCGGATCGAAACGAATGGCCGTGGGACATCGGAATCATCTGATTTTTGAGATGATTGTCAAGCCCAGTGAGGCGGTCCTAGTTCCTTAGCTTCGTGTTAATCGGACTCCCGATGTGCGGTCTAGACCTGATACGAAGTTTCGTTTCATTCCCGAGAGCAGACGGGAAATGAGTTTGGTTCTAAACTTTAGGGAAACCTAGAGTCACTGATTTTGCAAGTTTTGGGTCTTGCAGATTGTATTTAAAGCGATCCCAACGGATTTCATGGCTAATCGAGTTTTGCACTTAGTTAACTTTGTTAAATTTCTAAAGGATTTAATCCTAATTGTTTTCTGGTTGAGATGGTACTTAGGCCTTTGTAGTTTGTATATAAAGTGATCCAAGTTTTACTACTTAGCTAGTTTAAGTTAGTGTATAGGGCGAAAGTGCTTTGAAAAATTGAAAGCATAAGGTAGTGAAGGGTGGGATTTGTGAAGAAAATGGTTTAAAGAGCAATTTTAGACTGTGGGATTGAGTTCTGACGAAATAATAAGGTGTTAGGAGCAACCCATTGCCTAAGGACCTCTAATCCCAGGTTGGCAAAAATCCGGGATGTTACATTTCCTTTTCTCTTTCACGTCCACAACTAGTCGAGTCCCCATCTCCCCTCCTTTCTTTCTATTTTATAGGTGCTAAGGATGGTGGAGAAGTCGGCTGGAGAGAAATCACGCAATCTACGTGGACAGCTGGAGTCGGTGGATATCTTATGCAACAACAGGTCGGTTCTTGTATAACTGTTACGCAGTGAAAATCAGAGCCTCACAACTCCGCTCTTCCTTGCATTTCATCTAAAAGATCAACATCCCTTGGGACGTTTTTGAGTGGCCTACACGATGGAAGGATCATATCAACCATCTGATCATCACGGAGACCACACCACAGCCCGCAAAAGTTAGGCTGCGTCCGAACGTGAAACAGGGATGCGGATCCCTTCCGTTGTGGCACTGGTGGGGCCCATGATCCTCGTCTGTTGGAGAATCCACACCGTCCATTGTCTTCTTCTTGAAATTTCGGCTGGAGAGGAATGATTTTAGTTGTCCGTTGATGCGGCCCACCTAATTTTCTGCTCTACCATCGGTTAGATGTTGTGGATGTTATTTCCATGTGTACATGTGCATGAGTCTGGAAATCCTCCATATGTACGGTCGGTTTAGCCTCTTAGAATTAATGGATGGTCCGGATCAGAAATATCTGTTATGATGGTGGCCCACCTGACGTCAACCGCAACTCTCTGTTCTTTTGTTTTCACAGACAGAAACAGGAGTTTCCGTTTTGAGACGGTCAAGAGTCAGTTTGACCGATGCCCTGTTGCCATGCGCGGCTAGTGCAATTGTGTACTACGTACATTCATGCTTATGTGGGGTCCACTATGATGGGCATGAGAGATTCGTTCCGTCCATTTCATTTCTCTTATCTTTTTAATAGTTGGGATCAAAATTGAGGTATATCCAAATTGCAGGTGAGCCCAGAATCCAGGTTTTAGGGGCTGATATATCAGTTGGAGTACTGCTAGAGGGATCCAATGGATGAAAATCGACGTGTACGGTTAATTCATGATCCCCACGCTATGTATGAAGTTTTGAGTCGAGTGGATGGTGGAAACCATGAGATCTTAAATCTTGGACAACTTTTAGGCCTCTTTAATGTGAACGACTTGATTTCCTTGGATTTCTTATCATGTAAATTCATCAATCTTGGTCCTATGGAATCCCGTCCATTGCCTTGGTTACTTCAAAGCGTCAATTCCATGCTTGTAGTATCCTTTTTCAGTCCAAGCTCCTGATTGCATCCTACATCAAAACACGATTAAAATACAACGTTAAGCATTAGCATGTACATAAAATCAGGTACTAATTAGGGTCTAATATGCAATATTTGACCTTTATCATAACCCCCAACCAGCATTTTGCTAGTCCCGAGCAAAGTATGCGAAAAATAAGTTGAGAATTACAGGGCAATTTCTATGAAACCGAGTGATATTTTGAAAAACGATTCAAATATGAGAAATCTAAGATTCATGAATGTTGGGCATTATTCTTTCCTAGACTTAAGCACACAGTAAACTTCATAATCACATTCAAAGTATTAATCCATTAATTAGAACAATTCTAAACATTGAGTTCCATGAGTGTATAGCTTAATCTCGGCTTATCACTATTAAGAGGTCCAATCGTCAATTTCATGATATCATTGGCAACCAACAAAGGAATTCATGACAACCAGCCTAAACCAAAACCTGCCTCACAGATCATCCTTTCATTCTACCAACCTTTGATTTTTTCATTAAAAATATGCCAAGAAGGGGAATCAAATCCTCACCTATAGGGAGCAAACCTATGGTGAAAACTAGTCGCCTAACTCTTTCCAAATGTCAAGCATGGGGAATCAAATCTACACTTATAGGAAGCAAACCTATGGTGAAGTTCGTTCACCCAATCCTTTCCGTAGGTAGCTATCTTGTAACTGGGTATTTTCTTTTTCTTTCATTCTTCTTATTAAACATGATGGACAAATTCCCCAGGTTGGTTCCTTTCATGCTTAATGATCACCAAGTTACAATTCAATATCGAACTAAAACCTTAATGTGTAAGCGAGATGTGTCCTATGAAATCATGACTCGATCAATGTTTAAAACTTCTAATCATGGGTTAACAATTTAAACTTAACTGTGAAATCTAACAGATGGCTGAATCTAAGAGTCGTAAATTACCAACATTCTGTATCTTGTAATTCTAAATCCAAGATGACCGTCAAAATCACTTCAAATTCACAAAAAATTCCAGAAAAATTTAAAAATTTTCACAATCTTTGCTCAAGACAAAGAAAATACTGATTAGGTAACCTAATCTCCCACCCCAACCTAAAATCTGCATTATCCTCAATGTAAAAGAAATAAGCAGGCGATGCACATGGGACAACGAAAGTAAAAGAGGAGTGATGAAAAGATAGTACCTGGATGAAAGAATCAAGAGGCTTTTTAAAGATATCACTGTAAGAGTGGGTCAACACAAAAGAGAAACCAACAAAAGCAAAACAAAAATATCAAAAATAAAATCCTACCTACACAACTTTCGCAGGTGCTCTCGATTGCATTTAGCGTATGCAACAAGCCTTTGAACCCCTAGGTTGCCCCTAGTGGATGAGTTGTAGTCTCGTGAGGGTTTGCAGCAATGTTACCCACAAACATTGAACTAACTAACTAGAAAAGAGAAAAATAAAATAAAATAAAATGAAAGGTTGGGTTGCCTCCCAGGAGCACTAAGTTTAACGTCTTCAGCCAGACAAGTAATGAAGCAACCATGGACCATGAATTAATCAATCTTGCTAACCTGGGTCCTCCAGATAAATTTCCTCAACATCTTGATTAACCAATCCTAGACTTTGTGGGAACAACTTGAACTGTGCTATCTGAAATGGGGTAAATGATACCATCATCTAATAATTTAAGCACTTCCGCTCGAACAACTTTTTCCATGTTAGGGTTAAGACTCCTTTACATTTCATGCGACGTTTTCGTATTTTCTTCAAGATCATTACGATGCATACACACAGTGGGGCATACTCCCTTTATGTCTGCTATCGTCCACCCAATTGCTGCCTTATATTCTCTAAGAACATTAAGCAACCTATTCTCCTGTTCCTTCTCAAGGTTAGAAGCTATGATGACAGGCAGAGTTTCAGAAGGACCTAAAAATGCATACTCGAGATTTGTAGGTAATTGTTTAAGTTCAAAGTCGGGTGGTTTCTCAACGAGGGGACCAGTTTAGACTCAGAGGGTGGAAGAAGTTCCACTTTAGCTTTCCATTTTGTAATCTCCATTATAGGAGTAGAGTTAAGCAATGCATTGACTTCTTGGATGGAACATGTCTCAAGAGTGTCTTCAGAAGATTTAAGGAAAGAGTCATGCACTAGACTCTCAATCATGTTCACTTCAAATATATCATCCGAGTCTGTCGGTTGTTGTCCAGCATTGAAAACATTGAGTTTAATCTTCATATTACCAAAAGACAACTTCATAACCCCGTTCCTGCAATTTATGATAGCAATGGATGTGGCCAAGAATGGACGTCCCAGGATAACCGGGATTTGACTAGTAGGATTCTGGACGGGTTAAGTATCTAGAACGATGAAATCCACTGGAAAATAAAACTTATCAACCTGGATTAACACATCCTCAATAACACCATGGGGCACCTTGACAGATCTATCAGCTAGTTATAGTGTTATTGTGGTTAATTTCAGCACACCAAGCCCTAGCTGCTCATATACAGAATATGGTAACAAATTAACGCTCGCCCCTAAATCAAGTAATGCCTTCTCAATCTTATGATCTCCTATGACGCAAGAAATGGTAGGAGCTCCTGGATCCCTAAATTTAGGAGGGGTGTTATGTAGAATCATGGAACTGAGTTGCTCCGCAAGGAAGACCTTCTTGTGGACTTTCAGCTTACGCTTTTGAGTGCATAAATCTTTAAGAAACTTAGCATAAGCAGGGACCTGCTTGATAGCATCAATCAACGGAATGTTAATTCGCACTTGCTTAAACATTTCCAATATATCATTAAAGTTGTTTCCTTTCTTAATTGGTGCCAAACGTTGAGAAAAATGTGCTTTAGGCACATAGGATGGCACATGAGTAGTTCCTAAAGAGTTAAAGTGCTTTTGGACTTTGGATGCACTCGTGTGTTTTTCCTCTTTATTTTGGTCTTCCGATTTGGAATTTGATTCTTCCCTAGGCATCTCTACTTCATTCTCTATCTGTTTTCCAGACCTAAGGGTAATGATTGATTTGGATTGCTCATGATATTGTTCTTGGTTTGAATTAGAGCCAATCTCATACTGTCCCTTTGGATTTGCCACAGGTTGGCTAAGAAACTTGCCCTTCTCTCTCTCACTCAATGCGGTAGCCAGTTGTTCCATCTGTACTTCCAGCTTGGCAATGGATTGCGCATTTGCATGTAAGCTTTGCTGGTTAACTTGTAAAATTTGTTGGGTGTCTTTTTAAAACTGAAGAGAACTCTGCATAAAAAGATTGAGCGTATCTTCAAGAGATGGTTTCCGTGATTGTGAAGAAAGTTATTGATATTACGGAAACTGTTAAAGTTGTTGACTACCAACTTGGGGGTAAGGTTGCATAGGAGGATTTCCAGATGGTCCTCCTTGTTGTGGTCCTTTTGCCCAAGAAAAATTTGGATGTTTAGCCCACCTTGGGTTGTAGGTGTCTGAGTAAGAATCATTCTTAGGTCTCCGAAAAGTATTCATAGCATGCACTTGTTCAGAGAGAAATTCTGGAAATGCTGCACCAGATGGACAAGATTGCGTAGGATGGGTGGGACTGGAACATATGGCACATGACTCGATTTGAGTTGTTTTTAGAGGTCCATTATTTAACATCAAAGCATCAACTTTCTGTGTCAGGCTATCAATTTTGGCATAAAGATCTGGCGTGACTCCTATCTCATATATACCACCTTTCTTCTGTGGTTAGGGACTTCTTTTACCTCTATTTGAATAGTCTCATTGCTGGGAGTTTTCACATAAGGTTTCAAAGAAATTCCAAGCTTCGACATCACTTTTGGTTATGAATGACCCTCCACTGGTGATATCAACCATGCGACGATTTTGTGGTGTCAAACCGTCATAGAAGTATTGAACCTGTTGCCACTTCTCAAAGTCATGGTGTGGACATTTAAGAAGCAAGTCCTTCCATCTTTCCCAACATTCATGAAAGTGCTCACCCTCTTTTTGTGTGAAATTAGTAATTTCTCTACGGAGAGCATTAGTTTTGTGAACGGGGAAGAACTCGTTTAAAAACTTCTTAGACAGTTGGTCCCATGTAGTGATAGACCCAACTTCTAGAGAATTCAACCATGCTTTCGCCTTATCCTTTAAAGAAAAAGGAAAAAGGCGCAAACGGATCGAATCATCTGAAAAGTTTTGGAACCTAAAGGTAGAGCAAATGTTTATGAATTCTTTCACATGATGATGTGGATCCTCCTTATCTAAACCATAAAAGGAGGGTAACAACTGTATGACCCCAGGTTTAAGTTCAAAGTGTGCTGCCGTGGTGGCTGGCAACACTATGTATGAAGGTGCATTAAATTGGACAAGAGCTGAATAATCTCTACGAGCTTTAATTTTATTCTCGTCCGTCATTTCAAATAGAATGTTTCTAAATCTTTTACGAAATGTTCTTTCTATTTCAGGATCAAAAGGTGCTAGTTCTATGTTCAGAGATCTACGTCCTAACATAAATTAAATTATTGCAATGTAGGAAAGAAAGCTAAACTACGATGCTACCTAAGAGAAATAAAACTAGAGCTAAAAATTATGAATTCCTAAAAACAAGATGTGAAATATGCAAACGAGAATTAGAAGAAAGAACCTGGAAAAAGGAGATAATGGATTTTCGAAGAATTGGGAGATCCTCCTTTACTTTGAAGACAATGTTATTTTCAGCTTCCATCCTCAATTCCTGTAAAAAATTAAAAACAAAAATAAATTAAGTTTCCTAAAGTGATGCGAGAAAAAATCCCAAGACTATGAATTATGATAAGAGAGAATCCTAAATCCAATTGGACCGAAACATTCCACGGTAACGGCACCAAAAACTCAATGTTTTATTTAAATCAACGTAATTTAAATTGATTTTAAACTCGCAAGTATACGAATCAGGTGTAGACACGGTATGTATTACGAGATCGTTCCCACGAGGACTGGTCGGCACAATTCGAATTGTATGATTCTTCTTAACTAATCCAACAAATAGTGTAGCTAGCTATTAAGTAAACTAACGAAAATCAATGAAAAATAACTTAGAACAGGAATGGAAATTCAATCAATGAGAATATTAGGACTTTTGAATCCACCCCTAATTATCTTAAGCCTTGTTATACTTGTTAATTCACCCTAATTCAGATTGATATAAATTTAATAAATAAAGTACACTCTATATCCTTGGTCAGGAACACAGAATGTATAATCCCTTAAAGCATAAGGATCACATCTTTCCATCCATGGTCAGGCATGAAGAGATGTAAATTCCTATTTCTTTCTCTATAGGAAAACATGTTCATGGTCAGACACAAGCACCTAGAATAAGATTCCAAATAACATCTACATCTAGACTTTAGTTAAGCTCAAAGAATGGAGAAGTACGGAGTCTCATTTAAGCACACTAGAGAAAGAAATAAATCAATCAAATCCAGATGAAATCAACAACTAATAAGATTCATTAAAATTAGGGGCTTCATCTCAACCCTGGCTAAGAACTTAGAAACTCATAGATTCAACTAGAAAGAAGGAAAAACATCATTGATAAAAATACATCCCTTTTCAATCTCTCCCTTCTTTCTTCCTCTCTCCTCAGACGTCCTCCAGATCCGGCCACTCTCTCTCTCTGCTATGCTCCCTTCCTTTCCTTTCCTTTTCTCTTTCACGTCCACAACTAGTCGAGTCCCCATCTCCCCTCCTTTCTTTCTCTTTTATAGGTGTTAAGGACGGTGGAGAAGTCGGCTGGAGAGAAATCATGCACTCTACGTGGACAGCTGGAGTCAGTGGATATCTTACGCAGCAACAGGTCGGTGCATGTATAACCATTACGCAGTGAAAATCGGAGCCTCACAACTCTGCTCTTCCTTGCATTTCATCTAAAAGTTAAACGTCCCTTGGGACGTTTTTGAGTGGCCTAAACGATGGACGGATCAGATCAACCATCTGATCATCACTGAGACCACACCATAGCCCACAAAAGTTGGGCTGCGTCCGGACGCGAAACAGGGATGCAGATCTCTTTCGCTGTGGCACTGGTGGGGCCCATGATCCCCGTCTGTTGGAGAATCCACACCGTCCATTGTCTTCTTCTTGAAATTTCGGCTGGAGAAGAATGGTTTTGGTTGTCCGTTGATGCGGCCCACCTAATTTTCTGCTCTACCGTCCATTAGATGTTGTGGACGCTATTTCCATGTGTACATGTGCATGAGTCTAGAAATCCTCCGTATGTACGGTCGGTTTAGCCTCTTGGAATGAATGGACGGTTCGGAACAGCAATATCTGTGATGATGGTGGCCCACCTGACGTCAACCGCAACTCTCTGTTCTTTTGTTTTCACAAATGAAAATAGGAGTTTTCGTTTTGAGACGGTCAAGAGTCGGTTTGACCGATGCTCTGTTGCCATGCACGGCTAGTGCAATTGTGTACTATGTACATTCAGGCTTAAGTGGGGTCCACTATGATGGGTATGAGAGATCCGTTCCGTCCATCTCCTTTTTCTTATCTTTTTAACAATTGGGATCAAAATTGAGGTATATCCAGATTGCAGGTGGGCCCAAAATCCAAATTTTTGGGGTTGATCTGTCCGTTGGAGCACTTCTAGAGGGATCCAATGGATGAAAATCAACACGTACGGTTAATTCATGATCCCCACGCTATGTATGAAGTTTCGAGCCGAGCGGATGGTGGAAACCCTGAGATCTTGAATCTTGGACAACTTTTGAGCCTCTTTAACGTGAACGGCTTGATTTTCTTGGATCTCTTATCTTGTAAATCCATCAATCTTGGTCCTCCGGAATCCCATCCACTGCCTTGGTTACTTCAAAGCGTCAATTCCATGCTTGTAGTAACCTTTTTCAGTCCAAGCTCCTGATTGCATCCTACATCAATACACGATTAAAATACGATGTTAAGCATTAGAATGTACGTAAAATCAGGTACTAATCAGGGTCTAATATGTAATATTCGACCTTCATCAATATGCAATGCCATCGGCTTCCCAATTACCACTAATCCGGAACTTCCCCTCCAAGTCTTTAACAAAAACAACATTAAAAAAATGGACTTGAAGTTCCACAAGTATCCTAAGGATCCAGAGGAAGGCATTCAAGAAGGAGCAGGAGGTGTAGGTGATGCTCCCATAGAAGGGACTGTGATGGCTGGAGATGAAGCTCATGGACTCCATCAAGCACCGTCGACATCAACTCCAGGGCATGCTAAATGATTTAAGCTTTACCAAGACCGGATTGGAGCAATTCAGCGGGATGTCTCCCAGTTCAGGGAATCGATGAACGAGTGGCTTACCGTCCTGGAATGGCTGGTCCAAGGAGTACAGCAGACGGTACAACAATTGGTTGATCTGATGACTTGCCGTCGAGACGACACGGCGCCATCCTCCTCTGCTCCGTAGTACGGGTCTCTGAATGCTATCACATTCACCTTCTCTTATTTCTGCGTACGAGCATAAGTATCTTTTTGGATGCTCTATGTTCTCATACATAAATGTGATCGCTCCCTAACAGTTTAACTATTTCTTTTGTATATGCCCATAAGTGGGTTTGCTACTGATGGTTTTTTTTTGGGTGCCCATGAATGGGCTTGTTAAGTTGGTTGGGATAACTGTTTATCTACTGCCAGTCTTGGGCAGTTTATTTTTAGATATTTTTGCATATGGCTGGATATAATTCACACGTTTACTGACATATTTATGCCTTTAAGATCCTCTGGTTTATTTAGTGACTGATATGGAATTCATGTGATTTTTTTTTTATTATGTTATCTGCCTATATCACTGCTCTATTTTGTCTGATATGCATACATTGTTTCTGAATATGATGTCTGATTAAACTCTACTGATCATTATACATCTTTACTTTATATATTTATGTTCTCTGTATGGTGGTTCTCCCAAATATTTCAAACTTCAGTCAATATCAACTGCTGTATTTATCTTTGTCAATGATTGACAAAAAGGGGGAGAACAATTCAAACACCCTGAACGGAAAATTGTATATCTGTCTATGAATGGTGTTGCAGGTGTTAGGGGGAGCAGCTACACCAAGATAGAGGGAGTTTGCAGATAGGGGGAGCAGCTTCTGAATGTGTTGTGTATATGTAACGTCTTGAAAATTTCCATACAAAGACCCGAGTGCCACCTCAGGCAGAAATCACTCAAGACCAAATCCTTTAGAAATTAGATAAGGATTAACTAGTGTTAAACTAGATTACATACGAAATCCGCTCTAATCACTTTAAATACGATCTGCAAGACCCAAAACTTGTAGAATCAATGACGTTAGGTTACCCTAAAATCTAGAATCAATCTCATTACCCAGCTGCTCGCGGGAGCACATTGAAACTCTGTATCAGATCTGCACCGCACATCGAAAGTCCGAATAATACGAAGTTATAGAATTAGGACGCCTTGTTGGGCTTGACAACTATCTCGGAAGTCAAAACCAGACAGTGTCCCTGGGCTATTCGCTTGAGCCCGGAGCGAGGAGTGTGAGAAAACATGGTTTTATTTAGAAATTAAATCTAATTTAAGTAATTTGATACTTGTCATTTGCGGGCCAAATATAAGCAATCAAACCGTCGGAATCTGACCCAAATACACCCTCGGATTAGGGAACATTTCCCATACATGTCCGTGTACTTGTAACCCTGATCGAGTTTCAGTGACCGTTGAACTGAAACTGGTCCGCCACGTGTGATTTGGGAACCTGACTGTAACGAAAACTTAACTCGGCCTAGATCCAAGGTCGGTGAGCTTAAGTCCGACCTTTGGCTCAAGGGGGGCTCCAGAAGTGCTCCGTTGAGATAGAACAACCTCACTTTGGCTATAACCTAGGTATACCATAAACCTGGATCTAATTTAGTGAGTTCTAAGCCTATATAAGGACCTTAAACCCTCACTCTCTCATCCCATACGAATTTGAGAAAACTTAGGAGAGAGAAGAGAGAAAAGAGAGAGAAAGTGTGAGAAGAGTGACAGATTCTTCCTGATACTCTACTCTGCTGCCATACATGCTTAACCACCCCGATCTAATCGCTATTCTAGTGATTTTGACTTCATTTTTAGGTAAGAAGACCCTAACCCTAACCTGTTTTAGGGTTTCTATTGGTACAAGTAGCGAAGTAGCTGACTTACCTTGTATTATAGGTCGTTATATCGATGTTGATGAAAGCATAGAGTTTCTATCGAGTTCTTTATGCTTCTACGGCGTAAGGTGCGGACTATAGATGCTTAGGTTATGGTTTTCACTGTTTTCAATGTCAGATAATGATAGATTCATGATCTAGGTGTTATTTCACATGCAAAATGCGATGTTCATTTTGCGATTCAGTTACGTATGCAAATTACGTCGTATAGTGTATTCTGTATATTTGTAGAAAATACCGTATACGTACAAAGTTTGAAAGTATGTTTACCATGATAAATTACTGTATGTACATGCTATATATAAGTGTAGTACTTACTCGGTGAAAGAATTCGCCCTAATACATGTTTTAGCTAATGTACGTTATGTATGTTAATAAGTGTATTCTAAGTGTTTGTGAAAATGCTTGTATGAGTAAGTACTTTGATGATTGTACTTTAGGTAGGTGTTGAGATAGGATTCTCAACTACCTTAGAGATGTATATGATTTCCTCCATGATAGTTGTTTAATTTAATCGCATACTCATGAAATGTATGTGTCTATATTTTCTGTTTACATTGTGCTTCATAACATGCCTGTTAACATACTTGAATTACCTTGTTAGCTCTGCTTAGACTATTATACATGCTTGCTAGTTAAGGATTGAATGTGATTGGGGCTATGTGATAGTCCAGGCAATCGGTAATAGGCTTGAAGTTATGGTTGAGATTCATTCGCCACGTAAGACGTGTTTGACGAACCCGAGCCGTACTTTGGTTGGCGACAGTGGTTAGGCCACGCGAAGTGCTTATGCACTTCATGTCGTTCAACTTATCGTGCGCTCGTGCTAGTCGAGCTCCTCAAGTAACCTGATCTGTCTAATGTATGTTCACCATGTTTGGACGCTACTGCTTGAACCTAAGGTACCAAATTTACCAGTGTAACCCCGTTAACCTTGGTACCTCGATCCGCTAAGACTCATGAATCTGGCATGGAGGTATGGGACATCGTGGTCGAGCTGTTGGCCTACGCTGGGGCGATGTGCCTCCCCATAGTGACCAGTGAGCATCCCAGACTCATGAGCCGAATATGGTGGTATGGGACATTGTATTCGAGCTGTCGGCCTACACTGATAAGGTGATGGGGGAGTGGTGTAACGAGTGCGTGTAACAGCCCTAGCAGCCCTTTGTAGTGACCTCAAGTATACTCTGAATCTGCAGAGAGGCGATGAGCTTTTCCGTAGTAAATAGAGCATAAACTAGGCCTGTATTAATAAGGTGATGGGGGAGCGGTGCAACGAGTGCATGTAATAGCCCTAGCAGCCCTTTACGGCGACCTAGAACCGCATCATCGTATGAGATTATCTAGGACTGACAACCCTAAAATGGATCATTGTTTGGGAATGATATAAGGAAGGTACCTTAGTTTCCCAATACTGCTGTATGAAAAGGACTAATAACAACTCGGTAATCATGCTCATAACATAGCACTGCATGTGTCTGGCGTTGTAGAGCACTGAGGGATGAACGCATGCCACAGACGTAAGATAGTGTCGCACGAGGGAGGTTTGGCGAGGGCATGCATCATGACTACATTCCATACTTACATTAATAAGAGTATTTAGGAGTGTTTGACTGTACTGCTTTATCATTACTGCTTGACTGAATTGATAACATGTTAACCTATACTTTATTGTTCCACTAAGTTAGCTACTCACTCCTACGTTACGGGACGGTGTTGTACACACTAATCAGACCCTGTCTTAGATGCAGGTGTTGACGAGACGCAGGAGGCTAAGCCTGACTACTACGATGATAAGGACGAGTTCTCCTACATGCAGTTCTCTGAAGGCTTCGCTTAGGCCATTCAGATGACGGGGCTACAGGGTTTACCATTATAGTTGTACCACTTTTTTTTTGGCATTTTGATTTTTGAAACTAATACATGTATATGGTGACTCAGTAAGGTGTTCATACTCTGGAGACCGATTGTGACCGTGTCTGGCTTTATATACATTTATATACATCTTTCAGTCTTCCGCTTTCGTTTTATAACTTGATCTGGAGTATGAATTACTGTTTTGGTATAATCCCACTCATGATTAATGCACTAACACAGACAACATTCAATCATAATCATTTATGTTGCATAAGTGATGTTTTGGAACTCGGGTGTTGAGTTGCTACTCGACCCCTGATTTTCATGGCGTTACAGTATATGACATTATTAGCATTGTATAATTGTGTAAAGAACATGTACACACAATTTAAGATGTTAGTATAGGAGCATTTCTAGGGTGTTTTGGTATTTTGTCACGTAATTGACAAATGGGGAGATTGAAAGTGCCCAGGTTTGTCAATTAGCGTAAGTGTTAAGTCAGCTAGACTGCAGAGCCTCATAAGAAGATCAATTCAAAACGTTTGCCTCAACCGGATGTGTGTAAGCTTGCCACAAGTAAATCTAAGCCTCACATCCCATGTCCCAAAACACCAGGTAAATAAAACCCTTAAAACAAGTTAGAATATCGTATGGTTTTTGAGTTAGAAAACTTTTTCAAAATTAAAAAAATCTCTAAGTTTTTTTGCTCTGTCGATTTTATCAATATACTGTTCGAAATTATCGACCTGCGTTGTCGATGTCCTCGATACCTAAACGATATCATCGATATGAGGACAAAATACGTCCAGCAACCACATACTCATCCGGGCAGAATTATCGATGCATCGATATACTATCGATATCATTGATATTCAAATCTCGAGTCTATCGAAGGTGACTCAATAATATCGACATACAGATCTCCAGTGCCCCTGTTTTTTCTTAAGAATATCTTATGTGCATCGATATATCGAAGCCTCCTCGATACCATCAAAATTCAAATCTCAATGATATCGAAAGGCTCTTGATGATATCAGTCATGGGCACGAAGTTTTCCAGTAAAATATTTCAGGATAGTTTATTTATGATCGAGGGTTACTTAATAGAATCGATATTCAAATATCGATGATATCAGTACAGTTTCGATGGCATCGAACAAGGACATAAACTATCCAGCAAGCTTAATGAGAAATGCATTGGATTTATCGATGCATCGACAGGAGTATCGATATCATCGATATTCAAATTCCGATGATCTTGAAGGTCCCTCGATCATTCTTGTAAACCTGAAATATTTTAATACAAGTCTCTCTCATTTTCAAATGTCGATGAATCGAATCTAGTATCGATATTATCGGAGTTCAAAATCTGATGACATCGACACCTGTTTCGATTCCATCGACCAGCTGGCAAAAGGTTTTAAAAGCGTATGACATTTGAGTTTGTGTCATCGAGCGGACCATCGATGCTATTGAGAGTATATACTCAATGATATCGAACTCGCTCGAAGATATCGAATTCTGTCATAAATGTGACCGTTTTATATCCGTTGGAACCTTTTGCCTATTTAAAGAGGACTTGTCTATTGTTGCTGGTAGAGAAAGAAGAGAGTGCTTTTGAGTGTTTTACCTTAGATCATATACCCAAAGCTCTTTCTCTCAGGGAAGTTCATCCTCCAATCCACCCTCATGATTGATATTCAATAGAGTGGATTGGGGAATGAATTTCCGCATTCAAGGATCCTCCAGCTACTACCTTAATGGCAAATCATTAAGCTGGGATGCCTTGAATGCATAATCAAAATCACACTATCTTCCTTATAGGAAAACATTTTATAGAGTAGGATTTCGTCTTATCCTTGACCCAACCCAAAGCCTCGTATTGGTACATCATCTGTGTTGCGGATCAATGAAGCCGAAAATTCTTCATCAACAAGGAGGAGATCTTCGTCAACATGTTGAATGAGACTCATCCACTTATTTGTAAGTTATTAAAGTCCAGAGGACACTTGTGATCATTCATTTTTAGGATTGGGTCTTAGGTGTTTCTCACCCTTGTAAGCCCTTGTATGAGGCCTCCGGTGGGAGTGTACGTGGTGGGTGCGTTGTGTTGACCCTTGCTCTGTGGAGAGCATAAACAGTTAAGATTCTTGTGTGGATCCTTGGCCAGTGTGCCTAAAACCGGGTGCTATGTGTTGACTCTTGCTTAGGGAGCATAAACAGTCAGCCTAGGTGTAGGTTGTAAAGGTTGAAGGTGAACCTAATTTAAAACCTTAGGTTTGAGGTGAACCGCTGTGAAACCTCCTTAGTGAAATCCGGTACACTCAAGGGTTGAGTGCGGTTACCGAGAGTGGAGTAGACAAGTAGTCGAACCACTATAAAAATGACTATGTTTAAGATTGTTATTCATTTGTTTGTGTGATTTCAATCTATATTTTCATATCTGATTATCTTAGATCACACCTCACACACACAGTCATATCCATCATAAACTAGTCTGTATATTATTCATCTCTCAAATAGTTTATGATTGGATCCTCTTCCGGGCTTAGAAGCCAGTAGAGTTACTTTTGAGTAATCCTAATATATGCTTGTTATTAGGATTAGTGTGATAGAGTTTTAAATTGACATAAAATTATTAAAAAGTCCTATTTACCCCCCTTCAAGTAAAGCGGTCTTCACCGCAATTTCACTTTCCATCTTGATCCACATTAGAAGGCCACTTCATAAGTTGTTTTGTCTAAATGAAATTTGATAAACAAAGGTATACTTTATACAATATAGCACTTACACCTATATATATAAATACATGTGTGTGTGTGTGTGGGAAATGGTACTATGAGGTCTAGCTCATGGGAACCTCCCATGAGGTCGAGCTGTGTGGGCTCCACCATGACATGCATTGAACATCTACCCCATCAGTCAGATGCACCAGTCCATGATGGGCCTCGAGCTTAAAAACATGTCAATCCATGACTTGGTTGGGCCACACCACATACAAGAGTTAAGAGGGGTTACCCTCCCATTAAAACATTCATAATCATTTATTGGGCCCACCGAAATTTAGTTCACAAATCCAACCCATCAATTGTATGTGTCCCACTTGGATGAGGGTCAGACCAAGTTTCAGCCGCATCCAAAATTCTATTGAGACCCATCAAATGCTTTTATATGTTTTAAGCATGTCTTTGTGTGGTTTTAGATCGTATGGCCCACCTAAGTTTCGTATATGGCTGATTTTTGGAATATCCTGTAATCTAAAGGGGACCCATCAAATGCACGATGTTGATGTTTGGCACACATCACGGTGGGGTCCACCAAGATCGACCTCGAGCTCATAGTACCATTCCCCCCCCCCCCCCCCCCACACACACACACACACTGTGGGAAATGGTACCATGAGGTCGAGGTTAAGCTGTTTGGGCCCCACTGTGATGTGTGAAGAACATCAACGCTGTGCATTTGATGGGTCACTTTAGGTTATTGGATATCTAAAAAATCAACTGTATATGGAATTCAAGTGGGCCATACCATCTAAAACCATGTGAAGACATGCCTAAAACATATAAAAGCACTTTCTGGGCCCAACCTGAGTTTTGGATGCGGATAAAACTTAGTCTGACCCCTCATCCAAGTGGGACACACACAATGGATAGCCTGGATTTATGAACCAAATCTCAGTGGGCCCAATAAATGATTTTGAATGTTTTAATCGGAGGGTAACCCCTCTCAATTGTTGCATGTGGTGTGGTCCACATAAGTCATGGATTGACTTGATTTTTAAGCCTATGGCCCACCATGGAATGGTGCATTTGGCTGATGGGATAGATGTTTGACACAGATCACGATGGGGCCCACATAACTCGACCTCATGGGAATTCCCATGAGGTTGGTTCTATGCGGGGTCGAGTTGTGTGGACCCCACTGTGATGTGTGCTAAACATCAACACCATGCATTTGATGAGTCTCCTTTAGCTTATAGGATATCCTAAAAATCAGTCGTATACGGAACTCAGGTGGGCCATACCATCTAAAACCATGTGAAGACATGCCTAAAACATATAAATGCACTGGGTGGGGCCCACCTGAGTTTTGGATGTGGCTGAAACTTGGTTTGACCCCTCATCCAAGTGAGACACACATAATTAATGGGATGGATCTGTGAACCACATCTGTGTGGGCCTAATAAATGATTTTGAATGTTTTAATGAGAGGGTAATCCCTCTCAATTGTTGTATGTGGTGTGGCCCACCCAAGTCCTGGATTGACTTGATTTTTAAGCCCGTGGCCCACCATGGAGTGGTGCATCTGATTGATGGGGTAGATGTTCAACGCACATCATTGTAGGGCCCACACAGCTTTTATATATATATATATATATCTAAATGCACACCTGCGCACTAGTTCAAACAGAACTCGTGCAAACTTTTTTGAGAACCCATCATATGTGATTTCGCTCCAAAATCTGAATGATCCACGTGAAGCAACACCTCATGAAACACGTCAGACCCAATTTTTACTTTGATCCAAAACTCTGGCAGGCCATGAAAAATGAAAACAGTTTCCTCCCTTGATTTGCATCTCTCTTTGCTATGACCCACCGAAATTTTAGATTAGGTGAAAATTTGTTCCTTGGGGTTTCATGGGATTCCGCATCACATGGATTGTTCGGATTAGACGCCCATGACACGTGTGCAAAGGTGCACACATGCATAGGTGTGTGTGTGTGTGTGTGTGTGTGCGTGTGTGTGTGTGTGTGTGTATATATATATATATATATATATATATATATATATATATATATATGGGAAATGGTACTATGAGGTCGACCTCATGGGAACTTCCCATGAGGTCAAGCTGTGTGGGCCCCATCTTGCTATGTGTCGAACATCAACACCGTACATTTGATGAGTCCCCTTCAGGTTATGGGTTATCCCAAAAACTTGGCATACATGGAACTCAAGTAGGCCATACCATCTAAAACCATGACAAGACATGCTTAAAACATATAAAAGTACTTGGTGGGCTCACCTGAGTTTTGGATGCGGTTGAAACTTGGCTTGACCCCTCATCCAAGTGGGAAACAAATAATGGATGGTTTGGATTTGTGAATCCCATTTCGGTGGACCTAATAAATGATTATAATTTTTTTAATGAGACAACAACTGTAACGCCTTGAAAATTGGGGGTCGAGCATAAACTCAACTCCCGAGTTTCAACGCATCACTTATGCAACATAATGAATGATGATTGAATGTTGTCTGTATTAGTGCATTGAACATGAGTGAAATTAAGCCAAAACAGCATATCATACTCTAGAGACAAGTAAGATTGCAAGCAGAAGACTGTGATAGATATATAAAATGTATACACTGTGGTGAGTCTCCAAAGTGTGATAATGTTACCAGGTTAATAAATTACAAGTATAATTTCAAAATATACCAAGTTGTGTAAGGTCATCTAGTCGACATCCCTGTAACTCCGTCGATCAAGACATGGCTCACATGAAGCCGCCAGAAAACAGCATATACGAGAAAGCATCCTCGTCGTCACAAAAGTCCGGCTCTGCCTCAGGAGTAGCGTCGCCATCTGCAATTAGACAAAGTCTGGTGGGTGTCCGGAACACCGTCCCGTAATGTAAGAGTGAGTGATCAACTCAGTGAAACAATAAAGCATAGGTTAACATGTTATCAATTCAGTCAAGCAGTAAAGTCAAACACTCCTAAATACTCTTATTAATGCAAGTATGAAAATGCAGTCATGATGCATGCCCTCACCAACATACTCCCTCATGCGACACCGTCTTACGTCCGCGGCATGCATTCATCCCTCAGTGCTCCACATCTTCCAGGCACATGCAATGCGATGATGAGCATGATTACCGAGTTGTTATTAGTCCTTTTCATACAGCAGGATAGGGAAACTAAGGTACCTCCCTTATATCATTCCCAAACAATGATCCATTCTAGGGTCGTCAATCCTAGATAATCTCATACGATGATGCAGTTCTAGGTCTCTATAAAGGGTTGTTAGGGCTGTTACACGCACTCATTGCACCGCTCCCCCATCACCTTATCAATACAGGCCTAGTTTATACTCTGTTTACTACGGGAAGGCTCGTCGCCTCTCCGTAGATTCAGAGTATGCTCGAGCTCACTACACCGAGTACGGTCAGGGCTATCAGGGCTGTTACACGGAATCGTTACACTACTCCACCATCACCCATCAAAACAGTGTAGGCCGACAGCTCGAATACAATGTCCTATACCACTGTATTCAGCTCACGAGTCTGGTTGCTCAATGGTCACTACGAGGAGGCTCGTGGCCCCAGCGTAGGCCGATAGCTTAATCATGGTGTCCCATACCACCATGCCCGGCTCATGAGTCTTAGCGGATCGAGGTACCAAGGTTAACGAGGTTACACTGGTAAGTTCGGTACCTTAGGTTCAAGCAGTAGCGTCCAAACATGGTGAACATACATTAGACAAATCGGGTTACTTGACGAGCTCGACTAGCTCGAGTGCACGACAAGTTGAGCGACATGAAGTGCATAAGTACTTCGCGTGGCCAACCACTATCGCCAACTGAAGTACGACTCGGGTTCGTCGAACACATCTCACGTGGCGAATGACTCTCAGCCACGAATTCAATCTTGTTACCGATGGCCTGGACTATTCAATAGCCCTAATCACATTCAATTACGTAACAGTTAAAGCAATAATGGATCAAGATTTCAAATCGTATAATCAAATATCCAATATTGTCCGCTTAAGGCTGTTAGGGCTGTTGCACAGAATCGTTACACCACTCCCCCATCACCCTTCACGGATTTTATAAAATACAACTTAAGCATGTAAAGTAGTCAGAGCAGAATTAAGTAAACAAGTAATTCAAACATATTAACAAGCATGTTATAAAACATAAGACAAACAGGAAATCCAAACACATACGTTTCATAAACCAGTAAGTGATTAAACTAAACAACTTGCATGAAAGAAATCATATACATCACTAAGGTAGTTGAGAATCCTATCTCAACACCTACTCAAGGCACTACTAGATTAGGTACATATCTATACAAGCATTTTCACAAACACCTACACATTCCAACATACCTATAATATACTAGTTAAAACACGAGTCGTAGCGAATCCATTCACAAAGGATTGCCACATGAACCACGATCATGCATTCACGACCAATAGTCCTGGCAAGCATAAATCGTAGTTCCATATTCATTTGAACATTTCTGTATACACTTAGGCTACAACTAGTACATACACAACGTATGTTAATATAACAGGTGTTAGGCTAATCCGTTCACCCAGAAGTTGATACATATGTATCTAACATACCTAGACAACAATTAATCATGGCAAGCACAAATCCGTATTTCATACGTATACGGTATTTTCTACAAATACGAAGAATACAGTATATTTGACATAGCTAACGTAAAACTGAAAAATGAAACAGACAACACTTTGTACATGTACAATTGCATGCAGATCATGAATCTATCATTAACTGACATTGAAAGCGTTGAAAACCATAACCTATACGTCTAAAGTCCGCACCTTTTGTCGTAGAATTGTAACGAATACACTAGAATCTCTAAGCCTTCGTTTACGGTGATTAGGCAACCCGAATCATGAAACAGGTTAGCTATTACATCACCTACACTCTTGAAAACCCTAAAACAGTTTAGGGTTAGGTTTTCTTACCTAGAAATGAAGTCGAAATTGCCGGAAAGGCGATTACATCTTGATGGTTAAGCACGTATGATGGTAGGATAGAGCATCAGGATCCTTCACCCACTTCTCCCACACTTTCCCTCTCTTTTCTCTCCTACTTTTTTTCAAATTCGTATGGAATGAGAGAGTGATGGTTTAAGGTCCTTATATAGGTCCAGAACTCACCAAATTAGACTCAGGGCCAAGGTGTACTTAGGTTATGTCCAAAGGGAGACTGTTCCGTCTCAACGGAGTACTTCTGGATGCCCCCCTTGAGCCAAAGGTCGGACTTAAGCTCACAGACATTGGATCTAGGTCGAGTTACGTTTTCGGTCCGATCGGATTTACAGATCGCCCGTGGAGGGCCAGTTTCAGTTCAACGGTCAGCGAATCTCGATCGGGGATTTCAAGTACATGGATATGTTTGGGCAAATATCCCTGATCCGAGAGTGTAGTCTGGTCCGATTCCGACGGCCTGGTTGCTTATAACTGATCCACAAGTGACACATTTTAGATTACATAAATTTGTATTTTATTTTTAATTAATTTCACATTTCTCACACTCTTCACTCTGGGCTCAAGCGAATAGCACTGGGACACTATCTGGATTTGAGTTTCGAGATGGTTGTCAAGCCCAACAAGGCGGTCCTAATCCTATAACTTTGTATTATTCGGACTTTCGATGTGTGGTTCAGATCTGATACGGAGTTTCATGATGCTCCCGAGAGCAGCCGGGTAATGTGATTAATCCTAGATTTTTGAGTAATGTAGCGCTAACTGTTCTACTTGTTTTGGGTCTTACGGATCGTATTTAAAGCGATTGGTGCTAATTTCACAGGTACTATAGTTTAACACTAGTTAATTCTCACCTAATTTCTAAAGGATTTAGTCCTAAGTGATTTCGGCCTGAGGTGATACTCTGGCCTTTGGTAGTTTGTATAGAAGGTGGTTCAAGCTATTAACACTTAATTAAATCATGCCCTAAATACAATAGAAGGAGATCCTGGGGTAGGAGAGGCTGATGTTTCTAAATAACCTATTCGTCGATGATTCCATAAGGTTAATAGTTAAAAGCCCAACAGTAATTTTTAGTTTAAGTATTGTTCTTCATCACCTAAACTTTATGCTTAGTGTCTAATGTGAAAGTACTTAGAAAATTTAAAGAACGAGGTGGTGAAAGGTGAGATTTGTGAAGGAAATGGGTTAAAAAGCGATTTTAGACTGTGGGATTGAGTTCTGACAAGTTAATAAGGTGTTAGGATCGACCCATTGCCTAAGGACGTCTAATTCCAGGTTGGCAAAAATCCAGGATGTTACAATCTACCCCCCTTAAAAATAATTTTGTCCCCGAAATTGGCTAAAGGTAATTAGTAAGAATTCTATTATCTCATTTGCCTAAGACTTATTGATTTCAAGTTTATATGCGCGGTAGGGTTTATATTGTGCATGCTAGTCTAGTACATTTTAGGCACTAACCCCCCCTTAAAAATTTATTTTTTTTATCCCTTGCTTATTCCCTAATAAGTTGATACAATTTATTCCGTTATCTATTTGACGTCTTGATGACAATTCTCATCTATTTAGAGTAAGATAGTTGTTTTCAATGTTTGACCAACACGGAAAGACAGTTATAGTGGGCTTTATCCCGATACATCGATCATCTACTTGGCTAGGGTAGAAAGCTCATCGTATCCATTCCTAGTCCTGGTAGATCTTGGTCTTCTACTCGGCCAAGCAGTGAGTCCATTGGTAGTCGCCCAGGATTGAGAATTGGGTCAAGTCGCGAATGCTTCGCAGTTGTATATTTCAATAACTCCCTAGTCCGATCACTCTAAAACCTTAGGGAATGTCAATCATTGAAAGGTTCAAATGTCCTATTTCTCGGGTTACCCTTTAGGTCTTGGTCTAAGAGAGTCGTTATTATCTATGTCCAAGGAAATGGTGAATTAAATCTTACTAGATCATCCTAAAACGATTTCTCATAGTAGAACAGGCTTCTATTATGTTCGTATTCAACGAGCACAGTTGTAGATACGTTAACCTTGGCTATTGTAATTCGGTTCGTACCCTTTATTAGGCTTATTCTGTAATATGAAATTGTTTAACACTTGAACCCTAATTGCTTTACATTCTAAGGAAGATTCAGATCCTATTTAGTGACCTATCTTTACGTACAGTTTGGATTAATTCCATTCGATCCTGGGCCAGTGGGGCAAGGCTCTACCACGTTTCTGCTGCGCCACCCAGATCAAAGAGTTGTATTAGCCAACCTAGGTAGATTGGGCTCATAATGTTCTACCCCCCTTAAAAATTTATTTTCACCCTCAAGGCTCAAGATCTATGTCCTGATCCGTATGTCAGAACAAGGTGTAATTTAGGACTTATCCTTGACATGAAATGAGAAATACATTGGTCCGCCTTTCATCAACGATGTGTACTATGGCATTGATACCTATGGTCATAGAAAGGAGCTAAAGATGATGGGTATTGTGGTTAATTCAGGGACAGGTGTGAGTTTGTGGCAAGATGCCTAATTCTACCAAGGAGTTTTGTCACGGTCCAGACTTACCCTATTTAATCATGTCTAGCTTAACAGGCAGGCTATCTTTCGAAGTTCATATGCACAATATGTATGCCAACATGGCATGTGATTTGGGACCTAATTCCTAACTGTCGGTTGCCCATTTGGAAAATTCCTTAGGCCTAAAAAGAAGATTGCTATTGGCTATATATTCTGAACACTTCTCAAAGACGAAGTAACAAACTTTTAATTGCAAGTGGTCGGACCAACACGGAAGGAAAGTTGTGTAGTGGGTCCGAGTTGGATACATATACCTTCTGCCTCGTGAGGACAGAAAATTTATCGCATCAGTTCTTAATCCTAGTTGATCTCGACCTTCTGCTTGATCAGAGCATAGAGTTCATTGGCAACTACAAGGATTGAGAATTCAATTCAAACCGCGAATACCTCGCTTATATATAGTTCTCTACTCCGTGTTCCCGATGGTAATAAGTCATTGAGAAGGCAATTTCTAAGGGGTGTATTGATTTGACCTAGCATTAATTCCAAGGGACATAATTTTTCTCTGAACGTGAATAGTTTCTACGTCAAACAAGCTTCCTAAGAGTTACTAAAGAAGCCTAAAGTATTAAGGGGATTCAACAAAAGAATGAGATTTCACTCCAACCTAATCAAGCTGACCAACTAAGTCTATCACTCAATTATCTTAGCATAATCGGTCTCCTACATTCCTTAGTGTAACCAGTAGCCTAGTCTTAATTTTAGGAGTAGCGGTAATCCAATAGCTTATGGGTTAGATGATTTCGTATTATTTCAAAGTCTACGCTCATACGTTAAATGACTTTATACCCTTTCTAATACAAGAAATTGTTTATCGCTTAGGGTCAAACGTTGTCTGATTGGAATTGAGTTGCTCGACTTGAATTTAACTACGCTTGAGCACCTCACAGATACCCATACCAACTAAGGAAGTCCTAGGGTTCACGTTATTAATTTATTGGATTTCCCATACTGCCAGATTTGTTTGCAAAATCTAGGAGTACCAACTCTAGGTCCAAAACTCTAAGGGCCTATTTGGCCAGTGGTCTTAAGTTGTATTAAATGGTCTTGCATTGCTAATCCCTCCTCGGGATTGAGAGTGGCATGGTTGGTAGGAGGGTGGGTGGGGATTAATTTTATAGGTTTTGGAAAATGAGTCTTGTGTTGGAAAGTGTGAGATGGGATTTCCAAATCCCATGATGATGAATTTCTAAGTGTAATTGAAAGGAAATCTCGGAATTTACTTTTCATTGCATACATTCCAAACATGGTATTGGAAAACATGGGATACACCCAATCTAGGGACAATACCTTACACATACATTTATTGTTACTTTTACAATTCTATCCACCTTACTCACCTAATGTAGTTGGTCGAACGGGCCCTAAACGTCCCAACATCTAAAACATTCTACCAACTACTACACCCATTAACATGAAAACATAAACACCCTAAAACGGTAACCCATGCAAACTACAAGACAACAGTATGGATGACTAGACATCCGAGAAAGTGGTCGTACTAAGCTTGGATAGAGCCATGGAAAAGTCAAGAAAAGGGAGGAAAGGGATGAGATCCTCGAGTCTCCACGGATTTGAGCCTCAAGGGAGGTTGTAAAGGCTCAAATGAGAGTGGATTATGAGGGAAAATGTCAAAATAGTGTAAGCTAGTGGGTTTACACGAGTTTGAGACTCAAATGGGGGTGTAAGAGCTTAAATGAGAGGAAAGGGAGAGGGTAGACAGTAATGGAGGGGAGTTTACAGCAGGGTGATGAGGAGGATGCACGAAAATAAACGAGAAGGAGATTGGAGGGGTGATTTTTGCCAAAAATATGAAGTTTGAAAGAGAAAGGAGAGCTTGGGGGTGTGATTTGTGAAGGAGAGAGAGGTTTGAAAGTGTTTTAAGGGGCGGCCCATACATCAAGGGGTTACCCTAGCCCCCAAATGCAATCGGCCCGAGCGGCCCGCCCTGCCGGGCCCATTGTACGGCGAGGCCTCGTCGACCTGGCGAGGGCCTCGCCACCCCCTAGACCAACTGGCGAGGGCTCGCCATTCCGGCGAGGCCCTCCTGCCCCCAGGTCCTAAAAATGTGCGGGGCCCACCCTGGGTCCCCCTGCAAGTGCTCCGTTTGGCCCCCGACTCCATTTGAGGCATTTTCGGGGCCAATTTGTAAACCGAAATGAGTTTATGTGATGTGTAGCATATGATTTTGGGGTAGGAGACGTTAATCTATCTAACTAACCCATTTATTTGGTTAGGTTCCAAAAGGTTAAGGGTCAAAACCCATTTTATACATTTATTTCCTATTTATGGTAAGTTTTAGTTTCGGTATTGTTCTTCATCATTTATACCCTAGGATTGGTGTGCATTATGAATGTGCTTAAAAGAAATGAAGAATACAGTGGTGGAGGGTGAGATTTTGAAGGAAATTGATAAAAAGGGGTTTTAGGCTTTGAGATTAAGGTGTTATGGTTGACCCACAACCTAAGGACATTCGTTTCTAGGGAACGACTCAAACCCGTCGACTGACAGCCTAGAGGCGACTTAGGTCGTTTCGGATAGTTTTGGGATATTTTTTATACATACCTGTATTTAACGATTTCTAACTGCTGGGATGGGGTGAGTAGTGATCTAAACCCATCATTTGATGGTCTAGAAGTGATTCGGGATCAGTTTGCGTGATCATGGGTGTGTACGGGCCCAATCTCAGCGGTCGATTTCAGTCGGTTTCGCCGTTCGGCGAATTTGAAAAATTCAAAGTCGGTTCCTACGTTCCGTCGCTCCCTCCTAAGTCAGAGTGCGTCAGAGTGCGTCGTGTGACCATAACCCAGGTCCGGTTTAATCCAAATCATGCTTTGATACCATCTTGTAACGCCCTGAAAATCGGGGGTCGTGCATAAACTCAACTCCCGAGTTCCAACGCATCACTTATGCAACATAATGAATGATGATTGAATGTTGTCTATATTAGTGCATTGAACATGAGTGAGATTAAGCCAAAACAGCATATCATACTCTAGAGACAAGTGAGATTACAAGCAGAAGACTGTGATAGATATATAAAATATATAAACTGTGGTGTCTCCAGAGTGTGATAATGTTACCAGGTTAATGAATTACAAGTATAATTTCAAAATATACCAAGTTGTGTAAGGTCATCTAGTCGACATCCCTGTAACCCCGTCGATCAAGACACGGCTCACATGAAGCCGCCAGAAAACAGCATATACGAGAAAGCATCTTCGTCGTCACAAAAGTCCGGCTCCGCCTCAGGAGTAGCGACGCCATCTGTAATCAGACAAAGTCTGGTGGGTGTCCGAAACACCGTCCCGTAACGCGGGAGTGAGTGATCAACCCAGTGGAACAATAAAGCATAAGTTAACATGTTATCAATTCAGTCAAGCAATAAAGTCAAACACTTCTAAATACTCTTATTAATGCAAGTATAAAAATGCAGTCATGATGCATGCCCTCACCAACATACTCCCTCATGCAACACCATCTTACGTCCGCGGCATGCGTTCATCCCTCAATGCTCCACATCTTCCAGGCACATGCAGTGCGATGATGAGCATGATTACCGAGTTGTTATTAGTCCTTTTCATACAGCAGGATAGGGAAACTAAGGTACCTCCCTTATATCATTCCCAAACAATGATCCATTCTAAGGTCGTCAATCCTAGATAATCTCATACAATGATGCAGTTCTAGGTCGCTGTAAAGGGCTGTCAGGGCTGTTACACGCACTCGTTGCACTGCTCCCCCATCACCTTATCAATACAGGCCTAATTTATACTCTGTTTACTATGGGAAGGCTTGTCGTCTCTCCGCAGATTTAGAGTATGCTCGAGGTCACTACACCGGGTATAGTCAGGGCTGTCAGTGCTGTTACACGGAATCGTTACACCACTCCCCCATCACCCATCAAAACAGGGTAGGCCGACAGTTCAAATACAGTGTCCCATACCACCGTATTCGGCTCACGAGTTTGGTTGCTCAATGGTCACTACGGGGAGGCTCGTGGCCCCAGTGTAGGCCGACAGCTCGACCACGGTGTCCCATACCACCATGCCCGGCTCATGAGTCTTAGCGGATCAAGGTACCAAGGTTAACGGGGTTGCACTGGTAAGTTCGGTACCTTAGGTTTAAGCAGTAGCGTCCAAACATGGTGAACATATATTAGACAAATCGGGTAACTTGACGAGCTCGACTAGCTCGAGTGCACGACAAGTTGAACGACATGAAGTGCATAAGACCTTCGCCTGACCAACCACTATCGCCAACTGAAGTACGACTCGGGTTCGTCGAACACATCTCACGTGGCGAATGAATCTCAGTCACGAATTCAATCCTGTTACCGATTGCCTGGACTATACAATAGCCTCAATCACATTCAATTACGTAATAGTTAAAGCAGTAATGGATCAAAATTTCAAATCATACAATCAAATATACAATATTGTCCGCTTAGGGCTGCTAGGGCTGTTGCACGGAATCGTTACACCACTCCCCCATCACCATTCACGGATTTTATGGAATACAACTTAAGCATGTGAAGTAGTCAGAGCAGAATTAAATAAACAAGTAATTCAAACATATTAACAAGCATGTTATAAAACACAAGGCAAATAAGAAATCCAAACACATACGTTTCATAAACCAGTAAGTGATTAAACTAAACAACTTACATGAAGGAAATCATACACATCACTAAGGTAGTTGAGAATCCTATCTCAACACCTACTCAAGGCACTAATAGATTAGGTACATATCTATACATGCATTTTCACAAACACTTAGACTACACATTCCAACATACCTATAATATACTAGTTAAAACACGAGTCGTAGCGAATCCTTTCACAAAGGATTGCCACATGAACCACGATCATGCATTCACGACCAATAGTCCTGGCAAGCATAAATCATAGTTCCATATTCATTTGAACATTTCTGTAAACACTTAGGCTACAACTAGTACATACACGACGTATGTTAATATAACAAGTGTTAGGATAATCCGTTCACCCAGAAGTTGATACACATGTATCTAGCATACCTAGACAACAATTAATCATGACAAGAACAAATCCGTATTTCATACGTATATGGTATTTTCTACAAATACGAAGAATACAGTATATTTGACATAGCTAACGTAAAACTGAAAAACGAAACGGACAGCACTTTGTACATGTACAATTGCATGCAGATCATGAATCTATCATTAACTGACATTGAAAGCGTTGAAAACCATAACCTATACGTCTAAAGTACGCACCTTTTGTCGTAGAATCGTAATGAATACGCTAGAATCTCTAAGCCTTCGTTTACGGTGATTAAGCAACCTGAATCATGAAACGGGTCAGCTATTACATCACCTACACTCTTGGAAACCCTAAAACATCTTAGGGTTAAGTTTTCTTACCTAGAAATGAAGTCGGAATTGCCGGAAAGGCGATTAGATCTTGATGATTAAGCAGTATGATGGTAGGATAGAGCACCAGGATCCTTCACCCACTTCTCCCCACTTCTCTCTCTTTTTCTCTCTTCTCTCTCCTAGTTTTCCAGTTTTCTCAATTCGTATGGAATGAGAGAGTGGGGGTTTAAGGTCCTTATATAGGTCCAGAACTCACCAAATTAGACTCAAGGCCAAGGTATACTTAGGTTATGTCCAAAGGGAGACTGTTCCGTCTCAACGGAGCACTTCTGGAAGCCCCCCTTGAGCCAAAGGTCGGACTTAAGCTCACAGACATTGGATCTAGGTCGAGTTACGTTTTCGGTCCGATCGAATTTACAGATCGCCCGTGGAGGACCAGTTTCAGTTCAACGGTCAGCGAATCTCGATCGAGGATTTCAAGTACATGGATATGTTTGGGCAAATATCCCTGATCCAAGGGTGTAGTCTGGTCTGATTTCGACGGCCTGGTTGCTTATAACTTATCCGCAAGCGACACGTCTCAGATTACATAAATTTATATTTTATTTTTAATTAATTTCACATTTCTCACACTCTTCACTCTGAGCTCAAGCGAATAGTACTAGGACACTATCTAGATTTGATTTTCGAGATGGTTGTCAAGCCCAGCAAGGCGGTCCTAATCCTATAACTTTGTATTATTCAGACTTTCGATGTGCGGTCCAGATCTGATACGGAGTTTCGTGATGCTCCCGAGAGCAGCCGGTTAATGAGATTGATCCTAGATTTTAGGGTAATGTAGCGCTAATTGTTCTACTTGTTTTGGGTCTTACGGATCATATTTAAAGCGATTGGTGCTAATTTCACAGGTACTCTAGTTTAACACTAGTTAATTCTTGCCTAATTTCTAAAGGATTTAGTCCTAAGTGATTTCGGCCTGAGGTGATATTCTGGCCTTTGGTAGTTTGTATAGAAGGTGGTTCAAGCTATTAACACTTAATTAAATCACACCCTAAATATAATAGAAGGAGATCCTGGAGCAAGAGAGGCTGATATTTCTAAATAACCTATTCGTCGATGATTCCATAAGGTTAATGGTTAAAAGCCCAACAGTAATTTTTAGTTTAAGTATTGTTCTTCATCACCTAAACTTTACGCTTAGTGTCTAATGTGAAAGTACTTAGAAAAATTTAAAGAACAAGGTGGTGAAAGGTGAGATTTGTGAACGAAATGGGTTAAAAAGCGATTTTAGACTGTGGGATTGAGTTCTGACAAGTTAATAAGGTGTTAGGATTGACCCATTGCCTAAGGACGTCTAATTCCAGGTTGGCAAAAATCCGGGATGTTAGAACAACCCCTCTCAATAATTGTATATGGTGTGGCCCACCCAAGTAATATATTGACTTAATTTTTAAACCTATGTCCCACCATGGAATGGTGCATCTGACTACTGGTTGATGTTTGACACACATCATAGTGGGGATGTTTGTGTGTATGTATGTGTGTGTGTGTGTATGTATGTGTGTGTGTACATACATACACATACATGTATACGCGCGCGCACACTTGTATATATATATATACATGTGTGTATGGCTGAATGCTCAGCTGCACACTAGTTCCTATGAAACTCGTGCGAACTTCTTTGAAAACTCATCATACATGATGTGACTCCAAAATCTGAATGGTCTACGTGAAACAGCACCTCATGAAACCCACTGGGCCTAATTTTTACTCTGATCCAAAACTTTGGTGGGCCATGAAAAATGAAAACAGTTTTCTCTCTTGATTTGCATTTCTCTTCACTATGGCCCACTAGAATTTTAGGACATAGTTCAAAATTGAAGCATGTCAAAGATAGATCAAGTGGACCACACCACAGGAAACAATGGGGATAATGCGTCCACGGTTAAAGCCTTTCTAAGAGTGGGGGCCATCTTGATGGATTTATTATATATCCACGATGTCCATTCGTTAATACTGCTCATTTTAGGTGATGAGTTTATAAATGAAGTAGATCCAAATTCCAAGTGGACCACATGATAGGAAACAGTAAGGATCCAACGCCCACCATTAAAAATGTCTTGCAAGCAACAAAAGTTTCGGATCAAGTTAATATTTGATTTTAATGGATGCCCAATCAATATTGTTTCTTAGGGTGTGGTCAAACTTGAGAGTTGGGTTTGCTTAACTTATGAAATCATGCCTTGAAATGAGCTTGAAAAACGGATGGACGGTGTGGATATACAATACATATATCAATGTGAGCCTTGTGGTCAGGGTTACATTGTGTTCGTTCACGGCCAATCGTAGTGTTTGTGAGAAATCCACCCCGTCCATTTGTTTTTGGAGATCATTTTAGGACATAGGGCCAAAAATGAGCTAGATCCAAGACTCAAGTGGGCCGCACTAAAGGAAAAGGTGGGTAGGGAAATTCCTACCGTTGAAACCTCCTTGGGTCGAAATTGATGTTTCAATTGCATCCATATCATTTATAGCATCATTCCTACTGAGATGAACTGAAAACACAAATATTATCCGGATTTAAAACTTTTGTGGCCCCACGAATATTTCAACTGTGGATGTTCAATCCTCACGTTTTCGGTCCACTTGAGTCTTGGATCTAGCTCATTTTTGGCCTCTTGTCCTAAAATGATATGGAAAAATGGATGGATGGGGTGGATTTCTCAAAAAAAAAAAAAAAAAACCACGGTAGGCCCCACCTAGTTTCCAGCGCAAGGCTTTTGCAGAAAATACGCGTGAGAGAGAGAGAGAGAGAGGTGGAGGGGTATTTTAATAATCGGTTTTGTTTCTCTAGTTTCCCTATAAAATCTCACCATTTGTTTAAAATTTTTACCATCCAACGAATAACGTGTTGCCTCATGGGAAGGTAACATGAGGTCGAGTGCATAGTACCATTTCCCTACACACACATATACATGTGGGAAATGGTTTTATGCGGTGTGTGGGCCCACCGTGATGCATGTCGAACATCTACCCCATCAGTCAGATGCACCATTCCATGGTGGGCCTCACGCTTAAAAATCAAGTCAATCCATGACTTGTGTGGGCCATACCACATACAAAAGTTGAGAGGGGTTAACCTCCCATTAAAACATTTGTTGGGCCCACTGAGATGTGGTTCATAAATCTAGCACATCCATTATGTGTGTCCCACTTGGATGAGGGGTCAGACCAAGTTTCACGCATCCAAATTTCATATGGGCCCCACCAAGTGCTTTTATATGTTTTTAGGCATGTCCTCACATTATTTTAGATGGTATGGCCCACCTAAGTTCCATATACAGCTGATTTGTGGGATATCCCATAAATTAAAGGGGACCCATCAAATGCACGGTGTTGATGTTCGACACGCATCATGGTGGGGCCCACACAGCTTGACCTCATGGGGACTAGGTCGACCGTATAGAACCATTTCCTTTTACACGTACACACACACATATATGGGAAATGGTACTATACGGTCGAGCGCATGAAACCCTAACATATGGTCAAGTTGTGTCCCGTTTTCCATCGTTGGATGATAACTTTGAAAAGTATACTGTATGCATGCCAACTACATAAACAAAGGTAAAACCTGTAAAGCCCGTATCCTAGACCGTACCGTTCCGTAGGCTTCCGCAGTCCTCCCGATCGAATTCTGGCGACCCGCGATCTGTTACCAGCATTTGCGCACGATCCTGAGTCGTGTCCCATATATCTGAGTCGACTCGACTCGAAACTTATACCCTTGTGACCGCGCCAAGGCGATACCCGGGCTAGGAGATGTGGGCCTGCATTCAGTTCGAGGAAAATGCTGCGTGTTGCAAATACCAAGAGAATCTTACAATATGTCAAATCAATCAAGTACATGTCACATTACCCAAAAAGTAACCCAAAGTCAACTCTCTCTCTCTCCACCCATCCCTTTTCAAGTACACTCATCACTCGCCCATCCCTCTCCCTTACAACCTCTCTCTCTCTCTCTCTCATTTTCTCCCAAGCACCATTAGAGCATCCAACGTCCATCGCTTCCATGGAGATGCTAGTGTGGCCTACCTTCCTACCTCCCATCCTCACCCTTCAAAGCTGATCTCAACCATTAAAATCCACCCCTTGGAGCTCTAGATCGCATCGATGGAAGGAGGAGTTCGAGAAGATTAAAGGTGGGTGATTTTATAATTTTTTACCATTGATTTTGTGATTTGAGGGCCCACATGTGTTGGAACCCATCTTGATGTATGCATTGTATTTAGAGGAAACATAGTGGCGGGGTCCCTCCCATCTCCACGTTTCTCTCTCTTTCCTCTCTCTATGAATGATGGCCCACCACGATGGATGTATCATCCACACCGTCCAGTAGTATGTGGATGGTGCTGGACCCACCCGGTTGTATGTCCACGCTGTCCACGCTGGACAGCGACCCACAAGGATATATGTTTCATCCCGTCGTCCGTCCAACTCCCTGGCCATTGGGCTAGGGAATGAGGCAGATTCAATATCTGTTGAGGCCACATGTGTGGAACCCCACTGAGATGTATGTATTTTGAACCCACCTGATGCGTGGGTGGGATCCATCATAGTCCATCCATCTGGATAGGACCCACCTAATGCGTGGATGAGATCCATCACCGTTCGTCCATTTCCTCTGGTGGACCACCATGATTATATGTGTTGCATCCCACAGTCCTGGACGGTGGAAATCTTGCAGCTGGGAGCTGCTGCATACGTTAGCAGGTTCTGGGAACCAACGCGAAGTGTGTGTTCTGAGCACACCGTCCATCTGCTGGTGGCGCCCTGACCGTGATGTATATGATATATCCTAATCATACATCTATCTGGGCGTGGGCCCCACACCAGCCATATGCTGCTATATGACGTCAGTAGGTCAGGTGGGCCCTGACCGTGATGTATGTTGTATATCCAACCATTCACCCAAGTTGGCACAACATGACGTGTATCTTGTATCCACACTGTCCAACTCTCTAGACGGTGGAATCCACTGTGATGTTTATGCCGTTCATCGGTCTGTGGCCCACGTAATAACCCACACATGATATAGTGTTTTATCTATGCTGTACATGGGACCCTTGATGCATCTGGACGTTTATATATATATATATATATATATATATATATAATATATATATATATATATTTTTGAGAACCCATCTTACGTGATGTGGATCTAAAATCTGTACCGTTCATGTGAAGCAGCACCTAGTGAAACCCCCCAGGACCAAGTTTTCCTCTTATCTAAAACTTTTATACATACCGTCCTTAGCAAAGAGAAATTAAAATCAAAGAATGATCCTATTTACATTATTCATGGTCGACTAAAGTTTCAGATCAAAGTAAAAATTCGTATTACGAGGTTTCATGAGGTTCTGCTTCATGTGGACCGTTCAGATTTGCAAGATTCATCACGTATGATGAGTTCTCAAAAAAGTTAGGACGTACTACGTACGAACTGGTTCGCAAGTGAGCGTTTTCATATATATATATATATATATATATATATATATATATATATATATAACGGGTGGGCCCCACGTGGATAGCCCACCATGATGCATGCTTTAATCACCACCGTCCACTGTCTGGGACGGTGGGACCCACCTCTTTCTCTGAATGCGGCCTTGGGGCGTGATGATTGTGCGTCACCCACACCGTCCATTGCGTGGACGTGGGGCCGACACTCGATGTATGCATTGTATATTTATACCGGACCACCATAAGGTATCTGTTCCATCCAACCGTCCACCTGGACGTTCTGCTGGGTGGGTCCCTCCTTGATTTATGTGTTGCACATACACACCGTCCATCTTGACGGTGTTGCGTGGGCCACCCTGATGTATGTGTTTTAGCCACGCCGTCTAGTCCGCTGGACGTGCGGCTCACTCGGTATATGTGTTGTATATCCAAGCTGTTCATTTGGTGGGCCCATTTGGAGGTGCAGGCCCACTTGCTATATATGCGTAGACCCACCTGTTTTATCCACACTTTCCGTCTGAATGTGTGGCGTGTGGCCGCACTTGATGTATGTGAATGCAGCCACGCCGTCCACCCTGTTACTGGACGGGTGTGGCCCACCATGATGTATGCGATGTGATCTCACCGTCCTGATGGTGAGACCCGCCTTGATGAACCTTGCAGCCACACAGTCCACCTGCCTTGGCTACCAACATGAGGCCTACCTTGTGAGGTATTGTGTATTCATGCCGCCCATCCATGGGGCCCCAACATGATGTATATGTTAACCTAAGCTATCCATTTTGGTGAGGCCCATCTGAGACGCACAGGGCCCACCTTAACATGGTGTTTATGTGGCCTGATTGATGAGGCCCATGGGTTGTAGCCCATTATGATGTATTTGAGGCCCAGGAGATTAAACCCATTATGATGTCTTTGTGGCCCATGAGTGAGGCCCATGGTAATGTCCGTGCAGCCCATTTGGTGTGGCCCATGTAATGTGGCCCACTTGATATATATTGACCCGCATGAGAGGCCTATTGTAATGTGTTTAAGGCCCATGGGTTATGGCCCATTGTGATGTATCGAGGCCCATGGGTTGTGGCCTATTATGATGTATTGAGGCCCATGGGTTATGGTCCATTGTGATGCATTCGAGGCCCAGGTGGTGCGGCCCATTGTGATGTATTTCTGGCACATTTGGTAAGGCCCAATGCGATGAATGTGTGGATCGATGTAACGTGCGATTTCACTATAGTGTATGTAATGATATTTATATGGACCACTCCTTGGGAGCGATGATGGTTAAATGTCCACGTCGTGACCTTCCCTTAGGCCGATTGTCGTGACCGATTGTCGATTCCGATTGACGTGATCTATTTGCCAATTCTGATTATCATAACCGATTGCTGATTCCGATTGACGTGATCGATTAGCCAAATTCTGATTATCGATCAATTCCGATTGTCATGACTGATTCCGATTGTCGTGGCCAAATGCCGATTAGCGATCGAGGCCGATTATCATGACCGATTGATGATTCCGATTAACGTGACCAATTTGCCGATTCTGATTATCGATCGATTCCGATTGTTGTGATCGATTGTTGATTTCGGTTAATGTGACCGATATGCCGATTCTCATTATCTAGACCAATTCCGATGATCCCAATTATCGAGGCCGATTCCGATTGTCGAGGTCAATTAACGAGGCCGATTCTGATTATTGAGGCCGAGTGTCGAAGCCTAATGTGATGTATATGCGGCCCGTTGTGATGTGTATTCAACCCGTGTTTAAGGCCCAATATGATGTATATGAGGCATATGTGATAAGGCCCATTGTGATGCATTTGAGGGCCAAGCGATGTAGCCCATTGTGATGTATGTTAGGCCCATGTGAAAGGCCCATAATGATGTATATTAAACTCTTGAGTGAGGCCCATGGTGTTGTATATTAGGCCCTTGTGTGAGGCCATGGGTCCACTATATGTTAGGCTTTGTGCGGGCCATTCCTTGGAGGCAAAGTTGGTTAAATGTCCACATTGTCGAGGACGATTGTCAATGACAATTATTGATACCGATTATGAGTATGTGACAACATAGCATCATTATACATACCCATACGCATCATCTGCATGTTTGTTATGAGATGTGATTGACCATTACATATGTCATTGGGCAGGTTGATATGAGACTCCGTGATATGCGAAGGTTATCTCACATGAGCACACGGTATGCGTAGGATTGATGTATGACTGGATTTATGACTCATGCATCACTCATTTTGTAATATGACTACTGTACGCCCTAGTGATATCAGGGTCGTAGCCTCCACAGGCATATCGTGGATAGCCGGATGGGACACCGAAAATGTTTGGTTCTAGCATACGGGCGCCATAGTTGTCCCTGAGTGAAAATTCTTAAACCTCCGTGGCCAGGAAACGCCCAACGTCGAGACCGAGTGGATGCATATGAGCGCATGAGGGTCGTATATCAGTAGGCCGCGTCTCCCACTGTGTCGTGGTCGGTAGGGAGGGGGTGTGACCTTACCCGCCTGAGTGAGGGGGCATTATCTAGGTTGAGTCTGACCAGCTTGAGGAATGGGTCCACTATCGACGAGCCAGGCCAGATATTGGCAGGCGGATAGTGAGGTCTCTTCCGCTTACTCAGTTGTGCACTCGGATAGGGGCGGCAAGCTGGCGTAGAGTGTAATAGACCTCGGTGATAATCTCAGAGAGGAACCGTACTGATATGTGGATTTATTGAGCAGGAGTTGCATACTCATTCATTCATTCACTATCCACTCGGGCTAGTGGTGCGTAACTATTTGTTACGTGTACCTTCGCATGGACAGAATTTCGGTTGGACGTGCGACTAACCTGAGATCAGGATTTTACCACATTGTGTTTGACTATCCAAATTTAGGTCTGGGACTGATTTGGATAGAAGTCCCTTGTGATGGACCCCATAGCCTGCGATACTACGTACTATCATCTCGACTTCACACTCCAGTATGGTCATTCCATTCGCATTGCATATTACATTACATCCACAGGTATATGACATTTTGGGGTGCTATGTTTCTGCACTTATATGACCTAGATGGATTTAGTAGGATTTACATATTGCATTGTATCCTCAGCATCTGATATTTGATTCTTTACGACTCCTCATTTGCATAACTGATCTGTATTGCGTACTCTGATATTTTATGACTCATGAACTTGCCAGTATTTCTGCTTACTCTGATATTGTATGGTTCATGGACTTATCAGTACATCCGTTTACACTGATATTTCATTCTGAGCATGCATATACTGCTCACACACTTACACCACCCTCTAAGCTTTCTATAAACTTATGCACGATAGATGCGTGCAAGTGATGTTAGGTTGCAGCATCATTGAGCTTGGAGCATGCAGCGGTCTTCTGGAGCTTTGATTTTCAATATATATGTATTTCCCTTTCAGCATTGTATTCAAATGTTTATATTAGTGGATATGTGATGATGATGTTGCCTTTGTGATTTAGGTAAACTTGTGGTTATGCTTCTTACGAGATAAATGTACGTTGAAAAATCCTCCTTGTAGGATCCCAAGATCAGAAGCTGGCATATAGGTGCTGGGAGCGAGAATGGGGTACTGCGGAGGCTGTCGGCACCGGATTCGGTGATCGGGATTCCTGTGAATCCGATTTTCAGGTTTGGGGCATGACAAAACTGGGATTGAAAGTGCCCTGGTTTGTCAATAAGCATGAAGGTTGAGTCGATGAGTCAAGTGAGCCCCATAAGAAGATTGTTCAAGCCATTGCCTCATCAGGATATATCTTCTGAGCCATCAAAGGTATATTTAGCCTCACATCCCTTGTCCCAAAATGCCCAGGTAAATAAATTCTTAAAATCCTTCGAACAACATCGGAGTTAAAAGTCCGAAAGCTTATTCTTACCAGGAAAATTTTCTAAGTTTTCAGCTCAATTCGATGACATCAAAATTTCATTGATGACATCGAACACTCAATATCGATGAAATCGAACAGGCTTTGATAACATCGAATTGAGATATTTTTTGTCCAGCAACCACAAAGTATTTGGACAAAATTTTCGATATATCGAATATACCTTCGATGACATCGAACATCTGTAATCGATGACATAGAAGGAAAGTCGATAACATTGAAGGACTTAGAGCATTATCCAACAAATCTTTTTGGAAAATATGCTGATATTTGCTCGAGTAATCGAACAAGCTTCGATGTCATCGAAATTCAAATCTCGATGACATCAAAAAGGGTTTGATGAGATCGAATCTGGACTAGTTTCTGTCTAGCTAGCTCAGTAGGAAATTCATCTGAAATGTTCGAGGAATAAATACTATACTCGATGTCATCGGTATTCAAACTTCGAAGACATCGAGGGATACTCGATGACATCGAAATAAGACAAAGGAATGTCCAGTGAGCCTTCAAGGAATATCTTCAGAAAAGATCGATGAATCGATCTAGGATTCGATGACATCGAACTTTGAACTTCATGACATCAAATTAGGCTCGATGACATCGTAATCCGCTTATATATCCAGCAAGCTCTTGTGTTTATAATGTCGAGGAATCGAACTTCGATTCGATGACATCAGAGTTCAAATCTCGATGACATCGAATTAGGTTCGATCTCCTCGATCTTCTATCAAAAGTTCCCAGAATATGTTTCTGATTGAGTTCATATCATCGAACCGATATTCGATGACATCGAAAGTATACGTTTGATGACATCAAATCAGGTTCGATGACATTGAACTCTACCAGAAACTGATAGCTTTATTTCCATTAGAACTTTTTCCTATATAAGGAGAGCTTTTTCTTGGTTGTAGGTAGTGAGAATAGAGAGAGCTTTGAGAGAGTAATTACATACCGCCTACCCTAAGCTTATTTTCTCATGGAAGTTCATCCTTCAATCCACCATCATTCAGTGATATTTAAAAGAGTGGAGTGATAAATGAACTTCCCCATTCAAGGATCATCTAGCTACCATCCTAATGGCAAATCATTAACCTAGGATTCCTTGAATTCTTGAAAGCTTGGAATCACTCCTTCACTTATTAGGTAAACATTTATTAGAGTAGGATTCCAACATAACCTTGACCCAACCCATCGCATTCATTGGAGCATCATCAAGTGTTGCGGATCAAGGGAGGAGATCTTCATCAACGTGCAAAATGTGGCTCATCTACTTATCTGTAAGTAATTAGAGTCCAGAGACCCTGTTGATCATTCCTTGTGTAGGATTGGGTCACAGGTACATCTCACCCTTTCAAGCCCTCATAGGAGGCCTCCGATGAGAGAGTACGTTTGGGTGCTGTGTTGACCCTTGCTCTTGTGTAGGGCATAAACTTAGGTCCTTTGTGTAGGTCTTTGGCCTGTGTGGCCTAAAACCTAGGTTCCTTGTGTGGATCCTTGGCCTGTGTGGCCTAAAACCAAGGTTCCTTATGTGGATCCTTTGCTCTTATGTAGGCATAAAACCTAGGTGTTGTGTGTAGACCCTCGCTCTTGTGTAGGACATAAACTTGTGCCTTGTGTAAGCATGTCTAGGTTCCTTGTGTAGGTCCTAGAGTCGACCTTATGTAGGTTGTGAAGGTTAGAGGTGAACCTTATTTAAAACATCCATTAGTGAAATCCGATACACTCAAGGGTTGAGCACGTCCGCCGAGAGTGGAGTAGGCACATAGCAGAACCACTATAAACGATTGTGTTTGGGATTGATACTTGCATATTCATTTATTATGCTTGCTTTGAATGATTACACGAAACATGATAACATTAATGTTTAAAATTACCAATCACATCCCACACACCTTGTCACTTAGTTCATCCATCATAGACTAATTGCTATATATTGGTTGAATATTGAATAGTCTTGTGATTGGATCCTCTACTTGGCTTGGAAGTCATTAGAGTTAATGTGAGTATATCTTGATAGTTGTGCATTAGATCAAGATAGGATTTTAATTATCAAGAAAAGTTTATAAAGTCCTATTCACCCCCCTCTAGGACACTTTGACCTATTCCGACTTCTACTAAAGCGGTCTTACCGCAATTTCAGGCATTATCGCAATTTCAGGCATTACCCATTTACTACTTAGTGTGAGTATATCTTGATAGTTGTGCATTAGATGATATTCGACTTTGTGAAAAACGTCATAAATGTCTCATGCTCTTCCATTCTAAGACTTTCGAACTGTGAAGTCAAGAGTTGAAGTTTGGATCGCTTCACAATGCTTGTGCCTTCATGGGTTGTTTCCAATAAATCCCATGCTTCCTTTAATGTCCCACACATACTTATCTGATTGAATATATCTTTGGACACGGCACAGTAGATAGCATTCATAGCCTTGGCTTCAGATGTTTGCCTTTCTTTGTCGAATTCTGTCCACTTTTCTTTGGGTTTGGTCTTTGTGATTGTTGTGCCACTGTCAAGTATGATTTGTTCAGTTGGTGGCACGTATCCATTTTCAACTATGTCCCAAACGTCATGATCCAAAGATCTCAGAAAGTAGTGCATCCTAGCCTTCCAGTATAAATAGTTTGAGCCGTCAAATACTGGAGGTCTAGTGATTGATGAGCCCTCTCTTTTGGCCATATTCTCAACTTCAGTCAAGATCACTCTCTAGGCAGTGAAACCCTTAAAGAGAGACTGGCTCTGATATCAATTGAAATGGCGGTGAAGACCGCACTAGTTGAAGAAGGAATATGCCAATATGTCCTAGAGGGGGGTGAATAGGACTTTTTAAAGTTTTTATGAGTTATTTAAAAATCCTACTTCACTAATCCTATGATCATGCAATTCTCAGGATTACTTAAATGTAACTGTAACGCCGTGAAAATCGGGGGGTCGAGCATAAACTCAACTCCCGAGTTTCAGAACATCACTTATGCAACAAAATGAATGATGATTGAATGTTGACTGTATTCGTGCATTGAACATGAGTGAGATTAAGCCAAAACAACATATCATACTCCAGAGACAGTTAAATTGCAAGCGGAAGACTGTGATAGATAGATAAATATATAAACTATGATGAGTCTCCAGAGTGTGATAACATTACCAGGATAAATAATTATAAGTACGGTTCTAGAATATACCAAATGTGAGGAAGTGTAATGTCTCCTATCCCAAGTACCATAGCCCTGTCAAAACAGTATCAGGTCTTCATTGACCTGCCAGAGAGATACAGATAGGAGAACTCCTCCTATCATCATAGAAGTAGTCCGGCTCTGCTTCACAAGCATCGCCATCACCTAAAACTCAACAAATCTGGTTGGTGTGTACAACACCATCCCGTAACGTGGGAGTGAGTGATCAACTCAGTGGAACAGTAAAGCATAGGTTAACATGTTATCAACTCAGTCAAGCAGTAATGATAAAGTAATACAATCAAACAATTCTAACTATTCTTTATTTAATGTAAGTATGAAATGACATGATGTATGCCCTTGCCAAACCACCCTCATGCGACATCATCTTACGTTCGCGAATGCGTCCATCCCTCAGTGCTCCACATCTACCAGGCACATGCAGTGTGATGATGAGCATGATTACCGAGTAATTATTAGTTCATTTCAAACAGCAGTATTGGGAAACCAAGGTACCTCCCTTGTATCATTCTCAAACATGATTCATCCTAGGGTCGTCAATCCTAGTTAATCTCATACGATATTATGGCTTGAGAGGCATAGCGAAGGTATTGCAAAGGGCTCGTAACCCGTCAGTACGGATACAGATCTCACCGTATGCGGCTCAATTGCTGACCGTCAGCTCGAGTACAAGTCTCACCGTACTCGGCTCAATCGCTGGCCGTCAGCTCGAATACAGGTCTCACCATACTCGGCTCAACTCATACTCTATTTGCTGTGAAAGGCTCGTTGCCAATCACAAACCTTGGAGTATACTCGAAGACACTACAGAGGACTCGTAGCACGTCAGCACGAGTACAGGTCTCACCATACTCGACTCTCGCTGTAAGTGTCGACAGCTTGAATACAGTGTCTCATACCACCGTATTTGGCTCACAAGTTTGGTTGCTCAATGGTCACTACGGGGAGGCACGTGGCCCCAGCATAGGCCGACAGCTCGACCACGGTGTCCCATATCACCATGCCCGGCTCATGAGTCTTAGCGGATCGAGGTACCATGGTTAAAAGAAATTTCACTGGTAAGTTTGGTACCCTAGGTTCAAGCAGTAGCGTCCAAACATGGTGAACATACATAAGACAGATCGGGTTACTTGACGAGCTCGGCTAGCTCGAGCGCACAACAAGTTGAACGACATGAAGTGCATAAGCACTTCGCGTGGCCAACCACTATCGTCAACCGAAGTACGACTCGGCTTCGTCGAACACATCTCACGTGGCAAATGAATCACAGCCACGAATGCAATTCTGGTACCGATTGTCTGGACTATAATCATAGCCCCAAACACAATCAAGTGCAGATAGATAAAGCAGTAGTGGATCAAGATTCAACTCATACAATCAAGGTCTATTATTATCCGTTTAGGGCTGCCAGGGCTGTTGCACGCACTGGTTGCTCCACTCCCCCATCACCCATGACGGATCATATAACGTAAATATAAATTTAAACATATGCATTACATAGTTAAAATCGTAAAGCAATTGAGCATGTTATGAAGCACAACACAAGCATGAGTTTGTACATGTTTAATTCCTAATCACACAACTATCCAAGGATATCATACACATAGTTAAAAGAGATTGAGAATCATATCTCAACACCCTTATACATTACAATTTGCTAACTACTACTCATTCAGACATTTCAAGAAACACTTAAACAAACATACATCAACATACATGACATATGTCGATCACATAAGCATTAGGCCAAATCCTTTCGCTAGGGAGTTACCTCAATCATAACACGCGTACACCCACGACGGATAGTCATGGCAAGCAGGAATCCAAGTTCCATATTCATTCAGTCATTTCCACAAACACTTGGGCCACACATTTTAGCATATATAGTGTATATTGGCCGTGGCGTGATTTAGGGCAAATCCTTTCGTCAAAGGGGTATCGCCAACACAACAATCATGAATCCATGACAATTAGTCATGGCGAGCACGAATGAGAATTCTATACTCATTCAGTCATTTTCACAAACACTTAGAATACACTATTACAACATACATGGTGTGTGTTAGCAAAACATGTATTAGGGCTATCCTTTAGCCAAGCGAGTATTTTATCCATGTATAATATATTACTACAACAAATAATCATGATAAATATATCTCCAAAATTTATACGTATACAGTATTTTCTAGAATACGCAATTTCAACATACATAGTGTATATAAGTAAAACATGTATTTAGGCGAATCCTTTTGCCAAATAAGTATATTTTCCATATATCGTATATCCATATAACAAATAAACATGTCAAACACATTTCCAAAAAATATACGTATACCGTACTTTCTACAAATACCTAGAGTCTGTAGAATTCCATAATTTTCATCTTTAATCGAAACGGAAAACAGACAGCACTTTGTACATGTGCAATTGCATGCAGATCATGAATCTATCATTATCTGACATTGAAAGCGTTGAAAACTATAACCTATACACCTAAAGTCCGCACCTTTTGTCGTAGAATCGTAACAGAGTCGATAGGTTTGCCAAGCTTCCGTATTCGGCAGTTTGGTAACCTATAGAACGAAATAGGTTAGCTATTTCATAACCTACAACCACCCAAGCCCCAAATTAGATTAGGGTTAGGGCTTCTTACCTAGAAATGACGCCGGAAACGCCGGGAAAGCGATGAGAATCAGGCGGAGGAGCTCGTACAGCGGCAAGGAAGAGTGGCAGGGAGATTCTCCCACATCTCCCACACTTTCTCTCTTTTCTCTCTCTCAACCTCAAATTCGTATGGCTGCCATGAGAGAGGGCTTAAGGTCCTTATATAGCTTAAAAACTAACCGAAATAGACTTATGTTCAAGATATACTTACATTATAATCAAATCGGCATTGTTTCAGCTCAAAAGAGGGTTTCTGGCGGCCCTCCTTAAGCCAAAGGTCGGACTTAAGCTCACTAACGTTGGATCTACGTTCTATTAAGTTTTCGTTTCGGTCAGGATTCTAGATCACGCGTGGCGGACCAGTTTCAGTTCAACAGTCAGCGGATCTCGATCGGAGATTCCGAGTACATGTAAATGTGTATGAAATTTCTCCTGATCCGAGGGTGTAATTTAGTCTGATTCTGACGGTCTGGTTGCTTAATACTGATCCGCAAGCGAGAGGTGCCAGATTACTATTTAAGATATTTTATTTTGAAATTATTTCACATTTCTCACACTCTTCACTCCGAGCTCAAGCGAATAGCGCTGGGACATTATCTGGATTTGATTTCCGAGATGGTTGTCAAGCCCAGCGAGGCAGTCCTAATTCCTTAACTTCGTGTTAATCGGACTTCCGACGTGCGGTCCAGATCCGATACGGAGTTTTGAGATGCTCCCGAGAGCAGCCGGGTAATGAGATTGATCCTAGATTTTAGGGTAACCTAGCGTCAATGATTCTACAAGTTTTGGGTCTTACAGATCATATTTAAAGTGATTGGTGCTAATTTCACAGGCACTCTAGTTTAACACTAGCTAAATCTCGCCTAATTTCTAAAGGATTTAGTCCTGTAAGATTTCTGTCTGAGATGGTACTTAGGCCTTTGTCGTTTGTATATAAAGTGATCCAAGTTTTACTACTTAGCTAGTTTAGGTTAGTGTCTAGGGCGAAAGTGCTTTGAAAAATTGAAAGCACAAGGTAGTGAAGGGTGGGATTTGTGAAGGAAATGGGTTAAGGAGCAATTTTAGACTGTGGGATTCAGTTCTGACAAGTTAATAAGGTGTTAGGAGCAACCCATTGCCTAAGGACGTCTAATTCCAGGTTGGGGAAAATCTGGGATGTTACAATCTACCCCCCTTAAAACAAAATTTCATCCCCGAAATTGGCTAAGGGTAATAAGGGAAGATTTCTATTATTTCATTTGCCTAAGACTTATTGATTCCAAGTTTCTACATGTGGTAGGGTATATACCAGCTGGTTCATTTTAGTCTACCCCCATAAAAACTTAATTCTTTATCCATTTCTCTTACCCTGATGGTTTGCTACCATTTATTTCTGTACCTATTTGGAGTCTTGACGACAATTCCCAACAATTTAGAGCAAGATAGCTGTTTTCATTGTTTAACCAACACGAAGAGGCGTTTAAGGTGGGCTTAATCCCGATACATCTATCATCTACCGGGCCAGGGTAGAAAGCTCATCGTATCCCTTCCGAATCCTGGTGGATCCTGGTTTTTTGCTCGGCCAAGCAGTGAGTCCATTGGTAGTCACCCAGGATTGAGAATTGGGTCAAGCCGCGAATGTTTCGCAGTTGTATATTTCAGTAACTCCATAGTCCGATCACTCTAGAAACGTAGGGAGTGTCCATCATTGAATGGATCAAATGGTCGATGTCTAAGGTTGCCCTTTAAGTCTTAGTCTAAGAGAGTCCTCATTATCATCTATGTCAAAGGAAATGATGAACCAAATCTTACTAGATCATCCTAAAACGGTTTCTCATAGTAGAACTTACTAGGGCTTTTATAATGTTCGTATTTATCGAGCACCGTTTCGATCCTGGGCTAGTGGGGTAGGGTCCACCACGTTTCCGCTGCGCCACCCAGATCAAAGAGGTGTAATTTAAGACCTATCCTTGACATGAAATGGGAAATACATTAGTCTGACTTTCATCGACGATGTGTACTATGGCATTGATACCTATGGTTACAGACGGGAGCTAAAGATGATGGGTATTGTGGTTGACTGCAGGGACAGGTGTGAGTTTGAGGCAAGATGCCTAGTTCTACTAAAGGACTTTTATTACGATCTCAACTTACCCTCTCTAGTCATGTCTAGTTTATTACTGTAAGATAATTTTATACATTATTAGTACAAAGGTATTTGGAAAGAATAGGTCAACAGGCAGACTATTTTTCTAAGTTTATATGTACAATATGTACGCTATAATGATATGAGATTCGAGACCTAATTCCTAACTGTCTGTTGCCCATTTGGGTAATGCCTTAGGCCTAAAAGACAAAGTCGCTATCGGCTATATACTCCTAATACTTTTCAAAGACGAAGTTATAAACTTTTGGTTGCAAGTGGTTCGGCCAACACGGAAGAAAGTTGCTTAGTGGGTCTGAGTCGGTTAAGCCGAATAACTAAGTCTATTATTCAATTGGCTTAGCATAATTAATTAGTCCTTTACCTTTCTTTGCCTAACCAGTAGCCTAGTCGCAACGTATGCGTAGCGGTAATCCACTAGTTGTGATCCAAAGTCTATGCCTCTACGCTAGATGATTTCACTTCATTTCTAATACAAGGAAGGGTTTTGTCACTTAGGGTCAAAATTGTCTAATTGGAACTGAGTTGCCTGTAGTTGAATTTAACTACGCCCGAGCATTTCACATATGCTCATACCAGCTAAGAGGATCCTAAGGTTCACATTATTAATTTGTTGGATTTCCTCTACGGTCAGGTCTGTCGAAATCTAGGAGCACTGCTCTAGGTTCAAAACTCCAAGGGTCTATTTGCCAAACAACCATTTACTCCAAAATCTTAAGCTATCAGAGTGCAGTGGGTTAATTTATATCAAGGGACTTTATCACTTCAACACTATTTGGCCAGTGGTCTTAAGTTGTATTAAATGGGACTGCATTACTAATTCTACTTTGGGATTGGGAATGGCATGTTTGGTAGGAGGGTGGGTGGGATAAAAATTAATTTTATAGGCTTTGGAAAATGAGCCTCGTGTGGGAAAGAGCGAGATGGGAGTTCCAAATCCCAGGATAATGAATTTCTAAGTGTTATTTGAAAGGAAATCTCGGAATTTACTTTTAAGCGTACATTCTAAACATGGTGTCGGAAAACATGGGATACACCCAATCTAGGGACCATACCTACACATACATTTATTATTACTTATACAATTCTATTCACCTAACTCACCTAATGCAGTTTGACCGAACGGGCCCTAAAGGGAGAAAAGGGGCTGGAGTTTTGGTTCTCCATAGATTTGGTTCTCATCAGGGGTTGTAGAGGCCCAACTGACAAGAAAGAAAGGAAAATGAAGAAAATGGATGGGTTAGAGGGCTTGCCCGATTTTGAGCTCCAAGTGGGCATGTGGGAGTCCAAATGAGGGAAACGGAGAGGGTAGGGAGGAAGGGACTGCTGTGGATGATGGGAATGGATGGGTTGTGGTCAAAATCAACAGATAGGACGATCGGAAGGGCAGTTTTGAAGAGAAACAGCTAGTTTGGAGAGAGAAAACGGCTTGGAGGGGAGGTTTGTGAAGGAAGTGGTGCTTGAGAAGGTTTTCGATGGAGGGGACATACATCAGGGGGGTCCCACAACCCCCAAACTTGGTCGGCCCGAGCCGTGGGCCCGGCCCATCAAAAAAAAGCTGCGAGGCCTCGCCGGTCTGGCGAGGGTCTCGCCGACCAACTTTCTGATTTTTGAAGGGGGGCCCCATGGGCATGTTCCCCAGGCCCCCTAGGCTCCAAAAAAGTATGGGGCCTACCCTGGTTCCCTCTAGAAGTGCTCTGTTTGGTCCCCCGACCCCGATTCGCTCCATTTCGGGTAGTTTCGGGATAATCGGACGTAACTTGCAATCCGGAATGAGTTATCTAACGTAAAATATATGAATTTGGAGTAGAACGAGCTAATGAAGCCAACTAACCCTACTATGCTAGGTTGCATAGCCCTAAATTGTGAGAAAACCCTCCGATTGATGGTCATTTCCCCGTTTCAACTTCGTTTTACTAAAATAGTAGTTTTAGCTTGATTACTCTTCCTCCGTTGGGTTTTAGGAGTTGTGCTTATCGTGCAAAGAGCTTAGAATAATTAGGAGAATGGTTTGGTGAAGCCAAATAGGACACTTACTATTTTTAACTGAAAACCTTGTGCACTAGTAGACGTCACGACCCTAGTAAGTCGCAAATTCTAGGAGTTTTAGTTGTAGTTTGTTTCTGATTTCATTCTCATTACTTGGTATCCCTATTTAAAGGGTTGTGAACTCATTTTTAAGCATTCATTAATCAACTTCGAATGTATTAGAATTTATTTATATTATCTGCTTTCTTTCCTCATGGATTCGGGAAGTCTCTGTGAGGAGTCCAGAGAAGCTCCGAGGATTCGGAGTAGTTATTATCATCACTCTTATCCCGTATTCTACCAATTTTCAACAGTTGGGGTGAGGTGGATTGTAATCTAGAAGCATCTATAGACGGTCTAGGAATGTTTTAAGGTCGACCCGTGCGACCATGGTTGAATACGGACTCGATTTCGGCGTTCGACTTTAGTGAACTTTGCCGATTGGCGAAATCGGAATACCTATGACTGTTTCTATGTTCCGTCACTCCCTCCTAAGTCAAAGTGCGTCAGTGTGCGTCGTGTGACCATAACCCAGGTCCGGTTTAATCCAAATCATGCTCTGATACCATCTTGTAACGCCCTGAAAATCAGGGGGTCGAGCATAAACTCAACTCCCGAATTTCAAAACATCACTTATGCAACAAAATGAATGATGATTGAATGTTGACTGTATTCGTGCATTGAACATGAGTGAGATTAAGCTAAAACAACATATCATACTCCAGAGACAGTTAAATTGCAAGCGGAAGACTGTGATAGATAGATAAATATATAAACTATGATGAGCCTCCAGAGTATGATAACATCATCAGGTTAAATAATTACAAGTATGGTTCTAAAATATACCAAATGTGATGAAGTGTAATGTCTCCTATCCCAAGTACCATAACCCTGTCAAAACAGTATCAGGTCTTCATTGACCTGCCAGAGAGATACAGATAGGAGAACTCCTCCTATCATCATAGAAGTAGTCCGGCTCTGCTTCACAAGCATCGCCATCACCTGAAACTCAACAAATCTGGTTGGTGTGTACAACACTGTCCCGTAACGTGGGAGTGAGTGATCAACTCAATGGAACAGTAAAGCATAGGTTAACATGTTATCAACTCAGTCAAGCAGTAATAATAAAGCAGTACAATCAAACAATTCTAACTATTCTTTATTTAATGCAAGTATGAAATGACATGATGTATGCCCTTGCCAAACCACCCTCCTGCGACATCATCTTACGTTCGCGAATGCGTCCATCCCTCAGTGCTCCACATCTACCAGGCACATGTAGTGCGATGATGAGCATGATTACCGAGTAATTATTAGTTCATTTCAAACAGCAGTATTGGGAAACTAAGGTACCTCCCTTGTATCATTCCCAAACATGATCCATCCTAGGGTCGTCAATCCTAGTTAATCTCATATGATATTATGGTTTGAGAGGCATAGCGAAGGCATTGCAAAGGGCTCGTCACCCGTCAGCACGGATACAGATCTCACCGTATGCGGCTCAATTGCTGACCGTCAGCTCGAGTACAGGTCTCACCGTACTCGGCTCAATCGCTGGCCGTCAGCTCGAATACAGGTCTCACCATACTCGGCTCAACTCATACTCTAGTTGCTGTGAAGGGCTCGTCGCCAATCACAGACTTTGGAGTATACTCGAAGGCACTATAGAGGACTCATAGCCCGTCAGCACGAGTACAGGTCTCACCGTACTCGGCTCTCGCCGTAAGTGTCGACAGCTCGAATACAGTGTCCCATACCACCGTATTCGGCTCACGAGTTTGGTTGCTCAATGGTCACTACGGGGAGGCACGTGGCCCCATCATAGGCCGACAGCTCGACCACGGTGTCCCATACCACCATACCCGGCTCATGAGTCTTAGCGGATCGAGGTACCATGGTTAAAAGGAATTTCACTGGTAAGTTTGGTACCCTAGGTTCAAGCAGTAGCGTCCAAACATGGTGAACATACATAAGACAGATCGGGTTACTTGACGAGCTCGGCTAGCTCGAGCGCACAACAAGTTGAACGACATGAAGTGCATAAGCACTTCGCGTGGCCAACCACTATGGTCAACCGAAGTACGACTCGGCTTCGTCGAACACATCTCACGTGGCAAATGAATCACAGCCACGAATGCAATTCTGGTACCGATTGTCTGGACTATAATCATAGCCCCAAACACAATCAAGTGCAGATAGATAAAGCAGTAGTGGATCAAGATTCAACTCATACAATCAAGGTCTAGTATTATCCGTTTAGGGCTGCCAGGGCTGTTGCACGCACTGGTTGCTCCACTCCCCCATCACCCATGACGGATCATACAACGTAAATATAAATTTAAACATATGCATTACATAGTTAAAATCGTAAAGCAGTTGAGCATGTTATGAAGCACAACACAAGCATGAGTTTGTACATGTTTAATTCCTAATCACACAACTATCCAAGGATATCATACACATAGTTAAAAGAGGTTGAGAATCATATCTCAACACCCTTATACATTACAATTTGCTAACTACTACTCATTCTGACATTTCAAGAAACACTTAAACAAACATACATTAACATACATGACATATGTCGATCACATAAGCATTAGGCCAAATCCTTTCACTAGGGAGTTGCCCCAATCATAACACGCGTACACCCACGACGGATAGTCATGGCAAGCAGGAATCCAAGTTCCATATTCATTCAGTCATTTCCACAAACACTTGGGCCACACATTTTAGCATATATAGTGTATATTGGCCGTGGCGTGATTTAGGGCAAATCCTTTCGTCAAAGGGGTATCGCCAAGACAAAAATCATGAATCCATGACAATTAGTCATGGCGAGCACGAATGAGAATTCTATACTCATTCAGTCATTTTCACAAACACTTAGAACACACTATTACAACATACATGGTGTGTGTTAGCAAAACATGTATTAGGGCTATCCTTTAGCCAAGCGAGTATTTTATCCATGTATAATATATTACTACAACAAATAATCATGATAAATATATCTCCAAAATTTATACGCATACAGTATTTTCAAGAATACGCAATTTCAACATACATAGTGTATATAAGTAAAACATGTATTTAGGCGAATCCTTTTGCCAAATAAGTATTTTATCTATATATCGTATATCCATATAACAAATAAACATATCAAACACATTTCTAAAAAATATACGTATACCGTACTTTCTACAAATACCTAGAGTATGTAGAATTCCATATTTTTCATCTTTAATCGAAACGGAAAACAGACAGCACTTTGTACATGTGCAATTGCATACAGATCATGAATCTATCATTATCTGACATTGAAAGCATTGAAAACCATAACCTATACACCTAAAGTACGCACCTTTTGTCGTAGAATCGTAACGGAGTCGATAGATTTGCTAAGCTTCCGTATTCGGCAGTTTGGTAACCTATAGAACGAAATAGGTTAGCTATTTCATAACCTACAACCACCCAAGCCCCAAATCAGATTAGGGTTAGGGCTTCTTACCTAGAAATGACGCCGGAAACGCCGGGAAAGCGATGAGCATCAGGCGGTGGAGCTCGTACAACGGCAAGGAAGAGTGGCAGGGAGATTCTCCCACATCTCCCACACTTTCTCTCTTTTCTCTCTCTCAACCTCAAATTCGTATGGCTGCCATGAGAGAGGGCTTAAGGTCCTTATATAGCTTAAAAACTAACCGAAATAGACTTATGTTCAAGGTATACTTACATTATAATCAAATCGGCATTGTTTCAGCTCAAAAGAGGGTTTCTGGCGGCCCTCCTTGAGCCAAAGGTCGGACTTAAGCTCAATAATGCTGGATCTACGTTCTATTAAGTTTTCGTTTCGGTCATGATTCCAGATCACGCGTAGCGGACCAGTTTCAGTTCAACGGTCAGCGGATCTCGATCGGAGATTCCGAGTACATGTAAATGTGTATGAAATTTCTACTGATCCGAGGGTGTAATTTGGTCTGATTCTAACGGTCTGGTTGCTTAATACTGATCCGCAAGCGAGAGGTGCCAGATTACTAGTCAAGATATTTTATTTTGAAATTATTTCACATTTCTCACACTCTTCACTCCGAGCTCAAGCGAATAGCGCTGGGACATTATCTGGATTTGATTTCCGAGATGGCTGTCAAGCCCAGCGAGGCGGTCCTAATTCCTTAACTTCGTGTTAATCGGACTTCTGACGTGTGGTACAAATCCGATACGAAGTTTTGAGATGCTCCCGAGAGCAGCCGGGTAATGAGATTGATCCTAGATTTTAGGGTAACCTAGCGTCAATGATTCTACAAGTTTTGGGTCTTACAGATCATATTTAAAGTGATTGGTGCTAATTTCACAAGCACTCTAGTTTAACACTAGTTAAATCTCGCCTAATTTCTAAAGGATTTAGTCCTGTAAGATTTCTGTCTGAGATGGTACTTAGGCCTTTGTCGTTTATATATAAAGTGATCCAAGTTTTACTACTTAGCTAGTTTAGGTTAGTGTCTAGGGCGAAAGTGCTTTGAAAAATTGAAAGCACAAGGTAGTGAAGGGTGGGATTTGTGAAGGAAATGGGTTAAGGAGCGATTTTAGACTGTGGGATTCAGTTCTGACAAGTTAATAAGGTGTTAGGAGCAACCCATTGCCTAAGGACGTCTAATTCCAGGTTGGGGAAAATCTGGGATGTTACAGTAACCTACTGGCTTCCAAGCCTGGTAGAGGATCCAATTACAAACTGCCTAAGGAGTAAACAATATGCAATCTAGTTCATGATGGATATGACTGTGTAGGTGTGTGAGGAGTGATCAGATAATCAAATATGGAAGTATTGAAGCAAATCACTCAATCAAAATAACAATCTCAAACACAGTCATTTTATAGTGGTTCGACGATAAGTCTACTCCACTCCCGGTAACCGCACTCAACCCTTGAATGTACCAGATTTCACTAAGGAGGTTTCACAATGGTTCACCTCTAACCTAAGGTTTTAAATTAGGTTCACCTTTAACCTTTACAACATATACTGAGGCTGACTATTTATACTCTCACGAGCAAGGGTCAACACAACACACCCACTTTTAGGCACACCGGCCAAGGATCTTCCATAAGACCCTACTGGAGGTTTCTACACGGTTGACTTCAAACCCTAAGGTTTTACACGGTTCACCTAAAACCCAGAGTTTTACTGGTTCACTCCAAACCAGATGTTTATGCTCTCCACAGAGCAAGGGTCCACATAACGCACCCACCACGTACACTCCCGCCCGAGGCCTCCTTGAGGACTTCAAAGGGTGAGAACCACTTAAGACCTAATTCTAGAAAGGAATGATCACAAGTGTCCTCTTGGACTCTGGATACTTACAAATAAGCTGATGAGTCCCGTTTAGCTTAATGTCAAAGATCTCCTCCTCTTTGTTGACGAAGAGTCTTCTGCTCCCTTGATCCGTAACACAAAATGATGTACCAATACTCAGCTTCGGGTTGGGTCAAGGTGAAGACGGAATCCTACTCTCAAAATATTTTTCTATCAGGAATATAGAGCGATTCCAATCTTATGCATTCAAGGCATCCCAACTTAATGATTTTCCATTAAGGTAGTAGCTGGAAGATCCTTGAATGCGGAAGTTCATTCCCCAATCAACTCTATTGAATGTCAATGGTGAGGGTGGATTGGAGGATGAACTCCCTTGAGAAAAAGGGCTTTGGATATAACATATAAGTTGAAACACTCAAAAGCTCTCTCTACTTTCTCTCACAGCAACAAAAGACAAGTCCTCTATATATAAACAAAAAGTTCCAACGGATATAAAACGGTCACATTTATGATAAAGTTTGATATCATCGAGCAGGATCGATATCATCGAGCGTATATTCTCGATAACATCGATGGTCTGCTCGATGACTCGGACTCAATGTCATACGCTTTTGAAACTCTTTGCCAATTGGTCGATGAATTGAACTATTGTCGATGTCATTGGATTTCGAACTCTGATTCCATGGATGACAGGTTTGATCTATCGACACTTGAAAAATGAGAGAGACTTGACTTTGAAATATTTCAGGTTTTCATGAAAGATCGGGGAACCATCGAGATCATCGAAATTTGAATGTCGACGATATCGAGATCAGATTCGAGGCATCGATATATCCAGCTGATTTATCTTTAAGCTTGTTGGACAGTTCATGACCTTGTTCGATGCAATCGACCTGGATATTTGAATATCGATTCTATCGAAGGGCCCCTGATCATCGTTAAAAACAACCTGAAATATCTGATGTAATAAATGCATGCCCTCGATCGATATCATCGATGGACTTCCGATATTATCGATATTTGATTTCAGATCATATCGGAAGAGCATCGATATATCGAAGGATATTGAGATTTTTATTAAAAAACAGGGGCGCTAGAAATCTGCATGTCGATCTTATCAAGCCACTTTCGATGGACTCGAGATTTGAATATCGATTATATCGATAGGGGAATCAATATATCGATAAATCAGTCCAGATGAGTATTTCGTTGCTGGACAATTTCAGTTCTTATATCGATGATATCGATAGTTGTATCGATACATTGATAAATCCGTCCAGATGAATATTTAGTTGTTGGACACTTTTGGTGCTCACATCGATAATATCATTAAGGTATCGAGGACATCAACAGATCAGGTCGATCATATCGAGGGTGTTTTGATAAAATCGACAAGGCAAGAAAAACTTAGAGATTTTCCTATTTTGAAAAAAATTTTCTCACCTTAAAACCCTTGATTTCTAACTTATTTTTAAGGGTTTTCTTCACCTGGTGTTTTGGGTCATGGGATGTGAGACTTTAGTTTTACATGTGATGAGCTTGCACATATCCGGCTGAGGCAGACGCTTGAATTGATCTTCCTATCAGGCTCTGTAGACACTCTGACTCAACATTCACGTAACTTGACAAACCAGGGCACTTTCATCCATGACGTCCATTTGTTTTTCACAATCATTTTTTGGCATGAGTCCAAAAAAGAAGAAGACTTAAATCTTAGATGGACCATATTATCAAAAATAGTGGTGATTGAACGCTTACCATTAAAACTTCATAGGGCCCATAGTAATGTCCATTGTAATGTTTTGTTTCCATCAAACCCGTTGATAAGGTCAACTAGACATGGATGAAAGGAAAATGTAAATATCAGATTAATCCAAAACTTTTATTGCCCATAAAAAGCTTTTTAATAGTCATTCACCACTGTTTCTAGTGGTGTCGTCCACCTGACATTTGGATCTGCTTAAGTTTCGAGATTACGTCCTAAGAATATATAATAAAAAGGATAGAAGGCATAGATATACAAAAAAAATCATCAGAGTAGGCCACATACGGTAAGTGTAACAAAGGTGTTACCCGACAACACCCAATCCGCTCCCCTACTTTCTGTAAGCAGCTTGCGCGGTATGCCACGCACCACCTACTTAGTTGTTGCGACAACGTCACCAATTCTGTGGGCTCCACCATAATGTATGTGCTATATCCACACCGTCCATTTATTTGGCGAGGTCAATTTAGATCATGAGCCTGAAATTATGAAGATCCAAAGCTCAAGTGGATCTCACCACAGAAAGCAATGGGGCACCGTGTTACCCACCTTTAAAACCTTCATAAGGCCTACCATGATGTTTATTTGCAATCTTACCTATTGATAGGGTCACCCAAATGTAGATGAAGAGGAAAAAACAAATATCAACGTGATCCGAAACTTCTATGGGCCCTAGCAGTTTTCAATGATAAGCATTCAATCCCCAATGCTTCTTGTGATGTGGTCCGCTTGAGCTTTCGATCTGCCTCTTTTTTATGATTGTGCCCTAAAATAAACTTTGCAAATGGATGGACGGTCTAGATATAACACATTCATCATGGTGGGTTTAACAACAACACACCGCTAAGGTAGCACCACGCAATCCAATGCTTGATCTCTTTCTCCGCGGGTGAGTAAAATGCTGCACCGGTTTAGCCGGTTACTTTTTTATTAGAAGCTATTATCGAAGCAATATATTTTTCAAATTTATCATCTAACGATGGAAAACGGGACACGACTCGACCGTATGTTAGGGTTTCATGCACTCGACCATATAGTATAATCTCCCTATATGTGTGTGTGTGTGTATGTGTGTGTGTGTGAATACGTGTGTGTGCATGTGTGCATATATATATATATATATATATATATATATATATATATATATATATATATTATATATATATATATATCAGTGTGTGTGTGTGGATGCAGAAATCTGGTTAGCCTTCCCTGGACCTTTGTGTACCTACACAAGGGATGAATAAAGGAGACCCTGGCTAATATAGGTGATCCTCCGATGCCTAAATCAAGTAAGGAATCTAGGTCTAGTCGAGTAATGTGTTTTAGGCAAGAAATCATGCATACCTTTCACCATAGAAGATGTAACACCCCTGTAACACCCGGCTCATCCAGAACAATGTCCTGAGGCGCTCACGTGGGAACTGCCACAGGACGACATGATTAGACCGCTCGTGTGAGGCATACCATTAACAAAATTAACTTGGGTTATGCCACTAATACCGTCAAGTCTGATTATGTTCGGACCGAGCGCGGGCTGTAAAGCCAATCTGCCTGACTGTACTTGGCGACTGCTTGTACGGGCCGTGCAACGCCTAAGGAAGGGCAGAAAAATCTAAAACTTGGGGAGGCCGTGGGCCTCACTGGGCTTGTGGTTTGTCATGGACTACAGACTCAGAGGACACCTAGAAATGAAATATTCGCGTCGTCCAGTCGGCACTTGCCAAGTGCGACTCGCCCTAGCCTTAGCCTAAAGTTTAACTTTTAAATCAATGGCCCTTTGCTTGAAACAGAGAAATGGGACATTTCAGCCATCGGATCTCTTCTAAATTTACACTGAAGGCTGAAAACATTTCTCTACACCCATCCACAAAATCTAAACTCTGATCGTGAAACGGTGACCGTTGATCACAAATTGGACCCTTACTATAACACCCCACATCTGTTTGTCGTTAAACTTTACACAGCCCTTCATCGGGCCATGGGGCACCTATCTTATAAATTCGATGGCCAGGGGGCATTGGGGCAGCCCCAACAGCCAAAAAGGGGTCCCACAAGGCCATTTGAAGGGATTAATAGAACTCAGGGCCATTTGGCTTAGATCTAGGGTATAAAACCCTTTAACTCTCTCCCTCACTCACTCCACAACAGATTCCAGCAACAAGAGAGAGAGAGAGAAGAGAGAGAATAGAGAAAGAAGGGAGAAAGAAGAGAGAGAAGGAGAGTGTAGTAGGAGGTGGGGCTCAAGGGACTTGGAACCTTGGAGAATCTCCTTCCTCTTTCCCAAAGAATCTCACATCCACAACCATAAAAGCAAATTTCAACTGATTGGGAGGTAATCACCCATTTTTCTCTAGAAATTTATTTTATTAAGCTAGACCCTTGCATGTGTCCTAACATGCGGGTTCAATTGACATAGGACCTTGGCAAATCGACCCGCGAGTTCGGCATCCCTAAGACAACTCCACAAGCTCTCAGCGATCCTTAGGTGCAAACCATTATCCTTAGGTGGGCAATTATCAATTCTAGGATAAACTTAATGATTATGGACGCTAGATTGATGTGCATGTACAAATTATAGAAAAATCTATCTAGGAACCTATCTGATAAGTTTACCTAACGTGCATGCAAAGATAAATTGATGTTAGATTAATCTTCAATATTGTTTAGACCTGGAAACTATGCTGCATGTTCATTCTTGCATCTGATTTCTTGCATATTTTTCCTTGTTGCTTGCATGACTGCATTTCCTACATTATGAATGGCTTATGATTTTCTTGTCTCTTAGGAAATCCAATACCATATACAGGCATGTCTAATTTTTGCTGCTAGGAGTAGTTTGTATTCATTTTGGTACCCTGAAATTTATGTCTTGACTGATTGTGTGTTTATTCCATTATTACTTAAGGATAAATCATGCCTGTCTTAATATGTTAAGGATTGTAGCCCATTGTCTGGGTTGGATAGGAATCTACAAATTGTGAAGGCATCCCCATTGGCCGGGCCGTCCCGTGACTAGACTAACTGATTTGGGCTGACGCGAATAGACGACAGTAGTGGGACTACGTGGGTTGCTTGCACTCGATGTCGTGTGTTACGTGCTCACCTAAATTTGGGTGGTTTGGTCCACCAACTGACCAACCATGTTTGCTCACGCCTGTTTGGAACCTGGAACACCTTACGCCCACGGACATCCACTGACAATAGCTAGAATTGATCCACCAGACTCGTGAGCCGGGCATGGTGGAATGGGACACTATGCCCGAGCTGTCGGCCTCGCTGGGGTGACGAGCCTCCCCATAGTGACCGCGAGCGATCCCGCCTTCTAGCACTTCTCACGTGCTTTCATCGAGGGTGAGGGACCCGATGGGATCACGGATCATAAGGCCTAGGCCTCACAAATGTTTATGGGTATTGATATCATCGGGGAGTACCAATTTCCCTAAATTTGTTGGATGAATGGAATTAACTAAACACTCTGCTATCACGTTCATGATCACATCGCATTACTTAGGTTGGTGACTCAGTAGTTGAGTTCGTAATGAGGGAGTGTTTTTCATGCGCGAACGTTAGTTGAAGTCGCTCGAGGGAGTATTGTTGGTGAGGTTATACATTATACCATATTTCATATATACGCATTAATAAAGATTAGTTAGAGATTTGTTAATGTATGCCTTTCATTAATTTTATCGTGGAATTATTATTTGGTGTAACTTATTGCTAATGGCACCCATTGAGTTGATCACTCACTCCCACTCTGGGACTATTTTAAAACACCAACCAGATACTGTAAGACCCGTATCCTAATCCGTACTGTTCCGTCGACTCCGGCGATCCTTTCCGTCGAATTTCGGCAACCCGCGACCTATGATCGATGTTTGTGATTGACCGTAAGTCATATCTCTTATTTTAGAGTCAGCTTGACTCGAGACTTATACCAGTACGACCACGTCGTCGCCGTGGTTCCAACGCCGTGACTCGCATACCGACCCGATACCCAGGTTAAAAGATATGTGGCGGTGTTTATTTCAAAGAAACGTCGCACGTTTGCAATCTCAAGAGAATCTCTATACACTTAAATCAATCAATCAATCACCTCATGTCAAGTACAAGAGCACCCGTGCTTTCTTTCTCCACAAGTTAAGCAACCACCAAAGTCAACCCATCACTCACCTCACATCCATCACTCCATCACCCATCACTCTCTCTCTCCTTACATCCTCTCTCTCTCTCTCTCTCTCTCTCTCTCTCTCTCTCTCTCTCTCTCTTTCTCTCCACAAATTCCAAGCAAGAGAAGAGGCCCACATCCAAGCTCTTCTATGAGAGAAAATGTGATGTGTGTGGCCCACTTCTCATCCCAAGATCCACCATCCTAGCCGTTCATTTCTCATCCCCTCCATTAAAGTAAAGCACAAGGAGATTGGCGTTCCATCGGACCGAGAAGATTAAACGGTGGGTGCTTCTATAGGCTCAGTTTTCATATTTTTATGATGGGCCAAGTGAGGCCTACCGATCGATGGTATGGATCTCACTTTAGACCCTACGATGTGGTCGATGGCCCACCTTGATTATCATGATCATTCCATGATGGGGCCATTCTCCATGGACCCCACCATGATGTTTATCTTATAGCTTAAAACGAGGTCATCTAGACCTTCCATCTTGGTGGAGAAGTAATCTCCACCGTTGATTTTTAATTTGGTGGGCCCACATGTATTGGGACCCACCCGATGTATGATTGGATGCTTGAAAGGGAGGGCCCATAGTGCCGAGGTCCCTCCATCACATGTGTCCCATCTCTCTCTCTCTCCCTCTCTCTTTATTTTTTTCCTAATGTGTGTGATGATGTGATTGTGTGGCCTACTTAGATGGACCCCACCTTGGTGTATGTCTTATCCACACCAACCATGCATTTGGTGGCCCACCTGAACCAAGCCCACCTTGTACATGTGTTAAGCCCAAACCGTCCAGTGTCTAAGGACGCTGGACGTGGAATGAAAATATAAATATTTGCTTGATTCAAAGCCCTTTGGGAAGGGCCACTCTTACACCTTGATCAATGATCGAATCCACTCCATCCATCCTATTTACCAACTCATTTTAGACGTTGAGCCGAAAAATGAAGTCCGTCCGATCTTCTAGCGGGCCATAGCATATAAAACAGTGGTTTCTACCGTTGAAAACCACCCTGCCATTTTTATACACCGAAAGATATCAGATATTGGCTTGTTTGGTCCGTCTCGGGCCATGGAAACCAGTGGTCAGGGTGGATTCGACCGATGCGGGCCCCACACATGAAAAACTGCAAGAAAATGGGATTTCAAAAAAAAATATATATATATATATATATATATATATATATGCAGCAGACGCTGCTGCTACCAGAGGCGTAGGCAGCGCCTGCTGCGTTGGGTAGGCGGACGGCAGGGACCCACGACCCCAGCCGTGGGCCCCACCATGATGTATGTTTGTTATCCAAACCGTTGATTTAGTGGGCCCCTTCTTGAAGTGGGCCCCCTCCAAATCTCAGCTCCATCGGGAACTCAGGTGGCCCACATCACAGGAAACAATGTTGATTGAATGTCTACCATTGAAACCCATTTGGGGTTTTTCACAGAAGTCTTGGATCATATGAAATTTATTTTTCCTTTCATCCAAGTATGCATGGCCTCCTCAACAGATTGGATGGGAAACAAACGTTATGGTGGGCCCCACGTGGGACCCATAAAGATGCATGTGTTTTATTCATACCGTCCACAGGCAGTGGATGGTTTAACCCACATGAATGTATGTGTTATACACCACACCGTCCACGGACGGTGGAACCCCCACTGTGTACGTGTTTTATACTTGTCGTCCAGTCATGGGCCCCTGGATGGTCAGTGGACCCTGCCTTTGATGTAGGGGTTCCATCCAAACTGTCCATCCTGATGGCGGGCTAGCCTTAAGGCTTGAGACAAATGAGGCAGATCTGCCTATCAAGTGGACCACACAGCAAAAAGGCAGTGGAGGATTGAACGTCTACCCTTGGAACCTCCTTAGTTCCACAAGTCTTCATAAATATAATATTTATTTATTATTTATTTTTGGTCTGTGTGACCTTATTAAATAGATTAGATGGTAGATACATGTTATGGAGGGCCCCACATGGGACCATTGATGTATGTTTTGTAATCCACACCTTCCATTAGTGTGGACTCCACCATGAGGTATGTACTTCATCTATGTCGTCCATCCCTATGGGACCCACCGTGATGCATGTGTTATATCCAAACCATCCAACCATTTGGCAAGGCCCATTGTGATGTATTAGGGCCCATGGGTTGAGGCCCATTGTGATGTATAAGGGCCCGTGGATTGAGGCCCATTATGATGTATTTGCGGCCATGGGTTAAGGCCCATTGTGATGTATTCAAGGCCCGTTATTGAGGCCCACCTTGATATGCATGAGGGCCTGTTATTGAGGCCTACCTTGATGTGTATGAGGGCTCGTTATTGAGGCTCACCTTGATGTGTATGAGGGGCCCATTATTAAGGCCCACCTTGATGTGTATGAGGGCCCGTTATTGAGGCCCACCGTCATGTGTATGAGGCCCGTTATTGAGGCCCACCTTGATATGCATGAGGGCCCGTTATTGAGGCCCACCTTGATGTGTAGAGGGCTCGTTATTGAGGCCCACCTTGATGTGTATGAGGGCCCGTTATTGAGGCCCACCTTGATGTGCATGAAGGCCCGCTATTGAGGTCCACCGTCATGTGTATGAGGCCCGTTGTTGAGGCCACCTTGACATTATGAGGACCATGTGATTAGGTCATTTTGATGTATTCTAGGGCCCATGGATTGAGGCCCATTGTGATGTATTAGGGCCCATGGGTTGAGACCCATTGTGATGTATAAAGGCCCGTGGGTTAAGACCCACTGTGATGTGTATAGGGCCCATGGGTTGAGGCCCATTGTGATGTATTTGGAGCCCACGGGTTGAGGCCCATTGTAATATGATTCCACCGTGGTTTATGTGTTGATCTTTATGGCGAGCCATGCCTTGGGAGCAATGTTGGTTTGACATCCACATTGTAAGGATAATGTTGGTTAAATGTCCGCATTGTACTTCTCCCTAGGGCCCATTGATAGGCCCGTACTTGTTGTGCGTAGGCCGTCTAGCCCATCTTCGTTGTTAAGATAGTTCATAAAATAGTCCCCGGTGATTTTCCCAGAGAGCAACCGTACTGATATGTGGACTTATTGAGCAGGAATTACATACGTGTGACTAACCTGAGATCAGGAGTTTACTACATTGTGTCTGACTATCTAAATTTAGGTATGAGACTGGTTTGGATAGAAGTCCCTTGTGATAGACCCCATAGCCTGTGATACTTCGTACTATCATCCCCACTTCACATTCCAGCAAGGTCATTTCATTCGCACCGCATTTACATTACATACGCAGTACTTAGCATTTTGAGTTATTACATTTTTGCACTTATATGGCCTAAACGGACTTAGTAGGATTTGCATATTGCATTGCATCATCAGCATCTAATATTTGGCTTTCACATTTGCATAGTCGATCCGCATTGCGTATTCTGCTATTGAATGATTCATGGACTCACCAGTATATTTCCGCTTACTTTGATATCGTATGATTCATGATCTTGTTAGTATTTCCATTTATCCCGATGATGTATGATTCATGTACTTCATTATATACTTAGCACTTACCTTATACACACTTGCACCGCCCTTTAAGCTTTCCATAAGCTTATGCACGATAGATGCATGCAGGTGGCGTTAGGTTGCAATAGCGTTGAGCTTGGAGCGTGGAGCTGTCTTCTGGAGCTTTCATTTCGATACATGTATTTCTCTTTCAGCGTTGTATTCAATTGATTATATTAGTGGATATGTGATGATGATGTTGCCTTTGTGAATTGGGTATGCTTGTGGTTATGCTTCTTATGAGACAAATGTACGCTTGAAAATCTCCTTGTAGGATCCCAGGATCAGAACCTGGCGTATCGGAGCTGGGAGCCGAGAATAGGGTACTATGGAGGCTGTCGGCACCGGATTCAGCGATCGGGATTCCTGTGAATCCGATTTCCGGGTTAGGGGCGTAACAGACACTTTATTAGATGCAGGTGATGCAAAGCTCGACGAGTCGAGCGGGGTGAGCATAGACGAGGAAGATGAGCTTTCGTACTTCCAGCTTATGGGCGGGTCTCCATAAACTGTTGCGGGCTGACTATGGGTTGTTGAGCAGGGGATTTAGCGCACCATTTCTTTTGGACATTTTATATGTGAATTTTGTCGGGCAACGCCTTGTGCGACCCATTTAATGTTTCCTGTAGACTCGTATTTCTTATTTGCCCTTATTTTAGTAGATTAGTTATGGTTGTGGTTTACGTTCTAGTCGATTTCTTTATTGCTCATTTAAATTGATTTATATACAAATCACTACAATTAGGATATAAGTGACACCCTGGAACTTGAAAGTCGAGTGTTGCTTGACCCCCCAAATTTCAGGGCATTACAAGTTGGTATCAGAGCAATGGTTTGGAATCAATTGGGTCGTGGACCGTAAACTCACTATAAAGCATTCGTTGACGTAGGAGGGAGCGCAATAGTGATACTAAGACAATAGGACCCACCTTAGGTATTCCAAGTCGTCAAATTTGAGATGGAAGATCTAACTTCCGAAGGGTTTAGACTAAGGAGAGAGAGATCATGACGATATTAGAATTAGATCTGGGAGCCTTACAGCACGTTTCAGCCCATTCTTAGGTAAGAGCTCGGGAACTTAACGGCAAGACCTGATTTAATCAAACTAGGTGCTTTAGGTAGCCCATTCTACCTATATCTTCTGCACCCGGCGCCCAAATCACTCATTTCGGTCCCTGAGATACGTTCGCTTCAGGTTCGAAGGGCTGGGTACCTTACACTTCCGATCAAAGTGTCTTCTAGCCCACTAGTATCATTGGACCTGTGAATCCAATTCGAGTTAGTTAAGGAAAGGGAGTGTGACGATAGCGAGCTTAGGATGGCCGTGATCGTTGCCCCTGGGCTTAATGAGCCATCGCTGACTTGAACCTGATATTACCAAACCATTTGGGGGCGGTGGACGCTCCTAGCAAGGAAATTTCATGAAAACGAGGAGACATTGAGGCCGCGTGATGCGTGACCCACGTCCCGGGGGGGCATTACCCACGCCCAGGAGGCCGAAAAATCACGTGGCCCATGCCCGAGGGGCCAGGGGCCCACATGGCCCATGTTCGGGGGCGTCGCCCATGCCCGGGGGACCAGCGCCACATGTGGCCCCCGCCCGGGCCACCGAATGGTGACCCCCTTTTGAGATCCAAATGCATGTGGGGCCCACTTTCTTTGCAATTTTAAAACCCTATAATCCCATTTCTCCTTCTTTCACTACACTCCATCCCTCCCAAACCCTTGGAAATCCTCTTCCTCTCTAAAACCTTGAAACCATTCTCAAACCCATTTCTCCTTCTTCACATCAACTCTCTCTCAAACCTCCACCTTCAACAACCCACCTCTCTTCTTCCTCACATCAAACCCATCCTACAACATTCAACATCAAACCCATCCTTCAACATTCAATCTCAAACCCATCCTTCAACATTCAATCATCTTCTTCCTCATATCTACATTACCCCATCCCAACTACTCCAACACCACCACACCAATCCTTATCTCGAACTTCCAAGAAACCCATCTCTAGCCGAAGAAGATGGCTCTCCTTGCAACCATGACCTCCATCTTTTCCATTCCCATGGTTCTCTCTCTCATGGGAAAGAAAATGCCGGCCCCTAAGGAAGCAGGACCGAGCCGTGAGAGGCGGAGTAAGAAGAAGGCCGACCCACGTGAAGGGCCGAGCCAAGAAAGGCGAAGCAAGTGCAATGCCGATCCAAGAGGAAGATCAAACCCCGAGGTCTGATCCAAGAGAAGAAACAATCCCCAAAGGGAGCTTGCAATACAAGCCGTCCGACCACCTGTTGAAGATTTGAGAAACTTTCGTGAGTGCAAGGTCGCTTTCGAGGCCTCCGTGGAGGAGCCTTTGTTTAGTAAGTATAACCTACTCAACCGACTTATAAAAAAGGGATGGGGTCCCATGTTCGATGGAAGTCTACGGGCAGATGTAGGGCAAGCTAGGACGTTCTATACTCGAATTAGAAACCCCCAATACACACCTTTGGGTTTTGATATCGTAGTGGGTGCCCAGAACATCCACTTTGGAGTGGAGGCCATCTCCCAAATACTTGGAGTGCCACTGGGAGAAGTATAGATCGATGAAAGGAATGTGAAAACACATCGAGGTCGTGATGAGCATGCACGCTTTTTGTACGGCCATATAGCCCAGTGGAAGTGGGATGTCAACTTGTACGCATGAGCCATGACCCTAGAATACCGCTTACTCCACCACATTTATACTTACAATGTGTATCCGAGGCTGGAAAACTGCACCGAGTGCACCCGCTATATGGTAGAATTCCTCTACCAAGTGGGCCGTGGAGCAAATGTGTGCATCCCTAGCATGGTGCTCCACCAGATCGTGAAGTCCGTTAGGGCAACTCGGAAGGACACACGCCTTCCTTTTGGTCGCCTAGTCTGTCAGTTGGCCTGCCAGCATGTGATAGGCGGATTAAACGGAAACCCCATACTGACGAAATTACTGGGCGAAGAGACACTAAATCATATGGGAATGAGCCCCAGGCAACGACAGGCTCATATAGAAGAATTTGGGGATGCAGACGAAGAAGAAGAGGAAGATGATGAAAGTGATGAGGACGAAGATGAGGAGGATACTGAGGAAGCTGACGAAGGGCCGCTCGCCACTCCAGACATACATGAGCGCTTGGATGTGCTCGATGCTACGATGACTAGGATAGAAGAAAATTAAGCAAGAGAAGTGGAATAAGAAGCCATATCGTGCTATAAAGGCCATGATTTGTTGCAATCAAGGGGAGGGAGTGCTCCCATCTTCGTCCGACCCAGAAGAATAATAGCCTAGCTTTGTTGATAATTAGTTGTTTGCTTGAAATAGTTAGAATTACTCCCTTGTTGTTGGATGATGGTTGAAACTTTTTATTTTGATTAGGCCGTAGTTTCCTTATGTTTGGAGTGTTTGATGACTCATGTAATCCTTGTGTAAGTGATGTGGCTGACCATGGTAAATGGCATTTTGAACCTAATGTGAATGTATGGAGTTGCTTAGAAATTTCTCTTATTGCCTCATGAATTTCTTTGAATGTTTGGTCATTGATATCTATGGATGAAGCTTCTAAGCATGAAATTGTGCGCAACTCTTATAATAATATTGCTCTAGTGCTTAACCCCTTAAGGGACATCCTTCCAAAAGATGCGTTCATGAGGAGAGGGCCACTTTGTCCGCCTACCTCATGGTGGCCTAGTTGAGAGGGATCGCTCCACTCCCGATGAACAACAAGACCCCCAAGGGGCAGCCAACCCCCACAATGCGGGTAGTACTGCCCAAGAAGCAGTCTCGGAAGTGCAGCCAACTCAGGCCACAACATCCGCGCCCCAAGCAGCCCCGACTATGGACCAGATGGGGCAAATGTTATTACTTATGCAATAATAACAACAAATGTTAGCTACTTTGGTGGGAACCATGGCCCACAACATAAATATGCAACCACTAGAGCAGCCCACCATGGCCACTGCCGCGGCCGCCACGAGCAATTTATTTGAGCGGTTCCAGAGATTTAGGCCACCTACCTTCGCTAGCACCCACCGCCCAAAGGAAGCCGAGTATTGGCTTAACTGAGTCACTAAGATGCTTAGACCTCTTCATTGCTCTGAAGCCGAGAGTGTCGAACTGATCTCCTACCTCTTCGAAAAAGAGGCCAATTCATGGTGGGAGAGCGTTCTCAGGACCATCCATGCAAAATACGTATGGACGTGGGAAGCGTTTGAGACCCGCTTCTACTAGAAATACTTTCCGCAGACGTACCGTAATGAGAGGGAGAATGAGTTCCTTCACCTCCAATAAGGAGGGATGTCCATGGTGCAATATGAGAACCGTTTTGCTGAATTGTCACGCTACTCTCCCCGGATAGTCGCCGATGAGGAGACCAATATGCGGTGATTTATTGAGAGCCTAAGGAGCAGCATCCACTCCAAGATGTGTTGTGCAAATATTAGGACATACGTCGAGCTAGTGGAGATGTCTCTTAGGTCAGAACAAGATGAAGAATGAGTCTCTCGAACTCAACTATAGCTGGGCCCGTGAATTAGGACGGAAGGGCAGTCCTCATCCTTCGCCGGGAAAAGGCCGCGCCCGAGCTCTCCTCCCAGGCCTGTAGCCCCTCCTGCTCCTTTCGCGTAGCCGAACTGTATATGTGACTATTGCAAGAGGGTAGGCCACTCTGTGTCGTTCTGTTTTTCAAGAATGAGGGACCACAGTTTCATGCCCCCTCAACGTATCAATAGGCCCCCTCAACAGGCCTTACATATTCCTCCTTTGCAAGTGATAGGGCCCGACCAGCAGTTCTGTTGCCCTCATGTACCTCAAGTTAGGCCGACACAACGGCCTATGCAGCGATCAAATCACCCGTAGCAAGCTCGAGTCCACGCCTTGATGACAGAGGCCCTAGAAGCAGTCACGCCCACCCCCACAGCTTTCGAGGTGACAGCCCAGATACAAGGTACCCCCATATTCCTCTTAATAGACATCGGATCCACTACATCTCTCATATCAAATGCAACCGTCAAGCGTTTAAAGATGCATACCACCCCCATTGTAGGAGTAAGAATCATTGCGGTGGCCATGACTATCTCTGACGTAACAAGGTGTAACACCCTGATTCTCATAACTCGAGGATGATCGGTCGAGTATGAGAACCCGAGGGTTATGTCATAAAATGAAACATTCCTTCTAACACATTTCTTAGTACTGAAATATAACTTCTCTATATGTATCCTCAAAAGGGTTCAATGTACGTAAAATGAAAGTAAGCAATAAAGTGAGATCCCACAGTAGGGGCTTGTAACTACAAAATCCAAGGACAAGCAAATATAACGTCTAACATATAGTGAAAGCAGTAAAATCCTAAGTATTTAGTGGAGCTCTTGTGGCTCGACCACATCATCATACGGGCCCTCCTCGCCGTACTCCTCTTTTGCTATACCAAGGGTGTCGCCATAGACGTCGTCTTCCTCGGTCATACCTACGTCTATTTGATGCAACCGCACCATTGGGTGAGTGAAAACTCAGTGAAAATTTCCCTCATATATTCAACCATAACACATCATTCCAAAAAAAATTAACAATTCATATATAATTCACAGGGCAATACAAATACATATACAACATGTTCAAATTACAAGGAGACTGATCATGAAATTATAAATGAATGTATGTGTGTATGAATGTATGCTCAAGTCACAGATCTGGGTATGCAATCCAGCTGTCAAAATAAAAGAAAGCTCGTGGTAGGTAGACTACCTAGAAAAGGCCATGAAGGTGAGTGCGCCTAAGGACAACCTCTTGGAAAAATACTCAGAGTATGGCCGAGGAGGTGAAAAATCCCGGAAAAGCCTCATGTAAAGAAACAACGGCCCAAAGTGTGCAAATGCACATACCTGATGGTTGGACTTAGGTTGTAGAACCTTGGACAACCCAATAAGATGTGACTTATGATGAACACTCGGAAAAACTCACATGTCATGCGTGGATGTTATGCATCATGACACATATATATTCATTTCTTTGATAGAATAGGAATGACTTTCAAGTTTCAAATAGGAAATATCCAACTATGCATTCCACATGGATTTTCCATAATTTCTTTACATTCACAGAAGGGCTCACCAAGTATTGTCATTCTCCATACTACTCACAATGTATAACGAAATAAGGGTTTGTAAAGCTCAAGTTAATCCCATTGGAGTTATGTTCATGATATAAAGATGATAAAAGGAATTTTATCTCATGGCAAAACAGTAATAATTATGGAGGATGGAATTCCAATCATCCCTTTGTACACTATATGTAAACAATTTCACATTTACCATATCTTAAGAACTATCCACATGATAGTGCCAACTAAATTAGAGATTAGAGAATATAGAAAGTCATGAAGGTAATATTTCACTACACAATTCACAGATAATCTAGTGTGGAAGCTTTCTTTTCTTAATATGTTTAACAGAGATATATTCATAGGCAAATAATAATAAATGTGACATGGAGTTTATAAGACGATACATCATACACATATTTTAAGGAAATATGGCATTAAAACGATTAATCCAAGAAAGTCACGATAGCTAGGAATCAATGATTTTCTAAAATTCTATACATTAGAGATTTAATCTATATGGAAATTAGTGAAAGAAAGAAACTATGGGGGATGCTCCTCACCTTGGTTGAGTGTTGTTTCTAATCCAGACATTCTCACAAGACGGATTCAAGAGTTTGATTCTCTAGTTTTGATGAGGTTTTCCAAGCTCCCGTGAGATGATCTTTAACACCAATTCAAAGAGGGTTTTAGTTTTTACCTAGTTAGGGGTTTGGATGAGTCAACTCGTCACTGAGTTGAGAGGAGTTTCCAATATAAACAACATAGTTTGGGTTTATACCTGGATTGGGATTACTCTATGTTGCTGATGAAATAGAATTCCCCCATCAAGCGGTCAGTTAAGGACACCCCTGGATGAATCATTCTATGTGTCATCACTTAGTCAACCCAGTCTAGTCATTTAGGAATGTAAGTAAATGAATAAGAGAGTCCATTGCAATCTATTTTTGGTTTATTCAACTCAGGAATATTGTGTTATCTCTAGGGCCTGTTTGGCTGATTTCAAAGTGGATTTCTGGAGGTAACACATCATTCAGCTCGATTGGGTAAAGTCAACTCGTTAACGAGTTGAGTTTAACTCGTTGCAATGACTGAGATCGGACTGAGATCCCGGATGGTGTGGTTATAGGGATGCAAACCGACCTCCCTCACTGATTTAGATTTGGGTTTTTACCCTGAAGTGTAGGCCTGAGTCATGCCAACTCATGACCGAGTTGGGAGTGGTACCTCAGCGATTGAGTGAAACCAGTTGCAGTGACTAACCAGGGACGCTACTTAGATGTTGAGAAAGGTCTGGATGTGGCGTGCCCAGCACCTGGTTCACCAGAATATAGAACCGAGTCTCCCTGCCTCGATCTCAGGTGTTGTCTTGGGCGAAATCAGACCTGGACCGGGGCTAGAGATCGACGTGAAATCACTGAGTTTGGGCTACTGGAAACTCGTTCCAGCAGCAAGTTCTCATTCTTACTTTCTCCTTCTCTCTCTCTATCTCTCTCTCTCTCTCTTTTCTCATTTTCTCCTTCTTTCCTCTCAATCTTACTCCTCTTTCTCTCTACTCTCTCTCCAAAATCCGAACGATTCGGGACGAGTCGAGTTGGCAACTCGATCCAACGGCGCTCAGAACTCTCTCTCTTTCCTTATCATTTTATATTTCCTTCTTAAGCCTCCTCGAAAGACGCCCTAAATCTGGCTATTTATAGCCTAACCTATTTCTGGACTCTTCCACGGCTAAACGCGGGATTAGTTGCATCATTAACAAGAGAGATGCCGAGAAAACTCGTCTTCAGGATTCTCTCATTCATCTGGTCGCATATATGGGCTTATGAAATCATCCCTAATGGACTTTAGATGGGGTGGGCCACATGATGAACGATCTGGATGTGTGAAAGGAGTAGTCCTATGGGATGTGGGTCCAACGGTCAGATTTGGGAAGAAGATAGGCTATTAATGGTGTTTTCTTGTGGAACGGTTTATCCACATATCAGGGTCATTTGGACGGTCCTAATAAGTTCTAACAGTGATGTGGGGGGCCCATCTATGATGCAAGGAGAGCCGATGCTTATGACACTTGTTAAAATGGAGAAGGTTTGAGACGTGGCTGCATCTCGTCAATTTCTCGGCTTCCTTACGAGATATTCCGAGCAGCCCTATTTTGGACATCCCAGATCTCATCAGATGAAGCTTCTGGAAGATGAAGAACGGCTGGGATGGTAGTTGCTATAAGCGGAAAGTTTCTCTCCACTTTCCGACGGGTATGGGGCTTCTTTTGGAAACTATAGGGCTGACGCAGATTTTCTCCGCGTATGTGGTGTCCGTCCGATCATTTCTAACGGTCAGATTGGTCGGAGGTGTGGCGGATGTGGAATAGTTTCCTCGTCAATAGCGTCCCTGTGCGTTGCTTGCTAAGTTGTTAACAGAGACAATGCGGGTGGTTTTCAATTGTGACTTTAAACATGGTTAGGGTCGACTGGGTCCCACCAATCAGATGGACAGTCTAGATTGAGTTTCTGTATTCGAAAAATCATCCGATCACACCATCAAATGGATGGTTCCGTTCGAAAAAGCATCGAGCGGGAGTTCCTGTTTGAAAAAGAAATTTCAATCCTATCGGGTCAACGTCTGTTTGACCCGGTCTCTAGATTTCGTGCACGGCGTGTGCGCATTATCTGTGCACACGCACAAACATATGTGAGGTCCATGGAGCGATTTGCGCTGATCCACGCCGTTCAATATTATTCTCGTGTGGTCCCAAGAGCACTTAAGGTTAAAGATTCTCTATAATCATCATTTTTGGAGTTTATTATTTGGGGTCTTAACATAGTAAAATGGAGTTTGTTTTAGTTTTGATACGATTTTAAAGGTAGACTTGAGCGACTGAGCCACGCATTTATTTTAGTGTTTTAGCTACTTCCTATGGTGAGAAGATTAACTGGACTTATGGTTTAGGTGGTCCGAAATAGTAGAGGTTAGTGGTGTTAATTATATGATTAGGCTACGTATATGTGCACACTACGATGTAGATATTGGATTACCGATTTTCTTATTTTATAAAGTGGTTGGTGAGTTCGAAGGTGGGTCCTACTTGTGAATTTATCCTAGATGAGGGTTGATCATTTCCTAGGCTGTTAGTTTTTTTATTCTCGATATTAAGTTAGTAATCCTAAGGTGCGTTTACAGGAAGATAGAATCTTTCTTAGCATTGGGACCTTGCAACTGGGTTTAGGTTAGATCGTAGTTGTTGGAAAGTGAGGCGATTGGTCCCATCTCAAGTTGAAATTTACAGTAAAATTTGAGGGTTGTTACACATGTCTAAAGTAATTTAGATCTCCATATCAAAACCCAAGTACAGAAAATACGGGGTGTTACACAAGGATATGTCGTGAGTGCCTCATAGACTTGAGAGGCAAGGTAGTGAATGTATACCTAATTGCGATGAAGATCTTTCATTATGACGTTATCTAGGGCATGAATTGGTTAACTGCAATGAAGTTTAGCACCGCTTTCCACCCACAAACGGATGGACAGACTGAGCAGGTAAATCAAATATTGGAAGATATGTTGTGGGCTTGTGTATTGGACTTTTGAGATAGTTGGGACGATTGCCTCATCTACACCGAGTTTGCTTACAATAATAGCTTCTAAGCTAGTATCGGCATAACGCCTTATGAAGCCTTATATGGGCGCCCATGCCGGGCACCACATTGCTGGGTAGAGGTTGGCGAGAAAAGTTTGTTAGGACCGGACCTAGTACGAATGACTACTGAAAAGATTGAGACTGTCCGACGTCGCCTCCTAGCAGCCCAAAGCAAATAGAAAAGCTACGCCGACACGAGGTGGAGAGACTTGGAATTTGAAGTAGGGAACCACGTATTTCTCAAGATCTCACCAATGAAGAGAGTTGTGCATTTCGACAAAAAGAGGAAGCTCACACCACGATACATTGGGCATTTTCAAATCCTAGAGCGCATGGGCCCAGTTGCTTATTGCCTGGCCCTACCCACACCACTCGCCGGAGTACACAACGTATTTCACGTCTCAATGTTAAAGAAGTACGTCCCTGACCCTACGCATATCATCAAGTGGGAACATGTGGAGCTCAAGGAAAATGCCAAATATATCCTCTGACCCACTCGAATACTTGACAAGAAGGAACAAGTGCTACGCAATAAAGTCATCCCATTAGTCAAGGTGTTGTGGACGCACCACGATGAGGAGGAGGCCACTTGGGAGACAGAAGCAGAAGTCCACAAGCATTATCCAAGCCTGCTTTAGCAATACGAACAGGTATAAATTTTGAGGATGAAATTTATTTATCAGGGGGGTAGATTGTAACACCCGGCCCATCCAGAACAGTGTCCTGAGGCGCCCACATGAGAACTGCCACAGGACGGCACGATTAGACTGCTCTTGTGAGGCATACCATTAAAAAAATTAACTCAGGTTATACCACTAATACGGTCGAGTCTGATTATGTTCGGACCAAGCGCTGGCTGTAAAGCCGATCTGCCTTACTATACTTAGCGACTGCCAGTACGGGCCGTGCAAAGCCCAAGGAAGGGTAGACAAATCTAAAACTTGGGGAGGTCGTGGGCCTCACTGGACTTGTGGTCCATCACGGACTATGGATTCAGAGGACGCCTGAAAATGAAATATTCGTGCCGTCCAGTCGGCACTTGCCAAGTGCGACTAGCCCCTAGCCTTAGCCTAAAGTTTAAATTTTAAATCAATGGCCCTTTACTTGAAACAGAGAAATGAGACATTTCAGCCATTGGATCTCTTTTAAATTTTCACCGAAGGCTGAAAACATTTCTCTACACTCATCCACAAAATCTGAACCCCGATCATGGAACGGTGACCGTTGATCGCAAATCGGACCCTTAGGATAAAACCCGGCATCCATTTGCTGTCAAACTTTGCACATCCCTTCATCGGGCCATGGGGCACCTATCCTACAAATCTGATAGCCAAGAGGGCATCAGGGCAGCCCTAACGGCCAGAAAGGGGTCTCACACGGCCATTTGAAGGGATTAATAGAACTTAGGGCCATTTGGCCCAGATCCAGGGTATAAAACCCTTTAACTCTCTCCCTCACTCACTCCACAACAGATTCTAGCAACAAAAGAGAGAAAAGAGAGAGAGAAGAGAGAAAGAAGGAGAGTGTAGTAGGAGGTGGGGCCCAAGAGACTTGGAACCTTGGAGAATCTCCTTCCTCTTTCCCAAAGAATCTCACATCCGCAACCATAAAAGTAAATTCTAGCTAATTGGAAGGTAATTGTTGAGGCATAAAAAAGAGAGAAAGGTAGCATGAAAGTTGTTGTGCGCAAATCATTGTGCATGAATCTTTATGCGTAAATCATTGAGTGGAATTAAGTATTGTGTGCAAATTATTTTACAGAAATCCACCTTGAAATATAGACAACCTCACACTAGCGTCCACAAAATGGAATCTGCACAAAGGAGTCTGCACAAAGTCGCCCGCACAAAGGAGTCCGTACGAAGTCGTCCTCATATAGGAGTCCACACAAAAGATTCCGCACAAAGGAGATTCGCAAAGGGGACCGTACAATGACTATGTGGCATGTCCACACGTGTGAGAAGACTATAAATACCTCCGACCCGTCGGTAAGGGTTAAAAGCAGCCAATCAAGAAGCAGAAGAATCTGAAGAGAGAGGTAGAGCTCCGCCCTTATTGTGCGGAATAGGTGTTGTGCAGCGCACAACACCATTGGCGCATAAACATCATCAGCGCACAACAAGTCTCTGTGCGCAACGGGCATCAGCACACAACAAGTCTCTGTGCGCAACGAGCATCAACACACAATGAGTTTGTGCGTGCAACGGTCACCAGCGCATAATGAGCCTCAGTGCGCAACGAGCCTCTACGCACGACGAGCCTCTGCACATAATGAGCCTCAGCGCGCAATAGGGCCTCAGTGCACAATGAGTCAAGCGCACAATGGGCTTGAGTGAACAATGGGTCGAGCGTACAATGGGGTCGGTGCATGATGAATTCTCCTGGCGCACAATACATCTTGATGCACAGTGAATTCCCCTAACATAAGGATTTTGGTGCACAGTAGACCCGGACAACAATCTGCAATACATGATGCTTCCAACAATTATTGCCTTAGCTCATTAACATCTTTTATTATTTTTTTTATTACCACAAGCTATTTTGGAATCAAAGGAGAAAGGGATGCGAAAGAACTTGGAATAAATAAATAAAGTGATTGTCTTTCTTGTCTTCTTATGTTAATTATTAAGTGAATGAAAATTTTCAAACAAAATGCATTTGTTTCTTGTTTGAAACAAAATGGCGACTCTACTGGGGTACGGGTGGTGCTCACCACTTAAAATTCTCACTCTCACTCACGTCGGATTGTTTAAAACGTGTGGGGCCCGCTTGCCATGATTTTTAGAGGAATCCACTCCGTCTATACAGTTCACCGCACTATTTTAGCACACGAGGTTGAAAATAAACTGATTCCGTAAATCGGGTGGGCCACAAACTCCAACCGAGTATCGAGAACATTCACGTTAAAAACTCAATTGAAATTCTCTTACGCATAGTGCCATGCATATAGTATATCTTATTTACAAATTTCCCCTTCATTATATTTAAACTTCTGCCGTCCGTAACTCCTAACTTTATCATCCAAACGAGGAGAAATTTGACAGGTGATCATTATTTTTCATATCCTCTTAACAGGTTAAATTTGGGCCTTGATTCATCAAGGATGACCAAGATGCTCTTTTAGAGGCTAATACAATCCGTAATTCAAAATAACATTTGTACACTTCTGATTGATAAGTTACCGGGTGGTTTGAACCTAGAACCTAAGATCTTCATGATGATCGGTTTATTGTGATGAAGAGAAAGCAGAAGAGAATATTGCAACCAACCAATCGATGGCAATTGTTCCAGGAAATACAGTTTTCTACTTCACTACAACAGGGTTTCTTGTGGAGTATGCTGATGAACAAGCTGAATGTCGTAAGAATAAAACAGTAATAAGTAAAAAAACAGAATCACGGGCAGTTGTCACAGTTGTAACTGCTTTGCCAGTAGCACAGGGAGAAAGAGAAGAATGGATCGTCGTCACTTGCAGGAGGACAAGAACCCAGAATGTAACTGCAGTAAGGACAAATTTGCCACCAAGAAGAGTTAGAGGGCCGATAACACGTGACATTGTCATAAGCAATCCCGAACTCGCTCCTCCCGTGATATATCCCAGGCGAACAAATCCACAGTTAACGTCGCGCAACTTCCCAGCTTTGGTTGCCCCGAGAGTCAGATGGACGAAGGAACAGAAAGGTAAAGCATTACTAATAAGTTCACCAATATATGTATCGCCCAATCGATCAATGGCAGTGAGAGCGTGGAGAAGTCAAATGAAACTCCATCCTTCCCTCTCTTCGTAAGTCCTATTGCGTCGACATATTTCCACCCCACTCTAACTAAGGCTTTGTCGAAGAGTGGAGAAGCCGCAGTACATATAGCCAGAACAAACCCGGAAGTATGCCGACTACGGAGGATCGTATAAATGAAATGGTAGAAGCACAAAGGGCATTAATGGAAGAGTGTAGAAACCTCAGAGAAGCCTTAGTGACTCTTGCACACAATGTAGCTCAAATAACGGCTCCCCCCGATGATGGGCACAATGAATGGACAAGAAAACCAATCTGAAGGCTTTCAACCACAGGGGGTAGGATCACGGGGGTTTGTCCCAGTAGCGAGAACCATAACACAGGACGAGGTGAGACAAGTCGTCGAAGAAGCTATCAGAGTAGAGAGAGAGCACGAAAATACTGGCCATTTCAAATACCGAACGCTGTATCTAAGAGAAGTAGAAGACATCCTGTTCCCAGCCAATTTTAAACACCCAGATTTTCAAAAGTTTAATGGAGAAGGATCGTCGGAGGAACACTTAATGCACTTCATTACTAGCATGGGGAATTTTTATACAATACCGCAGTATTGCTTACGGTTGTTCGGATCATCCCTGACAAACAAGGCATTCTGATGGTATTCTAGTCTGACTCCGGGGTCGATACGTACTTGGGAGCAAATGCAGGATGCCTTTATATCAAACTTCTTTTCCTCAGAGCGTGATGTTAGTATTACGGAATTGGCTTCCGTGTGGCAGAGGGACGGAGAACCGGTAGAAAAATTTATAGACAGATGGAAGACATTAGGAGCCTCGTATAGGCAGCTGCCGGTGGAAAAGGAACAAGCCAAGATGTATCTGAAGTCTATGGAAATGGGAATCACGTTTGGACTCACCAACGCCGACATCAGAACTTTCCGAGACCAAGCCACTAAGGCTCATGCTTTAGAGTTGATGACTCGGAAGATACTAGCGTTTCACTATGAGACAGCTAGGAGGGCACCCAGCAGGATGGTTGTAAATACTATTGATCGTGAAAAGAGAAACAAAGATGCAAGAGACTCAAGAGATAAAAGGCCGGAGCAGAAAGAAGAATCAAATTAGCCGAGAAACAGTTACAGTGGAAAAAGGCCTAATATGCTCAATTCTTATGAGGGGTTCATGTTCGATAGGAAAGATGTTGTTCTTATGATGAACCAACTGCTGAAAGCTGGTACGATAGAATTTCTAGAACCCAAATGCCCCGAAGATGTGACAAAAACCAGAGAGAGATTTTTGCCGCAATCATCGCCTGATAGGACATCCGACGAAGAATTGTTATACGTCAAAATGTATAATACAACGAATGACAGATAGGTTGAAATAGTAATCGAAAAAGAAAAAGAAAGGGGTACAATGGCGACATTAAATGTGCTCACGATCTGGGAAAGGACCCGAGAGATGAAGGAGAATGAGGACAGTAAGACGACGAGGAAGGCAGCAGTGATTACGTTACGATCGGGAAAGAAAATAATAAGCCCTACGAAGCAAAAAACAGGAGTTATAAGAAGAGAAGTTGTTGAAAGACAGAACGATGATGATAAGAAGAAAGAGAGGGATGAGACGACAGAAGTAACTTACGATGTTGTAAATCATTTAAAGGGCATACCGGCTCGATTAAGCATATATGACGAACTTAGGTTGTTAGAGGAATTCTGGCAAAATTGGGTTCAAGCATTGTCCGATCATGATGTCAAAGAGACATTGCTGGCAGAGATGGAACACGAAGAGTATAAAGAGCAAGAAGACTATCTGCCAATCATTTCCTTCTTCGACGATGATCTGATCTGCGATACAGGGCATAACAGGCCGCTAATGATAGAAGGCCATATCCATGGGAAGAAGGTTAAGCGGATTATGATAGATAATGGGTCTACAATGAACCTCTTACCACTCTCGATGTTGAGTAAACTGGGTTATCGTCGTTCTGATCCACACCCTAGTGGAATGATGATACAGGGCTTTAACTAAGATGGACAACGTGCACTCGGTAAAATTACGGTGACGTTGGAGATAGGAGAGCTGAAAACTAATGTCGTCTACCATATTATAAACGCAGTGACGACATACAATCTTCTCCTGGGAAGGCCGTGGATACATCAGTACAGCATCATACCCTCTACTCTACATCAATGCCTCAAATATTGTAAAGGTGGGATACAATATAAAGTAATGGTCGATGCGAAGCCCTATATGGAAGCTGAGTCCTTTGCAGATGCCAGTTATTATAAAGGGTTTGCTAAAGAAGAAGGGAAGAATGATGAAATCAAAGTCCTAAAGGACACTCAAGTAAAGGTGATGAAAGAAGAAAAGGAAAAGGCAGAATCATCCAAGGCTGTAGAAGCAAAGAAGAAATTCTATTTTGTGCCGAAACGTTTGAGACAACCATGGCAGCCGCCACTAACCTTGTTATCACCTAAATAGTTGAATATTTTACAGTCCAATTATACAGTGCCACTGCCGTATGTTGAAAGAAATAAGCCATTTTTGGCCGCTCCGGGAAGATTTCAGGTCAGGGCTAGTGCGAAATACCCAGAACTGATAGAATTCTATGCCTCAATGAAAGCAAAGGTAGGAGAAGAGGTCAAGAATAATGTGTATTATTGTAGGCTGACACCACAAGATCTTTAAAAATATAGCCCGACAAGCAAGAAAATCATGAGAAACATGGGTTTTGATTACGAAGAACCCACCGGCTTGAATCATGGGAGAGGAATTCAAATTCCTATTAGAGTTGGTCAAGAAAAGTGAGGAAAATTTCTCGGTGAACATGGTTACAACTGAGCAGTTACCAGATGAAGATCCTAAAATAATCGAGCACCCTGAAATGGCTCCAAATCAAATGGAAGATGGGGTGCAACCAATGATAGATAATTTACATGAAATAAACCTGGGTACTGAGGAAGAATTGAGAAACACATTCGTCAACGCCGGTCTTTCTGAATAGGAGTCTAAGAAATATGTTCGACTTCTCAAAGAAAATAAGGACGTCTTCGCTTGGACGTATGCAGAGATGTCGGGTTTGGAGCCTTCCATAGCAATGCACCGATTAAATATTTCTAAAGAGAAAAGGCCGGTTAAAAAAACGCAAAGACAATTTCATCTGGACTTAGTTCCCCTGATAGAAGAAGAAGTGAATAAGTTGATAAAAGTTGGGTTCATCAGGGAAGTCAAGTATCCCAAGTGGATATCGAACATTATCCTAGTGAAGAAGAAAAACGGACAAGTCAGGGTATGCGTTGACTTCAGAGATTTGAATGAAGCCTATCCGAAAGATGATTTTCCTCTCCCAATAACAGAATTATTGATTGATAGTATGACTCAGTATGCTATCATATCCTTCATGCATGGTTATGCAGGTTATAATCAAATTAGGATGACACCTGAAGATGAAGAAGCAACAACGTTTATAACTTCGTTGGAGATTTATTGTTATAAAGTTATGTCATTTGGTCTAAAAAAATGTCGGGGCGACATATCAGAGGGCAATGCAGAATATCTTCTAAGACATGATGCACAAACATGTTGAGTGTTATGTTGATGACTTGGTAGTCAGGTCAGGAGATCATTAGGAGCATCATGAACATTTGACATCAGTTTTCCGTCGACTTAGAAAAAATAGCTGAAGATGAATCCAGCTAAATGCGCATTTGGGGTATCTTTAGGTAAATTTCTCGGTTTTGTTATCCGACATAGGGGCATCGAGATCGATCCAGGGAAAGTTAGAGCCATTCAAAATATGCCACCACCAAAGACATTAAAAGAATTGAAAAGTTTGCAAGGAAAGCTAGCGTACATTCACCACTTCATTTCAAATCTGGTAGGGAGATGTTCAGCTATTTTCCCATTTGATGAAGAAAGGTACAGAGTTTGTATGGGACCAAGCCTGTCAAAATGCGTTTGATTCAATAAAGGAATTGCTGAAACAGCCATCGGTATTGACAGCTCCAATAAAAGGGAAGCCGCTTATTTTATATATATCTGCAGCCGAGAGTTCTTTAGGAGCCTTGCTGGCACAGGTAAATGAATCCAGGAAAGAGACCCCTCTTTATTATTTAAGCAGAACTGCGGAATGCAACTATTCTACAATCGAGAAAGAATGTCTGGCGCTGATATTCCTGGTACTAAAATTGAGACATTATTATCTCTCCCATGATATAACTTTGATCTCAAGAGCAGATCCGATAAAGTTTTTGATGACAAGACTCATGTTATCTGGGAGATTGGCCAAATGGATACTATTACTTTCAGAATACACTATTACATATGAGCCGGCAAAAGTGGTAAAGGGCAAGCAGTGGTGGATTTCCTTGCAGCACAACCCATAGTAGAATGTGAGATCATCAGTGATAAATTTCCCGATGAACAGGTTATGTTGACCGAGTCATAAAGCCCATATCAAATGTATTTTGACGGCGCCTCCTGAGCATCAGGAGCGGGGGCAGGAGTGATATTCATTACTCCACAGGGTGACTTGTTACCTTATTCCTTTACATTGGGAACTGCATGCACAAACGATGAGGCTGAATATAAAGCCCTCATCATCAGAATGGAAATAGCTCAAGAAATGAAGATAAAAACGTTGCATATCTTCAGGGATTCTAAATTGATCATAAATCAATTAACAACTGAATTTGAAATAAGAAAGCAGAAACTTTTACCATACTGTCGAAAAGTACAACAGTTGCTAGAACAGTTCTGCCATGTCGAAATCAAACACATACCACAGTCTGAAAATACAAAACCAGATGCTTTGGCCAACTTGGCAGCGGCTCAGTTCTGCCCAAATCGAAGCCCCCTCCAGGTAACTATAGAAGAAATGAGATTTTTTCTATCTTCAGAGGTCATCGATGAAATTGTTGAAACACTTCTCATATCGTGTTTAGAGGTAACAATAGATGATTGGCGTCAGCCTTTCATAGATTATCTCAAATATGATATCTTACCAGAAGATTCAGCGCCGAGATAGCAAGTCAAGCAAAGGTCAAGCAAATTCATCATGTGTAGCAAAGTGCTGTATAGAAAATCTTACAATGGAATGTTGCTACGTTGCTTAGACGAACAAGAAACAGGCCAGATGTTGTGAGAGACACACTCTGGAGAATGTGGGGCACATCAAGCTGGCTGAAACTTATTCCGTTGCATACATCGAATGGGGTATTATTGGCCTACCATGTTCAAAGATGTGATTGATTATGCGAAGCGGTGTCATAAATGTCAAATTCATGGAGATGTTATATACATTCCTCCAGAATACTTGCATCAATCAGTCGCCTCTTGGCCCTTCTCGGCCTGGGGACTTGACGTCATTGGTCCTATAAATCTGCATTCGTCCAAAGGAAAGCAATATATCTTAGCAGTGACAGATTATTTCTCTAAGTGGACCGAAGCAGTTGCATTATGCAGTGTTAAGGAGAAAGATGTGGTTAATTTCATCCAGCACGTAATAATATACTGCCATGGTATTTTGAAGAAAATTGTCACGGATAATGGCACTCCTTTCAAAAACAGGGGCATGGAAAATCTGTATCAGAAATTTAGCATTCATCATTCATTTTCAACACCTTACTATCCATCGGCCAATGGATTAGCAGAGGCATTTAATAAAACGATAGTCAAAATACTGAAGAAAACAGTGACATGAAATAAGCGAGATTGGGACAAAAGGTTGCAAGAAGCACTGTGGGCATACAAAACTACTCACCGAACAACAACAAGAGCAACATCGTACTCGCTAGTTTACGGTTTAGAAGCAGTGATTCTAATTGAAATACAGGAAGCGTCACTCAGGGTGGCAGTACATCAATCTATTACAGATGATGAAAATGAAAGAATAAGGTTAAAGGAACTGGATTTGCTTGACGAGAAATGCTTGGCAACCCAATAGCGATTGCAATCGTATCAGGCAAGGATATCTGCCGCCTTTGATGAACGAGTCAAGTATCGATCTTTCAAAAAAGGGGATATGATACTGATGTTGAAAAGACCTATAGTGGTCACCCATAGAACAGGGGGCAAATTCGAGGCCAAATGGGATGGACCGTACATAATAAAAGAAGTATACTCTAATGGAGCATACAGAGTCATAGATCAAGATGGACAAGTGTAAGTGCTATGGTCTCATGCTCGTTTGATTGTCAAATTTTGTGGTGTCAAAACCTCTTGTGTGCCAAAACTTCTATCTGTGTGTCTTGTGCTTATATGTTGATATTCAAGACGATATCACAATGGTTCAAGACATGTACGATGCTCAACTTCAAGAAATGCAAAGTTATGTACTGTGTTCTCTTCCATATGCTTCAATGTTCAAAGCTACATCGATAAGAAGAGTGGTTGTTAAAGACTCAAGTACAACTCAAGTTGAAGCTTATATTCATGCTGTAGAAGATCTCAATCTCAAGCTACATCGAGTAGAGGTCTCAAGCTTCAAAGGTTAACTATCATCTGTAAGAATGATGTTCAATGTTCATACTTAATGTTCCAGGTATGATAAACCTTAGTTTGACCTTAGGGTAGGTCATTTTGGATACATAATTCAAGATAAATCTTTTTACATGAAGTTGGTCTGTTTTAAGACTAGTCCTAGACCTTGTTCGACTAGTCCTAGACCTGGTTCGACCAGTGCTAAGTTGTTGAAGACTTTTGAAATTTTTTGGTTATTCTTCAACCAGTCCTGGAGATTGTTCGACCGATCGTAGGGATGTCTCGACTCGTTCTTCGACCAGTCCTAGAACTACGACTCAAACTCCAGCAACCAAATCTGGTTTCCTACGACCAGTCCTAGGTCATCTTCGACCAGTCGTAGGTGGTCTACGACTAGTCGAAGGGTCCCCACGACCAGTCGTAGAACTGATTTTTCAGATCGCGCTTAAATTTTCAAAATACCGTTAGAGCTACGACCAGTCAAAGGTTCCTAAGACCAGTCATAGACGCGATCTTTGCTTCTATAAATAGAGCACGGATTTCAGGATTTTACATCGATTTAATTAGAGAAATTCAAGCCTCCACTCTAAGATAAGTTGTGTTCATTTTAAGTTAATTTGTTCATATTTAATATTCTTTTTGTTAGCTTTTCTTATTTGATTTTATTCCTAAATTCCAATCTTATTTTGAAAAGGGGAATTGTTGTATTCCTTCTTTATTGGAATCAAAATCAAATATAGTTACGCTCAATTTGATTTAATTTAAGATCAATTAGAACCTAGAACCATTTCTTAAGTGAGTATTGGACATTGAACATTGATTCAAAGTTGTACTCTGATTGGTTCTACCGGGCTGCTACAAAAGGAGAAATCCAGGTATTTTACAATTTTGTAAAATTTCTATTCTTTTGGTTTTTGTTTGAGATTCGCAAGAAAAATCTCATTGTATTGGTTATCTGAGGAGAGCCAGAAAACTCAAAAAGTGTGGGTTTTTGGATTGTGTAAGCCCGAGTTAAAAAGACACAATTGTGAAGGTTTTGGGTGAACCTGTAAAACCTGTTTAATAGTGAACGCTAATATCCCCTGTGTCAGGATATTAGGAGTGGAGTAGCAAGCTGTGTGGCTGTTGTTTAATAGTTGGTGAACACATAGGCGAACCACTATATAGCGGTTTGTTTTGTGATTTGAATGCTCTTTGAATTTTCATATCTTTAATCACTCAAATTTGTGGAATGTATATGTAGTTGTGAATGTTGTAATCTTTACATTTCAAGCAAAGTGGGGAATGTTGTAATAGTTTAGAATTTATTTCTTGCTATTTCCTTTAATTCATTTCTGTTTGAATTTTGATATTCAATTTGTTCTAGTAAGGTTGTCCTGCCATAAACCCTTGGTTTTTATGTTGCAAAGGTTGTCATTAGAACAATATTAGTATCAAGCTCTTTAGTTAAGATTGCTTTACATTTCAGTTCTTTGATTTATTTAAAGTACTGTTCTTTATTTTTATAAGACTATCGTTCTTCAATTCCGCTGTTAAATTTTAATTTGGCACTGTCCTATTCACCCCCCCCCCCCTCTAGGACATATAGCTTGGCCTTTTTAACAAGGTATCAGTATACCGGTCAATGCTCGCTTCATCAAAAGATATCGTCCCTGAAGATACTGTTGATTTTGATTCAGAATATTATCAGAATAACGATTATGTATCAAAAAGGGGCATGACAGGTAAAAAGGCAAAAGAGGTGCGAAAGACAAAACCATGTACTCTCCCTCATGAGGATGAATAAAAAGCAGTGCAAATTTTCAAAGTAAAGCCTCTTAGATATATCTGAAGTATTAATGATTACCATCAAAGCATTGATGATATGATTGCTACCAAGCATTAACGATCGCCAAACATCGATGATTATTGCCAAAGTTGGCAACTATCGCTGTTGTCATCAATCGCTCATACAAGATTATTTTATCAAAATTGCTATCATCTCCAAGTTGATACCCTATTCTAAACATAATATGAATGTTCTCAAAAACATCATCAGCGACGGTGAAATATCAATTATTGATTCATCAATTCTAGCAGTGAAACAAACTCTACAGCCAACCACATATGAAGTCGATGACAGCAATAGTAGCTTACTCCTTAAGGCAACCTAGCCAAGCCTCATATGGCCAACTACGCATAAGATCTATCATTTTTGTCATTCGGGCAGCAGTGAGAAGCCAGTAGCCCTAAAAAAACCCGTGAAGGCTATCGTATGCATACCCATGCGGCCAGCTGATGGAGCCAGTGACCAAAAGCCTTAAAAGGCCAAAAAGTCTTCAACGGCCAGTCACGCGTGAGACCAATGTTGTCTGTATAGCTTTTCAACAGCATCACGAGGACACAGAGGAAAATTTCCTCCCACGAATGGGTCCGACCTTGCAGGCGAAGAAAACACGGGCTGCAGTGTGAGATCTTTGGCCATGACCATAGATAGGTCAACCATGTATAAGGCCCCCAGATCTCTGGCTTGATTTCAGTATTAACTCATGAGGAAGGGCCTAAACCTACTCATTGATGGACTGGTGACCCTAGATTTGGTACCCCAAAGGTCACCTTGCGAGCCCTGTGAACTCTAGAGAGTTACCGTGACCAACCCTGTGCGTAAATCCAACCGAGTTCACGGCCCCGGTAGCTTCACTGGGCCCCTCTGATGGATTGCGGTTTGTGAACTCACTAGGCTATAAGAAGTCCAGTGAACTCCTAAGAGTTACAGAGACCATCATGTGAGACTCGACTCCACTACTCAAGAGTCTAAAAAATTGTGTGGCTCCACTACTCAAGAGCTTAAACTGTGTGTGATTAGCTAACTAGACAGAAATTTAGCACCGCTTGTCGAAATGAGAATCATATAGGGAATCCCATAATGACAATCGTAATAGGTTAATGCTTTTATTCTTCATTCAATATCATGTGAAGATAATTGCACAGATGAATATGCTTAAAATGATTCATGATGTAGAAATTTATGAAAGAGCAAAGTATCTTGAAATATCTCTAATAAAAGGTTGCAAGCTGTTCATACACCATAACATAAAAGGAATATTTACATACAATGCTTACATATCTTTAGTGATGTTCAATATCCCTAAGTAACGTTGCAACTCTTCTTTCAATTGAGATTGTGCTATAGAAGTTGTGCACTCAGCTTCAACGATCAAGTTGGCCTGATCAGGAACACCAATCAGTTCAGATTCTAAAGAAGTAGCAGCTTCTCTATTCCTTGTTCGTTCAGCTTGTACGGTATCAATTACTTAAGTGTTTGCTTTAAGCTCTGCTTTGATCTGATGAATAGTTGAGTCTTCTGCTTCCATCTGACTCTTGAATAATAGAATCTCCCTCTCAAGAAGAGCAATTTGATCGCCAATTATTGCCTTATTTCTGTCGGAAACCTTCAATTTCTCATGGAGAGACTAGTTAACAGTATTACAATTAACAAGAACATCATCCACATGAGAGAGTTTCTCTTTAAGAAATGTCAATTCCTTTTGACGACTTAGAATTTCGAGAGCAATGACCATACTCCGCGCTACTTCTAAGTTCTTCGTGGAATCATAAAATTGTGATAAAGAAGTGTAAAAGGACAAAACATCAACATGTGTCAGGCGAGCTAAATAAGCGAGAACTGCTAGAGCACTATCCAAAAAGGGCCATTGAGTTGGATTTTTAAAAGCACCGACGATGACAGAAATCGTATTCTTGAAGAGTCCCAACATAAGAGGTGGCACCTTTTTCAGGGAGAGTTTATCAAAATCCACAGTCACTGAGTTAGATCCTTCAGATCCACTAGGAGTTGGCATGATTGAAACTAAAAGATAAGTAGGGAATATAAGTTTAAAAGAAAACATATGCATATTCAATACTACAATAAAATAAGAAAAGAAAATATATACTTGGAGTATGAACAACAGTGGCGGCAACTGGAACAGAATGGGTTGTGGGTGTTGTAGAGCTGGGGACTTCTGTAGTCATAACAGCATTAAAAGAAAGTTCCTGAGCTCCTACAGTGCTTGAGTTAAGAGTACTTGGAGTAAGGACGTCAACTGGATCAGAAAGAAATTTCAAACTTCGAGCTACCGGCTGAATAAGAGAAGGACGTACAATAAGGGACTTGCTAGCCTGAACGGGAGCATCAAATGTTTGGGGGACAGATGGCACATTTCTTCTGTACTAGGAAGAAGAAGTACATTCCCTATCGTTGCTTGAATTTCGGATGGTTGAGCCTCTGCGTCCCTTGTAGTTAATGTTCCGTGAGCAACCACATCAGCAGCATCCACAATGCAGGAGAATATGAAGCATCAAAAGAAAGAAAGATATTCACACTGGGAGAACAACCATATTCGCCATAATCAAGCTGCTCTTCATTATCTAGAGAAGTCTCTGGAATTAGATGAAAAGTATCAGGATGAGTGATTGGAGCATTAGGAAGTAACTCCTACATCACTATCTTCTCCGATATCTACCTCAGCATCAGTATCTGCATTGAGCAAAGCACTTCCTTCATCAGTTAGGCTCATCGGTGAAGACGTATCTTCACTTGCAGTATTCGCCGAGTATTCTGATGAGCTGTCTTCTTCCGATATAGTTTGCTTTCCTTTATAGGTAGTCTTCACAGGAAGAAGACGTGTATCTTAAGAGGGAGAAGGAATTGGTTGTGCCAAAACCTCAGGAGACAGTGACTTAGTACGAGAACGGGTCATAAGAGATGTAGCAATAACAATTCGACGCGCAGCCAGAGAAGTTGTGACTGTAGCACGATTGGTTGTGGCTTCTGTAAGATTCACAAGAGGGATAACTGTGGCATTTGCACATTCAACAAGCTGGGAAGTTGTAGAAGCGATGGGTTCCGTAATGGGAGGGATGACGGGAGCAGGACATGCAGGCTGATCTTCTCCTTCGGAAGTAGGAGAAGGCAGAACACCGCCTGCAATTTCGAGTTCATTGCGGGGAGTGGCCAATCTTTCTCCTCGATTTATCAGATCCAGAGGAGAATCGAAAGCAATCCAACCTTCCAGAGTGTTTGGAAGCTTTATCTCTCTGATAGGCTCTTCCACAGAAATCTTACGGTGAAGCTGTACTGGGACAGCGGCCTAATCTTTTTCATAGAAATATCCAGTCCCTTGTTCTGGTCTGTAATTCCTCAAGCGTGGGGGAGGGACCCAGATAGGGTGATCCATTGAAAAACAGTTACATACTAAATAATAATGATGACTCCACCATCGCATCCAGGTATATGAAGCTGTTACTCTATGATTGTACCCTGGAAGGACAAATTGAGAACCAAAATTTCTCATTAGGAGTTGCTTCCATATTAGAGCCCAATTATATGGACCGACTCCGTAACTCCTCATTGTTCGGGTGACCTCCTCACTTGCTTGGGGCATGGCTTGATCATATCCAACCTGTCTGGTGAATTGACTTAGATAGTATGGTTCTCGCCAGAACTCTAGTCCTTCTCGCAATGGAAGACTGCAAGAACGAATACAGAGGAAGAAAGTCCTTTCGACAGGTTCCAAGTCATGGTTATCTTCCACATCTCTGTCCTCAGCCTGGTAGTCTAAGTAAAAAGGGAAGAAGTCAATAGATTACATGTTGTCGATTTTGTCAACTATCCATTCATATCCCTTCTTTATCATTTTTTGCTTCAAAAAATGCCACAAGGGAAGATGATCAGGATGGACATAAGCTTTCTCTAGGTCATTATATGTCCAGGGGAAATAAATGCCAAGTCGTCCGGAGAAGTAATGCCATGGGATAAAAGCAGATGAAACTCCTAGTGCCGAGCTTGAGCAGTGCACCATGGCATGACCGAAAGCTTTGTATAACGAACATAAGATGGGAGGGGCCAGGGAATATCTTTTTCTACCTTTTGTCATCGCACCTGCTGCCACAAATAAAGTTGGCCGAATGGAGTCTGAACTTTTTGAACTGGGAAGCACAACTAAGCTCAACCAGTAAGCTAGGAAAGCGGCCAATTCAGTTTCGGCGGTGAAGTCGGTCGGGCCCCTTATTTTTTTACGATTAGCTTCTAGCTCAGCGCAATGACTATCGGAGAACCTAAAAAAAAAAGGGAAAAAGACCAGTGAGCAATCCATATTTATAGGTAGATATCGTTTGAAAGGGAAGGGAAATATTAAAATACTTACACCAAGTATCAGGAGAAATGGGCTAGCCATTGAAGGGGAGAAATTTTATGGACATCAGCAAAGTAAGATGTTTCCCGAAAAAGCTCGATGGTTGATGTTGTAATCTTGGGCACTCTATTAGATGTGACATAGGCAAACTCTTCGTTCGAAGGAACGTATTCATCAATGGAGGATACAGAGATAGGCAGACCGGCCATCCTATATAGATCCCATAAGGTGATACTCACTTCCCCTACCGGAAGATGAAAAGAGTTTGTAGTAGAAGACCAGTATTTCAAAAAGCCTTTGTAGATCATCATGTCTTTTTGAAAGAATTTTGAAGTGGCTTTTAAGGCATGATAAATCCTTGCTGCAAGGAGGACATTTTCATACTTCTTCAAAATCGCCTAGGCCCAAGCGCTGTAATATGAATGACTAGTCCAAAGACCCCGCATTCTAAACTCGCTTTACCCCACAAAGAGTCACGATGACATAAACGTTATTGAATTGTTTCGAAGAAATGAGTGTAGTATAAAGAGTGGGGGTCATGACATGGTGTGAGAAAGCGCATATATCTTACTTGCTCGGTCTTTTGAGTTAAGTCTTTGTCTATGAGGTAGCCTTCGAGGATTTGTGGCTCCTTGATCACCCAATTGGACACATACAAAAGCCTATTCTGTGTCATGTGATCTGTTAGTTCACTCTGAGGAATGGACCGGTGACATTGAAGTTGCAAAGGAAGAGCAATGGTTTCATCTTTATACGGGCTGCGAAATTTAATCGCCTTAGTATTCAACTTGACTGAATCCCAAGCGTTCTGAAAACGTCTTCAATTATGTTCTCAAATCTTTTCCTGGAAAGCTTCGTCTTAGCTCTTTTCTCTTGTTCGGTTTGGAACGGTTGGGGAAGGAGAAGCCTCTACAGTAGAAGGACGGGTGTTATCAGTGCAAAAGTTGGCTGTACATTTGAACCAATCATCCCAATCAGTTTCTTGTCCCGAAATGGGGGGTCCCTCTATCTCTTTCATTACTATGGCCATGTGGATATGCTCGGATAAGCGTTGAATATGATCGGCAAAGTTAACGATGACATGAGCCGGCTCTTTGAAGAAGGAACTGTAGTTCTTGCCAGAGCGAAGACTTTTATGATTATGAGTCTCAGCAGACTGTGTGTCATACGGGCCAGCAGTACTTGGGGAAGCAAGGGGTTTTTTTGAGCTTGCCATTGGAGATCTATACAGGAGTTCATAAAAAATTAAAGTCAGAAGGAAAGGTTTATTAAGCTGAAAAGACAAGTATAAAAGATTGCTGAGGAGGGAGGACAGATAAGTATAAAAAATGTTCAAATCTGAATTATAGTGTTGTGCGCAAAATGTTGTGCGTAATCTATTGCGTGCAAAGTATTGTGCGTAAACTATTCCGCGCAAAATGCAGAGAGTAGGGGCATTGTGCGCTACCTGTAGTGCGCAGAATTTTGACCAAGTATGAAAGAGTATGGCCCGCTCAGACGTGTTGTGTGGGACAGGTTGTTGTGCGCAAAAGGTTTTGTGCGGAACAGTCGTTGTACGGCGCACAACGAGGTTAGCGCACAAAAATGCAGATCGACATAGAAACAGTGTGAAGCGACAGAGAAAGTGGCAGAAACAAAGATAAAGCCCTGTATTTATAAGCTGGGTCTGGACCTTTGTGCGGTAACCGTTGTGCGGTAATTGTTGCGCGATGAAGATTGTGTGATATTTGTTGTACGCAGATCAGTGAGCACACAACAAAGAAAATAATTGAGCACACAATAAAGGAGGGCAAAAAATAGTGTCTAGAAAGAATTGTTATTTATCCTCCATGTTTATTTTGTAGGTGTGGAAAATAAAAATGCAGGATCAAGGGGGCATCTGTTGAGGCATAAAAAAGAGAGAAAGGCAGCAAGAAAGTTGTTGTGAGCAAATCATTGTGCATGAATCTTTGTGTGCAAATCATTGTGTGGAATTAAGTATTGTGAGCAAATCGTTGTACGAAAATCCACCTTGAAATACAGACAACCGTACACTAGCGTCCGCACAATGAAATCCGCACAAAGGAGTCCGCACAAAGTCGCCCACACAAAGGAGTCCGTACAAAGTTGTCCTCACGTAGGAGTCTGCATAAAGGATTCCGCACAAAGGAGATTCGCGCAAAGGGGACCGCACAATGACTACGTGGCAAGTTCACACTTGTGAGAAGGTTATAAATACCTCTGACTCGTCGTTAAGGGGTTAGAAGCAGAAGAATCTGAAGAGAGAGGTAGAGCTCCGCCTTTATTGTACGGAATAGGTGTTGTGCGACGCACAACACCATTGGCGCACAAACATCATCAGCGTGCAACAGGTCTCTACACGCAATAGGCATCACGCGCAACGAGTTTGTGCGTGCAATGGTCACCAGTGCGCAACGAGCCTCAGTGCGCAATGGGGCCTCAGCGCACAATGAGTCAAGCGCACAATGGGCTTGAGCGCACAATGGGTCGAGCGCATAATGGGGTTGGCGCATGATGAATTCTCCTGGCGCACAATACATCTTGGTACACAGTGAATTCCCCTGACGTATAAGGATTTTGGCGCACAGTAGACCCGGATAATAATCTGTAATACATGATGCTTCCAGTAATATTTATTGCCTTAGCTCATTAACATCTTTTATTTTTTTATTACCATAAGTCTATTTTGGAATCAAATGAGAAAGGGATGTGAAAGAACTTGGAATAAATAAATAAAGTGATTGTCTTTCTTGTCTTCTTCCGTTAATTATCAAGTGAATGAAATTTCCCTAACAAAATGCATTTGTTTCTTGTTCGAAACAGTAATCACCCATTTTCTCCAGAAATTTATTTTATTAAGCTAGACCCTTGCATGTGTCCTAACATGCGGGTTCAATTGACCCAGGACCTCTGCAAATCAACCCGCAAGTTCGACACCCCTAGGACGACTCCACAAACTCTCAGCGATCCTTAGGTGCGGACCATTATCCTTAGGTGGCCAATTACCAATTTTAGGAAAAACCTAATGATTATGGATGCTAGATTAATGTGCATGTGCAAATTATAGGAAAATCTATCTAGGAACCTGTCTGATAAGTTTGCCTGACGTGCATGCAAAGATAAATTGATGTTAGATTAATCTTCAATATTGTTTGGACTTGGAAACTATGCTGCATGTTCATCCTTGCATCTGATTTCCTGCATATTTTTCCTTGTTGCTTACATGACTGCATTTCTTGCATTATTAATGGCTTATGATTTTCTTGTCTCTTAGGAAATCCAATACCATATACATACATGTCTAATTTATGCTGCTAGGAGTAGTTCGTATTCATTTTGGTATCCTGAAATTTATGTCTTAATTGATTGTGTGTTTATTCCATTATTACTTGAGGATAAATCATGATTGTCTTGATATGTTAAGGACTGTAGGCCATTGTCTGTGTTGGACAGGAATCTACAAATTGTGAGGGCTGCCCCATTGGTCAAGTTGTCCCGTGACTAGACTGACCGATTTAGGAGGATGCGAATGGACAATAATAGTGGGACTACGTGGGTTACTTGCACCCGATGTCGTGCGTTACGTGCTCGCCTAAATTTGGACGGTTTGGTTCACCAACTGACCAGTCATGTTTGTTAACCATGTTTGCTCACGCCTGTTTGGAACCTGGAACACCTCACGCCCACGGACGTCCACCAGCTAGAATTAATCCACCAGACTCGTGAGCCGGGCATGGTAGAATGGGACACTATGCTCGAGCTGTCGACCTACGCTGGGGTGACGAGCCTCTCTGTAGTGACCATAAGCGATCCCGCCTTCTAGCACTCCTCACGTGCTTTTATCGAGGGTGAGGGACCCGATGGGATCACGGATCATGAGGCATAGGCCTCACAAATGGTTAAGGGCATTGATATCTTCGGGGTGTACCAGTTTCTCCAAATCTGCTGGATGAACGAAATTAACTAAACACTTAGCTAACACGTTCATGATCACATCACATTAGCTAGGTTGGCGACTCGGCAGTTGAGGTCGCGATAAGGGAGTGTTTGTCGTGCGCGAACATTAAATGAAGTCGCTTAAGGGAGTGTTGTTGGTGAGGTCATGCATCACACCATAATTCATACATACGCATTAATAAAGATTAGTTAGATATTTGTGAATGTATGCCTTTCATTAATTTTATTGCTAATGGCACCCACCGAGTTGATCACTCACTCCCACTCTAGGACGGTGTTTTAAAACACCAACCAGACACTTCATTAGATACTGGTGATGCAGAGCTTGACGAGCCAAGTGGGGTGAGCATAGACGAGGAAGAGGAGCTTTCTTACTTCTAGCTTATGGGCGGGTCTCCGTAGACTGTGCGGGCTGATTATGGGTTGTCGAGCAAGAGATTTAGCGCACCATTTCTTTTAGACATTTTATATGTGAATTTTGTCGGGCGACGCCTTGTGCGACACGTTTAATGTTTCCTATAGACTCGTATTTCTTAGCCACCCTTATTTCAGTAAATTAGTTGTGGTTGTGGTTTATGTTCTAGTCAATTTCTTTATTGCTCATTTAAATTGATTTATATACAAATCACTACAATTATGATATAAGTGACACCCGAGAACTTGGAAGTCGAGTGTTGCTCGACCTCCAAATTTCAGGGCATTACAACCCCGAACTTTTCAATACCCGAGTATTGAAAGTTTTCGAGTGTCACCATGAAGTTTAACTTAGTATGTACATGTGTGCAATACCAATTTAGTTATCCTAACCTTACATTTATTCTCCAACATGAATCTGACCGTTGAGAATTATCTTCATCCATAGATCAAGCCATCCATCCGTTGATTTTAAGACAAGATAATCATATGTTCAAGTATCCCCACTTGTTCATCATAACCAACCATTCAGTCAACTATCCACCGGTAGGTAAAGATATCTGGCCATCCACTTTGAGTTCGGACCACTCGATCATAGTAAACTAACTACTTGATATCTGCATCCGCTTGTACACATAATAAATTGAGATTATGATCTGTTCATCTTGTTCACCACCTATGAATATGTTTATCCCACCATCAGAACTACAATCTGAGAAACTTACACATGTGAACGAGTCACTTGAATGTAACGGTATACATGTTTTACCTCTTGATCACTCCACAAACCCACTTGTGTTCATCCGTTTATAAAACTGACCGTACAACCATCTACATACATGATCAAAGTACTAACCATCAAGTTTTTCTATTTTTAACATGTCATTTGACCATCCATCATATTTGGATATGCCAAATGGGCAGCCTAAATATCAGAATGAACAGCTCAGTTCGAAGATCTTAAAGTATATGCCACAACTACCGTCTGCCTTCTCTATTAGATATATAAAAGCGTTGATTTAGACCTCGCGGCAGTATAGTCCATTAAAAATTAATCTTGGTCATCTGTAAGTGATCAAGGCCCAAATTAGGCGATGAAAAGAGAATGAAAAATAAAGATTGTCTATGAAATTTCAATGCATTTGGATGGTGTAGTCCGACGTTACGGATGGTGGAAGTTGGAGAAAATAAAAGATGGCAAAATCGTAAATACTTAATGTCATTAACCTATACCCTTGAATTCTAGATCGCATGGTTCCCATTATCCATTTCATGTAAAATTTTATACAATGCCTGTTTATCATAAATTAACTATATACGTCGAATTTCAGCCCTTAGATCATTATAAAAGTAGCCCAATTAATAAATCAGTCCCTTAACCGCTGATTTTGGTATCCATCGAATGAAGAAAGCTCGTGAGTAGTGTAGTAAGATATTTCCCTTCGTATGAATGACTTGAATTTTCCATCATATATACTAAGTGTGAAATATGAGAAGCCTATGTTTTTTCCTTATGCGCGAAGTTATCCGTTTTAGGCTTACTAACCCTTTCTAAATCTGGAGCTTCCGATTAACTTACTTTACACCGTCAATCGCAACTCAAATTTGGACCACACTTTGGCCTCACATGACTACGATATCATATAAAATTTAGACCCCGATCTATGATTATACATTGTTGAATGATGACCGCCTTAACTCCAATTCCTTCATTTTAGTGCAAAAGGTGAAATTTCAAATTTAAGCCTTTTCCACCATTGATCAACCACTAACTTTTGTCCAACTGTTTGCCTATCCTGACTACACATGTCTCCCAAAATTGGGCCCTGATCATTAAGTGTAGATCATTAATTGAGATCAAATTCGTTTTGTCACTCGCTAGGATAATTTTTAAGATAGGCCAATCTAAATTTCAGATCATATACCCCGGCTTTATTCAATGACCCCGACACACTGGATGAATTAGATTTAAAGAAATATTTTCAGAAAAGGTTAAATTAGATAAACCTAATCCAAGTGGAATGTGAAACACACCCTTCTCACACATTCACTCCTTTTATAAAAGGGGTGTACGCTCCCTTTTCCACTCACACACCACCTCCTAAACGTCCAAGGAGGAGAGAAAGAGAAAGAGAAAGAGAAGCCTAGACGCCCATCATCCTCTTGCTCAAGCGATGTCATGATTCATGTAGAAGCTTTCCTACATGATATCTACCTATGGTTTAGATATAAGGCTAATGTGAGGGATTCCTTTAAAGCTTACACTAATTTGAGTTGATATGATTTATCTTATTTTTGTATACTGTCATATTACTGTGATTTTTCATGCAATTGATTGATTTACCATTATTAATTATTTATCATTTTAAAAATTATGGTTAAGATATAATTTTAATTATGCGTGATTTTTATAAATTCGTATAGGGTGATGGATACGAGCCCTACCCTTTGCCAATTTTGAGAGCAACGCGTGCTTCCACTCTATATTGAGTTGGCCTTTGCTCATCTCTCCTTATTTTATTGAGTTAGCTTATTCGCTACTCTTCTCTTTTATTGAGTTAGCTTATTATTACTCTTCTCCTTTATTAGGTTAGCCTTATGCTACCTCCCTTTATAGCTTAGAATTCCAAAACTCCCATGGTTCGATTTATTTCCTCATTGATGTAAGTGATGTGTTAGAAGTCTCACATCTAGTGATCCATATAATATTTAATCGTGGATGTAATGTGCTCTGAGTAGTGACCCTCTTAGCCGACGCGTAATTCCATAGATTTTGGGTAGTGGTGCACAAATCGATGTAAGTAATCTGTAATGCATGTTACATCACTTCCAGAATTGGATGTCACAAATAGTCGCTCCATGAACAAATCGTGTCACGTAATTCATTCAATCCGTGTGTTGTGTCGTCTTGAGGTGTTCACGTAAATTCACGGTAACGTTGGGCATACCGACGAATCTCTGTAGTGTGAGAATGCAGAGAGAGCTTGATTTTTTATGAACTATATTTCACATTGTGATGATCATTATGTATGATGGACCGCACACACTTTGCTAGGCATGCATTCATATATATCGGTTGCACATACCGATATCACTTGTAGTGGTAGAGTATGAGACGTATCGGAACCCTTACATTACTTTTATGAATCTATTGAATTATTGTTAATCTTTAAGGATAATCATCACTATGAGTAGGACATTAACCCTCTCCAACCATACAGACATTGCAGGTGGAGCACAGACCGAAAATGCGGTTGTTAATCGCTCTACGGAAGATTATTCATAATAAATGAGAACGATAACATTACGTTTAGATTTTCTACTGCACACTTTAATAATGTAATAAGCTCCCATTTGAGAGGGCATTAGATAGTTAACTTAATTTTATGTCTTGATGGAATAAGAAGTATAATTTATTTTATTCTTGTGATTGGGTACTTTCATGAATGTGATATAAATGAAAAAAAAAAAAACAAAAAAAACAAGGTGTGATTTTTAACGCATCCAAATTATTACTCTATTAACACCTGGAATTATCGGGCACAAGTATGTACTAGGGCTACAAAAATTTGAGGTGTTATAAAAGATGCTCCTCTTTATAGGTGAGGAGAGGCGGTGGCATTTGGGGGGGGTGGGGGGGTGGGGGGGGATCTTGGGATCTCGAGCGTCTCGCGGATACTCTTCAAGATCTTTGGAGAAGATCTCAAGTGGATCTCTCTCAGATAATATCTAATTATTCAGAGTCAGCGGATATATGCAGCAGGATGCCGAGGTGGTCTTGGTCGACCTGACTTAGGGGTAGTATACCGACCTGACCTAGGGGTAGTCTGCTGACCTAACCTGATTCTCTTCGGCACGTGTTGTCCTATTTTCCAATCTGTTGACAAGAGGCCAAGCTTCAAACTGGTTGTTGCATGATCTGGCATTGAGTGGCGGGTTTCTCATGCAGGTTCGTTGTCGTCCGACCTGGCTAAGTGTACGAGGGTCCGACCTGACCTTTGACTATTGGTCGACCCATTTTCCCGTAACTATATATATATATATATATATATATATATATATATATATAGTCATGCTCCCCTGTGCACCTATGCATGTGCGCACCTTTGCACACGTGCCATGGGTGTCTAATCTGAACGGTCCATGTGATGCGGAATCCCATGAAACCCATGTGACAAATTTTTACCCCAATCTAAAATTCTGGTGGGGCATAGCAAAGAGAAATGCAAATCAAGGGAGGAAACTGTTTTCAATTTTCATGGCCCATCAAAGTTTTAGATCAAAGTAAAACTTGGGCCCGTGAGGTTTCCGAACTGGTTCGCAGGTGAGCGTTTCTATATATATATATATATATATATATGTGTGTGTGTGTGTGTGTGTGTGTGTCTGGCCTGTCTGGCCAGTTCAAAAGTCGATTGGGAGTACTTCCAAACCCAACCTTAGTAGATGTCAAGGCATGATTATCATGGCTTAAACCATCACTGGGCCAATCTCGGCCAAGAGTCATTTTCTTTTTTCATATTTGGTTTTTTGTGTAGATGAATTTCATGAAAACCACAAACACCCCAAGCCTTTCCATTCAATCAACAATGCTCAATAGAACACATCTTCTGTTATGTTTGTTTAATTACAAATATAAATGTTCAAAACAATTTCAATCGAAAGTTGGGAAATGAAAGTGGAATAATCGCCACCAAAACTCCAACCAAAGCGATCTCAAGCTTGCCGAGTTGACGTCCTTCACGCTTTTGAAGAAGATGGTTTTGAATGGAAGCAGCTTAAGAAAACTCTGTTACCATAAGCAGAGAAGTCAGCAATTAGCCAAGAATCATAGAAGTCAATTCAAATGATTATTCAATTAACCAACTTAATGAAATAATCTGGTAAGAAAGTTAAGACTTTTCTTTTCACCTTGAGAATCCCGATTGTGGATTCTTGCTATCACAAAGAGAACAAACAGTAAGTTGTAAGTAATAAAAAATGCGTAATCCAGAAAAGGCCCACAATTTATTTTCACTTTATAATGAAAATGAGCCTCAATAATAGATGTAATTCGATGAGCTAATAGTCAGGCATATAGACGTTACATCGTAGGTCGGTGTATAGTTCACCCTGCATCTTTTGTGATGACCAAGATCCTAGATAGCACACCACATGGAGACGAAGTTACATTGGTTTAGATCTTGATGTGGAATGCCAGTCGTGGAGAGCTTATGTACCGAATTACGGTGTATATACTTTACCACTGATCACTTATCTTAATTCAACAAGGCCGTTGTTGCATTTTTGAATGACACAGGTTCACAGAGGCCAAGAAACTCCATTAGCAAGTGTTGGTTGCAACATTAACATACCTTTTTGGTGGTTGAGGTTTACCCACTGGTGTTGATGATTCAAGTTTTCTGGTTTCAGATGCAGCCATTAGCAGATGTTTTGCCTGCAAGTCCCATTACAGACAGTAAAACATCAGCAAAAGTCAATAATATATTTTGGGAGATAATGCTTACACCTCTTTTTTTTTTGGTGTACACTTTTTTTTCTACTTTTGGGTGTTGGAATGGTGCAATTTTGGTACTAGTCTACTAGGACAAGTAGAAAAAGTGTGAAGTGTACTACTTCAATACCCAAAATAGAAAAATGGGTGTTTGAATAAAAGCGTAGGGTGTATAATAAATGTCATTTCCCCATGGGAACTGGTATGTACACTCTCCTCATGATGCATGCACTTTTTGTAGCAGTCTACTGCCAGAGGTAGAACTTGAGTGTAAGGAGTACTGTCCTAACACCTAAAGTAGATACAAAGTGAATGTGGATATAAATATAAGGTCGAACTATCAAATTTCTTTTGTTTGTAGTTTTACTACATATCCAGAAATCAATTCCTTCTAACTTACCAAGTTCCTGAACTGGAGATTGTAAAACATCTGGAGATACCGCTGTTTGGCTTGTTTTTCTTCCTTGCTCACTTGCCTCCAGAAGTTGTAGATTGACCCCATATTCATTACCTTGTTTGCATAGATCTTCCATGTGTAGCTGCAATACAATCCCATTAAAGAAACATGTAAGCATATACACTACCTTGAAATTCAGTAGTCCATAAGCGAAATATACTAGAATTTGAAAAGAAAAGCTAATTAGCAACATATGCTACATTGTTGCAGAATATGATACAAGAAAGATTCGAGGCTTATTGTATTGATGGGACCATGTGGGTGCATCTAAGCAATGTGGAAATTTTTGATTTCTCAATGAATCAAAGAATCTTTTATGCAGGCCCCATCTGGGCCAAGACCATCTTCATCATTGATTTTCAGACAGCCCGCAATAAAAACATTCGATGGTCCAGATTCATGTGGATTTCTGAACAAATCACTGTGCATGATCCTGGACGACAGTAATGGGACTTGATAGAATGGTGAGGGTTTGATTTCCATAATATAGTGTGTTCTCTTTTCAATCTAGTTGCTTTGATTAGCTATTTACTTAGGAGTGTTTTGGTATTTTTACATTGAATTAGTTTGTGTAGTTGAGATTAAACTTCAGATTAAGAATGAGTGGTTTAGACTGATTAGGTTTAGGTTTAGTATAAATGCTTCATTTAGATTTAGGTTTTAGTATAGATGCCTTCCTTTATATTGTCTCTTTAATTATTATTATTTTTTTGTTTTTTGAGTTAATGAATTGAGTTTTTCTCCATGAGTGCATCTCAAATTTTCAGTGCTTGAGCTGGAGGAAAATCATTGAGTCTTAATGGGCTGCATGTGGACTTTGCGTTTGCATGGCTTTTCAGATTCCCATTGCTTGAGCCGCTCGCAGGGCATTTGAACTCCATTTTTTCGTGCCAATGCCATCCTATCTAAACCCAGCTGGCTGGACAAGTCACCGCAATGACCTGAATGGACCACATAATGACCTGAATGGACCACAACAATTATTTTCATGGGATTTTGATGTTGCATTGCTTCACTAAGCAATGTGGAACCTACTTACAGTTAAGTACAAATTAATGTGATCATTAAAGCTTGTGGATAAGACCAACTTACGAATATAGTGTTCATCTGAAGTAGCATGCAAGCCTCAAGAAGTTTGATTGTGACCATTGTTCGAAATATCCCCAATATTATCAAAATATCCCCGATATTATTCATATCTCCAGCTCGGCGATACTGATAACACTGGTAATATAAAAAATTTCAGGTATTGGTGATGTATTGCTAAGTATTGCCAATGTATCAATATCGCCAATATTTTCAACTGCATAAATTCCAGGTATCGCTCTTGTATTGCCAATTTATCGATATTGCCAATATTTTTTATTGTGTAAATTTTAAGTGTCGCTTGTATTGCTAGTGTATAGACGATATTTCAATAACATCGCTAATGTATTGATATCGCTAGACATCTTTTTGTTAAAAAAAAAAAATCATTTCAGTTTTTTTTTTTTTTTTTTTTTTTTTTTTTTTGTTTGTTTGTTTGTTTGTTTTTAGGCACATAGTTGTATGCGGTGTTCAATTTATTGACGATAATATCGATAATACCGCAATGTTATCATTATTGCAACATGGGCGATATAGAGACCACAATCTTTCGTTGTTTCCTTTCAGGCAAAATATCGTGTGTTGTCAGTATTTTGAAATATCGATGGATGTTTGGATGGAAAGTTGGATGGTTGGATGGATAGATGGGATAGTTGGACTGATTTATTACAACAACATATGCTTTTAGGCCCCATTAAATTGAAACTTATTATGTATGCATTCTTTTTGTAATTTTTTTTTTTTTAATTCTTAAATATGAAAATATGTGTATTTTAGTTTCTCCTGAAGTTTCCTTGAAAAATTCCACCATTTTCTCCATATTTTCCCAATGTTTCCCTGCATTTCCATTTATCGACTATATTATTGGCGATATCAATATTGTTTCTGTATCCCCGGCTAGCGAAACTTATATCAATACTGATAGTTTGAACACTGATTGTGAATATTTAACAACTCTAGTTATAGATTTGTGGGTTATTGAATTACCACTCCTCAATGCGTTGAAGCCCACCCTTGGACAGCTTATACCAGTGTTCCCTGTCTTGCTTGCATTTCTCAAAGAAATCTGCAATCTTGTTGCTTGATTCATCTCCATTGGTTGGATCAATGTGGAAGCCAGAAACTCCATCAACAATTATCTCGGCTGGCCCACCTTGATTGGTTGCAAAGGTGGGTAGTCCACAATTCATCGCCTCGATGATTGTAAGACCAAATGCTTCATACAAGGCAGGCTGTAACCAACAAAAGATAAGTCAATAGAAATTTAGAGACCAACATCGATGAAACTATTTTAAGATGTACTGATCAAACCTGCACGAAAGCTCCCTTAGTATCGGCGATGCAACGGTAAAGCTCTCCATTCCGGATTCTATCATTTTGAGCTGCTATCCATCTGATCTGGCCCTTTAGTTTGTAATTCTCAATCAGCATATGCATCTTCTTTATCTCGCTCATTTCTTCTCTGTCTTTCGATTTGGACTCATTGAAGAAAGCTGCGACAACAACAAGATTTACCAATTCCCTCAGCCGCTTGTTCTTACCATACCACTCCGTTAATCCAGTGATGTTCTTCACTATATCTAGTCTTGCCATTGAGAAGATGATGGGTTTCTTCCTGTCTTCAAGAAATCCTCTGTTTTCAGTCATAATGCAATACAAATGTTAGAAACATGTACTGATATAGATTAAAGTACATGGGTATATGCCTATCTATACAGTATAGTGTTAGCACTGTAATATGCTTAAAGATATGCATCATGAATTAGTAGAAGTAATCATGGAATGTATGTGATGAGGTATTATTTGATCCTCGACTAAAAGAAATGGCATTTTCTAAGTTTGGCCAAGAAATATTACACATGGGACCTGCTTTCTGCTAACCTAAGCTATTTCTGGCAGAACGTCAGCAAGGGATCTTCTTATTAGATGATCCAAACCATCCCGTGGAAACAGACTTTACAACCAATTGTCCACATTTAAAGGGGGGTGATCAAATGGTTAGGATCATCAATTGCGGAGGATTAGGGTATCACCCAATATGAGGTGGGGTCCACATGGTATTTTATGGGTGAAGCAAATGGTTGATCAGGCATTTTACCGGACATGTAGAGTGTTGTTTAGTTGCCTTTCCAAATTTATGTATTGCAGTTTTCAATGCATTATAGCCAAGATTATGTAACTTACATATGCTCATTGTTTTGTTCTTTACTGTAGAGTAGCTCTTCAATGGCCGGATGAAAAGATGTCATCCTTTTTTCTTTCTCTGTATATGGGAAATACATGGATTGATCAGCGCCAGGGGCCGCTATGTTGAATTTAGGATCAAAGACATTGATGCCTGAGACAACTCTGTATAGCCCTGGAAGTGTAAATGCAGCATGGCTTTCATACTGTCCGGGCCTATCCTTACTGCAGAAGACAACATTCAAATTTCAATTTGATCATCTGCATTTAACCAAACTAATTATTGCAATTCAATTAAAGTACACATCAAAACACAAACTTAATTTCTAAAATGCAGATTGTTCTCTTACCTTCCTGCGATTTCTTGGAAAGTGCTGGTGATGACAAAATCAGTTGTGTTCATGGCGATTATGTCCGCGGTGAATTGGCATGAGAAATGGTACTTTGGGTCTAGTTCTTTCCAATTGATGTCTGAATCTTCATACTTGGTCTTCTCCAGAGCATGGGCTATGGTTCCCTGGATTAAGAACATATCACATCATAAACATTGGAATAAAGTCATAGACATGAATAAAAATTACTAAGTGAAATGAGGTATAGTTTCATTACGAATAAGAACTTGGTCTCTTTAATTAATGGTAGACATTGGAAATGCTACTTGTATTAGTGAGCTTATGTTAGGACCTGAAACATGGTTAGAGAATGCAAAAACCCAATTCTTTTTTAATGTCCAACCACTTGGGTTGCCTTGATGGCTTGGTCAGGTCAATTTGTAAAGACTGCATTATGAAACTAAATGTGAACAGTGTTGGGTAGTTGAGGAATAACATGTTCATTGGATCAGTGTATCTAGAATGAAAATGTTGAGATGGATGAGTGGCAAGACTAGGAAGGATAGAATTAGAAATGAATGCATTCAGGGGAACTTAAGAGTAGCACCAATAGTTAATAAGATGAGGGAAAAGTAGACTTGGATGGATGGTTTGTAAAAGGTGATGAACGTCTTCACAGTCCTGTGAGCATCTCAGCAACAGACACCATGGCACAGCTATGGGTGGACCCGTGAGTGATTTGGCGAAGGTCTATGCAACACAACCTTGTTGGAATTTCATGGAGAAAATCTTTACCTTTCATTTTAACATTAAAAAATTTCAAAATAAATTGCTACTAATCTAGAGATTACACTCTTTTATAGAGGTTCGAAGATGATAAAGATCACAAATCCTAATCTAACTCTACCTCTATCCATCCTAATCAGATAGCAAGTGACTAATTGGATAAGACTAGAGTGATTAAAAGCTGACTCAGCCCAGTCCAAAGTCTATGTAATGCGCTAGTAACGGATGATCTAGTCCCACTTGGTGAGACTGATCTGATATACAGGACCAATCCAGCTGCATCAGTTTGGCCATGTGCAATGGAGACCAAAAACTGCACCAGTTAGAAGGAGTGGACTCAAGTTGAAACACTCTAGAAGGGCAATGGTTTAACTGAGGATATAGTCCTTGATAGAGTGGAATAGTAGAATAGATTTTCGGTAGTCAAACCCAATTAGTTGGGAGAAGGATTAGATGAAGTTGCACAAAGGCGAATCCAAAAAAGAAAAAAGCTACACAAAGTTGGATAGATTTTCATGTCAATTCCTTGACGAGTTTTAGAACTATGATCTGAACAAACATGCAAATTTCATAAAGTAATTTGTTAACGGTAATACATTGACAAATCAAAAGTAGGAATTTAGTAGTTAATGAAGTGATGGAAAATGTCACACCTGAGTTATCCCAAGCTTGCTTGCCATCAGAGATGCCACCAAGTTTCCATCTGTGTAATTTCCAATGATCAGGTCTGGTTTTCCTTCCAAGTGCTCGATGATTTTGGCAGATGCGTCCTAAGGATCCAAGGACTTCAGTTACTATGAATAGAATGGGTGATAGAATAGAAAACAACAATGGTAATTCAGATGGTTGAGGGACGACGTGCCTTGGCAAATCTCTCTAGGTAGGGGTAGTCATCGAAACGAGAAACCCAATGGCATAGGACTCCATCCTCTGTCATGAATGGCACTCGGAGAATGTGTGAATGTTTAGTGTTCAGGATCCGTTCCAATTCCAGGTTACATGTAGTCCCCCGAGATTCTGGTATAAGCCGTGTAACCTGTATAATAGATGAAATGGTTTTATCTTCTGCTCAAACGTCGCTGTACTTGTAACTTTATTTATCGATCATCAATAACTTACCACCAGAATTCGAGGCATCACAGTCAATCCTTGCCGCTTAATTCTGAGTAGCATTTCCTCCTCTAAGGCTTTTACTTGATCTAGAATATAAACTACCTGTTCAAAACATACAATGTTCAATCAAGCATCTTTTTCTGGCCCAATAAGTACATATGGTGCCCAAGTTTTGGTAATCCAAATTATTCATCTGATGGTTCTCAGGTGACCCAGAAACCCCTTCCATCTTATGATCCTAACCATTCAACTGGGTCCCTTGTAATATGGAACCACTGATTGTAATATTCTAGTTTCATGTGATGGATATGATCAGCCAATACAGGAGAATTTACAGCATGCACTATTCCATTATCGGCCCACCAGATCAATTGCTGAAAGGTCCCCCCCACCTGTACAATTGTAGGGTTGAACAAGAAGGGGAAAAAATCTGTTTCTTTACATCCAGCATTACATAATTCATCTATCATTAACTGGTGGATAAGATTTTGTACCTGACCACCAGTATCAGGCAAACCAAGAACACCCACTTGCCCAAAGTAGCCATGGGGTGTGAAAATAACAATGCTAAAGGTTGTTGGAACTCTACTAAAGAACTTCTCCATATTCAAAGGATCCGGCGCTTGAAGTATCTCAAAGAGCGCATTGATTGTCTCTCCGACCCGTTCGGCAGTATCACCCCATCCTTTCTCCAAACCCCAGTCCTTGAATCTGGAAAATTCAAAACACCCAACATCAATTTCGGGTTTTTAAGGCCGCAGCAGGTATTAGCCTTGAGTTGTAAAATGGAATACAAGAGGATATGTGGAACTACCTCAGCTCAAACTTACGGAATGGTGTGTCTTTGGGAAGTGCATTGAGGAACGTTCCCGCCAGGAGCAATGCCATCTGAAGCTTCTTCACAGTGTTGAGGCCTTCACTAACCATAAGACTCTGTGATTTTTGCATATAAAAAGAAAACCATTAATTGTCTGATCTTACGACGGTAGTATCATTTCTTTCAAATCCATTTCTTACTTCTCCTCGATGATTAAGAGCGATCAAGTAGTCCAGCAAAGAATTCATACTCTTGGAGTCCCGCCTGAGTTTCGAGGATAAGAATTTCGCAACGAATTGGACCCCATTACCGATCGATGAAGGTAAGGCCATATGAGGTGTATGAAATTCAAAGGGTCTGAAGTCCACTTCTAATGAGTTTTCATCGACTGCCCTGTACATAGACGATGTGTTACAATTGAAAGTCTACATAATGGAAATTGTGTTTGGTTTGATTCTATCAGGACTTACAGGATCCTCCACCCAAACATGTGGGACCCACGGTTCTGTGATCTTGACATTCATTTGATAGGCCCCACTGTTAGTAGAGGACATTAACAAAAAAAAAAAAAAAACAAAAAAGAAAAAGAAAGATAGTAGTTCCAAACCCTTGCCTGCAAATGGTCCACCATGGGATGTTCCAATCTTGGAGGCACCATGGTGGAGCCATCATCGGTGGGGATTACCGAACCATGAATGCCATTTGTACAACGTCGAGGCGCCGAGGATACAATACACTCCAGCCTCAAGTGAAGGTTCATCTAATTCATCCTAGTTGATTAGTGTGAATAGTAACATACCAGTTCTCATGGGAGATGGTTTCCTTGAATTTTAAGAACTCTGAAGCCGTGATCGCGTCTATTACCAGATCGTCTGCATTCACCTTAACATATTCCCACATTCCGGGGTTGGATCTTATTGCCAACACGACGTTCGGAGGATCAACAGCTGCCTCCTGCAATTTTCAGATAACATATATGAGTTTCAGGAAGATCGTAACATCTATGCAATGCTGTTATAATACCTGTAAGCTTGGAAAACTCATACGCACAAAGAGAAGTTCACCTGAGTGGAACATATGATGTAGCCAAGAAAGCCTTCCAAAACCTTGCTTCTTTCAACCTTGTCGTCAATCGATCTCTCCAATTCCTCCAGTAAATGATGGGATTTCATTAATCTTTTCCCTTTACTAATGTACCTGTTCTTCAATTAGGAAATCAGACCGTGTAGAGAGAGAGAGAGAGAGAGAGAGAGAGAGAGAGAGAGAGAGAGAGATTTTGACGACGTTGATGATGATGATGAGAAATGTGCTGGCTACTTGTGAAAATCGGACTCCAGGGCTACTCACCAAACACATACTAATGCAGGACACGTATGGGAAATCCAGCGTGTTCTTCAGGTGGGACCCATCATTTCAGTGTGGTTAACCTGAAAATCGGACCATTCCTGTCACCGGGTGGGCCATGTGTGTGCGAGAAATTGGATGGTCTAAAGGAATTGACAATAATGGTCAACGCACGTGTGCGGTCCACCTGATGACTGGACCAGCGATGGCATGTATGCTGTGGGCCCCACCTATGAACAGCCTAGATCTATCACACCCATGTTAGAATGGGGATTGGAGGGAGATTAAGATCCTCACAAGCACCCATAGCAGTTTCTCCCATGACATACCTTGCAAAACACCTCTTCATCGCGTAGCGGCTCTGCTTCACAGCTTCGGGCATGCTCTCAACAATGGTGACTGTCGAAGAAGCCATTCGAACAAATAACAAAAAACCCAAAAATTTTCAAATGAGAACAACTCTCAATTTTCGTTTTGGAGGTGATTTGATGATTTTGGGCTGCTCATTGGAAATCGATGCAATTTACAGAAATGGGCTGCTGCTTTTATTGGATGATTCAGCTGGATTAATTTGATATAAAAATATTTTTTTTTTTCCCATGGCGGGTTTCTATGAAAACAAAGTGATTGGAAGCGAGGATTTCTTGACAGAAGCGGGCCCCGGGAAAGGTCTGATCATAGGACAAAGCACATTCTCTAAAGAAGTTGCGAAAGTAACATCGAATGCAAGGAAGGAATTCAGAACAGATTGGAGATTCCTTCATTGAAGCATCAATGCGAAACTGAGGCGATTCTGCCATTAGGAAACGGTGGTTTGGAAGATTTCTTAGGATTGAGATCCTCCGCTTTATTTTTATTTTCTTTCCCCTTATTTTACTATTTTGGAATAGATTTTTTGAAAAAATGAGTATTCTTTTCTTCCCTCTTTAGCCTCTATGACCGTTAGCTTTTTCGTACCCGCCAAGATTCGAAGTGGATTGCGTCTTGCCCCAGCCTGAACGGGCGCAGATTAGCTACTGACAGGTACTGAAGTGACGTCACCAAGTTCCGTGGCCCCCACCATGCTATATGTTTTGTATCCACACCTTCCATCCATTTGGAGAGATCATTTTATGGCAATATCCAAAGAATGAGTGAAATCCATTAAAAACTTTTAAAGGCCACGAAAGTTTTAGATGAAGCTGATATTTGTTTTTCCCCTTATTTCATGTCTTTTTTAACATTTGAACAGGTTGGATTTCAAATAAGCATTATGGTGGGCCTTAGGATAGTATCAACTGTGAGAATCACTTCCCCCACTGTTTTCTGTGGTGGGGTCCACTACAGCTTTTTATCTGCCTTTTTCTTTGGCTAATGCTCTAAAATAATATCTAAAAATGGAAGGACGTGTGGATACAACATATATACCATAGTAGGGCTCACAGAACTTGGTGACATCACTTCAGTAGCCGACTTGCTACTCAACCTGTCAGTATCTAATCTGCGTCCAGCCTGAACGGACTCGGTCCCGGCAGGGGCTATAGGGCCCACCGTGATGTAAGGGTTGTATCCACGCGGTACATCCTTTTTTATTTTTTAAGATCGTTTTATAATATGAATCCAAAAATAAGGTAGATCCAAGGCTCGGGTGGACTACGCCACAGGAACCAGTGGTGATAATGAGGCCCACCGTTGAAACCTTCCAACGGTCCCTGTAAGGTTTATTTTCCATCCAACCTGTTCATAAGTTCACATGGACCTGGACGAAGGGAAAGCAAAAATATCAGGTCGATCAAAAGTTATACGGCTTCCAAGAGTTTTTAATGGTGGCCGTTAAATCCCCACTGTGTGGTCTACTTGAGACTTAGATCTGCCTGATTTTTGTGATTGTACCATAAAATGATCGGGAAAAATGGATAGACAGCGTGGATATATCCCATACATCACGATGGACCACACAGAATCCTTGCTTAAACGCTAGAGGCAATCCGCATCACAAAGAATTAGAGCTGGACATCGAGTCGAGTGGGACTAAATTGTGTCCCAATCGTGTCGGTCTGAAATTTTCGATGGACTGACCTGAATCGAGGACCGAGTCCAGGTCGTTTGACTTGATCCGATCCGGTGCACTGCTGGCCTAATCCAAACTGAGGACCGACCTGAACACGATTCAATCAGGGACTGATTCTTGGTCATCTGACTCAATCTGATCCAGTGCACTGCTGGCCTGATCCGAACCGAGTCCGACTCGGTCAAGGAAACTGAGTCAGATCGGATTGGGTACAGTTTGGATTGGTCTTTTAAAAAAATTAAAAATTAAAAAAATAAAATTTATCAGCCAACGAAATCTCCAGAAAGCTCCATTGAATCCGGGGAGAACAGATCTTTGGTGGTGTCGTAGTTGTTTGGATAGAGTGTGTAAAGGGTAGGAGTCTTCGGATTGGAATTGGAATGGTTTAGTTTGTAAAGGGTAGGAGTCTTCGGATTGGAATTGGAATTGGAAAGGTCACTGAACGGGAAATAGTACTTTTATAAAAGAGGAGTGGTTTAAATGGCGGTAAATAGTGCGTTTTGGAGAGAGGAGTGGTTTACTGCCTCTTTTTCAACTTCCGAGTCACTGAGAACATGGAGGGTTTCGCAGGGAAATGGATTGGCTACTCGCCCTACCACTAGCCAATGGCTAGTGGTCGGTGCTATGTGGCCCCCACCATGATGTATGTGTTTCATCCATATGGTCCACTCATTCTTCCATATCATTTTATGGCATGAGTCCAAAAATGAGGTTGTTCTAAATCTCAAGTGGACTACAAAGTGTTGATTGAACGCTGACCATTAAAAACTTCTTGGGAGTCACAAAAGTTTTGGATCAAGCTTATATATATTTTCTCCCTTCATCCAAGTATAGGTACCCGACCGGATGAGATCGGATTGGTCCGAATCAAATCCAATCGGATCGGATTCTGGATCGGATCGGTCCGAATTGACCACTGATCCGAACTCAACTCGATGTACGTTCGTATCTGAGTGGGCCTACTCAGATATGATCGGATCGGTCCAAATTGACCACCTGATCATGGCCTTCGGTTCGGATCGGACCGGGTCGGATTATGCCCAGCTCTACAAAGAATGGATGATGGCCTGATCAAGTACATGCCAGGTGCTATTTAGTTCACAGTACCAATCCTACACGCCATAAGATTGGCCAATATCTAAATAAATCCGAACTGACCAATTGATCTATCACCTTCCGGATGGACGGGTGATAAAATTTTAAAGTAATCATGTATTTCTAGCAATTTTTTCTATGGACTTTTTTCTATTCTTGCTGAGGGTAGTTCTTAACTTTTTTTGACGTTGCCAAAGAGGGGTTGTTCGGTAGTATGGAAGAGTACGCGGTCAATATAGGACATCACGTATATGTAGTTCTATTCAAATCATGGGTCCCACTGTGAGCCAAAAATCAGATTGATTGGAAGATCTCAAGAGTCCGTTTGATGGGCACTAAATAGGTAGTTAGTGTTACTGTTATTTCAATCTCGGTCACGTGATTAGTTCGGGCAAGCCAAAATTGACGTGCAGATCAATTCAAACTGAACAACTGCAATCCCAAGCGCCAAGATAGACAAGTATGTCGAAAATCATATATGATCAAGATCTAATAATATCGGTCACCTATTTAGCCTCTTATATAGTGTTGCTTAAAGATAATCGGGTGATTATTAGATTGTGGGGTTCGTCCTCAAAAAATGAATCACACCTCCACCTTCCGTATGAAAGGATTTTTTTCTCTTCAATATATTATAAATAAATAAATAAATAAAAATAAAAATTCTTACAGTTAGGTCAGCGGTGAACAACTGCAAAATACATCTATGGATTAAGAACTTTGCTTGATACTTGAATTGAATTCAGAGTACTAGCGTAGGCTTAGATTACAACTAAAATTAATAAGTACTTGATTATTGTTAAGGATTACACTAATGAATGTAAATGGTAGATAAAGGTAAAAATACTAAGAAATGTAAATTATAGATAATCGAAAGATAGTTTTGATTTGGTTTGGTTGGTATGAGACGCATTTTTCTACTGAATTCATTTGTTATTTACAGCCTTAACCTGACCGTCTAGATATTTATCACGTTCTGATGGTTGCTATAATCATTTCAGCACTACTGACCTCCCAGGAGCCTTTCCTTCTTAACTTGCCACTTGTATAGATAACTACACCAAACTTCCTTGCGGACTCGACCACATTCTACTTGGCCACATTACTTTATGGATAGTGTGGCATCGCTCGATAAACACCAGCTATATACTCGCGAAATCCTCTTTGGTATCTGCACAAATTTTAAATACAGTAGACACCCCACCCGGGCTAACATCTTGAGAAGGCTAAGACAATCCGGAAACCATGATCATATCCTAAACCAAACCCTAATCCCAGCTTAAACCTAACATAAACCCAAACCCTAGCCTTAACCTTAAACCCAGCCTAAACCCTAAACCTAGCCTAACCCTAACTTAAACCCTAATCCAAACCCTAAACCATCACCCTAAGCCAAAAGTTAACTTTAATATGAAATTACCCCTGTAGTTCACCCTATTTACCATCCTACCAAGTAAAAGTCAACTTTCATATGGAATTACCTCTCTAGTTCACCCTATTTACCATCCTACCGAGCCAAAAGTCAACTTTCATATGGATTTACCCCTAGAGTTCACTATATTTACCATCCTACCAAGCAAAAGTCAACTTTCATATGGATTTACCCCTATAGGTAGAGGTGGGCATCGAGCCTAGTCGAGTCGAGGGGGGCCAAGCTTGGCTTGGCTTATCCATGATGTACTCGAGTTTGAGCTCGAGCTCGAGCTTGGCCTCGAGCTCAACATTGAAGCTTGGCTTGTTTGCCAAAGTTGTCGAGTCGAGCTAGTGGTTCGAGTCGAGTAGAGTTTATCTCGAGTCGATCTTGAACTTGTTGGGTGAGAGAGTAATGGATTCTGTTCTTGATCCTCCTCCATTGATGAAAAATTCAAAAATCTTAAAAGAATTAAAGCAAAATCCAATGAAAAAACCAAACAAAACTTCGAATCGAATGAGGAGACCTGTAAGAACTGATCTCTTCTTGATCTTCTTCCACCAGCAAAAATCCAAGTACTAGAAAATAAACAGAGCAGAACACAGATCAGAAATCCAAGTAAAGAGCTCTAACCAATCAGATCATTGGATTTCCTTGAAGCTCTAACAAATCTGAGAAGAACCCATCTCGAATTTCTTGGGTTTCTCGCCTAAGAAGTAGATCTCAAGAGATTGAAATCATACTATTGTGGAGCTGAAATGAAAACTGATGGTGGTGGTTGGGGTGGGCGTGCGGCTGGCAGTGAGCAGAGAAAGAGAAGAAAGGGAAAGGGAAGGGGGTGCGTGCGGTCAGGTAGAGACTCTAGGGATTGTTTTTTATTTTTTTATTTTTAAGTTTAAACTTAAAACTTATATTAATATATATATATATATAATATTTAATATATTTATTAATCGAGCCGAGTCGAGCTAGAGTTCGAGCTTCAAGTCGAGTCGAGTTCGAGTCGAGTCGAGTTGAAATGCCACCTGGTCGAACTTGGCTTGAACTCAACTCGAGCTTCAAATAATTAGCTTGGCTCAGCTCGAATCGGTCATTCAAGCCGAGTCAATCCGAGCTGACTCGAGCCGAGTCGAGCAAGCTTTTCGAGCTAGCTTGACTCGTGAACAGCCCTACCTATAGGTCGCCCTATTTACCATTTTTACCAACCTAACCAACCACCAAGAGCCAATGAGAGCATGCCACATGGCATTCCTCTCTCCTCAGCCAATCATAAGTTGCCATGTCAACTTTTACCCCTTACCTACCTACCTACCAATTACAGCAATGCCATTAGAGAAGGCTATAAATAGCCCTCTCCCCCTTCACATTTCACACACAACTAAGAGAGCCTAAAATCTAAGTGAGGGAGAGGGAGAGAGAGAGGAAGAGAGTGAGGGTGAGGAGGTGCTCCTAAGCCTCCAAGTTAAGATTTTTTTTACCTCCCCCTTAGCCTCATCCCGACCTTCCTAACCCTACAAGCCTAGCCCGGATTGATCATAGTACAATCCATGTCTTAGCCTACTCAAGATCAAGCTAAAGATCCATTCATTTTACATACAAGCATTAATCATGACATTTATTCCCTTCTCAACCTCCTGCTTCTCTAGATCTCTAGTGAACGTATGCTCTGTGACTTGCCATACACTGGATCCTGTCACATCTGAAATTTCTAGTGATCTAGTCCATTTTTATTACCTCTTTGCATAAGCATCATCACACTCACCTTCTAGACACGCCGTTGGACGCATACTCTGTGGCTTGTCGAAATCTCGGATCTTGCCACATTAGAAATCCACGTCTGTGCTTAGTCCTATCTCGACCACATCATCCATCCCTTAAGATTGTTTTACCACACAAAGTAGAGACCGTAAGTTTGTACGGGCAAAGAGGGTGCCTAACACCTACCCTCTTTGTAATCGAGGTCCCTTACCCTGAACCCTAAATCGCAGACCAGGAGTCACTCTAAGGTAGAAGAGTCTTCGGATTTCTCCAACCTTACATATTCCGCAGTTTCTAACCGACTGTGGGATTCTGAGATTAATTGGCTAGTGACGACTCCAACATCCACAAATCAGATTAATCACCCCCACCACCAAAACATAACATATAAATCAGCGTGGGCGCCGATTTCCAGCATCTACAGAATGGCGACTCCACTGGGGAAGCTAGCTCGTACTAGCTGAGACCCGACTCGAAATAGTGTGGTAATATAATCTTAGGGGATATTTTACATTTGCATTCATACCTTGCATTAAAAAAAAATGAGGATCGATCTTTGGCTTGCACCCATTCAAGGCTTTCACTCACCCCATGCCTATCCAATCTAAAGTTGTCATGGTAAACCAAAAAGAAGAAACCATTACGCCTAAAAGACACCCCCAGATGACCTGAATTCATGGCTGATAATACCACATTCACCTCAACCATGGACGAAATAGCCCAAAATTTTAAGGCTTTACAGGCCCTTCTTGCCCAATATGTCCAAAAAGAGACTGTCCAAACCGTACAAGTATCATCACCTAGTGCCCCAGTCATCTCAACTTTCCAGCATCCTCCCCATAATGGGAATCACCTTCAAGGCCAATTTTCAGCAACTGAGAATCCTTTCCAATAACCTCTCACTGATGAGAACCGCTATCAAATACAATCTCCCACAGTCAGGAATCCCAACCAGTTCTAACATCTTCCTCCTAATAGGAGATCCAATCAATTCCAGGGGGCAAAACACCCCTCGACCGGTCTCTCCGAAATCGAAGAGCTCCGGGAGCAATTGTGAGAGGTGCAGAGGAAACAACAAAAGCAGCAATGATGGGATCATCCATCCACCAAATTTCGGGACTTATGTCCCTTTCCCGATGCCAGGGTACCTCAAAACTTTGAGGTACCAAAATTTAAGAGATATGATGGTATGGGGTGTCCTATGGACCATTTAAGAGCATTCTGTGGAGAGCTTAATACTATGGCAGGTAATGACGGAGCGTTAAACCGTTTGTTTCAAAAATCCTTAAAAGGCGATGCGTTAGATTGGTACACATCATTAAACTACCATCGAATTAAAACTTGGGAACAACTTTCCCAAGCTTTCATCGATCATTTTGTGTACAATCTTAATGTAGCACCCAAAAGGGCAGATCTTGTTGCCTTAAAGCAAAGGAATGATGAGTCATTGTCAGCTTATGTTGGACGATGGCGGGCAATGGCCGCTAGAATGAAAACGCCCATTGATGACGAGGAGCAAATCTACATGATCATCCACTCGGCAAACCCGAGTATCTCTGGATACTTCGTCTCGTATCCATATGCCAACTTTACCCAACTCATCTGTGCTGGGGAATAATTTGAAGCCGGAATAAGGGCTGGGACAATCTCCCCTTGGTGGCCTCATCAGGCCTCCCCAGTACAACGAATAGTCGAAGGAAGGCATGTCGAATACGAGAATGGTAACGAAAGTTTTCCTGACCTCCATCCAACGGAAGAAGACGATCTTATCGCCTCTACCCAAGGTGCTTAATTCGCCCCTCAAGAGGGACAATGGCAACAACAACAGCAAAGGGAGATTCTTCAGTACCCCAATCATGGTCGGCAAACAGGGATGACCTGGGAGCCTAGGCAGTTTACATCGATAGCCCAAACTTACAGCGAGATACTAGTCATGCTAGTCCAAAGGCAAATACTTACACCGCTACTGCCTAGGCTCCCACCAAAGCCTTTGCCACCCAACTATAATGAGAATGAGTACTGTACATACCACCAATCCCGAGGCTACACAACGGACCGTTGTTTCACCCTGAAACATGCGGTCCAAGATCTGATTGATAACCAAATGATTGTGATTACCTCTCCTGCTATCGCCACCACCAGCTATATCCTCCAGAATTCCCTGTCACTGTATCAAGTATGCCCCAGCTCATCAGGAACCCCTACCAACGATATCATTCAGGGAGAATCACCTTGCCATTTAGTTCAATCTGTTCATGCAATTGCCACCAACTCGACACCAATACTTCCAAATATGCAAGGGGCATGCCCATCCAATCTAATCTCTGCGCCCTTAAATATGCAAGGGGCATCTCCAGTCGGTCCAATCTTCATGCCCTCAGAGCCACCCCTAATCAATTCAATCCATACATGCATCCTCTGTCTCGCAAGGGGCACCATCTGCCTATCTGACCCTTGCTCCAACTGTCATGCTCCAAGAGAAATCTCCTTCCCCAATCAACATACCACATGCCCTAGCAAAATCAGGGCCCAACTTCAATCATGTGGTAATTTTTCAAGAAAGACATTCTGCTACTCAAAGGGATTTGCGTAGCCCTACTCAGTCTTCGATCCTTCAAGAAAAGAGTCTATGACGGTTGGTCCCCGCCTCTAGGAAACAAGTCGAGGAAGAGATTGAAGTCAAGATTTTGATTAGTCCCAAAACATCAACCATTACTTTTCAGGTCTTTGACATCATAGCTTCATTTCATCTCCTCCCTGATCAGTCTTAGATCCATAGAGTCAAGGCTCTCTCTTCAATTCTTCACCAAAAGGCTAAGTGCATTTTCGGAGACAAGGCGCTGACCGTTCTGGATGATCCTGAACAGATCTTTCTGATAGAAGCAGTCAACCGTCGAGAACTAGATATCCCGATTACAGACATACAATGCTCCGATAAAGATATCCCATACCATAATCTTGAATTCGAGACTGTGAATTGCATACTCTTGCATGTCCCATCGGATCAAACTATGTCTTCCCTCTAATCGAGCACCAACATTTTTATTATCAGCTTGAATAGCAAGAGAATGCAGGCATGAGAGGACTGAAACATCTGCCTCCTATGGGTGAGATAGCAAAGCACAAATGTATCAAAGGAGGGCAAGATTGGCAAGAGGAGGAGGATCCCTTCATCCACACATCAATCAAATCCATTAGAGAAGGGATCATCTGTCTGGTTGGCAGGCTGAGATCCACCGTGGAGGATCAAATGAGCAAAATGAACCCAACTGGGTTATTTGAAAATGACTTGGGTAAGGGCCAAGAATTTCCCCTGATTGATTGGACCATAGTCTGGGTCCCACCTGAGTTGAAAGAATCCAAAGAGTCATAATGTGTCAGGGATGAGCTGCAGAAAGTGACATCCAACACAAACTCAAAGCCTAATCCCAAACTCATCACGACATTTGGGCACGACAATGAGGGCCAACCTACTGATCCGTCTGGCCCTGCCTCCTAAAGGGAGGGAGTGCAGGGCAATAGCTGGTTTGCAATTCCCAAGACGGCACAATAAAAGCAAATAATGTTTCGCTCTCTAAGCCGAATCAGACAATCTCTGGTTCACATCGTCGTCTTTCTCAAAAACAAAAAAAAAAATCAGAAAATTCTCAAAAAGCCAAAAATACTGGATATTTTCGAAACACCCAAAAAATTAGATACTTGTCAAAATCCAAACAAAAAAAAAAAAAACAGAAAATTCTCAAAAAGCCAAAAACACTGGATATTTTTGAAACACCAAAAAAATCATATACTTGTCAAAATCCAAACAAAAAAAATCAGAAAATTTCAAAAAGCCAAAAACACCGAATATTTCCGAAACACCAAAAAAAAAAAATTATATACTTGTCAAAATCCAAAAAAAAAAAAATTCAGAAATTTCTCAAAACACAAAAACAATAGAAAATCTTTCAAAACTCACAAGCAATAATGTGCCAAATGCGTCTGTTACAACACCTGAGTTTAAAGTTGACTCACATGATTTCGATCTAGAGTTAAGACTTCAAACTCATGGATTTGGACGAAGCCCAGGATGGGGAAAATGATGATTCAACTCTCAAGCTAGAGGATTCCCTCAGAAAGCTCGAAATAAAGGTCAATGTCGTCACGGATGATTTTGAAATTGTGTACTTGGGATCCCTTAAGCTCCTTAGAACAGTACGCATCAAGAGATTCTCGCCTCCTGAATATAAGCAGACGATGACAGAATTCCTAAGACCCGGGGCTATCTAACTTTGGGTTCTCCTATGAAGCCTTACCCAAATCGAATGAAGAGCTAGTCATACGCCATCTTCTATGAAGCCCGAAGTCAAGTCCATCAAGCAAAGATGTCAAGATCATGTATGAAGTCCACGATGGAGTCCTACTGATGAACGATGGAGATAGACTATTGCAGCATGTCAGGAAGTGCTTCAAATATTCAAAGCATGTATAACGGATCCATGTGCATGCTTCGAGTCTTTATAACCTGACAACACTCTAGCCCTTCTTCATTATGGGGTGTGGACATCATCGAAAGAATGAGCCCAAAGGCATCCAATGGTCATGAGTGCATTCTCGTGAAAGACAAAAGTGAGCGCCAACAACATCCTACATTATGGATACAAATGAAGAAAGAAGTCAAGGAAAATGATTGGTGATAAGCTCGATGCAACCGACTACATCCTGTAGACATAAAGTGTATGACGATCGCTAGAACCAACGACAAGCAAGGTTGAAAGAAAGGTTAGCAACATGGTAATCATGCACATCTTATCATTGCGCCTATTAGATCCAGGGGCAACTCCAGGCCATCTTGAGATGGTCCGCTGATCATCCGCGAGGTTCTTCCGGGAGGTGCCCTTCCTCTCACCATCATTAGGGGCAAAGATCTTCCAGAGCCCATTAACGCCGACGATGTGAATATTTATCATTGGTAATCCGACCTGACTATGTCAACAACCACAATTGTAAAGCTTAAGTCAAACAATAAAAGGTTAACATCCTGAGATACATTCCATCATCATTCATTCCCTCCAATAAGTGTTCCAAAAAATAAAGGGTTCAAAAAAAGAAGGACAAAAAAAAAAAAGAAAAAGAAATTTTTTTTTAAAAAATGACGAATAAAGCACACAGTAAAAAAAAAAAGGAGAAAAAAAAAGAAGAAGAGTCGAACCTAATGAGTGAGAACATAATTCACCATCCCATTTCCCCTCAAGATAGTTTAACCCAATGTCAATAGCTTCACGATCGTGATTGAAGACAAAGTCAGGCAGCTCACCAGTCGGCCGACAATGAATGGAGTCTAACCTCCTACCTATGAACAAGAAAAAGAGAAATCAAAAGAAAAGTAGCGTGCCTAAGCAAAACGGGCAAGGTGAAAACCCGAAAGGATGCCTTGAGTAAAAACAGCGGGCATATAGCGGACTTGGTGAAAACCTGAAAACGCACTAAGGGTAAAAGGAGCACAGCTGCCAAGGGGCAGGCAAGAGCAAAAACTCGGGACATGGTGAAAATCCGAAAGGACGCCATGGGCAAAAATGACGAGAAAGTCGGTCGTGGTAAAAACCTGAAAAGGCGCTACGGACAAAAATAGCTAGAAAAGAAAAAAAAAAGTGCAGGAACAGGAGAAGCCAAGGTAACAAGCAAAGTAAAGAAGTACAAGGAAAAGATAAGTCCTCGATCAGAATTTTGTCAGACTCTACCCAAATCCAAGGGGCATGATCCTAGTATGTGCTACTCTCAGGGAATTGAGATCCCTAGTAAACAACTCAGAATACCGAATTCGACATGAGATAGGTTCAATATTCTGATTCCACCATCCAGGCACAAGCTCAAACGCAAGTAAACATTGACAAATTTGGCACAAACAAAAATTTTTATTCCTTTAAAACATCTTTTTTATAAGTACATTATTTTCCTTCATTTACAAGAACAAAAATAAAAACATACATGCATATACAAGACAAGCAGCCAATAAAGTCGGGGATTCACAAGGCCCACAGTTCAAAGCCCCAGAGGCCCACAAGTTCAAAGCCCCAGAGGCCCACAAGTTTAAAGCTCCAAAGGCCCACAGCTCAAAGCCCTAGAGGCCCACATTTTAAAACCCCAGAGGCCCACAAGTTTAAAGCCCCAGAGGGCCATAAGTTTAAAGCCACAAAGGCCCACAATTCAAAGCCCCAGAGGCCCATATTTCAATGCCCTAAAGGCCCACATTTCAAAGCCCTAGAGGCCCACAAGTTCAAAGCCCCAAAGGTCCACAGTTCAAAGCCCCAGAGGCCCACAAGTTCAAAGCCTTAAAGGCCCACAAGTTTAAAGCCCCAAAGGCCCACAGTTCAAAGCCCCAGAGGCCCACATTTCAAAACCCACCAGAGGCCCACAAGTTCAAAGCCCCAGAGGCCCACAAGTTTAAAGCCCCGAAGGCCCACAGTTCAAAGCCTCAGAGGCCCACATTTCAACGCCCCAGAGGCCCACAAGTTCAAAGCCCCAGAGGCCAATAAGTTTAAAGCCCCAGAGGCCCACATTTCAAAACCCACAAGGCCCACAAGTTCAAAGTCCACAAGGCCCACATGTCAAAAGCCCACCAAGCCCATTGTTCAAAGGCCCATGGTTCAAAGCCCATGCTTTCAAGCCCATTTCCTAGGCCCACATATCCAAAGCAAGGCCCATGGTCCTAGGCCCACATGTCCAGATTAGGTCCATGTTCCCCAATTGCCCCATTAATTCATTAGTGGAGGCCATATGGCTATTCAATCCAGATCACTGTACAATAAAAGCCAGGCGACGACACCCTCCCGCGAGATCGAACAGATGTTTCAAAAAAAATAAATTCAAAATATCTTCAAATAAAAACCGTTAGCCCCGCCAACTCATTAATGGAGGCAATACGACTATTTACTTAATTTGCGTAAATAAAAATCAAACGACAACACCCACCCGCGAGATCGAACGGATATTTTTTCAAAATTCAAAAATATCTTCAAATAAAATCTCCAAGGAGCCTAATTCCAAAGAGATTAGATTTCAAACAAAAACTTTCAAAAAATGCACACGGCGCGCAGTACACTAAGGAATCTTTCATATTCCTCAGTTGCGGTCATGCAAATAGCTAAATAAGATTCGATCTCCCCCGATTTCCCCGGAGGATAAGCGAATCTGTACATGATACATGTATGATTGGCCCGATCTCTATATCTAGACAGTCGTACGAATGCTAGTAAAAGTAAGTGGATTTATCTCTAGAAAGAATAATCAAACTCAAAGTGACTACAATCCATTGTAACCAAAGTATCAGAATCAGCAAACTATATGGCAAAAGATTACCTGTACATACATAGTCTGGGATATTCACAAAATTTGATAGAGTCCAAGTCAGTGTAGTGAGTTCCCCGTAAGGTCGCACCAACGTGCAGGGTAGCTAACCACTTTGATGATCAAATAGAACGAATACTCCTAGGATGATTACGTAGCAAATGAACGACAGGTCAAATAGTACGGGAATCCTCGTAAAGCCGCACCGACGCGCAGAGGCCCTACTTTTCAGACTTACCCTCCAATGCTATTAACAATCTGACGTGATAGGGTTGTGATTGGTGACCCCTAATGCTGCACCAACATGCAGGGACAATCACAATATTTTCCTCAACCCTTATGATATGTGCAAGTCAGCTCCTTTCCAAACAGTCAACTAACAATGATACAATGACAGACAACAGATTCGAATCACTATCCTTCCTGACCAGAAGGGTGGGGTGTCCACTTGCTTTGGCCTTCGGTTGCTCGCAACCTCGGCCAAAGAGGGGCATCTGTAGACACCCCATCAGAGCTAACATCTTAAGAAGGCTAAGACAATCTGGAAAACATGATCATATCTTAAACCAAACCCTAATCCCAACTTAAACCTAACCTAAACCTAAACCCTAGCCTTAACCTTAAACCCAGCCTAAACCCTAAACCTAGCCTAACCCTAGCTTAAACCCTAATCCAAACCCTAAACCATCACCCCAAGCCAAAATTCAACTTTCATATGAAATTACCCTTATAGTTCACCCTATTTACCATCCTACCAAGCAAAAGTCAACTTTCATATGGAATTACCCCTCTAGTTCACCCTATTTACCATCCTACCAAGCTAAAAGTCAACTTTCATATGGATTTACCTCTGTAGTTCACCATATTTACCATCCTACCAAGTAAAAGTCAACTTTCATATGGATTTACCCCTATACGTCACCCTATTTACCATTTTTACCAACCTCACCAACCACCAAGAGCCAATAAGAGCATGCCACATGGCATTCCTCTCCCCTCAACCAATCACAAGTTGTCATGTCAACTTTTACCCCTTACCTACCTACCAATTACAGCAATGTCATTAGAGAAAGCTATAAATAGCCCTCTCCCCCTTCACATTTCACACACAACTAAGAGAGCCTAAAATCCAAGTGAGGGAGAGGGAGGGAGAGAGAGAGAGAGAGAGAGAGAGAGAGAGAGAAAGAGAGTTAGGCTGAGGTGGTGCTCCTAAGCTTCCAAGTTCATATTTTTTAGCTCCCCCTTAGCCTCATCCCCACCTTCCTAACCCCACAAGCCTAGCCCGGATTGATCATGGTGCAGTCCATGTCTTAGCCTACTCAAGATCAAGCCAAATATCCATTCATTTTACATACAAGCATTCATCATGACATTTATTCCCTTCTCAACCCCCCTGCTTCTCTAGATCTCTAGTGAACGTATGCTCTGTGACTTGTCATACACTGGATCCTGTCACATCAGAAATTTTTAGTGATCTAGTCCATTTTTATTACCTCTTTGCATAAGCATCATCACACCCACCTTCTAGACACGCCGTTAGACGCATGCTCTGTGGCTTGCTGAAATCTCGGATCTTGCCGTATTAGAAATCCACGTGTGTGCTTAGTCCTATCTCGACTACATCATCCATCCCTTGAGATTATTTTACCACACAAAGTAGAGACTGTACGTTTGTACGGGCAGAGAGGGTGCCTAACACCTTCCCTCTTTGTAATCGAGGTCCCTTACCCAGAATCTCGAATCGCAGACCAGGAGTCACTCTAAGGTAGAAGAGTCTTCGAATTTCTCCAACCTTACATATTCCGTGGTTTCTAGCCGACTGCGGGATTCTAAGATTAATTGGTTAGTGACGACTCCAACATCCACAAATCAGCTTAACCACCCCCACCACCAAAACATAACATATAAATTAGCGTGGGCACCGATTTTCAGCGTCTACAAATACACTACGCATCTTGTGTAAAATTACACATCTCTCTTTAATTGGTCCTGGAAGGAACGATAAAAAATAAGGTATAACATTACCCTCAATGCCGATTTGAAAAGGCCTAGCTATATGTCCTAGAGGGGGGGTGAATAGGACAATGCCAAATAAAACTTATAACAGTGGAATTAAAAAGAATATGATAGCCAAAGTAAATCACAATGCAGGAAAGTAAAACAACCTCAAAATTTAGATCTTGAGAGGTTAATACAAATGTTGTTCTAAGGACAACCTTTCACCAAAAACCAGAGTTTATGGTAGGACAACCTTATTTCTAGAAAGATCTTTGTATCAAATCTCAAACCAAAGAGGAATAAAGAAATAAATACAAACTGAATTGAAATAAATTGTAATCACAAATGTATTGTTCTAGGGACAGCCATACACCATAAAAATGGCAGGGCAACCTTGCTGGAACAACTTTTAAAAGAAATTGAATATCAAGCTGATAAAGGAATAGCAGAAAATAAATTCTAAACTATTATAAAATTCTCACAATGCTTGAATAAAATGATTACAACATTCACCACCATACATACATCCCACAAAAGAATAATTAAAGATTAGAAGTATAAATCATTCAACCACAACACAAGGGATTATAGTGGTTCGCCTATGTGTTCACCAACTGTTAAACAACAGCCACACAAAATGCTACTCCACTTCTAATATCCTCACACAGGGGATATTAGCGTTCACTAACAAAATAGGTTTTCCCAGGTTCACCAAAAACCTTTACAATTGTGTCTTTGTTTGTGGGCTTACACAATTAAAAAAACCCCACTTCTGAGTTTTCCTGGCTCTCCTCAGATAACCAATACAACAAGATTTTTCTGGCAAATCTTGAAAGAAACCAAAACACAAAGGAATTTATAATTAAATGTAAAATACCTGATTATCTCCTTCATTGTAGCAGCCCAGTAGAACCAAATCAGAGTAGATGATTGAACGTCCAAGTTCAATGTCCAGTACTCAATTACTATGGTTCTAATTCTAATAGATTTTAAATTAAACCAAGTAGGGCTTGCCTTAATTGATTTTGATTCCAAAGAAAGGGAATAACAATTCCTCTTATCAAATTAGATTGGAATAGTAGAAACAAAATCAATTAAATAAAGCTAAGGAAAGAGAATATTAAATAAGCACACTTAGCTTAGATGGAGCACAAAATTATCTCTCAGAAGTTCAACGAAGATTGGCTTGAATGGATTAATTAATTCGATGATTTCTTCTGAGATTCGTGCTCTATTTATAGGTGAGCAGATTGCATGTTCGACTGGTCTAGAGAGCTCTTCGACTAGTCGAAGCAATAACAGATATTTGAAAAATCAGGCACGATAAGCTTTGACCGTTCTACGACTGGTCGAAGGTCTCCTTCGACTGGTCGTAGGTCACCTTCGACTGGTCGAAGGTCTCCTCCTTCGACTAGTCGAAGAACTTAAAATTCATCGCTGGACTTTGAGTCGAAGACTTTCGACTGGTCGAATATGCAGTCGACACTGTTCCTTCGACTGGTCGAACAGATTCCTGGACTAGTCGAAGCCTAACAGAAATTATCCGATTTTTGTAACAAACTTACGACTGATCGAGGAATTTCTTAGACTGGTCGAAGCAACTCTAGGACTAGTCGAAGAAGGCCTAGGACTAGTCGAAGAACAGACAAAACTTATGTAAAATAAACATTTCATTTATGTATCCAAAGTGACCTACTTCTAAGGTCAACCTAAGGTCAGTCAAACCTTAACCATGAAGTAAGGACATTGAAACATTAGGAACTAGTGACCTTGAGGTATGAGCCTTGAAGTCTTGATGTAGTTCAATCTTGAAATCTTGATGTAGCTCAATCTTGAAAGTGTCTTGAGTTCTTTATGAACTGCCTTGTACTCTTCTTGAAGTCTTGTAGCTTGAGTCATGTCTTGTGAGTAGTTCTTGCATTCAAGTTTGATCTTTGTACTCGTGAGCTTTGCTTGTTGTGAGCTTAGCTTGTTGTGAGCATAACTTGTTGTGAGCTTAGCTTGTTCATGAATGTTGATCTTTGAGAGAGCTTCACTTATGTAAGATATATAACAGTGATTTTGGTACCACAAATTTGACAACAAACAGGGATATAAAATATAACACTTACAATCTCCGCCTTTGTCAAATTAGTGACAAAACACATAACCAAGATAAACATAAAATAAGACAACTGGTTAAAGAGATATGAACCAGTTCATATCAACTAGCTTACCTGTAAATCATTATTCAATATTCAACATTCAACATTCAACCAGTTCAAACATACTCCCCCTGAGTAACATAACCAATGCTACTCCTCTCACAATCATATCGTTACGAATAAACCATTCTCCCCCTTTTTGTCACAATATGACAAAGGAAACAACAATAAAGGAGAACTAAATAAAGGGATATATGAGAGTAAACATGAGGAGTTATGAGAATACAGCAAAACAGAGATAAAGATACTCAACATAGCTTCACATAGAATAAATATCCAGCATAAAACATAGATAATATCCTACTCAAACTCAGTCAACCAAGTGCTAAGTTAAAAAGTTATTACAGCCAGAAGTCTCATATAAACTAATCAGAACTAGAACCAGATGACGGAGCAGGAATAGAAGGATCAAGTTGGTGCATGCCTTTGTTCAATCGCCTAAGATATTTGCGCATGTACTTGAATTGTAAATCATGAGCAACAGACATGTTTTCCATCTTTACATTTATATTCTCAACTTTATCCTCTAATGCACTCAGACGAGCATCAACATCAGATGGTTCAAAATCTGGATCATTTGTCGAGTCAGAATCCAGTTCCTCAAAAATGTCATCCATATTAATGTCATCACCAGCTTCTTCATGACCACCACCACCACCACCACCTTGTTCAGGAAGTAGATCCAGCTTCATCTTATTGATATTAGTATTGTTGAAGATCAGATGATGGATTGGTGCCTCATCAACTGGCATATCGACTAACATATGTGTAGCCAATACAGTCATTAAATAGGCAAAAGGAATGTCACTATGACCAGGATGGAGTCTAAACTGAAGAATGAAATGACAGATTAAGGATGGTAAACAAATCTGAGTACCTTTGGAGATAGCATGGATAACACGAACCATAAACGAAGTCAAGTCAGTTTTATTACCCGAACGAGGATACAGATTAGACACAAAGATTTTGTAGAGAATTCTGTACTTGGGTAACAAATACCTTGCGGGAAGTGCATTCCCTTTTTGTGTCCATTGAACATCCATGTTGCACAAGTCTCTAGTGAGCATGCGTTTTTCAGATATTGAGGGTTTATTAGTTATGGATAGGAATACCCTCATCATTCACAGGAATGTCCATAAGGGCTGAAATTAAATGACGATCAATGTCAAAAGGCCCTTCTCTAGTAGATATTTTAAAAGTTAAATTATCCTGTAAAAAAGCACTAATACATGTAAACATGGATTGGGCAATGGACCGGTATGCAAGCCCACCCCAATGTAATAAGTTAACCCAGCCTACAGCTTCAAGCATAGGAAGGATATCAAAAGGTGCAATATGATTAACATCAACGGGATGTTCAATAATAACATTACGTAATCTGATGTCCCTAACATAAGATGGATCATCATTGGGAACAAGAAGATGACGCTTAGTGATAATGGTCGATCTGGAGGAAGAAGAAGGACTACGGGAAGTAGTTTTTCTACCTCGAGAAGCCATTTGCAACAAGGATATCAAGGAATTAAGAAGTTGCAAAGGATTGAGAAGTGGGTTTACACAAAACAGATTTTTCAAAATCCCAACCCCAAATCTCAATGAAATCCAAAATACAAAGCTTAAAGCTTGAAAAGTAAACAATCTAGACACAAATCTGTAAGAAAAACGTGATTTTGGAACACTAACCTTGAAGAACATGAAAGATGGGTTCGACAAGTCGAAGCTCGGCTCCTAAGAGAGGAAAAACGAAATGAGGAAGAAAGCAAAAATCCCCAAATTTTAAGTGATTTCCGAGATCTACGAGTGGTCGTGGATATCTACGACCGGTCGAAGGTCGACTGGTCGAGTATACTCACGACTGGTCGAAGAATGTCCAAAAATTCATATTTCTTACAAATTATTCAAAAATTAGAATTCAATCTAGCAAATATATACACTATAATACAAGTAGGCATAAATAATCATTTCAAAATGCACATGCCAAGATCAAATTTCATCTTTTTGAACCTACTTTTATCGAGAGGTTTTGTGAAAATGTCAGCTCGTTGATCTTCGGTAGGAATATATTCTAGAGATATAACTTTTTCTTCTACTAATTCCCTTATATAATGAAATCTAATGTCAATGTGCTTAGTACGAGAATGCTGAATAGGATTTTTTGAAATATTTATTGCACTGAAATTATCACAATGTAATAACATAGAATCCTGTTTAATTCCATAATCACTTAGCATTCGTTGCATCCAAACAAGCTGTGTACATGCATTACCAGCTGCGATATACTCAGCTTCAGCTGTTGAAAGTGATATAGAATTTTGTTTCTTACTAAACCAGGAAACTAGACAATTTCCAATGTAAAAACAACCACCACTGGTTGATTTTCTATCATCTATAGATTACCAGCCCAGTCAGCATCCGAGTACCCAGCTAATTGGACACTAGTCTCTTGAGGATACCAGAGACCGAGATTTACAGTACTTGTGGCATATCTAATAATTCGCTTGACAGCAATCAAGTGAGATTCTTTTGGATCAGATTGATATCTTGCATAAATACCAACACTTAGAGAAATATCAGGTCTACTAGCAGTTAAATATAACAAACTACTAATCATACTCCGATAAAGTTTTGAGTCAACATTTTTACCATTAGAGTCTTTTGAGAGTTTCAAGGTAGTACTCATAGGAGTATCAAAATTCTTGTCATTCTCAAATTCAAATCTCTTGATTAGATTCAAAGCATACTTAGATTGAGAAATGAATATTCCTTCAGGTTGTTGCTTTACTTGTAATCCAAGGAAATAAGTCAATTCCCCAACCATGCTCATTTCGAACTGTGATTTCATCAAATCTGCAAACTCAGTAGTCAAGTCAGTACAAGTTGATCCATAAATGATATCATCAACATAAATTTGTACCATTAAGATATGATCATTATGTTTTTTAACAAACAGAGTTTTATCAACAGATCCCATTTGAAAATTGTGACTTAAAAGAAATTTTGTTAGTTTCTCATACCATGCCCTAGGTGCTTGTTTTAATCCATAAAGTGTCTTTTTAAGCCGATACACATGATCAGTATTTTTGGGATCTTCAAAACCCATTGGTTGTTCAACATATACTTCTTCATTTAAAACGCCATTTAGAAAAGCACTTTTCACATCCATTTGATATATTTTTATCTTTCTAAAAGATGCAATGGATATAAATAGTCTGATAGATTCAAGACGTGCTACTGGTGCAAAAGTTTCATCAAAATCAATTCCTTCTATTTGAGTATAACCTTGTACCATTAGTCTAGCCTTGTTTCTAATTATATTTCCACTTTCGTCCGACTTATTTTTGAAAATCCATTTTGTTCCAATAATGTGTTTGTCTTTAGGTCTTGGTACGAGATACTAAACATCATTTCTTACAAATTGATTAAGTTCTTCTTGCATTGCAACAATCCAGTTCTCATCAGCAAGAACTTCTTTTACATTGGATGGTTCTATTTGGGATGTAAAACATACATAATTACATAAATCCTCAAGTTGTCTACGGGTGCGAACACCAGTGAGAGGGTTTCCAAGAATTTGAGTGGTTGGATGATCTTTAACAGTCCTCAATTCAGATTCAGTCTGATTTGATGAAGTATCGGGTTTATCAATGATTAGAACTTCATCATTATCTGAATTCGAGATTGGCTTATTTAAGTGATCATCAATGACAACATTGATGGATTCTTGAATCACACCAGTCCTTTTGTTCAGAACCCTATAAGCACGACTGTTTAAGGAATATCCTAGAAAAATCCCTTCATCACTTTTCGTATCGAATTTTCCCAAATTTTCACGATATCGTAAAATATAACACTTGCTGCCAAAAACTCGAAAGTATTTAACAGTAGGCTTTTTATTGAACCACAATTCGTAAGCCGTTTTATTATTATCTTTGCTAGTGTAGACTCAGTTAATAATATAGCAAGCTGTGTTGACTGCTTCAGCCCAAAGATTTTTAGAGAGCTTCATGCTATTTAACATGACATTAGCCATTTCTTGAAGCACCCTATTCTTTCTTTCTACAATTCCATTTTGTTGTGGAGTTTTGGGAGCAGAGAATTCATGTAATATTCCTTGGTCAGTACAAAACTTCTCAAAATTGCTATTCTCAAATTCAGATCCATGATCACTACGAATTTTACTGATTTGAGAAGATTTTTCAGTTTGAATCCTTTTGAAAACTTTTCTCACTTCTTCGAGGGTTTCAGATTTATCCCTTAAGAAGACTACCCAAGTGAATCTGGTAAAATCATCAACTATTACCAGGATATACTTTTTCCCACCACGACTTTCTGTTCTGGTAGGTCCTATCAAATCCATGTGGAGGAGTTCAAGTGGTCTTAATGTAGTATTTGCATTCACCTTTTTGTGTGAGTTTCTTGTTTGTTTACCTATCTGGCACTCACCACATATCTTATCTAATTTCTGAAGTTTGGGTAAACCTCTTATAAGTTCTCGTTTGCTCAATCTATATAAATTTCGATAATGTACATGTCCAAGACGTTTGTGCCATAAATCAGTCTCGTCTGTATGGACCATGTAACATGTTTAATTAGATGAGCTGGATTCACTAATAATATAGCAATTTTCAGACGTTCTACGTCCAGTTAATATTACAGAACCCTTATTGTTTAGTATCTCACAGCTTTGATTAGAAACCCGAACACTATGGTTATTATCACATATTTGAGATATACTGAGCAAGTTATGTTTTAGGCCTTCAACATATCAGACATTTTTAAACACAGGAAGATTAAAAAGTTGAACCGTACCTTGGCCTATAATCTTGCAGTTGCTACCATCACCAAATGTGACTGAACCATCAGTCATATCTTTCAGATCCGTGAATAAAGCTTTGTCACCTGTCATATGCCTGGAGCATCCACTGTCTAGGTACCACTTTGAATGACTTCTTGCTTTGAAAGCAGTGTGAGCAACCAAGCAGGCAACTTTAGGAACCCATTTCAAAACAGTTTTGGGTTTAGGAACATAGTTGGTCTTCTTTTGTTTGTAGTTGTAAGAATGACCTATAGAGTTAGATTTTAAGAGCTCCTTGAGTAAATCAACTATCTTTTCAGCTAGTGGATTTCGTTTCTGATTAAAGTTGACATGGCTGCTTCTAGGTTTTTGAAAAGTTTTTGAATTTCTAGAAAAATCTTGATAAGTACTTTTCCTATTTGAGTTTGAGGACTCTCCTTTAACAAACATAGGAGGAGTATACTTTTGTTTAGGAGGTATATTTTTATCGTAGTCCAACCCGGATAGATCGCTACATTTACTTGATCCGGATAAAAGTTTTTCTAACTTTGGATCTCCTTGGGCGTATTTCCATGTGTTCTTTAGACTCAGAAGAGAAGATACTTCAGTTTTGAGTTTCTCAATTTCAGATTTCAAATCAATAATTAGGGAGTTCTTGAATTCCAAATCGCATTTTGATTTTTCAAAACAATCTGAATTTTGTGATTTTTCTAAGACAAGTGATTCAAAACATTCTTTGAGTTTGGAAACTTTTCTTTTTGAAGTTTAAGTTTAACAGCAATTTTACAACTTTCCTTATATAGGGCATTATAAGCGTCTTGAAGATCATCTTCATTTTCACATTCACTACTCAGATTTTCTTCACTTGTTGAGTCATTATCTGAAAATGTGAATTTGGCTAGAGTCATAAGAGCTTTAACCTCATTGCCCAACTCAGTTTCAGAATCTTCTGATTCAGAAGAAGCTTCAGAATCAGATGATTCATCCCATGTAGCCAACATACCCTTCTTCTTGGGTTTGTCCTTTTTAGGACATCTATTTGCTAAGTGCCCATATTCTTGACAGTTGTAACATTGACTATCTTTCAAAAATTTTCGAGATTTGGGTCTAAACTTCTTTTTATCATTCGATTTTTGAAAATCAACCCTTTTTTTGCTTTTAAAAATCTTGTAAAATTTCTTAGCTAAAAGAGTCATATCATCTTCTGAATCAGAATTTTCTTCTAAATTATATTTAGAAGATTTTAGTGCGATAGATTTACCTTTAGGAGCTTTAAAGTTTAACTCGTAGGTTTGTAGAGAACCAACTAGTTCTTCTACCCTTATATTATCCGTATCACAAAGTTCCTGGATTGCGGTTACTTTAGAATTGAACCGTTCAAGAAGTGAGCATAATATCTTTGCACACACTTTACTTTCTGGGATTTTATCGCCAAGACCCCACATTGAGTTTACAATGTCATTCAATCTAGTGTAAAAGTCCATAAACATTTCATTTTCCTCCATATGAATTTCTTCAAATCTGGTTATGAGGAGTTGGATTTTAGATTTTTTGACAATTGTAGTACCCTCGTGTGTCATTTTTAATATATCCCAAGCTTACTTTGCAGTATCACAGAAAATGATTCTTTTGAACTCATCCGGTGATAGTGCGCAAGTGATTGCATTTAGTGCTTTAGCATTTGCACTACTCTCACTTTTCTGAAGAGTGGTCCATTGGTAATATGGTGTGACTTTCATAGATTTTGAACCATCAACCCCAGTAACTTCCATGATAGGAGGTTTCCATTCAATCACTGTGGCTTGCCACACATTTTCATCCATTGATTTGAGGAAGATCCTCATTCTGGCTTTCCAATAGGCATAGTTGGAGCCATCAAAGGGTGGAGGCCTTGTGACTGAAAGGCTATCAAAATTTGACATCTTAAATAGCTTAAATCGTTAGCTCAGGAATTAAATCTAAGAATTAAAAAAGAGCTATTAGGCTTTGATACCACTTGAAAAGGCCTAGCTATATGTCCTAGAGGAGGGGGGGTGAATAGGACAATGCCAAATAAAACTTAAAACAGCGGAATTAAAAAGAATATGATAGTCAAAGTAAATAACAATGCAGGAAAGTAAAACAACCTCAAAATTTAGATCTTGAGAGGTTGATACAAATGTTGTTCTAAGGACAACCTTTCACCAAAAACCAGAGTTTATGGTAGGACAACCTTATTTCTAGAAAGATCTTTGTATCAAATCTCAAACCAAAGAGGAATAAAGAAATAAATACAAACTGAATTGAAATAAATTGTAATCACAAATGTATTGTTCTAGGGACAGCCATACACCATAAAAATGGCAGGGCAACCTTGCTGGAACAACTTTTAAAAGAAATTGAATATCAAGCTGATAAAGGAATAGCAGAAAATAAATTCTAAACTATTACAAAATTCTCACAATGCTTGAATAAAATGATTACAACATTCACCATCATACATACATCCCACAAAAGAATAATTAAAGATTAGAAGTATAAATCATTCAACCACAACACAAGGGATTATATTGGTTCGCCTGTGTGTTCACCAACTGTTAAACAACAGCCACACAAAATGCTACTCCACTCCTAATATCCTCACACAGGGGATATTAGCGTTCACTAACAAAATAGGTTTTCCCAGGTTCACCAAAAACCTTTACAATTGTGTCTTTGTCTGTGGGCTTACACAATTAAAAAAAAAACCTCACTTCTGAGTTTTCCTGGCTCTCCTCAGATAACCAATACAACAAGATTTTTCTGGCAAATCTTGAAAGAAACCAAAACACAAAGGAATTTACAATTAAATGTAAAATACCTGATTATCTCCTTCGTTGTAGCAGCCCAGTAGAACCAAATCAGAGTAAATGATTGAATGTCCAAGTTCAATGTCCAGTACTCAATTACTATGGTTCTAATTCTAATAGATTTTAAATTAAACCAAGTAGGGCTTGCCTTAATTGATTTTGATTCCAAAGAAAGGGAATAACAATTCCTCTTATCAAATTAGATTGGAATAGCAGAAACAAAATCAATTAAATAAAGCTAAGGAAAGAGAATATTAAATAAGCACACTTAGCTTAGATGGAGCACAAAATTATCTCTCTGAAGTTCGACGAAGATTGGCTTGAATAGATTAATTAATTTGATGATTTCTTCTGAGATTCGTGCTCTATTTATAGGTGAGCAGATTGCGTGTTCGACTGGTCTAGAGAGCTCTTCGATTAGTCGAAGCAATAACAGATATTTGAAAAATCAGACGCGATAAGCTTTGATCGTTCTACGACTGGTCGAAGGTCTCCTTCAACTGGTCGTAGGTCACCTTCGACTGGTCAAAGGTCTCCTTCGACTGGTCGAAGAACTTAAAATTCATCGCTGGACTTTGAGTCGAAGACTTTCGACTGGTCGAAGATGCAGTCGACATTGTTCCTTCGACTGGTCGAACAGATTCCTGGACTAGTCGAAGCCTAACAGAAATTATCCGATTTTTGTAACAAACTTACGACTGATCGAGAAATTTTTTAGACTGGTCGAAGCAACTCTAGGACTAGTCGAAGAAGGCCTAGGACTAGTCGAAGAAAAGACCAAACTTATGTAAAATAAACATTCGATTTATGTATCCAAAGTGACCTACTTCTAAGGTCAACCTAAGGTCAGTCAAACCTTAACCATGAAGTAAGGACATTGAAACATTAGGAACTAGTGACCTTGAGGTATGAGCCTTGAAGTCTTGATGTAGTTCAATCTTGAAATCTTGATGTAGCTCAATCTTGAAAGTGTCTTGAGTTCTTTATGAACTGCCTTGTACTCTTCTTGAAGTCTTGCAGCTTGAGTCATGTCTTGTGAGTAGTTCTTGCATTCAAGTTTGATCTTTGTACTCGTGAGCTTTGCTTGTTGTGAGCTTAGCTTGTTGTGAGCTTAGCTTGTTCATGAATGTTGATCTTTGAGAGAGCTTCACTTATGCAAGATATATAACAGTGATTTTGGCACCACAAATTTGACAACAAATAGGGATATAAAATATAGCACTTACACGATTTGCCTTTGGTAAAATGTCAAAGTGACGTGTGACCCCTCATAAATGCGGTCTTTCTGTAAGACACGTGGCTACGCTTCATTTACCATGCATGACTGAGACAATTCCAAATAATGATCATGCTTTCCTTTTTTGGATAGAAAATTATTCTCGTGGCGATGTGTGTATGAGTGTTGTACCATATGAGATCATGTTTACACCCTAATTAATGCACCCGATTTCGATCAGTATATATCCCATTTCAACACGTTTCCCCGTTTTTCAAGCTTTCTTCCTTGTTTCCTTACTCTCGAAACCCCGATGTGATGTATGTATGGCCGTTACGTTGTGTATGAATCCCTTCTATGGGCCACTCCTTGGGAGCAATGTTGGTTAGATATCCACATTGATGGGCAATGATGGTTAGATGTCCTCATTGTGACCTTCCCTTAGGCCATGTTAAGCCCATTCTCTTCATGGGTTAACCCAAATAAGTCGGCCCCATTCGCCATAAACGGATGGCTCCGTGCTATCGGATTGGATATAACCACGGGCGAGGGCCAATCTTTATATTATATTTCGATCGGCTGTTCATATATGGACCTCGCCTTGCTTATCGGTGTCGATTATCGATGATGATTATTGGTGCTGATTATCGAGGCCGATGCTGATTATCGGTGTCGATTATCGATGCTGATTATCGGTGTCGATTATCGATGCTGATTATTGGTGCTAATTATCGAGGCCAATTTCGATTGTCGAGGCTGAGTATCGAGGCCGATTCTGATTTTCGAGGCTAATTCCAATTGTCGAGGCCGAGTATCGAGGCCGAGGCCGATTCCGATTTGTCGAGGCTGATTCTGATTGTCGAGGCCAAGTATCGAGGCCGATTCCAATTGTCAAGGCTGCGTATCGAGGCCGATTTTGATTTTGACGAGGCCGATTGTATAGGCCGATTCTGATTGTCGAGGTCAAGTATCGACGTCGATTCCAATTATCGAGGCTGCGTATCTAGGCTGATTCCAATTTATCGATGCCGATTGTATAGGCCGATTCCGATTGTCGAGGCCGATTCCGATTCCGATTATCGAGGCCGATTGTTGCGGCCGATTCTGATTTCGATTATCGAGGCCAATTGTTGGAGCTGATTTCGATTATGATTATCGAGGCCGATTCCGATTGTTGAGGCCGATTGTTGAGGCCGATTCCGATTCTGATTCCTATTGTTGAGGCCGATTCTGATTTCGATTGTTGAGACTGATTCCGATTCCGATTATCAATTCCGATTCTGATTTCGATTGTCGAGGCCGATTCCGATTGTCGAGACCGATTGTTGCGGCCAATTCTAATTTTGATTGTGGAGGCCGATTTCGATTCCGATTATCAAGGCCGATTTCGATTGTCGAAGCCGATTCCGATTTGTCGAGGCCAATTGTATAGGCCGATTCCGAGTGTCGATTTCGATTATTGAGGCTGATTTTGATTATCAAAGCCGATTTCGATTGTCAAGGCCGATTGTCGAGACCTATATGATGTATATGCGACCCATAGTTGAGGCCCATTGTGATGTGTATTCAGCCTGTGTGATGTATATGCAACTCGTGTTTAAGGCCTAATGTGATGAATATGAGGTCTATATGATGGAGCTCATTGTGATGTATTTAAGGCCCATGGGCAAGGCCCATTGTGATGTATTCATGGCTCATGGGCAAGGCTCATTGTGATGTATTCATGGCCCATGGGCAAGGCCCATTGTGATATGTATTAGGCCCATGATGCATGACCCATTTAATGTATTCGAGACCCATGTGCAGGGCTCACATGTCATGTATTTAAGGCCCATGAGCAGGGCCCAACTATTGTGTATATGTGGCCCTTGAGTAAGGCCCATTGTGTTGTATATTAGGCCTTTGTGTGAGGCTATGAGCCCAATATATGTTTGGCCCTATGAAGGCCACTCCTTGGGGGCAATGTTGGTTAAATGTCCACATTGTCGATGCCGATTGTCGATGACGATTATTGAGATCGGTATTGATACCGATTATGAGTATGTGACAACATATTTGTTATGAGATGTGATTGACCATTGCATATGTCATAGGGCAGGTTATTTATGGGACTCCCTAATAGGCGAAGTTGCCCCACATGAGCGCACGGTATGCGTAGGATTGATGCATGATTGGACTGTGTGACTCATGCATCTCGCATTTATGTGACATGATCACCGTAAGCCCTAGTGACATCAGGGTCGTAGCCTCCACAGGTATTTCGTGGATGGCCAGATGGAACACCGAAAATCTGTTCTACATAAGGTGCTATAGATATCCCTAGGTGAAAGTCCCTAAACCCTCTTGGTTCCAGAAGTTGCGCCAACGTCTAGACCGAGTGGATGCATGAGCGCATGAGGGTCGTATACCATTAGGTCGTGTCTTCCACTGTGTCGTGGTCGGTTGGAAGAGGGTATGGCTTTACCTGCCCGAGAAGAGGGAGCAATGCTAGGCTGAGTCTGACCAGCTCGAGGAATGGGTCCGCTATAGACGAGCCGGGCCCGATATTGGCAGGCGGATAACTCACCTTGTTGCGCGCAATGAGGCGACAATCTAGTTTGGAGTGTAATAGACCTCAGTGATTTTCCAGAGAGGAACCGTACTGATATGTGGATTTATTGAGTAGGACTTGCATACTTATACATTCATTTCATTTACTATCCACTCGGGCTGGTGGTGCGCAACAAATTGTTGTGTACCTTCGCATGGCCAGGATTTCGGTTGGGCGTGCGACTAACCTGAGATCAGGAGTCTACCACATTGGGTCTAACTATCTAAATTTAGGTATGAGACTGGTTTAGATAGAAGTCCTTTGTAATAGACCCCGTAGCTTGCGATACTACGTATTATCATCCCAACTTCACAGTTCAGCTTGGTCATTTCATTCGTATCGCATATTGCATTGCATCCTCAACACATAATATTTGACTTATTGTCTCCACATTGCATAGCTGATCTACATTGCTTCATCAGTATATGATATTGGTTTATTATATTTTTGCATCACATAGCATGGATATGGCTGATGGTATTTATGGGCCTATCAGCATGTCTTCGCATTACTCTAATATCGTATGATTTATGAACTTGCCAGTATTTCTGATATTGTATGATTTATGGGCTTGTTAGTATTTCCGTTTACTTTGATTATTCTGATATTGCTTACTGGGCACTTATCTTGTGCACACACTTTCACCACCCACTAAGCTTTCTATAAGCTTATGCATGATAGATGCGTGCAGGTGGTGTTAGGTTGCAGCAGCGTTGAGCTTGGAGCGTACAACGGTCTTCTGGAGCTTTGATTTTCAATTTATGTATTTACCTTTCAATATTGTATTCAAATGATTATATTAGTGGATATGTGACCGTCCTTTTAAGGCTCATAAGAGACGGTTCATAGCAGTCCTTTTGAAAGACGGTCCATGACCGCCCTTTTAAGGCTTATAAGAGACGGTTCATAACAGTCCTTTTGAAGGACAGTCCATGACCGTCCTTTAAATGTCAATAAGAATGACGGTTCATGACCGTCCTTTAAGTAATACGACGCCTCAAAATATGACGGCCCATGCAACGGTCCATGACCGTCATTTTTGGTCATTTGAGACGATTTTCAACCGTCCTTTTTTCACTGTTTTGGCGTAGTGGATGTTGCCTTTGTGATTTGGGTAAACTTGTGGTTATGCTTATTACGAGATAAATGTACGTTAGAAAATCTTCCTTGTAGGATCCTAGGATCGGAATCTGGCGTATGTACGCTGGAAGTCGAGAATGAGGTACTACGGAGGCTATCGGCACCGAATTTGGCGATCAGAAATTTTGTAAGCTCGGTTTCTGAGTTTGGGGCGTGACACTCTCTCTCTCTCTCTCTCTCTCTCTCTCTCTCTCTCTCTCTCTCTCTCTCTCTCTCTATTTCTTTCCTAGTGGAAGGATGACTTCCTGGATTTCTGGATCTCTTGAAATGAGAAGGGATCCTTAATGATGGAAAGGGATTGGTGTGTGTCAAACGAGAAGGGTATGGGGCTATTTATAGTCTCCCAACCTGATTTTCTTATAATACCTGGTGATCCTAAAGGCAAAAGGTGTTTGAATGGCTAGGATTAGAGATTGTCATATGGCATCATCTAATGGGTTGGATGATGTGGTAAAAGGGTAATTTTGGGTAAGGCGATGGGCATCGGAGTAAATGTACCTCAACCGCACACTTAAGGTTCGAAAAAGGAGAAACCCACATGCTTGATGGAAGCTACCTGAAAGAGTGGGAGTGCCATGTGGCCGGTGGCAACCTAGCTGTCACCGGTCCCTACTTAGACTCCCTGCTTTGGCAAACAGTATCCTCCAAGCGTGTGGAGGCTTTACTATAAGGGTTGCTGCTCTGAGGTTTCGACAATTTTTCGATTGGGCTTTGGTTTGGGCCTGGTTTCAGGATTAACTATGTGAGTTGACTGAGTTATGGGCTTAGGTAGGCTTATCGGGTGAGTTGACCAGGTGATTTGACTCGCCGAGTTTGCTCAAGGCTTTAGGGTTTTGTGTTCCTAGGGTTTAGGATTATGCTAACTAGGTTGAGGATCGGGGTTTGGTTGGAGCCATGGTTCCTAGGTTTAGGCTTATAAGGTTAGGGTTTAGGATCAAGGCATGATTGTCCATCCATCTGTTCAAACTTTATCAGCTTATCAGCTTGGGGTGAGGTGTCTACACACTCTTTTGTGGGTTCACGATCATCAGATTAAAATGAACGAATCAAATCGGCCAAGGAGTGAGCACATTTATGGTTTAGTAGTACCCACAATTCCCTCTTCAAAAAGTTATTTTATCTTTCCAGGCAAGTTACTTTCATATAAGAAAATAAATGGTAGAAGGACGTTTTTATCCTGAGAGAGAGAGAGAGAGAGAGAGAGAGAGAGAGAGAGAGAGAGAGAGAGAGAGAGAGAGAGGCAAAAAAGTGGCATCGGAGCTTAGAAAACTAATGGTCATTTGGCACTATGGATTTGGGGGGATTTGAGGGGATTTCAAATCCCCTTGTTGTTCGGAATCAAAAAGTAATCGAGGGTTTCAAATTCCCTCACGAGGGGTTTGAAATACACCGTGAGAGCTTGGATTACATCCAAAATCCTTCCAAAAGTTGCATGCATAGTATGTGTGTGACCATACTAATATTCTATTGGGCACATGGCCCACTAATGATATCCCAAAACAATTAGATTATCAATTGCATACCATAATTACTTTAATATGATTATCAACACCGTCCAAACATTGTCCATGTAAATCAATGGTTAAAAATAATTGGTTAGTCACTGGACATGATCTTGTGCTTGTGGCTCATTCCAAGTGGTTAAAAATAATTGGTTAGTCACTGGATATGATCTTGTGCTTGTGGCTCATTTAAGACTTGGAATTTCATAATTTTTTTAGCCAAGCATATATTTAAGGGGGCTTATTTAGGTGCCAAGCACAGTAATAGGATTTGAAATCCCGGGGCTCCAAAATCCACTCCCGAACAGGCCCTTAGTATCATCCCAGAAGCTGGACAGCCAAATCCATTAATCCAAACCATCCATTGGCTTACTTCGTATTCCATGAGCTTTGATTTTTAAAAAAAAAAAAAAAAAAAAAAAAAAAAAAAACCATCGCTATCGGATGATAAAATCCTTCCGTTAGTTGGCATGTCTTTTACAACCATCTTTTCTCGGAAGATATGATTAAGAATGGTTACGATTAACTGATAAAAATGCAATACATGGTGGGACACATGTTTCAAATTCTCGATTAGCCTGTCATCTTATATGATATTACTTGGATGGTTGGGATCATTTGAATGGTGCGATTTCTGTAGTGTGGACCAAGTGAACGACCCAGATTGATCATTTCTTGACAAGTGATGCTCGTTATCATCATCCGAAAGGTGTGATTTTTAGCCATATCCCATCCAAAATAAGATCTTCTGGATGGACGGCCTTGATAGGTATCCAATCCTGCCACGTGTACGGTGAGGACATGCCCTACCGTATTCTAATACTCCCGGCTCTACGGTATCATTTCTCCTCCGGGAGCGGATTGCCTATAACGGGTGCACATGGATACCTCTGTGCTCGGGATTGTGTGGTCCACAAAGATGTCCATGACAAATCCACTCTGTCCATCTCTTTTGAAAGACAACAATAGAATCGGGTTATTAAAATAAGTTAGATTAAATACTCAAGTGGGCCACACCAACAAAACAGTTGGAACATCAATGTCCACCGTTGAAACTTTCCTCGAGCTGACCATGATGTTTACATGCAATTCAAAACGTTCATAGAATTATTACCACTTGGATAAAATAAATATCATCCTAATATAAAGCTTCTGTCAGCCCCAAGCGTTCAATCCTCGCTGTTTTGTGTGTTATGGCCTACATGAGTTTTGGATCGCTTGATTTTTAGAACTCTATTTTATTATGGTATTTCAAAATGAGAAATTTCCGACTGTACGACCCATTTATGGAATAAGCCCCAGCTGTACGGCCGCCTTTTCAAAGGTCGAAAATGCCCCTGCTTTTCCTTCCGCGAGAGGATCGGCCGCTGACGCTCCTCAACTCGAGTTGTACGAACGGTTCAAAAGATATCAAAGTTACATGGGCGTCACATTTATGTATTTATTATATCCACAACGTTCATCCATATTTCGAGATAATTTCGGAGCATTATATAAAAAAGAAAAATCATATCCAAAGATCAAATGGACCACACCACAAAGCGCAGCAGAAAAATTGATTTTCACCGTTAAAAATTTTGTAAGGCCCACCACAACATTTATTTTCCATTCAATCTATTCGTATGGTCACGGAGACATGGATGAAGAGGAAAAACAAATTTCATAATGATCCAAAACTTCTGCTACTCCTAAAAGGGTTTCAATGGTAGACGTTCAATCCTCCGCTGCCTTTACAGTGTGGTCCACTTGATAGCTAAATCTGTCTTATTTTTCGTCTCAAGACTTAATACGAGTTCACCAAATAGATGGATGGTTTGGATATAACACATACCTCGTAAGAGGACCCACAAAGGCAGTGGGGATTACAACATGAAAAAAAAAAAAAAAAACCAAGCCTGGAAACTATGGCTCGGATTATAACGGTAGCCATAACCAAAGCCATGCTTTTTCCCTTTTCTTTTTGCTATCTATCGAAGGCCTTTAGATATGTACTTTAATGTATCGAAATGTCTTTCGATATGATCAAAAAAGTCCAGACCTGTCCAACGAGTTTGCATAAACAATTCAGCAATTTTCAATACATATTGAAGTGTATTCACTATGATCGAAGCTATAGCTACGGATTATAGCTGTAGCCATAGCTGTAATCCATAAAAGTCTATACAAAATTTTATTTTCTATTTTATTTTCTATTTTTTACATGGAGAACTTTATTCTACCTACAATTTTCTCTAATGAATATTTATATAAATATGTATATATAAGTATATAAAAAAAAATTTCCCTCTTTTTCATTTCTTTCTTTATTCATTTAACAAGAATATCTTCTAAACCAAAATTAGTTACTTGACGTACCATATATGATTTTGGGGTAGGAGAAGCTACTTTATCCAACTAACCTTGTTATTTTCCAAGATTACATCAGGTCGATGGTCGAAAATCCATTTCATTCACTTCGCAGACAATTTCAATCAGTTTGCGGTCAATTTCATTTATTTCATTTACTTCGCGATCAATTCCATGCATTTCATGGTCAATCCTGGTGATTCCCCTTCACTTCACGGTCAATTCCATGCATTTCACGGCCAATTCCCTTCACTTCACGGTCATTTTCATGCATTTCACGGTCAATTCGCTTCACTTCAGTGTCATTTCTATGCATTTCATGGTTATTTCCGGCGATTCCGTTTAGATTCACGGTCATTTCCATGCACTTCACGGTCATTGCACGCATTTCATGACCAATTTGCTTCAATTTAGAGTCATTTTCATGCATGTCACGGTCATTCCCGGCGATTCCATGTTCATTCACGGTCAATTCGACGCACTTCACGGTCAATTCACTTCACTTCACGGCCATTTCCACGCACTTCGCGGTCAATTCACTTAACTTCACCATCATTTCCATGCATTTCATGATCATTCCCAGTGATTCTGTGTTCATTCACGGTCAATTCGATGCACTTCACGGTCAATTCACTTCACTTCACGGCCATTTCCACGCACTTCGCGGTCAATTCACTTCACTTCACCGTCATTTCCATGCATTTCACAGTCATTCCCGGTGATTCCGTGTTCATTCACGGTCAATTCGACGCACTTCACGGTCAATTCACTTCACTTCACGGCCAATTCCACGCACTTCGCGATCAATTCACTTAGGGCCTGTTTGATTTTCGAATTACAAAGGTAATTACAGGTAAATGGGTAATAATTATTTACCCCTGTGTTTCCGGTTGATTTTCCAAGGTGATTTGACTGCCACCTTTCATTTATAGCACTCGTCACGTCACCCAATGAAAAAAAAAGTTAAATTGTGGGGCCCACCTTGATTTTTTTGTATTATCCACACCGTCCTTCCCTTTAGCCAACTCATTTTAGGGCATGAGCCAAAAAAATATGTAGATCCAAAGATCAAGTGGACCACACTACTGGAAACAATGGGAATTGAATTCCTACCATTGAAAGCTTCTTGAAGACCTTGAAAGTTTTGGATCAAACTGATATTTTTGTTTCCACTTTATCCATGCCTGTATGACCTTATTAACTGGTTAGATGACAAATAAACATCATTGTGGGCCCTAGGGAGAAAACAACTTTCAACCATTGACGTTTTAATGATCCCTGTTTCCTTGGTGTGGTCCACTTGAGCTTTTTATTTTCCTCAGTTTTGGGCTCATGCCTTAAAATGTATTAATCAAACACCCCCTTAACTTCACCGTCATTTCCATGAATTTCATGGTCATTCCCGGCGATTCCGTGTTCATTTACGGTCAATTCACTTCACTTCACTTCACGGCCATTTCCACGCACTTCGCGGTCAATTCACTTCACTTCACCGTCATTTTCATGCATTTCACAGTCATTCCCGGCGATTTCGTGTTCATTCACGGTCAATTCGACGCACTTCACAGTCAATTCACTTCACTTCACGGCCATTTCCATGCACTTCGCGGTCAATTCACTTTACTTCACCGTCATTTTCATGCATTTCACAGTCATTCCCAGCGATTTCTTGTTCATTCACGGTCAATTTGACGCACTTCACGGTCAATTCACTTCACTTCACAGCCATTTCCATGCACTTCGCGGTCAATTCACTTCACTTCACCATCATTTACATGCATTTCACGGTCATTCCCGGCGATTTCGTGGTCATTCACGGTCAATTCGACGCACTTCACGGTCAATTCCCTTCACTTCACGGTCATTTCCACGCACTTCGCGGTCAATTCAGTTCACTTCACCTTCATTTCCATGTATTTCACGGTCATTCCCGGTGATTCCGTGTTCATTCACGGTCAATTCGACACACTTCACGGTCAATTCATTTCACTACACGGCCATTTCCACACACTTCACGGTCAATTCACTTAACTTCACCATCATTTCCATGCATTTTACGGTCATTCCCGACGATTTCGTGTTCATTGACGGTCAATTCGACACACTTCACAGTCAATTCACTTCACTTCACGGCCATTTCCATGCACTTCGCGGTCAATTCACTTTACTTCACCGTCATTTCCATGCATTTCACGGTCATTCCCGGCAATTCCATGTTGATTCACGGTCAATTCGCTTCACTTCACGGTCATTTCCACACATTTCACGGTCAATTCGCTTCACTTCACGGTCATTTCCATGCATTTCACGGTCATTCCCGGCAATTCTGTGTTGATTCACTGTCATTTTCACGCATTTCACGATCAATTCCCTTCACTTCACGGTCATTTCCACACATTTCACGGTCAATTCGCTTCACTTCACGGTCATTTCCACGCATTTCACGGTCATTCCCGGTAATTCTGTGTTGATTCACGGTCATTTCCATGCATTTCACAATCAATTCCCTTCACTTCACGGTCATTTCCACGCATTTCACGGTCAATTCGCTTCATTTCACGGTCATTTCCATGCATTTCACGGTCATTCCCGGCAATTTTGTGTTGATTCACGGTCATTTCCATGCATTTCACGGTCAATTCCCTTCACTTCACGGTCATTTCCACGCATTTCACGGTCAAGTCGCTTCACTTTACAGTCCTTTCCATGCATTTCACAATCATTCCAGCCAATTTCGTGTTGATTCATGGTCATTTCCAAGCATTTCACGGTCAATTCCCATCACTTCACGGTCATTTCCATGCATTTCACGATCAATTCCCTTCACTGCACGGTCATTTCCACGCATTTCAAGGTCATTCCCGGCAATTCCATGTTGATTCATGGTCATTTCCACGCATTTAACGGTCAATTCCCTTCACTTCACGGTCATTTCCACGCATTTCACGGTCAATTCGCTTCACTTCACAGTCATTTCCATGGATTTCATGGTCATTCCCACACATTCCACGGTCAATTCCCTTCACTTCACGATCATTTCCATGCATTTCACGGTCAATTCGCTTAACTTCATGGTCATTTTCATGCATTTCACGGTCATTCCTAGCAATTTCGTGTTGATTCACGGTCATTTCCACGCATTTCACAATCAATTCCCTTCACTTCACGGTCATTTCCATGCATTTCACAGTCAATTCCCTTTAATTCACGATCATTTCCACGCATTTCACGGTCATTCCCGGCAATTTCGTGTTGATTCACAGTCATTTCGATAGATTTCACGGTCAATTCCCTGCACTTCACGGTCATTTCCACGCATTTCATGGTCAATTCGCTTCACTTCACGGTCATTTCCATGCATTTCACGGTCATTCCCGGCAATTCCGTATTGATTCACGGTCATTTCCATGCATTTCACGGTCAATTCCCTTCACTTCACGATCATTTGCACGCATTTCACGTCAATTCCCTTCACTTCACGGTCATTTCCACGCATTTCACTGTTATTCTCAGCAATTTCGTGTTGATTCACGGTCATTTCCATGCATTTCACGGTCAATTCCCTTCACTTCACGGTCATTTCCACGCATTTCACATTAATTGACCGTGAAATGTGGGGAATGACCGTGAAATGCGTGGAAATAACCGTGAAGTGAAGGGAATTGACCGTGAAATGCATGGAAATGACCGTGAAGTGAAGGGAATTGACCGTGAAATGCATGGAAATGACCGTTAATCAACACGGAATTGCCGGGAATGACCGTTAAATGCATAGAAATGACCGTGAAGTGAAGCGAATTGATCGTGGAATGCGTGGAAATCACCGTGAAGTGAAAGGAATTGACCGTGAAATGCATGGAAATGACCGTGAATCAACACGGAATCGCGGGGAATGACCATGAAATGCATGGAAATGACCCAGAAGTGAAGTGAATTGACCGTGAAATGCGTGGAAATGACCGTGAAGTGAAACGAATTGACCGTGAAATGCGTGGAAATGACCGTGAATCAACACGGAATCGCCGGGAATGGCCGTGAAATGCTTGAAAATGACCGTGAAGTGAAGCGAATTGACCGTGAAATGCATGGAAATGACCGTGAATCAAAACGGAATCGCCGGGATTGACTGCGAAATGCATGAAAATGACCGTGAAGTGAAGCGAATTGACCGTGAAATGCATGAAAATGACCGTGAAGTGAAGGGAATTGGCCGTGAAATGCATGGAAATGACCATGAATTAAAACGGAATCGTCGGGATTGACCGTAAAATGCAAGGAAATGACCATGAAGTGAAGCGAATTGATCGTGAATTAAAACGGAATCATCGGGATTGACCGTGAAATGCATGAAAATGACCATGAAGTGAAGCGAATTGACCGTGAAATGCATGGAAATGACCGTGAAGTGAAGGGAATTGACCGTGAAATGCATGGAAATGATCATGAATCAAAATGGAATCGCCGGGATTGACCGTGAAGTGAAGCGAATTGACCGTGAAATGCATGAAAATGACCGTGAAGTGAAGGGAATTGACCATGAAATGCATGGAAATGACCATGAATTAAAACGGAATTGCCGGGATTGACCGTGAAATGCATGAAAATGACCATGAAGTGAAGGAAATTTACCGTGAAATGAATGGAAATGACCGTGAAGTGGAGGGAATTGACCGTGAATGTACCGCCCTGAAAATCGAGGGTCGAGTAGCAACTCAACACCCGAGTTCCAAAACATCACTTATGCAACACAAATGCTTATGATTGAATGTTGTCTGTGTTAAGGCAAGAAACATGAGTGAGATTATACCAAAACAGTAATTCATACTCCAGATCCATGTATAAACGCAAGCGGAAGACTGAAAGATGTATATAGATGTATATAAAACAAAACAATCTCGATCTCAAGAGTATGAATACCAACTGAGTCACCATATATATGTATTTGTTCCTAAATCAAAATATCAAAATGGTACAACTGTGATCATGAACCCTGTAGTCCCGTAAATCTGGATAGCCTACGTGAAGCCTCCAGAGAACTGCATAAAGGAAAACTCATCCTGATCTTCATAATAATCAGGGTCCACCTCCTGTGGATCGTCGGTACCTGCATCTAAGACAGAGTCTGGTGGGTGTCCAGAACACCGTCCCGTAACGTAGGAGTGAGTAGCTAACTCAGTGGAACAATAGAGCATAAGTTAACATGTTATCAAATCAGTCAAGCAGTACAAACAACATTCCTAAGTACTGTAATTAATGCAAGGATGAGATGCGATTATGATGCGTGCCCTCGCCAACATACTCCCTCGTGCGGCACCATCTTACGTCCGCGGCATGCTGTCACCCTCAGTGCTCCACATCTTCCAGGCACATGCAATGCGATGATGATCATGATTACCGAGTTGTTATTAGTCCATTTCAAACAGCAGTATTGGGAAACTAAGGTACCTTCCTTATATCATTCCCAAACAATAATCCATTATAGGGTCGTATGTCCTAAATAATCACATACGATGGTCTGTTTCTAGGTCGCTGCAAGGGCTGTTAGGGCTGTTACACGGAATCGTTACACCACTCCCTCATCACCTTACCAATACAGGCCTAGTTTATACTCTTGTTGCTACGGGGAGGCTAGTCACCTCTCTGTAGCTTCAGAGTATGCTCGAGGTCACTACAAACGGCTCGTCACCAATCAGTGTAGGCCAACAGCTCGAATACAGTGTCTCATACCACCGTATTCGGCTCACGAGTCAGGGTTGCTCACTGGTCACTACGGGGAGGCACATGGCCCCACCGTAGGCCGACAGCTCAACCACGGTGTCCCATACCACCATGCCCGGCTCATGAGTCTTGGCGGATCGAGGTACCACGGTTAACGGGATTACACTGGTAAGGTTAGTACCTCAGGTTCAAGCAGTAGCGTCCAAACATGGTGAACATATATTAGACATATCGGGTTACTTGACGAGCCTGACTAGCTCGAGCACACAATCAACTGAACGACATAAAGTGCATAATCACTCCACGTGGCCTAACCACTGTCGCCAACGGAAGTACGACTAGGGTTCGTCAAACACATCCTACATGGCGAAATGAATCTCAACCACGAACTCAAGTCTGATACCGATTGTCTGGACTATAATCATAGTCCCAATCGCAATCAATCCTTATTCAGAGCATGTGGAGTAAAGCATAATAAACAAAGTAATTCAAGCATATTAACAAACATGTCATAAAGCATGTTACAAAGCACAATGTAAACAAGAAATACAAACACATATTTCTTAGTAAGCGGTTAAATTAAACAACTAATATGGAGGAAATCATATACATCTCTAAGGTAGTTGAGAATCCCATCTCAATACCTACCGGAAGCATGATTATCTAAACACTTACTCTTACAAGCATTTTTACAAACACTTAGAATACACTATTTTAACATACATAGTGTATATTAGTAAAAACATGTATTAGGGCGAACCCTTTCGCCAAGTAAGTATTATACACATATATAATATGTTCAGACAGTAAATAATCATGGCAAACACATTTCCAAAATTTATACGTATACGGTACTTTCTACAAATACTAGGAATACAGTATATTCAACATAGTTATCGTATAACCGAAAAGCGAAACGGACAGCACTTTGTACATGTGCAATAACATACAGATCATGAATCTATCATTATCTGACATTGAAAGCGTTGAAAACCATAACCTATACGTCTAAAGTCCGTACCTTACGCCGTAGAAGCATAAAGAACTCGATAGATTTGCAAAGCTTTAGTATACGGAAGCTTGGTAACCTATAGAATGAAATAGGTTAGCTATTTCATAACCTACAACTATCAAAACCCCAAAACAGGTTAGGGTTAGGATTTCTTACCTAGAAACGATGTCGGAATCGCCGAAAAAGCGATTAGAATGGAGTGACTAAGCTTGCAGAGCGGCAGGGGAAAATAGCAGGGAGGTTCTCCCACTTCTCTCACACTTTCTCTCTCTTTTCTCACTTCTCACACCTAGGGTTTTTCTCAAATTCGTATGGCTGAATGAGAGAGGGTTTTAAGGTCCTTATATAGCCTAAAATCACACCAAAATAGACCTAAGGTCAAGGTATACTTTGGTTATATCCAAAGTGGGTCAGTTTCAGCTCAACGGAGGACTTCTGGAGTCCCCCCTTGAGCCAAAGGTCGGACTTAAGCTCACCAACCTTGGATCTAGGTGGAGTTAAGTTTTCGTTCTAGCCAAATTCTCAGATCACACGTGGCGGACCAGTTTCAGTTCAACGGTCATTGAAACTTGATCAGGGATTTTAAGTACCCTGCCATGTGTATGAAATTTCTCCTAATCCGAGGGTGTATTCTGGCCTGATTCTGATGGTCGAAATCTTTATAACTGATCCGCAAGCGACATGTGTCAGATTACATAAATTTATATTTTATTTTTACTTAATTTCACATTTCTCACACTCTTCACTCCGGGCTCAATCGAATAGTGCTGGGACATTACCTGGATTTGATCTCCTAGGTGGTTATCAAGCCCAGCAAGGCGGTCCTAACTCTATAACCTCGTATTATTTGGATTTTTGATGTGCGGTCCAGATCTAATACAGAGTTTCCATGTGCTCCCGAGAACAGACGGGTAATGAGATTGATCCTAGATTTTAGGGTAATGTAGCGTCAACGATTCCACAAGTTTTGGGTCTTTCAGATCGTATTTAAAGTGATTAGTGCAGATTTCATGGCTAATCTAGTTTAGCATTTAGTTAACTTTGTCTAATTTCTAAAGGATTTGATCCTAAGTGATTTCTGCCTGAGGTGGTACTTAGGCCATCATACGGAATTTTTCGAGTCGTTACAATCTACCCCCCTTAATGAAAAATTTCATCCTCGAAATTAGTACATTTTCTTACTCCTCGAGAAGCTGAGGGTAGTTCTTTCGGATCTCAGCTTCTGTCTCCCAGGTAGCTTCCTCCTCTGTATGGTGCGTCCACAATACCTTCATGAGTGGAATCACCTTACTGCGCAGCACCTGCTCCTTCCTGTTTAGGATACGCGTCGAACGGAGTACATATGTAGCATCATCGTTCAACTGCACCTGCTTCCAATGGATGATGTGTGAAGGATCAGGGACGTATTTCTTCAGCATAGATACATGAAATATGTTGTGCACGCCCGCGAGTGGTGTGGGCAAAGCGAGATGATATGCCACCGCACCCACTCGATCAAGTATCTGAAATGGACCGATGAATCTCGGTGTGAGCTTCCCCTTCTTTCCAAACCGAAGGACTCCCTTCATAGGGGAAATTCTGAGGAATACGTGGTCTCCAACCTCAAACTCAAGTGGTCGTCGCCTCGTATCGGCATAACTCTTCTGCCTGCTCTGTGCCATCAGGAGTCGACGCCTGATAATGTGGATCTTCTCTGAGGTCGTTTGTACTAACTCTGGGCCAATCAAACTGTGTTCGCCAACCTCCGCCCAGCAATGCGGTGCTCTACAAGGGTGCCCATATAAGGCCTCATAAGGAGTCATGCCAATACTCGCCTGAAAGCTGTTGTTGTAGGTGAACTCTGCGTACGGGAGACAGTCATCTCAACTGTCCTTGAAGTCCAAAACACAGGCCCGTAACATATCCTCCAAAATCTGATTCACCCGCTCGGTTTGCCCGTCGGTCTGAGGGTGAAACGCATTACTGAACTTCAGCTTCACACCCATCGCTTCCTGGATACGAGTCCAGAAGATACATGTGAATCGCGTATCGCGGTCCGACACGATCTCCAAAGGAATTCCATGCAGACGGACTATCTCTCTGATGTACAACCTGACCAAGTCATCTGCAGAGTTTGTGACTCTGATAGGGAGAAAATGAATCAATTTGGTCAACCGGTCCACGATCACCCAGATGGAATCGTGTCCCTTCCTCGTCTTCGGCAGCCCCGATATGAAATTCATAGAGATGAAGTCCCACTTCCATTCAGCTATGGGCATGGGCTGAAGGAGTCTAGGAGGTCGGCAATGCTCGGCCTTGACCTGCTGACACGTGAGACAACGTGAAACATACTCAGCGATATGAACCTTCATATTATCCCACCAATACGATCACCTCATGTCCTGATACATCTTCGTGCTACCAGGATGCATCGCAAGTTTCGATTTGTGGGCAGTCTCGAGAAGCTCCTGTCTCAAGTCAGGAATGTCAGGGACGCATAGGCAGCCACGGTATCATAGGCCCCCATCAGTGCTAACATTCCACTCGGAGTCCCAGGCATCGCTAGCTTGCTCTCGAAGCTCAATCAACCGCTCATCGCCCTTCTAGGCCTCAATAATCCTGTCATCAATAAGTGGCCGCACCCGAACGTGCGCGACACACTCAAATGACTCCTCCACGGTGAGTTTCTACTCGAAGTCCCGCACGAACTCCAACATATCCCAATCTGCTATCATCAGCGGAGCCGTAAATGCTATAGTCTTCTTGCGGCTCAATGCATGTGCCATAAGGTTGGCCTTGCCAGGATGGTAGGAAACCTCGAACTTGAAGTCCTTCAAGGTCTCCATCCATCGGCGTTGCCTCATATTCAAGTCCCGCTGAGTGAATATATACTTAAGGCTCTTGTGGTCGCAGAAAAGCTCGAACTCCTCTCCGTAGAGGTAATGTCTCCAGAGCTTCAATGCAAAGATGACAACTGCTAACTCAAGGTCGTGTGTAGGGAAATTCTCCTCGTGCTTCCTTAATTGTCTCGAGGAATATGCAATCACCCTGTCCTTCTGCATAAGGACGCAACCCAAGCCAACGCGAGACGCGTCAGTGTATATCGTGTACTTAACCCCTTGCTCTAGCAATACTAGCACAGGGGCTGACGTCAGTCTATCCTTCAGCTCCTAAAAAGCTGCTTCCGCCTTCTCATTCCAGGCGAACTTCAGATCCTTACACGTCAACTGTGACAATGACCTGGCAATCTTCGAGAAGTCCCGAATGAAGCGTCGATAGTACCCTATCAGGCCAAGAAAACTCCTCACCTTGGTAACCGAGTCAGGCTGCTTCCAATCCTGAACTGCGGCTACCTTAGTAAGGTCCACAGCTATCCCATCCTTGAACACCACATGTCTCAGGAACTTGACTTCCTCCTGCCAGAAGTCACACTTCTTATATTACGCGAAGAACTGGTTCTTCCTCAAAGTATCCAACACCGCTCTCAGGTGCTCCTCGTGCTCTTCCCAACTCCTAGAGTATATCAAGATGTCGTCAATGAATACAATGACGAATCGGTATAAGAATGGCCGAAATACCCTGTTCATCAAGTCCATGAACACGGCCGGTGCGTTCGTAAGACCGAACGACATCACCAAGAACTCGTAATGCCCAAAACAGGTCCTGAAAGTTGTCTTCTGCACGTCTTCATCTCTGACGCGCAACTGGTGGTACCCTGACTGCAAGTCGATCTTCGAGAAATACCTTGCTCCCTTCAATTGATCAAACAGATCATCTATCTTGGGCAAAGGTTACTTGTTCTTCATGGTGACTTGGTTCAACCTACAGTAATCAATACACAACCGTAGTGAGCCATCTTTCTTCTTCACAAACAGTACAGGTGCTCCCCAGGGAGACACACTAGGTCGTATAAAGCCCTTCTCTACCAGCCCATCAATCTATTTCCGCAGTTCCTCCATCTCACATGGAGGCATACGATAAGTCGGCAATGATATAGGTGTCGCACCAGGCATAAGATCAATGGTGAAGTCGATCTCGCGCCGAGGAGGCAAACCAGGAATCGTCGCAAACACACTTGCAAAATCCTGAACCACAGGCGTATTTCCCAACGTCGGACCATCAACATGCTCTAGTAAAGCAGCGTAACATCCAACACAACATGGCCAACTAACTTGCACTGGAAAAGTAAAGACCGTGTCATCAGGTCCATAAGCTGTTACCACCTAGTTATAGCAATCGATCTCTGCCTTCATCTTGGTGAGCCAGTTCATACCGAAGATAATGTCGTAGTGCCATAGTGGGGCAATAATGAGGTCAACGAACACTGTCCTACTACCCAAATCTACTGAGCAACCCTCACACATCCGTGTGACATCCGAAAAAGTCCCAGTAGCAGTAGTGAGTCTCATTCCCTTCGTGGGAATAGTATGTAAATCTAGATGCTTAACTGCCCCACATGAAATGATAGAAGTAGTGGACCCAGTGTCCACTAACAAGGAGACGGGTGTACCTTGAATGGGGGTTGTACCCTCAAAAGCCATCGGAGCCGTAATCGATGTCTCAGGAGTTTCAGCTACAAGCGCATGCACTCGAGCCTGCTGTGATCGGTTGGGCTGAGGTACCATGGGCCGTTGAGGTGGCCTGAAGCTGGTGCAGGAGGTCTAAAAGATGGGTGCGCCGGTGTAATCCGTAGCGGTGGAGCCGATAAAGCCTGAGGGTGAGGGCGATCAATCTTCTGCGGCAAAGAGAACCTGCTATCCCTCATCCGGGTAAAGCAGCTCCCAGCAGGATGTCCCAGCCTCCCACAGTAAGTACAAGTCATACTAGGGTGCCTCATCGGAACCACTAGTGCAGCGCCCCTGGGATGTGAATCAGTACGAGGCAACTTGTCGAGGAAAGGCCTGCTCAGCGTATCCGGTCGTGGCCTAGGCACCATAGGACCACGAGAGCATGTCACACGGTCTACATCCTACTCCACCTGAATGGACATATGAATCAACTCCGCATAAGATGATATACGGATACAGCACATCTTCGACCGGATGTCAGGTCGCAAGCCATCGGAAAAATACCTAATCCGCATCGGCTCATCAGCATGGATAGTCGAAACGAAGTGGCCCAACTCAGTAAAGCGATGCTCATACTCAGTAACTGTCATGCCTCCTTGTCTGAGGCGTAGAAACTCGTTCTCCCTCTCGTGTCGGTAGGCCTGAAGATAGTATTTCTCGTGGAAGCGGAACTCAAAGGCAGCCCACGTCCATACATAACCTATGACGACAGTCCGCAGTATACTGTCCCACCACAAGCTAGCCTCCTTCTCGAACATAAAGGCGGCTAACTCGACCTGCTTAGCCTCAGTACAATGCAGCATCTTCAGTATCTTGGAGATGCAGTCTAACCAGTATTCAGCCTCCTCGGGTCTGTGAGAACACGTGAAAGTAGGAGGCCTCAAGCGCTGGAATCGCTCGAGAAGACAGCGAGTACCCACGTCTCCCGCAGTGTAGGCAGCAGGTGAAGGTGGAGGTACATCCTCAAACTGAACAGGAGGCTCGACAGTCTCGGTAGGGCGTGTAGATGTCGGAGGTGGAGTTGCACTCCCACCCTGAGACAAGGCCTCAACAATAGTGGCCATAAGCTGCTGGTGCTGGTGCTGTTGTTGCATCTGCTGCTGATGCATCATCAACATCAACTGCTCAAACCTATAAGTAGGTGGAGCAGCCTGTGGCTCATACTGTGTCGAAGAGGATGCCCGGTTCTACTCACGAACCGGTGGTGTAAAAGGTGACAGTCCACCGGTAGGACCAGCAGAAGGCTGATCTGAGCTAGAACCCAGGTCTGTAGGACCACCTCTACGAGGAGGAGTCTGGTCCATTGAGTCAGTGAGCAAGAGGGGTGCCGTGCTCCTCGTATACCTCCGTGGCATGTCCTATACAACATAGGGGACATCGCATGTGAGATAAAGCATGACAACACAATACATAATCACTCAAGCGTTCCACACACTTCATAGCAAAGAGGCTGTATACATTTCATTACTAAAATTGTCATAATACATGGAATACAGAGTTACATGAATCATGACAGTACAACCAAGCTTCAACTACTAAAAATATACTACTAACTACTACATCCATCAACATGAAAACATAAACCGCCTAAAGCGGTAAGCAAAACAAGCTACAAACAATAGAATGGATGACTAGGCATCCGAGTCAGGCGATGGAGGAGGGGCATCCTTGTCCTGTACACAGCACAGGATAGTCCTTAATGTGCGAGACACCTTCTTAAAATTTTGTTTCATGAAGGTTTCGGTCACCTCAAGCTTGTCTCGGGTCTCACCAAGCTCGGCCCAAACCTACCCAATCTCTTGCCGCAGGGCGGCTTGGCCCTCTTCAATGCGAACCATACGAGCATCCCTGGCAGCCTGAACCGCATCCTGCTCTGGTGGCGTAGGAGGGGAGCTCTCCTCGGTATCTTGGGCCTCTGGATCCTCTTCTTCTTCTTCTTCTTCTATTTCAGCTTCACTCCCTTCCTCACTCTCTTCTTCTTCGCTCTCCGCCTCATCCTCACTCTCCTCATGTCGGGCTCGTCATCGTCGTGCCCCGAGTTCCATCTGATGGAGAGTACTCTCGTCGATTTGATGAATCGGTGTCGGCCTTTCCATACCTAGACTGTAGCCAAACTCCCGTGCAATCTTGCATATGAGTCGGCCAAAGGAAAGCGAATCAGAGCTTCTGGTGAAGCGTGCAGTACTCACTATCTGTCACAACACGAATGTAGGCACGCACAAGTTCACCCTCTGCCCCACTTGGTACAGAAAGTCTACCATGATTCGCGTACACTCGCTGCGATTACTGTGACTGGGGTAGAGGTTGTATGTGAAGATGTGATGTAGTAGGCGGAAGTCATCTGACATATGGGACGTTAGCAGACTCTTATTTGGCTACCACTCAACTAGTCGGCCACCATAAAGGAAACGTGTGCGACGATCCCTTTCACGTACAGTCTTCAGATTCAGCTCGCTTGCATACACCTCGCCAAGGGGCACATTCAGAAGCTGAGATATCAACCTAACATCAACTGTGGCAAACAGATCCACTCCACATGAGAGCCAGAACTGCAAAGGTTCCAGTGTAGGCTCGTGAATGTTGGCGTAGAAGGCCCCGGACAATACCTGCATTGGCGCAACCTCTGGCCTCAAATAGCAGACCCTAATGGGCCGCCTCCAATTGCTCTAACAAGTAGTACTCACCGAAGAGTCGCCCATCCACCTGGGCTTCAAAGAGAACCCTACGGTCCTCATAAATGCCATGAGGTAGTGCCGCCAACTGAGCTCTCATAACAGGATTTCAGAGATCAAGATCCCGGTTCGTCTGCAACTCCCGATCAATGCTCGTACTAGCGGCGGCGCCACTCAGCCGCCTTGAACGTGTAGGGTGACAAAGCCCAACCTCATCAGTGGCACCCTTCTTCTTTCCCATAAGAGAAAGGATGGTGGAGATGGAGAAAATGGCTGAAACAATGGCAAGGAGAGCCATGGAAAGTGAAGGAAAGGAAAGAAAAGGGCTAGAGGGTTGGTTCTCCATGGACTTGGGTCTCAACAGACGTTGTAGAGGCCCAAATGATAGAGGTTGAAGGAGGAAAGTGGAGAGATAAGATGGGTGAGGAAGCTTACACGATTTTTGAGCTTCAAATGGGGGTGTGAGAGCTCAAACAAGAGAAACGGAGAGGGAAGGGAGGAAAGGATTGTTGTGGATGATGGGAATGCATGGGTTGTGGTCGAAAATAGCAGATTGGACGATTGGAAGGTTGATTTGATAGAGAGGACAACAAGTTTAGAGAGGAAAGAGGGCTTGGAGGGAAGGTTTGTGAAGGAGGTAGGATTTTGGGAGAGAGGTTATGGACGGGACCTATACCAGGGGTTTTTTAAACCCCTAAACTCGATCGGCCCGACCGGCCCGCCCGGCCGGGCCCAAAAACCGGTGAGGCCTTGCCGACCTGGCGAGGGCCTCGCCACTCTCTGGACAAGTGGGCGAGGGCTCGCCATTTTTGCGAGGCCCTCCTGCCCCCTAGGCCCCAAAAACATGTGGTTCCCACCCTAGGTCCCTCTGGATAAGTGTGGGTAGGCCCACGACCCCGTTTCGCTCCGTTTCGGGTAGTTTCGAGAAGTTTCTGATCTAAACATGCATTTATCGATGTTTAATGGCTGGGATTGGGTGGATTGTGATCTATACCCATTGTTTGACGGTCTAGAAGTGGTTTAAGGTCGACCCGTGCGACCATGGTTGAGTACCGACTCGATTACAACGATCGTTTTTATTGAACTTTGCCGTCGGACAAAACTGGGATGCCTAAAACTGTTTCTATATTATTCTCGCACCCTCCTAAGTCGAAATACGCAAGGTACATCGTGAGACCATAACTCAGGTCCGGTTTAATCCAAATCATGCTCTGAAACCAACTTGTAACGCCCTGAAAATTGGGGGTCGAGTAGCAACTCAACACCCGAGTTCCAAAACATCACTTATGCAATACAAATGCTTACGATTGAATGTTGTCTGTGTTAGGGCAAGAAACATGAGTGAGATTATACCAAAACAGTAATTCATACTCCAGATCCATGTATAAACGTAAGCGGAAGACTGAAAGATGTATATAGATGTATATAAAATAAAACAATCTCGATCTCAAGAGTATGAATACCAACTGAGTCACCATATACATGTATTTGTTCCTGAATCAAAATATCAAAATGGTACAACTGTGATCATGAACCCTGTAGTCCCGTAAATCTGGATAGCTTACGCGAAGCCTCCAGAGAACTGCATAAAGGAAAACTCATCCTGATCTTCATAATAATCAGGGTCAGCCTCCTGTGGATCGTTGGTACGTGCGTCTAAGACAGAGTCTGGTGGGTGTCCAGAACACCGTCCCGTAACGTGGGAGTGAGTAGCTAACTCAGTAGAACAGTAGAGCATAAGTTAACATGTTATCAAATTAATCAAGCAGTAATGATAAAGCAGTACAAACGACATTCCTAAGTACTATAATTAATGCAAGGATGATATGCGATTATAATGTGTGCCCTCGCCAACATACTCCCTCATGCGGCACCATCTAACATCCGCGGCATGCTGTCACCCTCAGTGCTCCACATCTTCCAGGCACATGCAATGCGATGATGAGCATGATTACCGAGTTGTTATTACTCCATTTCAAATAGCAGTATTGGGAAACTAAGGTACCTTCCTTATATCATTCCCAAACAATGATCCATTTTAGGGTCGTCAGTCCTAAATAATCTCATACGATGGTGTGTTTCTAGGTCGCTGCAAGGGTTGCTAGGGCTGTTACACGGAATCGTTACACCACTCCCCCATCACCTTATCAATACAGGCCTAGTTTATACTCTTGTTGCTACGGGGAGGCTAGTCGCCTCTCTGTAGCTTCAGAGTATGCTCGAGGTCACTATAAAGGGCTCGTCACCAATCAGTGTAGGCCGACAGCTCGAATACAGTATCTCATACCACCATATTCGGCTCACGAGTCAGGGTTGCTCATTGGTCACTACGTGAAGGCACGTGGCCCCAACGTAGGCGAACAACTCGACCACAGTGTCCCATAGCACCATGCCCGGCTCATGAGTCTTGGCGGATCGATGTGCCACGATTAACGGGATTACACTGGTAAGGTTAGTACCTCAGGTTCAAGCAGTAGCGTCCGAACATGGTGAACATACATTAGACATATCGGGTTACTTGACGAGCCTGACTAGCTCGAGCGCACAATCAATTGAACGACATGAAGTGCATAAGCACTCCACGTGGCCTAACCACTGTCGCCAACGGAAGTACGACTCGGGTTCGTCAAACACATCCTACGTGGCGAAATGAATCTCAACCAGGAACTCAAGTCTGATACCGATTGTCTGTACTTAATCATAATCCCAATCGCAATCAATCCTTATTCAGAGCATATGGAGTAAAGCATAATAAACAAAGTAATTCAAGCATGTTAACAAACATGTCATAAAGCATGTTACAAAGCACAATGTAAACAAGAAATACAAACACATATATTTCTTAGTAAGCAGTTAAATTAAACAACTAACATGGAGAAAATCATATACATCTCTAAGGTAGTTGAGAATCCCATCTCAATACCTACCGGAAGCATGATTATCTAAACACTTACTCTTACAAGCATTTTTACAAACACTTAGAATACATTATTTTAACATACATAGTGTATATTAGTAAAAACATGTATTAGGGCGAACCCTTTCGCCAAGTAAGTATTATACACATATATAATATGTTCAGACAGTAAATAATCATGGTAAACATATTTTCAAAATTTATACGTATACGGTACTTTCTACAAATACTAGGAATACAATATATTCAACATAGTTATCGTACAACCGAAAAGCGAAACGGACAGCACTTTGTACATGTGCAATAACATAAAGATCATGAATCTATCATTATCTGACATTGAAAGCGTTGAAAACCACAACCTATACGTCTAAAGTTCGCACCTTACGCTGTAGAAGCATAAAGAACTCGATAGATTTGCTAAGCTTTAGTATACGGCAGCTTGGTAACCTATAGAATGAAATATGTTAGCTATTTCATAACCTATAACTATCAAAACCCCAAAACAGGTTAGGGTTAGGATTTCTTACCTAAAAACGATGTCGGAATCGTCGGAAAAGCGATTAGAATGGAGTGGCTAAGCTTGTAGAGCGGCAGGGGAAAATAGTAGGGAGGTTCTCCCACTTCTCTCACACTTTCTCTCTCTTTTCTCACTTCTCATACCTAGGGTTTTTCTCAAATTCGTATGGCTGAATGAGAGAGGGTTTTAAGGTCCTTATATAGCCTAAAATCACACCAAAATAGACCTAAGGTCAAGGTATACTTTGGTTATATCCAAAGTGGGTCAGTTTCAGCTCAACGGAGGACTTCTGGAGGCCCTCCTTGAGCCAAAGGTCGGACTTAAGTTCACCAACCTTGGATCTAGGTGGAGTTAAGTTTTCGTTCCAGTCGGATTCTCAGAAAATGTGTGGCGGACCAGTTTCAGTTCAACGGTCACTGAAACTCGATCGGGGATTTTAAGTACCCTGCCATGTGTATGAAATTTTTCCTGATCCGAGGGTGTATTTTGGCCTGATTCTGATGGTCGGAATCCTTATAACTGATCCGCAAGCGACATGTGTCAGATTACATAAATTTATATTTTATTTTTACTTAATTTCACATTTCTCACACTCTTCACTCCGGGCTCAAGCGAATAGCGCTGGGACATTATCTGGATTTGATCTCCTAGGTGGTTATCAAGCCCAGTAAGGCAGTCCTAACTCTATAACCTCGTTTTATTCAGATTTTCGATGTGCGGTCCAGATCTAATACGGAGTTTCCATGTGCTCCCGAGAACAGACGGGTAATGAGATTGATCTTAGATTTTAGGGTAATGTAGCGTCAACAATTCCACAAGTTTTGGGTCTTGCAGATCGTATTTAAAGCAAATAGTGTAGATTTCATGGCTAATCTAGTTTAACATTTAGTTAACTTTGTTTATTTTCTGAAGGATTTGATCCTAAGTGATTTCTACCTGAGGTGGTACTCGGGCCATCGTACGGAATTTTCCGAGTTGTTACAGTGAAATGCATGGAAATGACCGTGAATCAAAATGGAATAGCCGGGATTGACCGTGAAATGCATGGAATTGATCGCGAAGTAAATGAAATGAATGAAATTAACCGCGAACTGATTGAAATTGACCGCGAAGTGAATGAAATGGATTTTCGAACATAGACCTGATGGAATCTTGAAAAATAACTAGGTTGGTTGGCTGAAGTAGATTCTCCTACCCAAAAATCATATAGGGTACGTCAAGTAACTAATTTTGGTTTAGAAGATATTCTTGTTAAATGAAGAAAGAAAGAAATGAAAAAAAGAGAGAAAAAAAATTTGTATGCTTATATATACATATTTATATAAATATGTATTAGAGAAAATTGTAGGTAGAATAAAGTTCTCCATGTAAAAAAATAAAAATAAAAAAATAAAATAAAAACAAACTACAATTATGGCTATGGTTATAATCCGTAGCTATTGGTCAGATCACCTTCGATACAATCAAATACTCTTCGATATGTATTGAAAATTGCAGGATTTTTAAGGCAAACTCGCTGGACAGTTCTGGACCTTTTTCGATTAATCGAAAGACCTTCGATACATATAAAAGGACATATCGAAATGGCAGGGGCTACGGCTATGGCTACGGTTTTAATCCGTAGCTACAGAAAACATCGTAGCCTTAAGTTCCTGGTTTATTTATTTATTTATTATTTTTATTTTATTTTATTTTTTGCCGTTGTAATCCCACCACTTTTTGTGGGTCCTATTATGAGGCATGTGTTATATCCAAACCGTCTATCTATTTGGCGAACTCGTATTAAGGCTTGAGACGAAAAATAAGACAGATCTAGCTATCAAGTGGACCACAACAAAAATTCTAACAGTGAAAATCAATTTTCCCGCTGCTTTTTGTGGTGTGGTCCAGTTGATCTTTGGATATGATTTTTTTTTTTTTTTGATAATGCTCCGAAATGATCTCGAAATATGGATGAATGTTGTGGATATAATAAATACATAACTGTGGGGCCATGTAACTTTGATATCTTTTGAACCGTTCGTACAACTCTTCGAGGAGGGTCAGCGCTCGTCTTCGAGCACCACGATCCGGTTGAAGGAAAAGCAGGAGCATTTTGGACCTTTGGGAAGGCATCCGTACAGCTGGGGCTTATTCTTGGAAGGTAAAATGAGGTGGGCTTCGTATCGGAAATGCGCCATAAATGGGTCGTACAGTCGTAAATTTTTCTTTCAAAATAGATAGATGAAGTGGATTTGCTACGAACATCTCTATTGGCCCCACACAGTTCCGGTCACAAAGATATCTGTATGACGGAATCGGATTGCGTACTGAGTAACTCAGTACGCTCTTATCGTACTGAGTAAACTCAGTTGGGCCCACCGTAAAAATAAGTGGTTTATCCACACCATCCATACATTTTTTCAGCTCATTTAAGGGGTTGAGCCCAAAGTTAAAGCTTATCCAACTTTCAAGTGGATCATACGACAAGAAACAGTGGGAATAATGATTTCCACTATTGAAACCTTCCTAGGCCCTACAGTGATGTCTATTTGTCATCCAAGCTGTTAATAATATCACAAAGACATGGATGAAGAGGAAAAATCAAATATAAGCTTAATACAAAAATTCTGTGACTCTCAAGAATTTTGTAACGGTATAAGTTCAATTCACACTGTTTCATGTGGTGTGGTGTATTTGAGCTTTGTATATCCTTCAATTTTGGATCCATAATCTAAAATTATCTAATAAAATAGATGGACGGAGTGGATAAAATATATAGATCATGGTGAACCCCACCGAGTTTACTCAGTACCATAAGCGTACTGAGTTACTCAGTATGCAATCCGCTTCCATGACAGAATCGGATTGCGTACTGAGTAACTCAGTACGCTCTTATCGTACTGAGTAACTCAGTACGACTCAGTTGGGCCCACCGTGAAAATAAGTGGTTTATCCACACCGTCCATACATTTTTTCAGCTCATTTAAGGGGTTGAGCCCAAAGTTAAAGCTTATCCAACTTTCAAGTGGATCATACCACAGGAAACAGTGGGAATAATGATTTCCACTGTTGAAACCTTCCTAGGCCCTACAGTGATGTCTATTTGTCATCCAAGCTGTTAATAATATCACAAAGACATGGATGAAGAGGAAAAATCAAATATAAGCTTGGCAACGGTATAAGTTCAATTCACACTGTTTCATGTGGTGTGGTGTATTTGTGCTTTGTATATCCTTCAATTTTGGATCCATAATCTAAAATTATCTAATAAAATAGATGGACGGAGTGGATAAAATATATAGATCATGGTGAACCCCACCGAGTTTACTCAGTACCATAAGCGTACTGAGTTACTCAGTACGCAATCCGCTTCCATGACGGAATCGGATTGCGTACTGAGTAACTCAGTACGCTCTTATCGTACTGAGTAAACTCAGTTGGGCCCACTGTGAAAATAAGTGATTTACCCACACCGTCCATACATTTTTTCAGCTCATTTAAGGGGTTGAGCCCAAAGTTAAAGCTTATCCAACTTTCAAGTGGATCTTACCACAGGAAACAGTGGGAATAATGATTTCCATTGTTGAAACCTTCCTAGGCCCTACAGTGATGTCTATTTGTCATCCAAGCTGTTAATAATATCACAAAAAGACATGGATGAAGAGGAAAAATCAAATATAAGCTCAATACAAAAATTACGTGACTCTCAAGAATTTTGCAACGGTATAAGTTTAATTCACACTGTTTCATGTGGTGTGGTGTATTTGAGCTTTGTATATCCTTCAATTTTGGATCCATAATCTAAAATTATCTAATAAAATAGATGGACGGAGTGGATAAAATATATAGATCATGTTGAACCCCACCGAGTTTACCCAGTACCATAAGCGTACTGAGTTACTCAGTACGCAATCCGCTTCCCTGTATGACCACGGTCACAGGCAGTCTGCTCCCTTCTCCCGCTGCGTTAGTTCTGTACCATTTATAAAGTATTGATGACATTTCAAACGCATACAAATAGTGGAAGGTAATCCAGACCGTCTAAATTGCGAACCTGACTGTGGGCGTGGCATCCCCAAAACTGAAAGTGAGAAAGTGAATACTAACCATCCGAATTGTCACTTCGAATCTGGACCACTCATATTTTAATTCAAACCATCCATCTAATGACCACTGATTGGATGGTCGGGATTGCTTGATCAGTGTTGTTTTAAAGATATGCCAACAATCTGGATGGTTTGGATATCTGTATATCGGTGTCACATGTGATGAAGATTAGTCACCACCATTTGTTTTAGCAGAGTCCAGCCATAAAAATTGAGGGGGCGTCCGTTGGTAAGAAATCAGCCGTCCACGTTGCTTTCTACAAGCCGTTGATTTTTTCATGTCTAGGGTTTTCAAAGAGATTTGTCTGTATAAATAACCCCCTCCGCCAACTGCAATTGCTGGAACTCGAAGGTGACTGTCGTCTCGTATATTGATTTTTTAGGGTTTGTTCTTTGTAGGGTTTCCATTTTTTTTCTAGGGTTTTCATATTTTTTTCTAGGGTTTTAGTTTTGTCTTGTGTTAGGTGGATGGAAGTGATGATCCTTTCCCCAGATGATCGACTATGATTATATTGCGCTATTTCTTTCTCTTCGGAGAATCCAAGCCAAGAGTCTGATCCATCCAAATATCTCCTTCTCAAATCGATGCTCCTGATTCTTTTTGTTTATGTTATTTTCTTTTTCTTTTTTAAACCCAAATCTTTAAGTTTTTCATCAATTTATAGACTTCGATTCTAACTTTTTTATGTTTTAAAACCTAATTTTTGTTTCTTCAATCTCTAATTAGAGGCCGTTTCCTCTGAGAATCGGTTGATTAGGATACCCATCCAACCATAGCATGTCCCACTACACGGATTCGGAGGAATTGGATGGTTTTCCGTTGTTCTCCGCGTGGGGCCCACCGTATGCTATATATGCCAGCATTATCTAATTTGCAACTTGATGATGGCATGTGAGAAAAAAAAAACATTGGGCAACCATTGGATATATGAGAACGAGTGCTGTGTTATATCGAAATTGTGGTCCACAACGGAAGAATCTTCCGTAGATCCAAGAATGTGAGGCCCATCGTGATGTATATGCCTAACATCCATGACAGTTTTGGTCATGATTCAAAAAATGAAAGATCTAAATCTCAGGTGGACCACATCATAGAAAATTTGGGTGATTGAATACCTATCATTTAAAACTTCTTGGCCCACTGGATTGTTTATTTGCCATTGAACGTGGTTGATAAGGCAAAAGGACCTAAATTAAGCTATCTTAAGTATTAGCTTGATCCAAAAGTTTTGTGGCCCAAGAAAAGTTTTTTAATGGTCAATGACCACCATTTCTTATGTTGTGGTCTACTTGAGACTTGGATATGATTTATTATTGGGATTATGCCCTGCAATGAGCTATCAAAATGGATGGGCCATTCCCTACAACGAGCCATCAAAATGGATGGATGGACAGTGTGCCTTATGTATGTATTGTGTATCCATGATTTTTCAGGCATGATTTAAAAAATGAAGCACAAGAATTTGAATTTTAATTACTAAATTAAGTTTAATATATTTAATTAGTTTATGTGTGTAATGTTTGATACAATAATTGCAATAAGTTTGTTGAAGTATGTACTTTTTTCAAAAATGTTGAAATTTCCAACTCTTGGTGGACCATAAGCACAAGATAACATTTGATTAACCAATTATTTTTAAGGGTTGATTTACATGGACAATATTTGGATGGTGCAAATCATTATATTAAAGTAATTATAGTGATGTAATTTATGATCCGATTGTTTTGAAATCCTCAAACATATCACGTTATTTGAAATCCTCTCAACCTCTTGTGCTATAAAAAGAGCTCTAAAAATAATAGACAACATAAATGTACACTACATTATCAAGTCCAGGCCTTATAAAAAGAGCTCTAAGAAAAGATAGACAGCCTAAATATACAATACATAATCAAGGTACGCCCCATTATTGGGCCTCACAGTGCCGTGTGAGGTCAGGCCACTCTATTCCACAAGATGTATAAGAATCCCAAACTATCCGATTTTTGGACAATTAATGATTCAAATAAAACAAGTGGTGTGTCCATTAATCAAGGATTAGAGGTGTTTACTCATAGTTTTTGGATGATAACTCTGGTCCCTTAATTAATTTGGATGGTTTGATCCTGTCTCTCGATCTTTTAGTCCAGTTGCATAAAAACCCTTGTTGGAATTGTCAAATACACCCCTATTTCTTAGGTAGGTCTTCAAATCATTTGAGTTGACATTGAGTTAATTGAATGCCTACCATCAATAAACTGTTTGTTGATACTTCATAACCCATTGAGAAAGTAAACTTGTGCATAATGGGTCATTGTGAAACCTGTCAGTATGTAATATGTTAAACCAACAATATTACAATATGAATGACATCACCAATCTAATTTCTAATACATCATCATGAGAAGCTTCAAATCCATACTAGTGGATCCAATCCTGAGGTTGTTCTGACATGAACATCCTCTATAAGCTAAGGTTACATTGTTTATTTTCCTCCCACTAAGAATTCTTATCATTAGTCATCTCTTATGTGCACAAGTGTATTGTAAGAATACGCGTGAGCAAACTAACCATGCATTTTGGTATTCATCCCTAAGTAACACATATAGGTTGGTGTCATTTGAGTAACCCCTCATATTCAACTATCATCATGGTGCCAAAATAGTTACACTAGTAATAGAGCTCCATCACATCCAATGTGACCAACATCTTTGTCCAATTTGAGCATTATGGTGCAAAAATAATTACATTAGTAATATCCTTTCATAACATCTAAAAAATAATTACACTAGTAATATCCCTTCATAACATCTAAAAAATAATTACACTAGTATTATCCCTTCATAACATCTAATGTGACTAACATATTTGTCGGTAAGATAATCATACCATTCATTCATTCATCATGCATTCGTGGGATCAGTTCAATCTCAAGATTCAACATGTAACATCAAATTATACAACTAGAGTCATTACTCTCATTAACCATCTAGCTCGAGGGTGATGATCAATGTCATTTTATAAGGACTAGGACAAGTGATTGGATTGAGGTAACCACACCTTGCATTACGACTCCATTAGCCCTAACACTTCGATGAGATATCATTCTCAGATCATTTTCTTTGGGTGTCTTTAATGAATTCATACAAAGAGTTCACACCATTTGTAAAGCCTATGAGTGGAATCTGACACCATAATCCCCAACACGGGTTTTCTTAGAGAGTGGGGAAGGCCAATCACAATGCATCCTTAATGTGAATCACACACAGGGTAATAGTAGTGTATAGAGTAGCGACAATAAAGACAAATAAAATCAAATATATTAAATGATTTAACCTACTGTTTCCCAAACGAATAGATAAAATGAGGTCTAATATAACCAAATTATTAAGGTTGTCAACTTTAAATTGAATCCTCCACTACTTCTACTTTATGTTGTACCCTTTGTCTTGCGATGCTCCTAGCCCATGCTTTCTTGTCCTTTGCACTTAACTTCATGTCTCTTCTAACCCTCTATATTAATCATGATTTTAGCAGTTTGTTAGATAACACCTAGAGCATTTATATTGTGGGAGCAACGAAAATGAGAGGAGAGTCTTACCTAATTTTGCTTCTCAAGTGAATTGCTTCTTGTAAGTTGGACGTTTATTCTTTAAGTGGCCCACAATGCCAACAAACCTTCTTTCCTTTCCATTTGGCAATTTTCTTTGCCTTTGTTTCCAATAGGGTTGCTACCATTTCTCTGGTTGCCATCTTTCTTACGCTTTCGAGGATTGGTTTGCCACCAGAGGAGTTCTCAGTCAATTGTATGACACGCTTCTTATCGCATCTCGTTGCGTTGGCCTCATAGAGAATCAACTATGTGTGCAGCTTCTCCTCCATGTACTTGAGCTCATGTTATATTTGTTAATGAACTTATTGTACATAGGTACAAATGATAGGAGTATAATGTTGATAATAATGTCCTCCTCTTTGGCATCCTTAATCATTTTTAGCTCATAAACTACCACAAGCATCTTCATGAGATACTAACTAATGCGTCCTCCTCGAGTCTCATTATTTACAAATTTTTTTCGAGGGCTTGGATTTGAATGTTGAATTGCACATTGAACATGCCATTCAAGTGAAGGTATATTTCCCTAGTATTTATTATGTTCCGTAACTGATTGCAGAGCACATCAGCTAGAATGTACACCTTGGCCACTGTTGTTTTCTCCCTTTTCGTACGTTTGGTAGAGATGATTAAGGGTTTTTCATCGTTCACTAGGTCAGGGATAGGTGAAGACAACTTATGAATAACATATTACACCCACTCGAGAATACCAACTCAATTTTCTGGGGCCTATTTATGAAGTTCTTCCCTAGGAACTTCTCAAAAGAGATGACTTTAAACACGAGGTTTAATTTCAACATTTTTTGCATGACCATTTAAAGCTTAGACTAACTTATATAGGTGTCCCTTACGTCCTATGCCATGTGTGTATTTTAGGCGCACAAACAAAGAGTCCATCAATTCGTGCCCCTATGATGTAGAGCGGGTCGCGGACAGTTTCATGGTAAAGATGGATCAGAAAAGGCCCGATCGACGACAGAAGTGATCCGGACCGTCGGATCTTAGATTGGACGTATCTCGCAATCCGGAATGAGTTACCTGACGTAAAATATATGATTTTGGAGTAGAATGAGCTACTTTAGCCAACCAACCCAGCATAGCTGGGTTGCGACGCTCGGAATTGCGAGAAACCCCTGGATCGACGGTCGTTTCCCTGTTTTAATTTCGTTTTTACTATAAATAGTAAGTTTTAGTTTGATTATAACTCTTCATCTGTCGGGCTTTAGGAGTTGCGCCCAACGTGAAAAGAGCTTAGAATAATTAGGGGAACGGTTTGGTGAAGCCAAATAGGACGCTTACTATTTTTGGCCGAAAACCTTGCGCACTAGTAGACATCACGACGGTCTATAAATAGTAAGTTTACTATTTATAGTAAGTCGTGAATTCTAGGAGTTTTAGTTGTTGTTTGATTCTGATTTCTTTCCCATTGCTTGGTACCCCTATTTAAAGGGTTGTGAACTCGTTTTATTCATCAATTAATCAATTTTCAATTTATTAGAATTTATTTCTATTTTCTGCTTTCTTTCCTCGTGGATTCAAGAAGTCTCTGTGAGGAGTCCAGAGAAGCTCCGTGGATTCGGAGTATTTATCCTCATCATGTTCATCCCTACGTCAATTGGTATCAAAGCGAGGATTCCCCTCAGGTCGATGGCAAACAATGAAGGTATGAATCAAAATCCTGTGGACGGTGATCCAGGGATTCGTTATCTTTCGGAAAGAATGGAAGCTTTCCACCGGGAGAGTCAGTTGACCATGCAAGGGCTGCAGGAAACCCTCGACCGTCTTGCGGATGCGCTACTTCCGCCTCAAGCCATACGCGGTGCTCCACCACCCATGGTTGCTCCACCACCCATGGTTGTTGTACGACGCAACCTCGATTTCTGTAGGGCACTACCAGTGGCAAACCGTAGGGCTACACCAAATGATTCAAGTTCTAGCGACGAGGGCCTTAATGAGGGTTTTGCCCGACGACCAATCTATGGAGGCGATCATCTAGATCGTGCTGAAAGAGACTATCGAGGTAAGGCTGAACTTCCTAGTTTTAATGGTTTATTATGTATAGAAGATTTCCTCGATTGGCTAGCCGAAGTAGAGAGATATTTTGATTATATGGACATGTCAGATCATAAAAGGGTAAAATTGGTAGCGTTTAAGTTAAAATCTTGTGCTTCTGTATGGTGGGAACAATTACAACTCTCACGAGCCCGCCAAAATAAGGCACCCATCTCATCATGGCCACGGATGAGACATTTTCTTCGATCACGATTTCTCCCCAGTGATTATGAGCAGATATTATTCTAGCAATACCAAAATTGTCAACAAGGAAATCGAACCATCACAGATTACACTGAAGAATTCCATCGGTTGGCTATACGAAACGATCTGTCCGAATCTGAGTCACAGAAGATGGCACGATTTATAGGTGAGTTGTGATCGACAATTCAAGACCGAGTTCAGATGTACCCAGTCGGAACCGTGGATGAAACAGTTCAATTGGCGGGTAGGGCAGAAACACAACTTGCAAGAGTTCCTGCTTGTCCCTATCCTTCAACTCGACCCACCATGATGGGTCCCACGCAGGATCCAATGCTGGCACAAGGAAAAGATCCAGTAGGAGAACGTCCTCACCATCCTACAACTGCGAACCGTGATACAGGGAGCGGCTTATCCAGACCTCAACGTATAGCACCCACGACAGTGGGCCCGAGTAGGATTCCAAATCCTTATGCTCGACTAAGGTCGAACAATTGTTACCGCTGTGGCCAGCCAAGCCACTTATCAAACACCTATCCTCAACGTCCGGCAACACACTTGACTATAAACGAAGGGGGCACTGAAGATAAGGCCGCAGAAGAAGACCATGACTATGTGAACATGAACAAACCACTGAAGAAATAGCAGCTGGCGATGAAATGACAAGCGAGGATCGTGGCGAATTTCTAGTTATGAGGCGATTATTATATACCCCATGAAAGAAATTACATCCACAGCGACACAATATATTTCGTACTCGGTGCACTGTCAACGGAAAGGTCTGTGATGTGATCATAGACAGTGATAGTAGTGAGAACATCGTCTCAAGAGTGATGATAGACAAATTGCGGCTACCAACGACGAAACATCATTTCCCGTACTCAATCGGCTGGATAAAAACGGTGAATGAAACCAAGATAACTGAACAATGCACTATCTCGTTTTCAATTGGTAAAAATTATAAAGATTAGATACTTTGTGACGTGGTTGACATGGAAGCTTGCCACATGCTACTCGGTCGACCTTAGCAATCGGACCGTGATGTGACCCGTCGGGGATGAGACAGTGTTTACGTATTCGTCAAGAATAGCCGAAGAATAATTCTTGCCCCTATGGCACCAGAGAACCACCCTGAAGCCTCTAAAGTGGAGGGAAGTTCCCTCTTGACCATTCGGAATTTCATGAAGGAATCCAAAGAAACTGGCGAGGTGTACGCTGTAGTGGTGAAGGGCGAGGAAGAGGAACCCGCAAACATCCCTCCAAGTTTAAAACTGTTGCTAAACGAATTCAAAGAAGTCTGGTCTGAGGATTTACCTGATGGATTGTCCCCCATGAGGGACATCCAACATCACATAGACCTCGTCCCTGGGGCTAGCCTGCCCAACCGCCCTCATTATCGGATGAGTCCGAAGGAGTGCGAGATACTTCAGGGAAAGTGGAGGAATTGATCCGTAAGGGTCTCTTGAGAGAGAGCATGAGCCCATGTGCCGTACCAGTATTATTAACGCCAAAAAAAAGATGGAAGCTGGCGCATGTATGTCGACAGCCGGACAATCAACAAAATTACCATCAAGTATCGGTTCCCAATACCACGATTGGACGACATGCTCGATATGCTAGAAGGGGCCAAGGTGTTCACAAAACTAGATCTAAGGAGTGGGTACCATCAGATTCGTATCCGACCCGGTGATGAGTAGAAAACGGCATTCAAGACTAAGGAAAGGTTGTATGAGTAACTGGTCATGCCCTTTGGCCTATCGAATGCACCAAGTACTTTTATGCGTTTGATGAATCAAGTTCTAAAACCGTTCACTGGCCGATTTGTGGTAGTATATTTTGATGATATATTGATATATAGTTAGGATGGGGCGGAGCACAGGAAACATCTCAAGCAGGTGTTGCAGGTCCTACAAATTAACAAGTTATACCTCAACTTGAAGAAGTATAGTTTTTTAACTGACAGCCTGTTGTTTCTAGGATTTGTTGTAACGTCCACAGGCATTCGTATGGACGATGAAAGGTGCGAGCTATTAGGGAATGGCCGATTCCGACAAACATTCATGAGGTGAGAAGTTTTCACGGGTTGGCGACTTTCTATTGTCGATTTATGCGAGATTTTAGCACCATATTCGCGCCTATAACAGATTGCATGAAAAAAGGACCGTTCCAGTGGACCGATAAAGCTGACAAGAGCTTTCATGAGATCAAGCATCGCTTGTCTACAACACCGGTCTTAGTGCTTCCTAATTTTGACAAATTGTTTGAGGTTGAGTGCGACGTTTCATACGTCGGAATCGAAGGAGTGTTATCATAGAAAGGCAGGCCGGTAACCTTCTACAGCGAGAAGCTCAGCGAAGCCCGAAAGAAGTGGTTGACTTATGAGCTTGAGTTGTACGAAGTTGTTCAGGCACTGCGACATTGGCGGCATTATCTAATTCAAAGAGAGTTTGTTCTGTACACTGACCATCAAGCATTAAAGTTTATAATAGTCAGACTAACGTGAATTGTGTGCATGTTAGATGGGTTGCGTTTTTATAGGAATTCACGTTCGTTCTGAAGCACAAGTCAGGGCAGCAGAACAAGGTGGCTGATGCACTTAGCCGTCGTGCATCACTACTCGTTACGATAAGCAACAAGGTGGTCGGCTTCGACTCTCTCAATGAGCTGTATGCCAAGGATGAGGACTTCAAAGATTCTTGGGTGAAGTGGTAAGAATACAGGACGATTTTCTCTTCAAAGGAAATCGATTGTGCATCCCTCAAAGTTATCTGAGGGAGCAGATTATTCAGGAGCTACATGGAGGTGGCCTTGGTGGACACCTTGGGCGAGACAAGAGGCGAGCTATTGTGGAAGAGTGGTATTACTGGCCATAATTAGTACGTGATGTGGGAAAAGCCGTACAACGTTGTCATGTTTGTCAGACCTCCAAGGGATAATCTCAGAATACGGGTCTCTACACCCCGTTACCTGTGCCTGACGGTCCTTGGGAGGATTTATCAATGGACTCCGTGCTTGGTCTCCCACGAACACAACGCGGCATGGATTCGGTGTTCGTGGTGGTAGATCGTTTCTCCAAGATGGAGCACTTTATCCCATGCAAGAAGACCCTCGATGCAACACACGTGGCGAATCTATTCTTCAGGGAGGTCGTACGGCTACACGGGGTCCCCAAGACCATTACTTCTGATCGTGACACGAAGTTCATTAACCACTTTTGACGGACTTTGTGGGCTCGATTCGATACACGACTTCAATTCAGTAGTGCTTACCACCCACAGACTGATGGGCAGACCGAATTTGTGAATCGGATGTTGGGAAACCTCCTTCGCTGTATTTCAGGAGAAAAACCGAAGCAGTGGGATTTGGCCTTGTCTCAAGCAAAGTTCGCATTCAACAAAATGATGAACTGCTCGACAGGGAAATCTTCGTTCCAAATTATCTATGGACGAGTGCCTCGCCACATGCTTGACCTGGTCCCTCTACCCAAGCACCCAGGCACGAGTATTGCAGCAGAACATATGGTAGACAAGATCATAAGCATCCATACAGAAGTGCAGACCAAGCTAAATGCCTCGAATGAGAAGTACAAGGAACAAGAGAACAAGCACCGACGACAAAAAGTGTTCGAGGTGGGCGAACGCGTTATGGTCCATCTGCGGAAAGAGAGATTTCCGACCGGGACATACAACAAGTTGAAAAATAAGAAGATTAGACCCGTCCGAATCATTCGAAAGATCAATGACAATGCTTATGTTGTTGATCTTCCAGATGACATGGCAATCTCACGGACTTTCAACATCGCGGACCTGACCGAGTATCATGAACCAGCGCAAGATGAGAACTCAAGGACGAGTTCTTTTGAAGTGGAGGGGACTGATGTAGAGCGGGTCGCAGACAGTTTCATGGCCAAGATGGATCAGAAAAGGCCTGGTCGACGACAGAAGTGATCCGGACCGTCGGACCTTAGATCGGACGTATCTCACAATCCGGAATGAGTTACCTGACGTAAAATATATGATTTTGGGGTAGAATGAGCTACTTTAGCCAACCAACCCAGCATAGCTGGGTTACGACACTCGGAATTGCGAGAAACCCCTGGATCGATGGTCATTTCCCTGTTTTAATTTCTTTTTTACTATAAATAGTAAGTTTTAGTTTGATTATAACTCTTCATCCGTCGGGCTTTAGGAGTTGCGCCCAATGTGAAATGAGCTTAAAATAATTAGGGGAACGGTTTGGTGAAGCCAAATAGGACACTTATTATTTTTGGCCGAAAACCTTGCGCACTAGTAGACATCACGACCGTCTATAAATAGTAAGTTTACTATTTATAGTAAGTTGTGAATTCTAGGAGTTTTAGTTGTAGTTTGATTCTGATTTCTTTCTCATTGCATGGTACCCCTATTTAAAGGGTTGTGAACTCATTTTATTCATCAATTAATCAATTTTGAGTTTATTAGAATTTATTTCTATTTTCTGCTTTCTTTCCTTGTGGATTCGAGAAGTCTCTGTGAGGAGTCCAGAGAAGCTTTGTGGATTCAGAGTATTTATCCTCATCATGTTCATCCCTGCGTCACCCTAACACAACCTGACAACTCCAATTGCACAAAGCAGTACAGACTAATATAACCATGCCTCATAATTCATTTATTCATTCATAGATTTAGAGCACTAAATAATCAGATGCAATGCAATGTACACTATCAAAGAACCATCTTGTCCCTTTAGTGTATAAAGGCACGCATCCACATGCATGATTAAGGTAGTTTTTAGTGTTTGTAAAGTCATGCATGTACAACACACACCAATACATGTAGGATTATTCATACTCTCCAATCCTTAATAACAACGTTCTTCAAGAGGTACCATGTATGCATGGTATCCCATAATATGTCTCTCATCATTATGAACATTCAATTAAATTTTTTTAAAAAAAAAATGCTCTAAAACTCATTATGAAACCTATCCATTTACTACAATCACATTAAATGGCATGACAAAGCCAATGTGATTCAGTTAGGATATCATCGCACGATTCCACTGAAATTGCGTTGATTATGTACCATGGCACATGGAAGCTTAGCGGAGCTGAAAATTACAGTTAAGTTCTAGGGGAGGTGAGGGGTGAATAGGACCACTTAAAAATTATGCACCAATTAAAAACAATTAATACTTAGGCTTCAAAGCTAAGTGGATTCGATTGTATAGACTACAATAGATGCAATATTACAAGCAACTAGTCTATTTGGTGAAATATGAAAATACTAATTGTATGTGCTCTAAGTTAAGTGCCTAGCATATAATCTATTTCATGCATTCATATGCTCAAATTATCCACAAGCATAATTAGAATTGCAACCATATAAACAATCGCAAACATAAGGATTATAGTGGTTTAACTACTTGTCTACTCCACTCCTAGTGGATGCAATCTTCTCGAGTATACCGGATTTCACTATCTCGGGAGTTTCCAATAGGTTTGCCTTTAACCTTTACAACGTACACTCCCGCTGGAGGCTCCCACAAAGACTTACACATGTACACTCCCGTTGAAGGCCTACACAAGGACTTGACAAATGTACACTCTCATCAAATGCTTACAAAAGGACTTAACAAACATATACTCTCATCGGAGGCCTACACAAGGACTTAATACATACACTCCCGTCAAATGCCTACAAAAGGACTTAACAAACATATACTCCCATCGGAGGCCTACACAAGGACTTAACACATACACTCCCTTTGGAGACCTACACAATGACTTGTTCTAGTTTGGTTCTCAAACTCTATACTCAACCCTACACAAGAAAGGAGTAGATAGACTTTAAATTGATAACCTTACTTATTGGATTGAGCATCGTTGATGCACTTTACTTGAGATATGTCCTCACTTCTTAAATCCGCCTCTCTTGTGCTCTCCCAATTTTTTAAGTCGATCTTCTTTCGCTTTCTTAAATCGATTACCTTGCACTTGATGCTCCAATGAGGCTACCAAAGGTAATGAGATGATGGTGGAATATCCTGCAACTAATGGATAGTTGGTTTTCAAATGGTAATTCACCTAGATGAACACTCTAGAGGTTAATAGATATTAGGATTTACCTATGGGATTGATGTTTATACTCTAGAGAACGCTTGAAATCATTTTCTTCTTCTAATGGAGCTTGGAATGTTCATTAGAATGAAGAATCACTAAGAAGATAACATGAATCTCTTTGGGATAAAGTCTAGGAGGTTTGGAAAAGAGTGGAATACACCAGGGCTTATAATTTACCAAAATCCATCATTTACACGAAGATCCATTTGCAAATTATATAGAGAAAAAGCTCCAACATATCTATAACAACTAGCATCAATCAAACTTAAGTTCGATTTAGAGACAATGTTATTGGATGTTTTTGCGCACCTTCGATTGATCGAAATCGATCAAAGGTTTGCTCGATTGATCGAAAATTGATCAAACTTGTGAATTTTAGTTTTTTATTTTTTCTACGCACTTTGAACATGATCTAGCCGGCACACACCTAATGACCAAGAGTTTTCCTATATGGAACAAGTCAATTAAGGTAAGTTATTTTGGACCTGAAAGGGTCTAAGGTTAGGGTCACCAAAGCACTTCAATTTACCTATTTTTTCACTCTTTGATGCTCCAAGTTTTCATGTGTCTTTTGACTTCAGTTTCCACGGGCTCAACCGACTCATTGACACACGTGATTAACGAACAAGTGCACTTACACCCATGTGTACTGTAATAGCTCAGAAATTTTTTATGCACACGAGTGCAGAAATACACACACTTCTATATGTGTCAATGGACAGATGATCAACAATTCGCATCATTGAAAATGTCCCTTGTAGACCACTAAACCAGCTGACCGTCTGATCTCAAGATGGACTCCAAAATCACCGTAAACTAAACAACAATTCAATTAAAACCATCCACTTGGTAGATCCAAACCATCTAGTCACCGACACTCAATCCTAAATCGTTTTTTGTCAATAAATTAATGGTGTTAAATGTTCAATACATCCCAATAAGTAAGACCCTATGAACGGTATAGATTGCATTAAAACATCGCATTAGATCTTAAGAAGATTTCAGTGGTAGATGTCACTCTAACCGTTTCAATGTTGTGTGGCCCACTTAAGTTATAAATCTACTTTATTTTTGGGCCCACATCCAAATAAAGCCCACTAAATCAGATGGATGTCTTGGATGTCCTACAAGACATCATAAGTGGGGTCCACAAATCCCGTATAAAAAAGGGAATGAAGAATTCTTCGTTGTTGACTGCAACGTTGACCCAAACAAAGACCCAACCCTTCTCTTCCTCTTCGAACCAGAAAACCCCTCATCACACATTTCAGATATGGACCATTCATCACAGAGGGATCCACCAATTGATCCAAAATGTTTATCAAAGATGGAACCCATGGAGGTTTTCATTGGTAGGCATAATTTGTTTTCGCGCAGCCCACTTCGAAACTCCTGATTTGCCCGGTTTTGAACTTTGCATATGCATGATTCGTAGAAACTGATGAATGGGTTAGTTTTGCCAAAACCATCTCAATGGACCCCACCTAGTTGCCCAATGTTGGAAGAACCGTCTAAAGTTCGATTCTTCCCATTTTTATCCCACTTTGACACTGCAACAACTCATCGAAATTGCATGAGATCCGGGCCATCCATTCCCCATCTTCATTCTAACATCTAACGACGCTCGTTTCTCCAACACATTCCATTACGAGCGACCAATCACAGAGCTTCCCGCATTCCCTTTCTTTCGTTTTCCACAATGATAGTGTGCAACAGCTGAAACCCTTACAAATGTCAAACTCACTAGGTAAAATGATATGGACCATTGATCTCTTGTTTCCCTAAGCTTAGGTACATAAATCTAGATCGTCTGTAATGATCAGAACAAAGAAATACCCCCTTGTAGACACCCCACCTAAAATGTAGATAAACCACTCTTTGAGCTTCAGCTTGACTTCAATAAATTATTTCATACTAACTTAGAAATAATTGAAAATCCAAACAAGTTGAACATGGAGCATACTTGGCACATCCCGAAGACAATCAATGGACCCAATCGGTTAACGCCAAATCCAGTAATGATTCGGTCACAGCCATGCATCCGAACTTAAAAACCCCAAGAATTCTTTGTATGTAGCAATTGATGTGCGGAAAAATGATAAAATGAACTCTCTTTACCTAAAGATCACTCTCTTTATTACTTAGTCTTTCCAGATAATGTTGTGTTGAGGCATGAAATGTCACATCTTCAAGATTGAGGAAAGTACAATTGTTCTTATATAAAAAGTAGTCATGGTGTTATTGAAAGAAAATTTTGACTGATCAAGATGATTTATGGTTCATTGGAAATGTAGTCAAATGATCTTCCTAACGAACTTAAGTTCCATCCAATCCAACTTACGATGAAGAAGATCTAACTCTTATCAAAATCATGTATTGCCGAGCAGCCAAATTCGTAAAAACTCTAGTTGCACTTTATACCAATCAAACGGGATTCGATTGAAGTGATTTTAGTTCCATTGAAAAGCTTATCATGCAATATTTTCAATGAGCCTAAGATCATCGAAAATGGACAACCGGTCAAATTGTAGACAACTAATTTCATATATTGAATGGTCATACTTTTGACAGGTCAAATGGGGTTCGATCGAAGTGATTTTAGTTTTGTTAGGAAGCTTATCTAATTATATTTCCAACGAGACTAAGACTACTGAAAACGGATGAATAACGAACATGATACAAACATTTAAACAATTTATAGAAAAAGAAAAATTAATCATAACGTTTCATGTATATAAACAAGATATATATATATATATATATATATATATATATATATATATATAAATCTTTACCTTATATAATATGTACGATATATAATATGTTATTTGATAACTTAAATAACGGGCACATGAAATAAGGCTAGTTTGCATTTCATTTTACTCACTGTATCTTATTTACTACATTTTTACTTCATCATATCTATTACATTTTTATTGGTGTTATTTAGCTCTATAAATTAAGGCTAGTTTGCATTTTATTTTACTCACTGTATTTTCTACTTTATTTGCCTACCCGAGGCCAATTGACTTTACAATGTAAGACTAAATAGTTTTATTTTTGTTATTTTTACCTACCCGACCGTTACGGGTTATGTGAAGCACAACTAAATATAAAAATATCAAAATTCTACTGAATCCCTAAAAAACTGGTAAATCTTGTGAAGTAGAGACCAAACATTATGCGAGTGGAAAACGGTGCCTAATCCCTTTTTCTTTTTCTTTTTTTTTTCTTTTTTTTTTTTTTTTTGTCACCGAGGCCCTTAGAATTCATATTTGAGACCAACCACATGAGTCACTTGAGTTAGGGAACCATGAGATTCCTCGACCCTTAAGTGATTCTACAGTTTCTAGCAGGCCGTAGATTTTGAGCTTCATTTAGCTAGTGGCGACTTTGAACAAAATGCATTTTTACACTTAATTCAATATCATACTACGTCTACACCAATAAATCAATACTAAAATCAAAGAAGTGAGGGCACCGTTGTGCTTGTGTGGGGGGAGGTGTTCACACTCTTAGAACGAGATCAACCATTAAAGCCTACCCATCTCCATTGAAAGAACCTGCCACCATTCGATTCATATAAAACCTTGTTTTAAGATCTAAATCATCATGTAAGGCCCACCTGATCTCTATTTGATCATTGCTTGCTAACCGAGAACCTCGTCGACACGTAGAACTTGGAAACCCCAGAAACAATCGATTCCATTATCGCCCCTTTGACGTTATTGTTTGTGTAATACGAACTCTAGAATTTGAGAGTGAGTGGTTGGGAGGTTCTTATAAATCCTTATAGAGAATGAGAGAGAGAGAGAGAGAGAGAGAGAGAGAGAAACAAAACGGAAAAGAATCTGAGAGAGAGAGAGAGAGAGAGAGAGAGAGAGAGAGAGATTGAGGGAGAGCTCCAGTAAAAGGTAGCGAGTTTGGTTCACTGAGTTAAACTAGGTTGTTCGTCAAATACAATTGTTGTTTGTTGAATTTGGATTGACCTCGAAAGCTAGCCAAATCCATGCGTATTCCCTCAGAAGCAAGTCCATGTTCCATCTATTGATTTAAAACATAACCCTAACCATCCTTCTTACATCACAACTCACTGAGTCGACTAAGTGAGTTACGTATTGTTTTTCATCATGACTAGGTCTAGGGGGCTGAGAATCTTAAACTAAAATGAATAACTAACATATGCAACTCTATAGGAAGTAAAATCCTATTAATTTGAATTGGAGAATAAATCCTATTAATTTGAATCGGAGAATGAAATTGAGTCACACCTGGTTCATTAAATCAAATCGAGTCGAGTCAAGTGGGAGCTTGGACGAACCCTAATTTAATTCCCACAAGTGTAGCATTAGATTAGATCATATTACGCTTAAATCAGGTGGGTGATCTTCCCACTTCTTATATTTTAAGTTTATACCAATGTGATGCGTTTAGCTTCTTCCCACTCTTTATAATAATAAATATGCTTTAGTTTTAATTATGCTTAATGTGTCCTTACCTTGCTTTTAATCATGAAAATGTTATCTACTTGATTTCTTAATACCCTAGTTTAGAATGTGTATTTAAATTGCTTATATGTCAAAATTATAGAAACTCGATAATGCATTCATATGACAATTGGATTTCATTGTAATGTGTGTATATTATCTTAGAATAAGAAATGACATCGTAAGCACAAGTGCTCTGCCCTGGGCTATTCCCTAAAAGATTTGCACAGGTCTCTACGCTGGGTTATTCCCTAAAAAATCTGCACGGGGTATTCTTCCATGGGTTTTCCCTAAAAGATCTGCATGGCTGCTCTGCCTTTGGCTATTCCCTAAACAATCTGCACGAGTTCTCTGCCCTGTGTTATTCCCTAAAAGATCTGTACAGGTGCTCTACTTCCTAAACGACATGCACGGATACTTATTCAGACTCAATTATTGCATACATATTGAAAGGACGAGCTATAAATGTCCTAAATGGAGGGTGAGTAGGACAATGCCAATTATTTTGATACAACGTGGAATAATAAAACAATAATACTCAAATGCTTAGAGTATTGAATTCTTGATATCTAATAGTTCGTAGGACAACCTTCACCTAAAAGATTTAGGCAGGACAACATTATTTCACGATGTCTTTGAAATCAAAATATTAAACTTAGCAAGAGCTAATCAATTACAAAATAAGCATATAAATAATAAAAACAATCACCACAATGCACAAAGGAATTATAGTGGTTCGGTGCTTAAACCCACACCTACTCCACTCCCAAAATTATTACTCTCGTAATTTTGGCTTTCATTATTTCAAGGTTTTCTAAGGGTCAACTTAACAACCTTATGCAGTTCTTGTGATTTTCACGGGCTATCACAACAAAACCCACTTTGTGATTTTCACCGGATCACCACAAACAAACTCGTTGAGATTTTCGAACTATCTCAGAAAAACTCAAAATGAAATAAAGTAAATACAATACTTATATTCGATTGACGAGTCGAAGACGTGACCGTAGCTTAGTTGCAGCGATCTTCTTCTTGGGATATTTGATGAAGCCGTGTATGAGTTCATCCCAAAAAGAATATATGGATCTAATGTGTTTTTCAATATGAACAAAAACCCTAGTAGCTGTAAATTCTATTCTCTTAAATCTCAAGTAGAGTATAGATTACTCTATTAAAAACGATTAAAACTATCTTGAGAAAGAGAATAAAATAAGTTAAACAAACATTGGAATTATCTCACAAATAACTTAAGAAGAGCCTAGCTTTCTCTCTTGATTTAGAAGGATTTTCTCACTGATTTTCATGTGTTGAATGAATGAGAGAATGCCATTATTTATAGCCAAAGGATATGGAAATTCGGCTGGCCTAATTATCAGTTCGGCTAGCCGGATTCCAATGATTTCGTTCCAACGGCACTTGGATTTCGCAGGATAGGATCTTTCAAAAATTCGGTTAGACGAACCTCCAGTTCGGCTAGCCGAATACAAGCTTCAGCTAGCCCAATCACACTGAAATATGAAATCTTGCATTGCTGGAAACTTGACCAAACATACTTCGGGCTGGCTAACCGGTCATGTTCAGTTGGCTGAACCCAAGGTCGGGCTGGCCGAACATGCCGTGGAAAATCTCTAAGAATCTGTAAACTTGGCCGAGTTATGTTGGGTTAGCCGAAGGTAGTTAGGCTGGCCGATCCATATGTCAGGCTGGCCCAACTAGAGTATATTTTACTTGAAATAATGTTCAATATAATGCTATGTGAAATACACCTAACCTAGGGTCAATCTAAGGTTTATACCACTTGAGGGTTGACTCATATGAAGTGTTCTGATATTTGAATCATGTCCTTTTATGCCTTACGATGTTGAGTCTTCCCTAAGATGTTTGATCGAGTCGATAATATATCTTCATGAGTTGTCGAAGAATATCTTCATGAGAGCTTGTGTTCATTTCACGACTACGAAATTTGACAAACTTAATTGTGCTTAAGTACAGGCACTTACATATATCCTATCATATGCATTGTTTTACCATGCATTCAAGTGTTAAATTGATATACTAAAATATGTTTTCTTCATGCGAGATGATTTCAAAACTAAAGAAGAACATGTGTTTAAACTGATAATTTAAAGCCCAAACTCATGGGGTATGAAGAAATGAAGAATTAAGGACTATAGGATGAAGATTTTAAGCCATAATGATCCAAGAAAACTAAGGGCCGAAGATGGAGAAAAGTCTGGAAAATAAAACAATCAAATAACATAAATAACAGATTGTTTAGTCCGATTGAAGGCAAGTTCGGTCCGACCCAAAGTGCCAAAAATAGTCTAGCAATAAACAGTGGATTTTAAGACTAATTTGGCTCGACTAAAGGACTCTTCCGTTCGACTAAAGTAGTGTTTGTTACAACCGAGATGTGTTTCGACCCGACCGAAAGGAGACATACTTTTTGAAAAAAAATAAATCGATTACAACCGGAAACTTCATCGGCTGGCTTCTGTGCAACTGAAGGCCCTCATCGGTGTGAAAGAAGCATAACAAAAGTGCACGATTTTGAAGTCAGTGTGATATTTTTCCATTTAAGGAGGTGTTTTAGGCCATTCTAGGGATGAATTAGGGCACGTAAGAGAGACCAAGTGGCGGCAAAGCTTCCATGAAGTCATTCTTCTTTTTTAATTTTTCAATTCTAGTTTGTTTTTCATATTTTTCTTTTGTTCTAGGATGTTAGTTGTGCTAGGCTAATCTCTTAGCTAAGGTTAAGGGATGAAACTTGTAGTTAATTATAGTATTTAATTTATTTGATTAAATAACAATGGTTTGAATTATGATATTACATTGAATTGGTTTGAATTTACTTTATAAAAGTCTTTGAGTTATTTATTTCTTTGATTCATTGTGAACTTAGTTACATCTAGTGTTCGAAGCATCGGTATTGCTACAAGTTTCGTTAGCCAGGGATATGGAAATAATATTGATATCATCGATAATATCGCTGATAACCGAAAAAGCAGGGAAACATGAGAAAAATGGTGGAATTTTCAGCAAAACTTCAGAGATGTTAAAATGTACATATTTGTATATTTAGAAATTTAAAAAAAAAAAAATTGCAAAAAGAATGCATACATAACAAGTTTCCATTTAATGGGGCTTTAAAAGCATGTGTTGTTGTACGAAATCAGTCCAACCATCACATCCAACCTATTTAACCATCGAGACTTCCGTACAAACATCCATCAATATTGTAAAATATCAACAACACATGATATTTCACCAAGCAATCATCAACAATTGGAAAGGAAATGAAAGATTGTGGTTTCAATATCGCATGTATTGCAATATCGATAATATCGAGATATTTCAATATTATCAATAACAAATTGAATACTATAAACAACCGTGTGCCCATGAAAAAAAAAATTCTAATAAATAAAAATTTGATGATATCAATACGTTGATGATATTATTGAAATATTGTTGATACACTTACGATACAAGCATTACTTAGAATTTACATAGTAAAAAATATGGGCGATACAACGATATTGATGCATTGGCGATACAAGTGACACAAAATTTACATTGTTGAAAATGTTGGCAATTATATTAGCGATATTGATGCATTGGCGATACTTAGCGATACATTGCTAATACCTGGAATTTTTTTATACTACCAGCGTTATTGGTATCACTACCAGTGTTATTGGTATCGCTGAGCTAGAGATAAAGATAATATCGAAGATATTTCGATAATATCAGAGATAATTCGAACATTGGTTACATCGGATGTTTTGATTGAGCAATTGCTTAGCTTGATTAGAGAATGAATCAGTCTATACAATTCACTTATCTATTGTAGACCTTAGGTATAATAGATTACCAAATTCCCTGTGATTGAGATCCAAGTGTTTCATGAGAGGATCGTTCAATTAAATTCATGATTTGTTTAGAGAATGAATCAATTTGTATAATTCCCCGATCTATTGTAAACCTTAGGCATAATAGATGATCGAATTCCCTATAATTGAGATCTGAGTACTTCATTAGAGTATCGCTCAATTGAATTCATATTTTATCAGTGTTTATTATTGAAATTGGTTTAATAGAATTATTTTTTAATTGAATATAATAGAATTTTGATTCCAATTGAGTTATAAGAGTTAAATTAATAAATTAGATATTATGATTGCTATAAGTGGATTCTTGGATCATTAGTATTATTATTATTATTATTTTAATTATTCTACATCACTGGTGTAATCCAAAATCTTTTTAATTTCATAAATCTTAGTTCTAATTATTTTCAAGCCAATTCCCTGTGAATCGATCTAAGTCTCACCGAGTTAAAACTACATCACAGCCTTACACTTAAAGTTGTCATCATTCTAAATCAATTAGTACAATGCCCTGAGTTATTCCCTAAAAGATCGGCATGGGCGCTTTACCTTGGGTTAATCCTTATAAGGTCAATATGAGTGCTATGTCCTGATTTATTCTCTAAAAGATCAGCACGAGTGGTCTACCTTTGAATTACTCCTAAAAGATCATATTAGAAATATTATTGTTTTTATTGTTGTTCTTACTAAATGTTTTGAGAGTTAAAATAGTTATGTGATCTATCATTTTACTTCATTGCCTTGATTCTGCTTTCTAAATTAGAATGTTGAAATCATACACTTGCTTTTCTTTTATATGTTTACTTAATATACCAACTTGAAAATTTTAAGATATAAGTATGAAGTGATTTCATTGGGCTATCATGCTCACCCTATTCTTAAACACATTTCAGGTGCTGAGCTGGAATATTACAAGGATGCAAGCTCTTATTATTAGCCTTAGATGTAAGTTGATTTCCTTTGTTAATTTTTTAGATATTCGATTTACATTTATTTATTTAAATTGATGTACAATCATACTTGAATATTGGATTTATATTTCCTTTTGCTTAGAAGTTTAATGGAATAAATATGGATGGATGTCTTCAATGCATTGGGTTGTTTCAGTTGTATGTTAATTATATTGTATTAAAATGGAATAGATGTACTATTAATGCCAATATTCAAATATTATATATCACGGGCTTAGAATTCAAAGTCTCGAATCACTCTACTTAGGTACTCAGATTTTGGGGCATAACATGTACACTCATGGAGACGCCTTGGATCTTCTCCCAGAATTACTTGTCATGGGACCACACGATCCAGCGAAGTAGCCAATTTCTAATGGTGCAATTCATGTGATCGTATGGGCATGCTCAGATCACCTGAGGGCCCAAATAATGTCAACATCCCAAACGAACGCTTCTTCGTGTGACACCTGTTTATACAATCATCTTGACCACCTTGGCCACTTTAAAGATCGTGCACCCCCACATCATCAACTACCGTAGTGTCCCCTCCTTACTTAGCTCGATTTGTATCCAGCGTGTTCAAGTAAATACTATGGCGATTCCCTCGCTAAGTTGTAGAACCTAGTTTGGCATTTGATTCGGGAGATTTTGGTTGTGGATGGTTGAGATGCCCATATCATATCATATCATGTACAAGACCCATGTGGTTTCTTATTATCATTGCTCATAACTGTCATCAAATACATGTCTATGCATGATATTACATACAATTCACATCAGACCATATCAATTTGACTGAGGGTCGCTATCTGATCTAATAGGACCAATCTCAAAGAAAGCATCAAGACACCTAGTCAGACCAAACCAAGCTGCAATTTTAAAAATATGACCTGCTCAAGGAATGGTCATTCATAGTTGTCCATTTATCACCATCCACACTATCATGTAGTTCTCCAAGTGACGGTAATTCTTAATGATTTCAGATCTGACACATGATCATCGTATCATCCCCAAAAGTGAGCCACAAGTTGTTGATGCATAGAGGTGAGTCCGTGTCGGCCCAAACTGTCCGTTTTGTCGGCCCCACAAACCAATCCAGAGGTCCAGAAGGAGAGGGATGCCGACTGACGCTCCTCTCTAAACCGTCCATATAAACACTGTCAATACAATACATGGGACCCATGTGTGGGCCCCACCTCATCAATCCACTTCATACGTTATGTTTCCATCTTGCGAAAAAAAAAACCCATTTACGACTCTTTTTTTTTTTTAAACTTTCGTTCCATCAGGTGTCCATGGACCGTCACCAATGGTGTGTGAGAGGAATTCCTTTAAATCTATCAGTTGCATCATCATTCTGGCCATCTACTGGTTAGCCTTCTTTTTGGACTTTTGTGTACCTACATAAGAAACGGACAAAGGAGACCCTGGCTAATACAGGGGACCCTCTGATGCCTAAGTCAGTCAGGGTCTGGTTGCAAACTGAGTTTGTAGGCTGAAGCTTATGCGTACCTTTCACCATCAGGGATGCTTCTCTTTATAGGTAAGAGATGGCGATGCAATGGAGGTAGTTCCCTTATTTGGTAGGTGCGTATTGTGGAGGGATTTGGATCCCGTTCTTGTCGAAGAGATCTCCCGAGATCCTCAGCTGGGATCTCGTGCGGATCCTGTCTTGGGGCATCTAACTTGATATTCGGCTGAGATTTCAGGTAGACGACGACGAAACTAGGTCAGAACCATCAAGGGTGGAATTATGCCGACCTGGGCTAGTGCTGACTTGGGGCAAACACCGTTCCGAGGTCGTGCCGACCTGGATTCTTTGCGAGTGGTGGCCGAGGTCCATTTGGTCTCGGGCTCTCCGACCTGCCCTTGGAGGTGGTTGTGGAGTCAAGTTCGAGCTAGTTCGTTGTTCAAGAGTGGTGTCTCAAGCCATGCTGGCTGTTGGTCGAGCTCACTTAGCCCGTGGGCTTCTGACTTGACCTTAGTTATATTGGCCGATCCAATCTTCCCATAACAGTAAGCCCCCCTACTTCCAAGGTTGCGAAGTAGACTTGGAAAGTAAGTCAGATCAGATCAGGTCCGATCATATTAGCTTGTCATTAATGTAGGAACAGGCAGCGTGCACGGGGATCAGGGCGCATCTTTAATCATGATGCGTTGTGCTTGAGGTGGCATGTCATGGCTTGAGGTCAAGTGCGTTGTCAGGGTGTATATTCAACGCTTGGCGTATAAAGCGATAACACGTGGCGTTTCCTCGAGAGCTGGGTCGCCCGGTGAGTGGGAGAGCTCCACGTGTCCGAGCGTGGGCGTTGAAGAGCCGTTGTGGTTGCCGCATCGAATGCACACATTAAGTGCCCGTACAGCTAGGTTTCCTATAAAAGTGGGAAATCCTCATCGAGCAGAGGTTATTTGCTTTGTTGTTACTCTGCCTCTCTTTCTTCTTGAAAAGGCAAGCTTAAGAAGTCCTAGAAGGGGGGTGAATAGGACTGTGCCAAATAAAAATTAAAGTGCTGAAATATTAAATAAATTAGAAATTTCAATCGCACTAGTATTGAAAAATTGATTCAAATTAATTTGTAGGACAACCTACACACAAACCAAGTTCAGGTAGAATAACCTTATTTCACGAACATTTGTAGGAATCAAGATCTCAAATAAAGTAAGAGAAAATAAAGTTATCTATTACAAACATTCACCACTTTTGCATAAATGAAATTACAAACATTCTCCACAAATGCAAAAAGTAAACATTCATCACAACACCAAGAATTATAGTGGTTCAGTGTGTACAACAATTGTTCTTAAACAACCACACCTACTCCACTCCCAATAATCACTATCAACGTGATATTGACTTTCACTATAAATAAGGTTTTCTTGGAGTCACCTTAAAACTTGATACAGTTGTGATTTTAAAGGGCTATCACAAAAAAAAAAAAAAAAAAAAAAAAAAAAAACCTCTCTGATAATTTTCTATCTATTTCAGAAAAACCAACAAATGAGATTTTCTAACTATCTCAATAAACCAAACTATAAAAGCAAAGTATACTTATCTTCTCATTTGAAGACGTATCAGTCGATGTAGCCGTAAAACCGCCTCTCTTTTAGTAGATTGTTCAATGTTCAGTCATATAGACAAGGGTTCAAGGTTCTAAATTGATTTTAAATAGATTCAAACCAAAGGATACTTGTTTGAATTCCTTAAGATCTCAAAGAAGAGTATTTACTCTCTTTATAAAATAAGATTCAGAAAATAAGAGATCAAGGAATTAAAACAAAAACAGCTATTAAAAATATTATAAATACCGTGCAATAGCTTGACAATAATGAAGGTTTTTCTCTCTCTTGTAGAAGGATTTAATAGACTTGAATTGTTAATTTCGGATTGAGAGAAAGCCTCTATTTATAGTCAAAGAAGTTGTTGCTTCAACTCGTCTAAGAATCAGATTCTGTTCCAACAAATTTTCAAATTTGAGCGCGATAAGATAAAATAGATCTTCGACTGGTTAAAGGCCCTGCTCGACTAGTCAAGCAAGGTCTTCGACTGGTCGAGGGTGCCTAAAATCCGAACTGATTCAAGTGCTGGACTTTGAGTCGAGCAACCCTCGACTGGTTGAAGGCCCATCTTCGACTGGTCGAAGAAGTAACGGAAAAATCCGTTTTCTTCAGTTTAAACTAGGACTGGTCGAAAAATCCTTAGACTAGTCGAGCCACAGCTTAGACTAGTCGAACTTAAGCTTAAACTAGTCGAACTTTAGCCTACCATAAGCATAGAAACCCATTTAAATTATGTTTTGAAAGTACCTAAGCATAATGTCTTTTTAGGGTTTGTTATACCTGAAATGACTGAACTTTGAAGTAGTTCAAATTTCATGGAACTTGTTCTTCTACTTGATTCTTCAATAGATCTTGAAGTTGAAGACGGAGCTTGATCTTCTATTAGAACTTTAGTAGAACTTGAACTCAATCATCTTGAACTTAGTAGAATTTGAACTTTCCATCTTGATCTTGAACTTCAGTAGAATCTTGAACTTTCCATCTTGATCCTCTACTTGACTTGAACTTTTAGTAGCATCTTGAGCTTTCCATCTTAATCCTCTACTTGAACTTTTAATAACGTCTTGAACTTTCCATCTTGATCAACTACTTGACTTGAACTTTTAGTAGCATCTTGAACTTTCCATCTTGATCCTCTACTTGACTTGAACTTTGAACTTTCCATCTTGATCCACATTATAAGGTCTACTTCATAAGCTGTTTTGTCTAAACGAAATTTGACAAACAAAGGTGTGCTTTATACAATATAGCACTTACACTTCTCCTCTCGGACTCTGCCGATTTTCGGTGGCTTCCAAACTTCTTCCCCTTCTCCGGTGAGCTTTGTCCCTTGCCTTCTTCTCTCAACTCTTTTCTCTTTCTTCTGGGGTCCTGATATTCGACATTCGCTCCGTCCAAAAAGGGAAAATGCTCGGATCATCAAATTGTTTGGGGGGATCATTTCAGCGTGATGGTGGGCCGGACGATTTTGATCTTCTGGAGAATCCGCCCTCTCCGCTGATAATGATGAGTGACAAGACTTCCAGGCAGTCCGGGGTTGTCCCTCCATGTTCTCAAGTCGATATGTTCCCGGTCGACTCATGCTTATCACCTTGTAGGGCCCTTCCCAGTTCAGCCCTAGGGTCCCTAAGTCAGGCTCTTTGGTATTCTAGAATGTTCTGCGTAGGACTAGGTCTCCAGCTCGGAACCTTCTCATTTTCACTCTAGAGTTATAGAAGCGGGCGACCTACTGTTGCTGATCTGCAACTCTGAGTTGGGCTTGCTCCCTTCTTTCTTTAATCAGGTCAAGGTCTAGCAGCATTTGCTCAGCGTTCTAACGTTCGTCGTAAGAGCGGGTTCGGGCAGTCGGGAGTCCTATTTCGACTGGGACAACAGCTTCCGCACTTAAGGAAAGTCAGGGAAAAAGGAGTTTCTCCTGTGGTCGTCCGGGCAGTGGTCCGGTATGCCTAGAGAACGTGGGGAAGCTCTTCTGCCCAAGCTCATTTAGCTTTCTTGAGCTTGGTTCGGAGATGATTCTTGATGATTTTATTGACCGCTTCGACTTGCCCGTTAGCCTGGGGGTACCAAGGTGATGAGTAGACGTTCTGAATTCCGAGGTTCCCGCACATGCCTCAGAATCAGTCGTTATCGAACTACTTCCTGTTATCTAAGACGATCATGTGGGGGACCCCATACCGACAAATGATGCTCTTCCAGCGAAGTCTGTAATCTTCTGCTCGGTGATCTTGGTCAGGGGCTCGGCCTTGACCCACTTAGTGAAGTAGTCGACCACGACGACTGCAAACTTGGTTTATCCCTTGCCGGTTGGCAGAGGGTCAATGATGTCGATCCCCCATTGTGCGAAGGGCCATAGTCTAGTCACTGGAATCAATTGCTCAGGCGACTGATGGGGTACAGCCGCGAATCATTGACACTTGTCGCATTTCGGAGTGTATTGCCTGGCGTCTGCCTAGATAGTTGGCCAAAAATATCCCCGTCAAATGACTTTATGAGCAAGGGCAAGGCTACCTGGGGTAGTGCTGACTTGGGGCAGTCGTCGTTTCGGGGTCGTGTTGACCTAAGGTCATGCCGACTTGGATTCTTTGCGAGTGGTGGCCGAGGTCCATTTGGTCTCGGGCTCTCCGACTTGCCCTTAAAGGTGGTCGCAGAGTCGAGTTCGAGCTAATTTGATATTCGGGAGTGGTGTCTCAAGCCACGCTAACTGTTGGTTGAGCTCGCTTAGCCAGCGGGCATCTAACCTGACCTTAGTTATATTGGGCGATCTAATCTTCCCATAACACTATATACATGAAAATCTAAAATAAAGATGAAAATTACAATGAATTATAAGGAAATGCTAGTCTTATTGTGACTATTTAATAAGGGTCATTAAAATAATTTTCATAACAAACCATCCATACATACACCATATATCATATCCAAACTCATTAAACATCAAAGCATCGGAAAACATTCAACATACATGAATATCACTTCGATTAGACCCTTACAATGTGTCCAATTAATCATGATAAAAATCATGTTCAACATTGACAACCAGTGAAGTGTGTCAATTTGAATAGGTTGTTCTCCCAATTTAAATGTCTGTTTGGGCTCAAATTTTATGTAGCGGTTCCCTACGAATGATACTTCGCCACCCTACGAATGATACTTCGCCACCCTACGAATTGCTGCATACCCTACTACGAAAGAAGTCAATCGATCTACCTTATCCATGAACATACTTATGATTCAATTCTTCCATTGTTATGGCCATCCACCATATATCTATATATCTATATATATATATATATATATATATATATACACACACACACACACACACACACACACACACATGTTGATCAAATCATAAATCATCATATTTAAGCCATCAGATTATTATCAAGTATAATTAAAATAATTTTAAAGATTAAAAAAAAGGTTTAATTATTAAAATAAAAGTTTAACAATTCAAATTTTTCATAAAATCAATTAAATCTTTTTTTAAATACCGAACTAGGTGGAAAACGAGTCGATGAGTCCCTAATCTAATAGATCTAGTCTAATCTAATAGATCTAGTCATAACATGTCCTTAGGTAAATCTAATGGATTCTTTATTGGTCCGTGCAAAAAATCAATACATCCTGATGAACATACCCACTTAAGAACCAAAGTCATCTAATCAAGATTATAACCCTTACATGTCCACATGTTTAAGGATTAATCATCTTTAATGTAATATCAAGTTTGATCATTCTAATCATAATCTAGGCTAATGCTCCCCCCCAAACTAGTAACTTGAATTGAATATACCAATATAAGTACTCAAAGGTCCAAACCAGAATCCTTATCCATGACATACTCATACTCTTATATGGGATAAGGGTGGAGGCAGGTTGAGTTTTTTGGTTTAAAATAAATAAATAAATAAATAAAAGATTGAAAATTCGTTTCCCTCCAAAACATTTTTGAAAAACCAAAGAAAAAAAAGGTTTTCTTTAGTCCCACATCCGATAGAGTAGGAGAAAATTGTTGGTTTATAAGTTATTGAGTGTCGAGTATTCTTACTTGAGGAAATGGAGAGAGATGCTCAGCTTGTGTATTAGAATGCACGCTCAGGCACAAGCGCGGGCACAGGCATAGGTGGTGTGGTTGTAGTAGCACTAGTTGGTGCACTTCGCCCTTAATAAGAACGATCAGATTGATGGATTCGAAACCGTCGACCATTTCTGAGAATGACTAATAGCCTCAACAGCCAAAACAGTCCAAAAACAGATGACCCTTATGATCCAACAGTCAAACGTACAAAATTTAGTACCAACAATAAAAAAAATATTTCACAAATGTTATGAACTATTGATGACCACCTAGCAACGGTCCACACCTCAAATGCTATATAAACTTGACCTTCCAGGTCCAAAATCATCCAAGTCCAATAGATTCAATCAAAATTCAATATGATCTCTCTAAACTGTTTTTCCCTTTTAAGATTACTTAAGAACTAGCTGAGACTAAGTTCAAGCACTCAACAAATCTACCATAGAAGCGAACTGCATTAACTGAGTCCCTATGTAGGTCCCTTCATGATTGTTGCACGCAGGACCTTACAAAATGCTAGTCTTATCCTGGAAGCAATTCACCTAGAACCCACCAGCGATCTCAATTCAACAGGAGAATGGGGCAAATTAAGCTCTAAGGACAACGTATTACGTATGTGATTCAACCAATGTTAATTTTATTTTTTTTGTCTTTCAATTTTCAATATTATTTTGTGAAATAATTTTCAACAATCTTAAATCTTAATTCATGAATACCAAAAGTATTGCATCCATTAAAACTGATGAACCCGGATCTGATTAGACTTTACTGATTCGATGGTACAAACTTCACCAGATGGCAAGACAAGTTGAAGTTTCTTCTCATCGCCTTGAAGATATTCTACATTCTGGATCCCAACCTATAACCACTACTAGAAGCGACTGACAACGACACTCCAGAACAAATTGTTGCCGGAGTTAACGATAAGAAGACAAACTATTGTGTCGCAATCACATCCTCAACGCCTTGTCCGATCGGATGTACGACATGTACATAGGAACAACTTCAGCAAAAGAAATTTGGAATGCGTTGGAATACAAGTACAGGGCCGAAGAAGAATGAACACGGGAATTTCTAATTGTCAGGTACTTCGATTTCACAATGGTAGACAATAAGCCTCTACTGGCCCAAATTTATAAATTACAGTTGATCGTAAAAAATAATAATAATAATAATAATAAATAATAAATAATAAATAAAAAAAGGCATTAAAAATCGACTTACTTGAATCTTTTCAAGTTGGAACTATTATAGACAAACTGCCTCCAAGTTGGAAAGACTACAGGAAGAAGCTACTGCATAAATCAGAAGAATTCACCTTGGAACAAATTAAAAAACATCTTCGCATTGAGGAAGAATCTCGTAACCAATATAAGAAAGATTATGCCAATGGTATATCCTTGTCCAAGGTTAATGCAGCAGAAAAACCATACCAAAATATTAACTCTGAGAAGAACGAATCCCTAAGACCTAACAAAGATCAATGAAAATTTAAGAAGACTCAAAAGAAAAAAGAACGACAAATTCAAGGGTCCTTGCTATATTTGTAGAAAGATTGAATACTTCACCTGAGTTTGTAGGAACAAAAAAAAAAAAAAAAAAAAAAGCCTAAGAAAGAGACTAATGTAATAGATGATGTCATGAAAGTGAACATAGTTTAAGGGAACGATCACGGTTGATGGTATGAGACAGATGCCACAATCTATGTATACAACGACAAATTTGCCTTCAAGACCTATGAAGACGTGACTAACGGTCAAGAGATTCAAATGAGAAGTGAAGATCAGTCGAACGTCGTCGGCAAAGGAACCATGTAACTAATATGTACCTCTGGAAAGAAGATAATCCTGACCAATGTATTGCACGTCTTAGACATAAGAAAGAACTTAGTTTCATGGGATCTTTTGGGCAAACCCAAAATCAGGGTTGTATATGAATCCGATAAGTTGATCTTATCCAAAAATGAAAACTGTGGGAATGAGATATGCTTGTAATGGGATGATTAAGTTTTCACTGAATGAAAATAATTCTTCTACTTATATGGTTGAGTCTGTAATCTTATGACATGGTAGATTAGCATGTATAAGCTATAGTACTATAAGACTCATGGCTAAGAATGGCCTACTGAAAATGAGAACGATAAATGTGAAGTGTTTATGTGGTAAAAAATGATTAAGAAACCGTTTCCAAGTTTTGACAGGTCATCTCAGATGCTAGACCTAGTGCATAGTGACATGTGAGCTGAATGACATTCTTACCCAATGAGGCAAAAGGTACTTCATAACGTTCGTACACGATTGTTTAAAATATGTATATGTGTTCCTGCTAAATTCTAAAGATGAAACATTTAATGCATTCAAAGCCTATAAATCCAAAGTAGAAAATCAATTAGTTAAAAAGAGAGAAGTCCCCCATAGTGATAGAAGAGGAGAATACTGCTCTAATTAATTTTCTAGCTATTTTGAAGAACACGACATTGTACACTGCACAACGCCCTACACACCACAATAAAAATGGTGTGGCCGTGAGAAAGAATATGACTTTAGTTGAAATGATCAACTCATTGCTAATACAAGAAAAGTTGCCTTTAAGCCTATGGGGAGAAGCATTATTAGAATCATGTTATATCCTAAATTGGGTCTTATCTAAGAAAATCAAGACTTCTTTATATGAGCTATGAAAAGGAAGAAAACCAAATTTAGGATATCTTAGAGTGTGGGGGTGTCTCGACTATTGTAGAGCTCCTAACCCTATAAGAACCAAGTTGGGACCGAGAGTTGTAAAATGTGCCTTTGTAAGGTATGTGCAGAATAGTAAAGCATATACTCTTAGAATTAGAATATAATGTAATCATAAAATCTAGAGATGTAAAGTTATTTGAGAACTCTACATCCATGGAGACAATGGATATTGAGATTCTATCTCCTAATATGACTACAGAGGGAACTCAACAAGAAATTGAATAGAGAATAGTTTTCTTCGGCCTTGTACAGGAAGCTGAAAAGACAATAAGAAGAAGCTACTGTATAAATCGGAAGAGTTCACCTCTGAACAAATTCAAAAACATCTTCGTATTAAGGAAGAATCTCGCAACCAAAATAAGAAAAAATACGCCAACAGTGCATCCTTGTCCAAGGTGGATGCAATAGAAAAATCATACCAAAATGATACTAACATTTATGGATCATAACTCTCGTAGTCATCAATCATCGTATCCAATCTCAAGTTCCCAAGGACTACGAGAGGAATCACTCCTCACCAATGATTTCATTGTCGATAGTATCAGTAGGTACTATCAATATCATACAATACAATGTTAATACAAATATGATGTATAGTTGATAAACTTCCCAGTCAATCAATATATCACAATGTATCAACAATATATTAATATGTTGTGACATTTTGAAAATGTCACTATTGTAAGTTCCCTGATATCATTAATACATATTGCACGTATTGATAATATAACGTTGATCCCCTCCGAAAAACTTAGAAAATTCACAAAAAGAAAAGAAAAGATTTTCTCTAAAAATTTCTTCCAGGATTATATTCCTATGATTTTGACCAAATTATTTTCATTTGTTTGAAGAGAAAAGGGAATCTATGTGCGGAAATTGAGATTAGAGAGTCGTATGGTATCAAAAACCTAATTGGTGAGCTTTTGCTGATTTAAATTATTTTTTTTCTTATTTAAATTGCTTGGAATTTGTGGAATGAAGTTGGTAATTCATGATTTTGCATGCTCAATCATAAATGTTGAGATATTCAAATTTGGAAAAAAAATGAAAAAGTTTGGAAGAAAAAGAAAACTGGAATTTTCCTAATTTCACGTATGTAACTTGCATTAGTGTAGAAAAGGATCATGTGAGAATGCTTGAAAGCCGATCTCCATATCGATGACGCTTTATAGAATTTATAATAATAAAAAGAAAAAGAAATAATTTTTTAACTAAAAATGTCAAAAATAAATAATATTATTTTAAAAAAATTTTACATTAACCAGTTGTTATTTGTACCTTATATTTATATATTCATGAGTATGTGCTAATCTTAACTTCAACCACACTCATTTATTTATTTTAAAAAATACATTTAATATTTTAAAAAATATAAAAAATAATTTAACAATATATTTTTTAAAATAAATGCACCATCAAGTTTGGGTTTTGAATATATTGGTTGTGTTTTCATGTCTTCTATAATTTAAAAAATTATATAAAACCTTATATTTATGTACTTATAAGTGTATGCTAATCTTAACATCAACCACACACATTTATTCATTTTTTTAAAATATAAAAATAATTTAACAATATATTTTTCAAAATAAATGCACCAACTGATTTGGCTTTTTGAATATATTGGTTGTGTTTTCATACATTTTCTATAATTTAAAATTTATATAAATTAATTTTAAATAAATTCGCATCACTTCCGTCAAACAACCATAGTTTAGGACCCTATACAAAGGAAACTTATTATGTTTATTCGTTTCTTTGTGATCTTTTGAATTCTAATTGTGTATTGATACCATTTTAACATCCCTTAAATTTTCATTGAAAAATTCAATGAATTCCCAAAAACATCAATACATTACCTGATACGGGCTATATTTCCCATTCGATAGATGGCCTACATGTTTTCGTATCTCAAGGGTATGTATGTTACATGCATTGATACCGATACCGAAAACACTACTTCTCACATAACTTGTATCTATGTTCAAGAGGACATCATTCTGTCCATTAGGGACACATAGTCATCACGATTTATGACTGATATAGCCCTTGTTACATCCACATGGTCGGTGGATTAGGGCTTACATTGGGTTTTTAAGGGCACAACTCCAACGGTAGGAAATTGGCTCTGCCATATTCTGGTTCTTCTGGCTCACCAGTATCATCTTCCCTTTAATCAATCAACTACACTTTGATTTGAACACTACAAATTCCAAGAGATTTCAAAACCTCCCATTTCAGTCCACAAACCAACATACAACCCCTCCCAATGGCAATCTTGAGATGAATTACCCAACCAATCTCTTTGTATAGACAGTTGAACTTTAATCCCAGCAAAAAGACGGGGGGAAAAGACAGATGAAGTATCAGAACGGAATTTAAAAATAAAATAAAATAAATAAATAAATAAAAACAATTGAATTCAGCACAGAATGACAGTGGCATCTAATACTAGTGCTTTTTTTTTCTTTTTTTTTTTTCTTTTTTTTTGGGGGGGGGGGGGGGGGGGGGGGGGGGGGGGGGCGGGGGTGCAATAAAGGAAGGTTGTCCAACTTGGAAATTAATGTAGATTAAAAGCTATTCAGTTGGGATTTTGTTTCCATGAGAAACCTATTAAATCAACGGCATAGCCTCCTGTGATAACTCCTCATCCTCACATGAGGCACTCATGTATGGCTAGCCAGGCCTCCAAATTGTGAAGCTCATCACAGATGAAACATATCTCAAAAATTGCACTGAGCAAGCAATCCTAACCATACATAGGATGGCTATAAAATGGATGGTTAGAAGTGTGCGGTCCAAATTCCAGGCGCAAAACAAGATGGTTGCCATCTATTCTAATGATCCCCACCGTGATGGGAATACCAGAAAACCTTCCAGACTGAAAGATCATAGCCATCTAATAAATGGTTATTTTTTCTTCCAGACTGTTGTCATGTCCTTTTTAACCATCTCATAACAGGCAACTGACTGAAGGGGGGCTAACCAATCTGGGAGACTATTTAGGCATCCCTTATCCAAGGTGGGGCCCATCGAATCAATGGTTTAGATGACTTGGTGCATCTTGTGCTTTGCTAGGTCGACCGATCAGAGGGCATATGGGTTTCTTTCTTCGATGTCCATGGATGAGCTTACGATCCCTCTGAAACATGGTTTGAGTCATGAATCTGTGTCAAATAAATTAGGTTTGAGATCAGAATGTAGTCAGAAATTAGGTTCAATTTCTACTCATACCTGAAACTTGTTGAGATGAGAAGTAATCGTTCATATTGCTGCAATAGGAAATACAGTCAGAAAGAATTCTTTTATACCTGAACCTCCATTGAACTGCCAGTTTCCATCTCTCCATTGATCTTTTAGCCTTACCAGGCAACAGGAACTCCGAGACAGCGCCCTTCTGCAAACCGTTCACCTCAAAGAAATCACAAAGCTCCCCTCCACAAGCTAGCATTTCCACAACCTCTTCTGGAATGGGGTGATTTTGCAATTTCTCTATGCTGCATAGCAGCAAACTGTCTTCCTCAATTGAAGTAGGCATTTCCTCCAAAAGATCGCGGCATTTCTTTGACACCCATTTCATGACGGAGATCTCATTCTCTGCTGACAGTATCGATCCTGAGTAAGCAAGGTGCCCAACTGCCTTTCGAAGTTTTGGAGCCGTCACTGACAAGCGTAAAGCAGACAGCAAAGCAAATGACGGCTTCCCATCTTGCTGAATGTACAAGGAATCTTTGGGCCAGGGATTGGTAGAGCCCATGCCCATATCTAACTGAATGAAGGCCTTTTCGTTTGGGTTTTCATTGAGAAGAAACCCGTAATGATCAAGAAGCTCCAAATTTGTGTATGTGCTGTAACATAAAAGGACCTGCAGAATGCGTCATGGAGCTGTGAGGCAAGGTAACCTTGATAAGTCACAACCAACCATATATGATGAGCAATCATATGATCCATGGCAAGTGGGGTCCACAATTAAGTTATCCAAACAATCGATCTTACAGAGTCCACTGAATGGACCACGCTACGAAAATGTCTCAGATTGGACAATCCCAGTCATCCAAACTTTTGACTTTTCTTTTTCTTTTCTTTTTTTTCTTTGTTGAAGTGGAGCATTGCCGAATTCGATTTCTCAACCATCACTTTACCAGAAAATGATGAGAGAGTTAAGATTAACTTAGTATTGCTCCCCGACAGTGATTTTTGGGGCATAGTCCATTCATGTTAGGATCCATCAAATCAACGATCATGATTGCCAAAACCACAGGGCACACTTGCAAAAACCCAATGCTTGAGGATACTATACCTATCCATAAGCCAAGGATCATATAATTCTTCATATGAAAATGCATTTCGTGGTAACAAACAACCTAGATAACTCAATCACATGGTTATCATCCTGAATTCACTGGTGTCAATTGACAAATCATCGCTAAGTTGGTATGCATATATCAGTTAGGCTAGGTGGCACTGTCTATATGTCATAGTATTCATAGTTAAAGATTGAAGTCCAATGATAGTGGGCATTGTCAATACTTGGAATAGAAGCAAAATGTGAAAACTTACTAGAAAGGAAGTTCTGCAAAGAGCAAAACCAAGATCGGACACAGTAATTTTCAAGGATTCCAATTACGCGAAGGCCTATTCTCTTTTGGAAGGATCAAGGCTTTTTTGGAGACCAGCTGGTGGGTCATTTGCTCATTCAATCAAGCCAATTGTGAATTGTCATAACTGTATTGCATCGGCATCAAATAGGAGAAGATTAGCAAGTACTGCTGTACTAGCGACAAGCTCTCCAAGAAGCAAATGTCCAAGGACCCGTTCTTTGAAATCTAAATAATATTTACCAGATGCTTTCGACAATACCCAAACAACCGGAGGACCTAAAATACCATTATCAGATACGGATGAACAACAGCGAGGATGAGAACAGGAAGCAGTGTTTTTAATTTTGATGTTATCCCCATGTTCAAACTAAAGACGTCAGTTTTCATCGATTCAAAAACAATAGTGCAAGAAATCGCGTTAGGTACAAGAAATTGACGAAGTAAAGGGTGTCCCCATGTTAGGGTTTGGTGATTTTGTTTTAGTACCAAAAAGTGCAAGAATCAGAAGAAGAGTACACCAAATCATAGTTCAAAAACACGAAAACTCAACGCGAAGTCCAATCAGGTCAGGTCAACTCAAAGACTCGACCAAGTCTTTACTCGACTCAACTTAATATATTAATAATTTTAAAAAAATTTATTTTTCTGGGGTTATTATTAAATACACTGGACATCCCCACCTTCATAGGGATGTTAGCAATGTCCCCAATGCCTTTAAGTGGCACGTGGTCTGTCTAATCATTGATCCAAGCCACTGATTCATACAATTGGGGGCAAGCCATGGTGAAAAAATCATACCAATTGGATGATCATAACCCTTTGAATGAGGCCAATTTGTTACTGTTGTCCATTTTTTACAGGCCATAAATCACAAGGTTAGAATCATCACACACCAATGTGCTACTTTGGAATCATAAGCAATACAATGTTGGATCAATCACGTTGATGTTTCAAGATAATGTTTATTTTGTTTCTCCACTGTCCACTCAAATCTTGAATTTCCGTTTTCCAAGCTATTGATCGAATGTTTAGGATCATCCAATCCACATGAGTTTTTCACCATGGCTTGCCCCCAATTGTATGAATGAATGAACGGCCTGGATCAATGATTGCACACGCCATGTGTCACTTAAAAGCATTGGGGACATAGCTAACATTCCCATGATAGTTGGGACGTTAGCAAAACCCTTAGTAAAATATTTTGAACAAAAAAACTAGGTTTTAACACAACTGAAGCACTTGTTGGGCTGGTAGCAGGTTTGTGCTCTTTACAAACAGGGCATGAGTTCAATTCCCAGCCTTGCATTTTTTGAATTTTACCAAAGCGCTAATTGACCAAGCGAGTAACTCAGTCGACTCATGTTGAGTTGACCAAGTTTATGAACCGACTCAACCAGACTTGTCAAGACTCGACCGAGCCACTCTCATCAGCAAATTTCCAATAGACTCAGAGCCCGAAATCTTGCCTAGTTGACTTGGCCAAGTTTCAAGTAAAGTCATCAAGTTTTGAAACCGTGCAACAAATAGCCAAAAACTCATACTCAGCTCAGAAATGGTCCTTCGATTTCACAAGTCTAACTTGCCCAAGTCAATCATCCAAATGTGTTGATCTTTTGTAAAGATTTTGGACTGGATGCTTTGGACCTGGCCAAACCAAGTCAACACAACCGAGTTCCAACTTGATCCAAGAGTTTTTAAACATTGAAAAGAGCAAAACTTCAGCTTTAATAGTAGCATTCAGGACTATTGTATTTTCATTCATTACACATTAAAATCCCAAGAAAATTTAGCACACACCTGTTCTCCTTTTCTATATCTTTTCCTTGCATAAAAGCAATAAGCAGCAACATCTTCCTCATAACCACCATCTGTCAATCTTTGAGAGTGCCTCTCAAGTCCTTCCACATCTAACTTTTCTGCAACGTCCTTATCTTTCCCCAGGGAACTAATTTGCAAGGGAGGAGCTCCTTCCATGCTTTCTACATCTTCTGAGAAAAGAGATTCCTCCTCAGGTGCAGCATAATTGAAAAAGTCCCCCACAGGGCATAAACACCCAGCCTCGTCCCATGGTATGTGCAACGTACGGGAGGATATCTTCAAGAAGAACAGGGTAAATGCGAGCATTTAAATTATCAAAACTAGGAAGGGGAAAGGAAGCATAACTACTACGTAGGAGTATTATATATGATGCCCAACTGAAAGAAACTGCATTGGTTTCGTTTGAATCACCAATTGTATAGGTTAGGCCCACCTCTCAGTAGTATAAGCTGTTGATCTCGTGGGTGCTATCATGGGTTCAATCATGCCCAATCATATGATCCTAAGTATCTAATGAACCGGACAATTATAACCAATGGTCTATATTTAAAACTGGCCTAGTCAAATGGTTAGGGTGATGGGGGAGATTTTTGGGGCATCTCTTCCCACAATCAGGCAAACAACATGAACAATTTGGATAACCAAGAGGGGGGCTTGCAAGTCCCATTTGTTTTGCCAAGCAAATGTTGTATATTTCCAAAACACATATAGCTACTCACTGTTGCAGAAGCCCATAGCCAAGACCTAAAACTTAAGAGTTGAGGCTTGAGTTCGAGCTCTTTCATAAGGGCCAGTGCTTCTTTCCAGTCTGACTGAGCCCTTGAAACTGCCTTTTCTGATGTCCAAATAGCATCATCCACCTAAAAATCAGATGAAAGATCTTGGAGCTGCTTAAATTTTAAAATTCTGGTTATAGACAAATCTGAATCATTGGATGTATAAAGCATAGAGTCAGACCAACAATAATATTCAGGAATCAAGGAATACGAAACAGAACTTGCAATGCTCGAATCTCAAAGGGAGTGAAGCTGGATAATGTATTGTAAGTGTGAGGCAAGTGTACTAAATATGGGTACCACCAGGAAGCCCTCCCTTTTCCCACTTCAGCCAATAAACATACCGCCAACACCTGCAAAAAGACATTCAACAGATAATTCTAGTAGTTCAATGTGTACGTTAAGGAGCCAAAACCATAAACGAAGGTAATGGATAAAAGTAAAGTTATAGACTTCCCCACCTGCTGAAAGACATAAGTATGCACCGCCATGCAGTTCAAACCCATGAGCAATCTAAAATTCCAGGAGTCTTAAAAGCATATAGTCAAAGATCGTAATTATTTGGAATCGGTAACAAATTATTCCTGTCGTGCACAGCCCCGTGCAGGGACTCTCCCAAAAGTATAGTCCGCAAATAGGTCACAGTCTGGGAATGCAATTTTGTACCAGTTATCTTACCACCACAACCAATAGATGACCAAATGAAAATCATTTTGTAAGAGTTCCAGGATAATTGCTTTTGAAAGAATTAATTTTTGAAGGGCAGTTTCATTCTATGGAAACAAGTATAGATGACTCATACCTTAATATTTGTCATAAGAACATGTAACATATATCACATGCATGACGCACCATTTAATCTAATAGTCTTTTCAATTCACATGATACAAGCTTAGTTTATATTCATAGAGAGTTGAACAATGTCTGCCACATTGCCTCCTTTGACTACATGGCAAGCTGGTAACAAAGGTTTAGTTTCTAATTAGATCAAGGACAAGCCCCTTGTTTATGATTTGTCTACTACTTTTCTGCTTAAAAACCAGAAAACGAATGGAAAAAAAGACAAGTTTTTAGAGTTTTTTTTTTTTTTTTTAATACCAATTATAGGATCTTTTTTATTTTTAAGTTAAGAAGACCATTGTAGGGTCTTTGTTGTTCCTAAACAAACTTACGCCCAGTGTTTTAAATAGCGGTAGCGTGTTGCGTAGCGTTCAACCCTCTGTAGCGTGTAGCGAAATTGCGTAGCGTGTAGCGTAAGCTACACAATACTTCTTTTTTTTTTTTTATTTAATATATATATATATGATAAATATTAAATAAAATTATCTAGTAAAATGGATGGATGGAGCGGATAAAATACATGAATTATAATGGGCCTCACAAAGTTTACATGAATTATAATGGCCCCACAAATATTTCAAGTGTTAACGTTCAATCCTCACGTTTTCAGCGCACTTGAGTATTAGATCCTGCTCATTTTTTAACCCCATGTCCTAAAATGATCTCACAAAACAGATCAATGGAGTGGATTCCTTGCAAACATCATAGTGGGCCCCACCTAAGGTTCCAATAGCAGGAACTCCCTTGGAAAGGCTTTAACAGGAAATCCGCGTCCAGCACCGACGCTGCTCAAGCTTGAGCTGTAAGAACTTTTCAATGTTACATGGCTCACAATAATGTATTTATTATATCTATACTGTTCATGCATTTGGAGAAATCATTTTAGATCATGAAATAAAAAATGAGTAATATCCAAAGCTCAAGTGGACCACACCACAAATAACAATGGGGACTGATTGTCACCGTTAAAACATTCGTAGGGCCCACCATAACATTTATTTTCCATCCAATCTGTTAATTTGGTCACACAGACCTGGATGAAGAGGAAAAATAAATATCATATTGATCCAAAACTTCTGTGACCCCCAAAAGGGTTTCAATGGTAGCCGTTCAATCTCCCACTGCTGTTTGCAGTGTGGTCCACTTGAAATTTGGATCTGTCTTATTTTTCGGCTCAAGCCATACGAAGAGCTTGCCAAATGGAAGAACGGTCTGGATATAACACATAGCTCATGGTGGGACCCACAGAACTTTGTGACGTCAGCACACCAGCTTAGTCACGTGCGGTACGGTACCCTTTTCCTTAAAAAGGGCTCGAGCTCGCCTCTATTTTAAAGCAGAGATGGTTCCGGAACTTTTTTTTTTAAAGCAGAGAGGGTTCCGGCCTTTCGGAACCCTAAAATTTCTTCCGGAACCCTGAAATTTCTCCCATATCTCAAGTATCGGCGAAGATTTCAACAGATTTCTCTTCAAAATCGGAGATGTTATCTGCGGTAACCTAAAATTTCTTCCGGAACCCTGAAATTTCTCCCATATCTCAAGTATCGGCGAGGATTTCAACAGGTTTTTCTTCAAAATCGGAGATGTTATCTGCGGTAACCTACTTTGATTCGAATGGCCACCAAACGGAAGCTTCCGATCATGGCAATCTCCTACAGGTATCGAAATCCATCATTTGGGGTTTTTTTTTTTTTTTTTTTTTAATTTTTAACTTTTTGGTATCTATCCCAAACGAAAACAGGTAGCGCACGCTACCTGCGATACACGCTACGGAAGCGTAGAGTACGCTATGACCCCTGTAGCGTGCGCTACAGGGGATATACGCTACTGTACACGCTACGTAGCGTTTTTGGAGCGCTACGCTACGTAGCGTACGCTACCGCTACGCTACCTACGCTACTGAAAACACTGCTTACGCCCTACTGGTCCGCATGTGGAACATACAAGACAACTCTTGTGTTACACATGCGACAAAAGTGCCACCATCCATCTTCAAGTGCCAACAAATGTGTGACTTCTAATCTTCAAGTGCCCTTCATGTGCCAAGTTTTATATGTGATGCATGTGTCACATGTGCTACCATACATCAAGTACTCCACATGTGCCACCATGCATCTTCAAGCACCCTGCATGTGCAACATTTACTCATACATTTTTAAATACTACACATGTACCACAGCTACCGAGTTTTCAATGTACACATACACCACTATGCAAAATAATCCTTCCTTAATCCAGGTGCTTGGCAAATAGCATGAGAATAATTAGTCCAAGACAACATGATCTAAACAAACAAGGCTACACAAGTCTAACTTCGACAGGCTATCCGAGACTAAACTTGTGTTGTTACTAATGGACCCTAAGAATTTGAGAAGGCTAAACATGGAGCATTTACTCCGTCATGCTTCATCTATCATCATCATCATCATCATCATCATCATCTAAGACTTACCCCAATTAATTGGGATCAACTACACAAACCTTGTTTCGGCATTCCACTCTATTAAGGGCTAGACCTCAATTAGACCATAAGTCCTCAAGTCTTTTTTTACTACCTTCATCCATGTCCCTTTGGGCCTTCCCCTTGCCCTTTGAGAGCCTTCAACAGTCTTATACCAACTAACTTCTTTTAACCGGCGCAGTTCTTGTTCTCCATTGCACGTGACCAAACCATCTAAGTTCCCTCACCTTATTACCAATTGGTACTACTCCTAAGTTCCCTCAAATGCATTCATTTCTAGTTATATCATTCCTCATCTTGCCACCCATCCATCTCAACATCCTCATTTCAGCTACACATCCTATGAACATGTTGTTCTTTAATTGCCCAACATTTTGCCCCATAAATCATGGCTAGTCTTATAGCTATTTTATAAATTTTCCCTTTAAATTTGAGCAATACAAGACGATCACATAAAAACTCCAAAGGCACATCTCCAATTCTTCTTCCCAGCTTGAATTCTATGGGCAACATCCTTTTCAATCCCTCCACTATCATGAATTATTGGCCTAAGGTGTCGAAAGTGGTCATTTTAGGAAACATGAATAGCATGAAAAATGCGGCATTAAAGGCGCACCTTCATCTATAATACCCATAAAATGAAAGATGTGTCATGCCCTAGTTTGTCACCGTCATTATCTAAGCCTTATCCCAACTAATTGGAGTTAGCTAAATAATCCCTCTCCACATTCCACTCCATCAAGGGCCATAACTTCACCTAGGTCATAGGTCATCAAGTCTTTTCTTACTACCTCCACCCACATCCTTTTGGGTCTTTCCCTAGCCCTTTTAGAGTCTTCAACTTATACCAACTCATTTTGACCAGTGCAATTCTTGGTCTCCATTGCAGATGACCAAACCATCTGAGTCCACTTTCCCTCATCTTATTACCGATTGGTGCTATGCCCGATCCCTCGGATGCATTCATATTGAAAATTGTTGTATTGGAATATCATGTTCATGGATCCTAAGTCATATATTTCCCTCCCACATATACACATGCATAGATATATTTGTCATGGTGCAGTGTTTTGCTCAAATTACCTACATTTTGCCTAATCCAACATTTTCTATTTCATACATGGGAGGGGATGGGCTGCCTTTCAACTAACCAGATAGTTCATCTCATGGACCCATAATGGATGGAGACATGGACAAATGTAAATAGGGAAGAAAAAAAAAATCTCCAATACGAAACAATTCCAGACATCCAATCAGTGGGATTTTTCTGCCATTGCGTATTTGACTGTTGACTGCATTTTCTTTTTAACCATCCCCTCGCAGCTCAACTACTAGATGGCTAAAATTTTCCAATTACTAAGTTCTAGTCTAGTCTTTAGAGGAACATCACAACCTCTTTGCGGTGGGTCCCATTGGATGAACAATATGGATCACTATAAGGAGCCCCCCACATGTGTCTACCTCAAACAAAAACACTTGTAATCACGTCAATTACCGTATATGCCCTATGTATATGCTAACAATTTTCATATCATATTTATAAGAATAAAGGAAGCATGCAAAGCTGCACTAATTATCGTGAGACTAAAAACCATAAGCCATACCATGAAACTTTGGAAAAGAGTGATTCAGCAAAGACTATGGCATAAGAAGAATATATCAGAAAATTATTTTGGTTTCATGCCAAGAAGGTCTACTATTGAAGCTATTATCCCTACTTAGACAATTGATGGAGAAATACAGGGAGAGGAGAAAGGATCTCTACATGGTCTTTATTGACCTGGAGTAAGCTTACGATAGGCTCCCTAGAGAGTTAATAAGGATGGTGTTGGGAAAGAAAGGAGTTTCAAGAAGATATATTGACATGATTAAGGATATGAAGGAGTGGTAACAAATGTGAGGACCACTAATGAGAGATGAGTGAGTTCCCAATTATTGTAGGCTAGCACCAAGGATTGGTATTGAGCCCCTACCTTTTCTCATTGGTTATGAACGAGTTAACGAGGCATTTGCATGAAGAGATCCCATGATGCATGTTGTTTGCAGATGTAATGTTTTGATCAACGAGATGAGGTAGGCATAAAAGCAAAGCTAGATTTATGGAGGGATTAGAGGTGTACACGAGTCGAACCGAGTTGAGCTTGGCACAGCTCAACTCGGATCAGCCACTAGCTGACCCCAACTCGAACTAGGCTCGGCTCGGTCCTTGATCCTGACTAGCCAGCTCGACTCGGTTCGGTCAGCAGCTAGGGCCAGTTCGAGCCTGTGCGGCATTTTCACAAACACATAGAGTGAACTTTCAATTTCTTACTATATGTAAAACAGCAACAGCTGTTTACAGGTATTTCATCAAACAACTTGTAGGCAACATCAAAATCAAGCAAAAAGGGTATTTGTTTCATATACATACCTTTCTTGCGACCAACCAACATTTCGTTGAGTCACTTCATCAAATACTTGGTGAGCAACATCAATATCAAAGTAACCGAGTCACCGAGCTGGTTTGATCCGAGTTCGATTCGAGTCGAGTCAAGCTCGGGCAAGCTCAAACTCGGTTCAAAATTTTTTCGAGCTCAAAAAATCAGCTCGACTCGGCTCAAACTCAGTTTCGAATCGAGCTTTTTCGAGTCGAGCTAACCGAGCTAACTCGGTTGGTGAACAGCCCTAGGAGGGATGCTTTAGAATCTAAAGATTTAAAATTAGTCAAACTAAAAGCGAGTATATTGAGTACAATTTTATAAATATTAGGAGTTGAAAAGAGGAATTAATTAAGATTGTTGACCAAGAAGTTACCCAAAATAACCACTTTCAATACTTTGGGTCAATAATTCACAAGGATGGAGAGATTGAGAAGGATGTTGCCCATATAACTCAAGCTGGGTGGAAGAAATGGAGATGTGCCTCTGGAGTGTTACGTGATTGTTGTGTGCCATTCAAACTGAAAAGGAAATTTTATAGGATAGCTATAGGACCAGCCATGCTTTATAGGACAGAGTGTTGAGCAGTTAAGGAACAACACAATCGTAGGATGAGTGTAGCTGAAATTAGGATGTTGAGATGGATGAGTGGCAAGATGAGGAAGGATAGAATTAAAAATGTGTTGGTGGAGAAGAGAGATTTCTGGTGGATTTTTTCTATGGATTGATTTGATTCTCTGCAGTTATAGTTTTGCTAAAAAAGGTTGCTTCATTATCATTATAAATTATGGCTGTAATCTCCATTGTCACCATGAATAAGAATATCTCCCATCCTCTTCTCTCGTGCACGTAGGACGCTACACTGGCGGCCGAAGCACGTAAATCTGTGTGTATTTTGTTCTTGCTATATTATTTCTTCTTTGCTATATGGTATCAAAGCGGAAGATCTTGTGCAGTTGTGATCTAATTCATCATCAAGGAAGAAGGAAACGTGTTGTCTCCTTTTTTTCATTTTCTGCAGAATTTTTTTTGCATACTTTATCTCTCTGTTTTTGTTCTGATCCTTTCTCCTTTATCAATGGGTGAATCGGATGCAAATCCTGGTTGGAAGCTTTCATCAGTCCTCTTGAATGGTATTAACTATGTACCTTGGTCAAGGGCTGTAACCTTATCTCTTGGTGGCAAGAAAAAGTTGGGTTTCATCAATGGAACGAAAGTTTGTCCTGCATCTACTGATACAGGATATGAAGATTGGATCTCCACTGATCAACTTGTCAGATCTTGGATTCTTAATTCAATGGAACCTCATATTGCTGGAATTTTTACATTCTCTGAATCTGCAAAAGAGTTGTGGGATTCAATAGCAGATTTATATAGCAGTCAAAATAATGCCGCTCGCATTTTTGAACTTAAACTTGAGATTGCTAAAGCACAACAAGGCGAAAAAATGTTCAGCAAACATCTTGGGAATCTGAAAAGGATGTGGGACGAATTGAACATGTACCGCCCACATACTACTGATGTGAAAAATCTTCTGAAAAGAGATGAAGAAGATAAAATTTTCTCATTGCTCAGTAGCCTGAAGCCTGAATATGAAAATATCAGGAGTAATATTCTTATGGATGCTACGCTTCCTTCTTTTTCCAATGTTTGTGCTATTATTCAACGTGAAGAAACTCGGAAGAAGACTATGAATTCTGAGCAAAAATCTTCATCTGAGAATGTTGAATCGAATGCTCTTTTGGCTGAGAAAGAAGATAGAAGAAAACTTTCTGGTAGTGAAAAAGGAAAAAATACTTATCGAAATAAGGGCAGAAAAGAGCATTACCATTGTGATCATTGTGGTAAAAATGGGCTCACCAAGGATCGATGTTGGGAATTATATCCTCACCTCAAATTGAACATTGATAAGAATAAGAAGGATTATGTTGCAAAAGCCGATACATCGATCTCAATGAATCAGTTAAGTCATCTTCTTCAACAAATCAGTAAGTCCATGTCTTCTGAACAAGGTCATTCTGCCTCTACTCATGCTTCAGGTAATTTGCAAGCTTACCTCACTTCATCTTCCAAAATTAATTCTTGGATTATTGATTCTGGAGCCACTGATCATATGGCCAATAGTCCTTCATCTGTGCATAATTTTATTCCCAAGTCTGATAAGAATGATGTTTCCGTTGCTAATGGGATTACAGTTCCTGTATTAGGGAGTGGAAAAATTGATTTTTTTTTTCAAACAGTCCCACTTCTGATGCCCTTGTTGTTCCGTCTTTTCCAGTCCAACTCCTTTCTGTTGGGAAAATTACTAATTCTTTGAACTGTGATGCTATTTTCTCTCCTACTTCTGTCATCTTTCAGGATCGAGTGTCGAAGAAGACGATTGGTGAAGGAACTTATTCACATGGATTACACTTGCTAAATCTCACTGATAAGGCATGTTATACCAGCGGCCTGGTGGAAAGTCACATCTTACATAAACGACTTGGACATCCTTCCAATCATGTCTTGACGAGACTTTTTCCTTCTATTTCGATTGAATCTAGTGTGTGTGATGTCTGTCAATTTTCTAAACAAACTCGTTTACCATTCATTAGTTCTTTGTCTACGTCTGTTGAGTCTTTTGAACTGATTCATTCTGATTTATGGGGTCCTGCTCCAATTGATTCATATGATGGATATAAATATTTTGTGTTATTTATTGATGATCGATCTCGTGCTACATGGTTATACTTGCTAAAATCAAAAACTGAGGTGTTATCTGTTTTCAAAGATTTTCATAATATGGTGATTACTCAATTCAATGCCAAAGTTAAGGTTTTTAGGTCTGACAATGGTACAGAATATACCAAAGGACCTTTCTCTGAATATATTCGCAGCCAAGGTGTTATTCACCAAACTAGTTGTGTGGGAACACCACAACAAAATGGGGTGGCAGAGAGAAAAAACCGGCACATTTTAGAGACCGCAAGAGCTCTCATGTTTCAAATGAATGTCCCAAAAAGATATTAGTCCCATGGAGTTTTGACTGCAACATATTTGATTAATCGACTTCCTAGTCGAGTAATCAATTTTCAGTCACCATTGGAAGTCTTGAAGAATCGGAAGCCTGACATATCCCATTTACGGGTATTTAGTTGTGTCTGTTATGTGCACCAACAAGCTCTCCATCGTGATAAGTTGGATGCTCGATCAAATCGGTGTGTATTTTTTGGGTATTCTTCCACAAAGAAAGGGTACATATGTTACGACTTGGCATCTACAAAGATTTTTATTTCTCGTGACGTACGCTTTGTTGAATCTGAATCTTATTTCCAAGCACAAAGTGATTACAGGAATCGGTCCCAGGGGGAGTACTTGTATCATCTGGTACCGCTTCCAACAGTAACTGATGATGTCATTGCCCGAGTTATACGTCCAGAAAATGAAACAACTCCTACAGTTGAAACAACGGTATCTCAAATAGCAGCACCTCCAACTCAACGGAGATCCAGTAGAGAGACTCATCCTCCAGAAATAATGAAAGATTTTTTTACTTACCATGCTGTTTCTTATCCTATGCAGGCTTATTTGACATATGATAATGTTACTCAGTCTCATTCTGCTTTCTTGAGTGCAGTATCTAGTGATCAAGAACCAAAGACTTTTCGAGAAGCTAATTCCAATCCAATTTGGAAAAATGCTATGAAAGAAGAATTGCATGCACTTGATGAGAATAAAACATGGGACATTGTTAAATTGCCTCCAGGAAAGAAAACAGTTGGGTGTCATTGGATATATAAAATAAAATATAAGAGCGATGGAACAGTGGAACGACATAAGGCAAGACTGGTTGCTAAAGGATTTACTCAAACTTATGGAGAAGATTATAAAGAGACATTTGCACCCCGTTGCGAAGATGAACACATTTCGAGTTCTTATATCCTTGGCAGTTAATCAAGATTGGAAATTATTCCAAATGGATGTAAAAAATGCGTTCCTGCATGGTGACATAGAAGAAGAAATTTATATGAGCGTACCACCTGGTCATCCACAAGAATCTAGACTTGGTTTAGTGTTCAAACTAAAAAAGGCTATATATGGGCTTAAACAGTCACCACGAGCTTGGTATGCTAAGCTCAGTTCTGTCCTCATGATTAATGGCCTACAAAGGAGTGTTGCAGATCCTTCTCTATTTGTTAAAAAGGGTATTTCAGGTACTATTATTGTTCTGGTGTATGTTGATGATATAGTGGTGATAATCAAGATGAAATATCAAAGCTCAAGACTCTCTTACACAAGCAATTTGCTATCAAAGACTTGGGAGTTCTAAAATATTTTCTTGGATTAGAAATTGCCTACTCAAAAAAGGGCATATTTCTTAATCAACGAAAATATGTGTTGGACCTGTTACAAGAAACTGGAAAATTGGGAGCAAGACCGTCAGACACTCCTACTAACAGTGGCGGTAAGCTTGGTGATGATGGTGAATTATTTTCTGATATTGGTCAATTTCAAAGATTAGTTGGAAGACTAATTTATTTAACTATTACTCGGCCAGATATCTCATATGCAGTTAGTTTGGTCAGTAGATTTATGCATGCACCAAGAGTTAATCACATGAACGCTGTTAACAGAATCTTGCAGTATTTGAAGGGTTCTCCAGGAAGAGGTATATGGATGCATAAAAATGGACACAGTTCCATTACTGCTTATACTGATGCTAATTGGGTTGGGTGTCCAGTTGATCGAAGATCTACAACAGGGTATTGTACATTTGTTGGAGGTAACCTGGTAACATGGAAGAGTAAGAAACAGAATGTTGTTTCGCGATCAAGTGCAGAATCAGAATATCGAGTAATGGCTTCAACCACTAATGAAGTTATTTGGCTCCGGGCCTTATTGCAGGATTTGGGTTTTGGTTCATCCCGACCAACAAAAATGTTCTGTGACAATCAGGCTGCAATGCACATTGCTTCAAATCCAGTTTTTCATGAGCGAACTAAACATATTGAGGTGGATTGTCACTTCGTTCGAGAAAATGTACAAGCCAATGTTATTCGTCCTCTTTTTGTTCGTGGCGACCAACAATTAGCGGATATTTTCACTAAGGGACTACCTGCTGCCAAGTTTCAAGAGATATTGTCCAAGTTGGGCTCTATCAATATTTTCGCACCAACTTGAGGGGGAGTGTTGGTGGAGAAGAGAGATTTCTGGTGGATTTTTTCTATCTATGGATTGATTTGATTCTCTGCAGTTATAGTTTTGCTAAAAAAGGTTGCTCCATTATCATTATAAATTATGGCTGTAATCTCCATTGTCACCATGAATAAGAATATCTCCCATCCTCTTCTCCCGTGCACGTAGGATGCTACACTGGCAGCTGAAGCACGTAAATCTGTGTGTATTTTGTTCTTGCTATATTATTTCTTCTTTGCTATAAAATGAATGCACTCGAGGGAACTTAGGAGTAGCAATAATAGGTAATAAGATGGGGGAAAGAAGAATTAAATGGTTTGCTCATGTACAACAGAGTCTAAGAAAAGTGCCCGTTAGAAGGGAGTGAGTTGGTACAAGTTGAAGACTCTAAAAGAGCAAGAGGAAAGCAAAAGGATGTGGGTGGTCGTGGTAAGAAAAGACTTGATAACCTATGTTATAACTGAAGTTATGACCCTTGATAGAGTGGAATAGTGGAATGGGATTCATGTAGCCTACCCCAATTAGTTGGGATATGGCTTAGATGATGACGATGACGAATTTCAGTATCGTATGATTTATAGTGGACCCCAACAAAAATCAATGAACAAAAAATAGTAAAAATTAAAAAAATTTAAAGGAGAAAACATGGAGGAACGATCCAATGAAGAAACTGAGAAGCAGAGCGATAATCACCTAGTAAAAGGGCTAGTTAGAAGCAGCGAGAGAAGGAAAATTCACCTGAATAGATGAAAGATAAGTATGTCTCTTGACCGAAACAGCCAGTCTCTCATCCTTCAATACACTTTCGGACGTCAACAAGGCAGGTCTCGGTACTCTGAGAATAGGCTCTCCTTTTCTAAGATCACGGGCAGCGGCTAATCCTCGACTGGAAAGAAAAAAAAAAAAAAAATCCCCAAAAATAGAAAATAAGCAAAAACCCATTTGAATTTGTGAAGATTTTGAAGGTTTGGTGGGGTATTTTTTTTTCATTTTGGTCTTTGAAGATGATGATAAAGAAGACCCCGATGAAAGAAATGGTATTGAAAATTACCCTCCAGCGTCTGGGAATTGGGAAATGAAGAGGGATTGGCCAAGAGAAGCAGATGGAGAGGACTGAAGGAGGTGATTTGGGCAGTCTGAGATGCCTTGATTTGCAGCCCATTTCAGGAAATCTTCCATCTGCTTTCCTTCTCCTTCTAGTCTGTTCTCGTCTCTGCTCCGGGAAATGGACTCGGATTCGTTAGTGACCCCTCGAGTACCGAGTTTGATACTGATCGTACTGGAAAAGCTCTGTTGACCCACCATGATGAATGTATGTTATCCACGCCGTCGATTCATGTTGCCAGCTCAGTTAACGATATAAGCCCAAACATGAGGCAGATCTAAAGTTCAAGTGAACCACACCGCAAGAAGCAGACGGAAAGGGAAGCCACCGTTGAAACCTTCCAACGACACCGTGATATGCCAGCGGATTGGCTGGTGTACCACACAGCACTAGGTATGTGTCGTGCAAAGACGAGCACTGATGCTTAGAGCTGAGCATCGGACCAGTCGGATCGGATTGGGTCCAACTCGACCTGGTTCGAAATTTGCAAGGTCTGACCCGAACTCGATCCGATCCAGGACCGAGTTCGGGTTATTTAACTCGAACCGATCCGAACTCATGTTAGCCTGAATCAATCCAAGTCCGACTTGGTCAGAAAAACCAAGTCGGATCGGATTGAGTAAGATTCGGTTCGTTCATTTCTTTCAACGGTGTGGAAATCATTATTCTCAGTGTCTCCTATGGTGCGATGTATTTGATTATTGAATATATTTAAAATTTAGTATCAACCCCTAAAATGATCTGAAAAAACTGATGGACGGTGTGGATAAACCAAAAAATTCAAGATGGGCCCCACGTAGTTTACTCAGAGAGATAAAAGCATACCACTTCTTGAAAAAGTTTTACACCCACTACATAGCTTCTCGAAGAAGCTTTATAATTCTCAAGTACTACCTATCTATAGGCTATAGCTAGCCTGTAGCTAGCACCAGCTATATAGCTGCTCTAGGTACGTGTCGTGCGAAGACAGCGCTACGTTCCTCGAGCTCTGAGTTGTGAGAACAGTTCAAAGGAGATCAAAGTTACATGGGCCCCAGTGATGTATTTATTATATCTACACTGTTCATCTATTTTTAGAGATCATTTTAGAGCATTATCCAAAAAATGAATCATATCCAAAGATCATCTGGACCACACCAAAAGTAGAAGCGGAAATAATGATTTTCACCGTTAAACAATTCGTAGGGCCCACCATAACATTTATTTTCCATCCAATCCGTTCATAAGGTCACAAAGACCTGAATGAAGAGGAAAAACAAATTTCATATTGATCCAAAACTTCTCTGACCCCAAAAAGGGTTTCGATGGTAGATGTTCAATCCCCCACTGCCTTTTGCAGTGTGGTCTACTTGATTGTTAGATTTATCTTATTTTTCGTCTCAAGCCTTAAGATAAGCTCGTCAAATGGATGGACGGTTTGGATATAACACATACCTCTTGATCAAACCCACAGCATTTGATGCCGTGAATACAGAATGAAGTTTTGTAATTTTTTATTAAATTTATATATTTTGTTGTTGTTGAATAGTTGTCATGATAACTCCCATCAATTACTTTCCTTGGGGAACGGATTGGCTACTCCCCCTGCCATGGCTGGTGGTCCGTGCTCCGTGGGCCCACCATGCTGTATGTGTTTCATCAATTCCGTTTATCCATTTTAAAAGATAATATTATGTGTTAATCCAAAAAATGAGAGGAATCTAAATCTCAGGTGGACCACACCACATGAAAACAATAACGATTGGATATCCACCATTAAAATCCTCCTAAGGCCCACTATACTATTTATTTGACATCTAATCTGTTGGTTAGGTCATACAGTCCCAGATGAAGAGAAAAAACAAGATAAGCTTGATCCAAAACTTTTATGGCCCCCAAAATATTTTTAATGGTTGACCCTCGTTCAACACTGTTTCGTGTAATGTGGTCCACTTGAGATTTTGATATAACTCATTTTTGGACTCATATTGTAAAATGATCTGTAAAAATAGATGGAAAGCATGGATGAAACACATACATCATGGTGGGGCCCACATAGCACCAACCACCAGCCATTGGCCAGTGCCAGCGGGAGTAGCCAATCCATTTCCCTTGCCTTACATATCAAGCAACTTTCACCTCCCTCTCTCTCTCTCTCCCTTATCAAGCAACCTTCACCTCTATATCTCTCTCTCTGCAACTCTCGTAAAACCAATGTGAGATCTTAAAAACCCATCCGAGTTCTTATCAACTTCCCCCTTTTCCATTTTCATCTATTGCTTCGACAAGAAAACAAATGTGTTTGATTTGGGGGATTTATTCAATGATAACAAAGAAAGAGTGAGAGAACATTAATCACATTTATTCTGAGTTCATTTACATCCTCGGATTCCCTTGATTCTGAAAACAAAGTACAAAGCCCATTGAAAATTTTGGCAGCATCCCGACGCCTGTTTCAGTCATCTCCTAATACTTAGGAGGAGTGTTAAATTGATCTCTTCCACTGATTTCTCCCCTTGAATCTTGAACAAAAGATATCTATAGACTTCACCATTTCAGCAGCATGTCCGCTCCTTTACTTCACAAACTGCAGGGCAGTCTGGTTGCGCGAACCTGCGCAACGGATATCGGTTTCGCGGACCCGCGCAACCGACCAGAGCTTCTTCTCCTACCTTCAATCTTCCTCCTTGCTTTGCTTCCTCTCCAAAATCTTCAATCCGCTCAAATGAAGGAGGGGAGGGGATATTTATAGGCCCTCGCATGTGTGGTACCTCGATTTTGGTGTCGTGGGACCCACCTTGCATCAATCTTAACCGTTCAAGGAAATCTTCTCCTGAAACCAGCTGCGCAGACCTGCGCAACTGATCTTTCGGTTGAGCAGTCCTGCATAACTGATATTGGTTGCGCGGTCCCACGCAAACCACCTTCCACTATTTCGGATCCTTCTCAGAGAACAAATCTTGTAAGTCAGTTGATCGATCCTGTGCAACGGACATTGGTTGCGCGGACCCGCATAAACCCCCCTTAAGTTATTTCATTCTTCTTATTTTTCAATTTTCTTTCTATCTCTTAATCTTCTATTGCTTCAATCCTTTCTTCATCACCATTTTTTATGCCTCAACAGATACTCCCTCGATCTTTCTTTGATTGATTCCTGAAATCAAATGGAGGATCGATCTTCTTCTGGCCGAAGAACTTGAATGAACTGCTACTGAAGGATGACTGGATGATCATACTTGTATGAAAGACTGGATAATCATACTTGACTCAAAAGATTGAATGATAGCGTTCGATCAGAGGACTGGAATGCTCACGCTCAAATGGAGGATTTAAATGCTCACGTTCGAATGAAATATTTGAACAATTGGACTTGAACGGAAGATTGGATGATTGCGTTTTGAACAGAAGACTTGATGATCGCGCTTGAACGGAAGATTTGAATGATTGTACTCGAACGAAAGACTTGATGATGTCGCTCGAACGGAAGACTTGAATGATTGTGCTCGAACGGAAGACTTCAATGATTGTGCTCGAACGGAAGACTTGAATGATTGTACTCGAACGGAAGACTTGAATGCCCCCAGCCAGTAGTGTCGAGCAGATGTTTCACTAAAGAGGATAATACTCTCTTTTCATCGAAACACGTCTCTACAACAGTTGTGACTACTTCATTTTTGAGCAATTTAATCAGAGAACTATCTATCAACACCGTTGCTGCTACAATGATCTCTTTGATCAACTCCAGCGACTCTTTCCTACAATTCAGTGTCTAGAGAGTTGTTCTTTAATGCTGATTCTGCCGCAACAACTTTTTCTACTGTTTCCTTTATTCATGATCTACATAGCCCAAGCTTTTGAATGATAGTCTTTCCTGCCAAATTAGTTGGAATTAGTATCTCAAGACATTATAAATTTCAATTTAGCTTCATAAAGCGTTGATAATTATTTAAATATATTGAAAGCTTCTTCTCTCTTTTAGGCTGATCGTGATATTCGTTCTGTCATTGTGCTTTGCATTATATCTTTTGCTTATTAAATCGCGCTTTTGGAGATATCATTTCTAGCTCCAAATGTTCAATTGTTGAGTCTTTTTGCTGAGTCGTTTCTAGCTTGTGCTCCTTAATATTTCTTCATAGACTTTTCCTTGGATCTTTGCTGATTCTGAAAAATAGACGAGATTTCTTTTCAATTTCCATTTAGTAACTTTCCAAAGGTCATAGAAATTACTGATGATGATTCCGTTTGTTCTTTGTCTCCATCAGATCTGATACTTGGAGACTTGCGATATCATTGTTAGGATAGTGAGAAGTTACGATATCAGCATATGAATTTCTCCACCGTATATAAGAGATTATCAGAAAGACCAAGGCATAGATTACTTTAGAGAAATATATCATGCCCCCTTTCCAGGTCAATCTTTCCATAGAGATTTCTTCAGAAGATAGTATTTCCAAAGTGAGACCTGCTGATGCCCTTGAAGAATGGATAATCTTTGCTGCTCCTTTAATGAATCCAAGGAATATATCTGAATCTTTAGATTGTCCGGAAGAGAATGATAATTCTTCGCTTAGTTTATTCTCTACCGCCTTTGAGAATATTGTGCGATAATATTCCTTTATCATCACGACAGCAGAAGACAAAAAGACTTTACAGCTCTTGTCAACAGAACAAATATATTGCAATTGAAGACTAATAGTTGATCTCGAAGATTTGAACTTTTGAGTAGATAATTGCCAATATCTTGAAGGCATTTACTGTTGCTGTAATTTGAACCTGATTCAAAAGAAACGCATTTTTTCATAATTGTAATCAATATTTGAGATTTTCATCAGGCAATTGTATATTTAAGCTTATCTAAAGTGAAATGTATCTGCAGCATTTTGAATGTTATACTTAGTTTATACTTTTTGAGCAGTGGTGCTAGTGTACTTTGACTGATCATACTTTAATTGGACAAGACTGAACTTGTCCTGACTTGACTGGACTTGATTGAACTGGACTTGACACTGGGCTCAAGGAGCAAGATAGTTTACCGCCGATTTCAGGATGGCCAATTTCGGGCTTTTTAAATTGTTGAAGCTTTGTAGGTCTGATGCGTAGTTGGCCATGTAGGCTTGGCTAGGCAGCCTTAAATGATCATTTTCTGGGCTCAAGGAGCAATTATAGTTTACCGCCGATTTCAGGCTGGCCAATTTCGGGGTTTTTAAATTGTTGAAGCTTTGTAGGTCTTATGCATAGTTGGCCATGTAGGCTTAGCTAGGCTGCCTTAAATGATGATTTGTCATTGCTGTCGTAAAATTTGTGTGGTTGACCATGTAGGTTTATTCCACTGCTTATTTCATTACCATGAATGGTGAATCCATAACTAATATTTCGCCACTGTTGATAATGTTTTGAGAATCAATAATTGATATTTCGCCGCTGCTGATAATGTTCTGAGAATCAATTTTTTGGTGATGATAACATTTTTGATAAGCGATTGATGATGACAGCAATAGTTACTAATTTTGGCGATTGGCTTTTCATTTGGCGATTGTCATTGGTGCTTCGCATTTGGCGATGACTTGATATGCTTGAAAGCCTGCATTTTATTCATATACAAAAGAAATACATTCTATGGTAAGAAATATATTTCATAGTTCTTACTCACCTGTCTTGCCCCCTTTTGATTTTGGAAGTATTAGACCGATACATTTCGAAATCAAAATAGCGGTCATTTCCTGAACTGGCAGGTATTGCAATGCATATCTGTAAGTGCTATAGTTTATATCCCTGTATGTTGTCAAATTTGTGGTGCCAAAATCACTGTTATATAACTTGCATAAGTGAAGCTCTCTCAAAGATCAACATTCATGAACAACCAAAGCTCACAACAAGTAAAGCTCATAAGTACAAAGATCAACCTTGTCTGTAAGAACTGCTCACAAGACATGACTCAAGAATGCAAGACTTCAAGAAGAGTACAAGGCAGTTCGTAAAGAACTCAAGACACTTTCAAGATTGAGCTACATCAAGATTTCAAAATTGAACTACATCAAGACTTCAAGGCTTAAACTTCAAGGTCACTTGTTCCTAATGTTTCAAAGTCCTTACTTCATGTTTGAGGTTTGACTGACCTTAGGTTGACCTTAGGAATAGGTCACTTTGGATACATAAGTCGGATGTTTATTTTACATGAGTTTGGTCTGTTTTTCGACTAGTCTAGGCCTTCTTTGACTAGTCCTAGCTTTGCTTCGACCAGTCTAAGAAATTCCTGGATCAGTTGTGAGTTTGTTACAAAATTCGGATATTTTCTGTTAGGCTTCGACTAGTCCAGGAATCTGTTCGACCAGTCAAAAGAACAGTGTCGACTGCATCTTCGACCAGTCGAAAGTCTTCGACTCAAAGTCCAGCGATGATATTCTGGTTCTTCGACCAATCGAAGGAGACCTTCGACTAGTCGAAGGTGACCTACGACCAGTCGAAAGAGACCTTCGACCAGTCGTAGAACGGTCAAAGCTTATCGCGCCTGATTTTTCAAATATTTGTCATTACTTTGACTAGTCGAAGAGCTCCCTAGACCAATCGAAGACGTGATCTGCTCACCTATAAATAGAGCACGAATCTCAGAAGAATTCACAGAATTAATTAATCCATTCAAGTCAATCTTCGTCGAACTTCGGAGAGATAATTCTGTGCTCCATCTAAGCTAAGCGTGCTTATTTAATATTCTCTTTCTTTAGCTTTATTTAATTGATTTTGTTTCTGCTATTCCAATCTAATTTGATAAGAGGAATTGTTATTCCCTTTCTTTGGATTCAAAATCAATTAAGGCAAGCCCTATTTGGTTTAATTTAAAATCTATTAGAACTAGAACTATTGTAATTGAGTACTGGACATTGAACTTGAACATTCAATCATCTACTCTGACTTGGTTCTACCGGGCTGCTACAACGAAGGAGATAATCAGGTATTTTACATTTAATTGTAAATTCCTTTCTGTTTTGATTTCTTTTAAGATTTGCCAGAAAAATCTTGTTGTATTGGTTATCTGAGGAGAGCCAGGAAAACTCAGAAGTGGGGTTTTTTAATTGTGTAAGCCCACAGACAAAGACACAATTGTAAAGGTTTTGGGTGAACCTTTGAAAACCTATTTTGTTAGTGAACGCTAATATCCCCTGTGTAAGGATATTAGGAGTGGAGTAGCATTCTGTGTGGCTGTTATTTAACAGTTGGTGAACACACAGGCGAACCACTATAATCCCTTGTGTTGTGGTTGAATGATTTATACTTCTAATCTTTAATTATTCATTTGTGGGATGTATGTATGGTGGTGAATGTTGTAATCATTTGATTCAAGCATTGTGGGAATTTTGTAATAGTTTAGAATTTATTTTCTGCTATTCCTTTATCAGCTTGATATTCAATTTCCTTTAAACATTGTTCCAGCAAGTTTGCCCTGCCATTTTTATGGTGTATGGCTATCCCTAGAACAATACATTTGTGATTACAATTTATTTCAGTTCAGTTTGTGTTTATTTTTGTATTCCTCTTTGGTTTGAGATTTGATACAAAGATCTTTCTAGAAATAAGGTTGTCTTACCATAAACTCTGGTTTTTAGTGTAAGGTTGTCCTTAGAACAACATTTGTATCAACCTCTCAAGATCTGAATTTTGAGATTGTTTTACTTTCCTGCATTGTGATTTATTTTGGCTATCATATTTTTTTTAATTCCGCTGTTATAAGTTTTATTTGGCATTGTCCTATTCACCCCCCTCTAGGACATATAGTTAGGCCTTTTCAAGTGGTATCAGAGCCTAATAGCTCTTTTTAATTCTTGGATTTAATTCCTGAGTTAACGATTTAAGCTATTTAAGATGTCAAATTTTGATAGCCTTTCAGTAACTAGGCCTCCACCCTTTTATGGCTCCAACTATGCTTATTGGAAAGCCAGAATGAGGATCTTCCTCAAATCAACGGATGAGAGGGTGTGGCAAGCCACAGTGACTGAATGGAAACCTCCCATTATGTAAGTTACTGGGTTGACGGTTCAAAATCTATGAAAGTCACACCATATTACCAATGGACCACACTTCAGAAAAGTGAGAGTAGTGCAAATGCTAAAGCACTAAATGCAATCACTTGCGCACTATCACCGGATGAGTTCAAAAGAATCATTTCCTGTGATACTGCAAAGCAAGCTTGGGATATATTAGAAATGACACACGAGGGTACTACAATTGTAAAAAAATCTAAAGTCCAACTCCTCACAACTAGATTTGAAGAAATTCATATGGAGGAAAATGAAATGTTTATGGACTTTTACACTAGATTGAATGACATTGTAAACTCAATGTGGGGTCTTGGCGATAAAATCCCAGAAAGTAAAGTGTGTGCAAAAATATTACGCTCACTTCCTGAACGGTTCAATTCTAAAGTAACCGCGATCCAGGAACTTCGTGATACGGATAATATGAGGGTAGAAGAACTAGTTGGTTCTCTATAAATCTACGAGTTAAACTTTAAAGCTCCTAAAGGTAAATCTATCGCTCTAAAATCTTCTAAATATAATTCAGAAGAAAATTCTGATTCAGAAGATGATATGACTCTTTTAGCTAAGAAATTTTACAAGATTTTCAAAAGCAAGAAAATGGTTGATTTTCAAAAATCAAATGACAAAAAGAAGTTTAGACCCAAATCTCGAAAATCTTTGAAAGATAGTCAATGTTACAACTGTCAAGAATATGGGCATTTAACAAATAGATGTCCTAAAAAGGACAAACCCAAGAAGAAGGGTATGTTGGCTACATGGGATGAATCATCTGATTCTGAAGCTTCTTCTGAATCAGAAGATTCTGAAACTGAGTCGGGCAATGAAGTTAAAGCTCTTATGACTCTAGCCAAATTCACATTTTCAGATAATGACTCAACAAGTGAAGAAAATCTGAGTAGTGAATGTGAAAATGAAGATGATCTTCAAGACACTTACAATGCCCTATATAAGGAAAGTTGTAAAATTGCTGTCAAACTTAAACTTCAAAAAGAAAAGTTTTCTAAACTCAAAGAATGTTTTGAATCACTTGTCTTAGAAAAATCACAAATTTCAGATTGTTTTGAAAAATCAAAATGCGATTTGGAATTCAAAAACTCCCTAATTATTGATTTGAAATCTGAAATTGAGAAAATCAAAACTGAAGTATCTTCTCTTCTGAGTCTAAAGGACACATGGAAATATGCCCAAGGTGATCCAAAGTTAGAAAATTTTTTATCCGGATCAAGAAAATGTGGCGACCTATCCGGGTTGGGCTATGATAAAAATTTATCTCCTAAACAAAAGTATACTCCTCCTATGTTTGTTAAAGGAGAGTCCTCAAACTCAAAAGGGAAAAGTACTTATCAAGGTTTTTCTAGAAATTCAAAAAATTTTCAAAAATCTAGAAGCAGCCATGTCAACTTTAATCAGAAACGAAATCCACTAGCTGAAAAGATAGTTGATTTACTCAAGGAGCTCTTAAAATCTAACTCTATAGGTCATTCTTACAACTATAAACAAAAGAAGACCAACTATGTTCCTAAACCCAAAACAGTTATGAAATGGGTTCCTAAAGTTGCCTGCTTGGTTGCTCACACTGCTTTCAAAGCAACAAGTCATTCAAAGTGGTACCTAGACAGTGGATGCTCCAGGCATATGACAGGTGACAAAGCTTTATTCACGGATCTGAAAGATATGACTGATGGTTCAGTCACATTTGGTGATGGTAGCAACTGCAAGATTATACGCCAAGGTACGGTTCAACTTTTTAATCTTCCTGTGTTTAAAAACGTTTTATATGTTGAAGGCTTAAAACATAACTTGCTTAGTATATCTCAAATATGTGATAATAACCATAATATTCGATTTTCTAATCAAAGATGTGAGATACTAAACAATAAGGGTTCTGTAATATTAACTGGACGTAGAACGTCTGAAAATTGCTATATTATTAGCGAATCCAGCTCATCTAATCAAACATATTACATGGTCCATACAGACGAGACTGATTTATGGCACAAACGTCTTGGACATGTACATTATCGAAATTTATATAAATTGAGCAAACGAGAACTTATAAAAGGTTTACCCAAACTTCAAAAATTAGATAAAATATGTGGTGAGTGTCAGATAGGCAAACAAACAAGGAACTCACACAAAAAGGTGAATTCAAATACCACATCAAGACCACTCGAACTCCTCCACATGGATCTGATAGGATCTACCAGAACAGAAAGTCGTGGTGGGAAAAAGTATATCCTGGTAATAGTTAATGACTTTACCAGATTCATCTGGGTAGTCTTCTTAAGGAATAAATCTAAAACCCTTGAAGAAGTAAGAAAAGTTCTCAAAAGGATTCAAACTGAAAAATCTTCTCAAATTAGTAAGATTCGTAGTGATCATGGATCTGAATTTGAGAATAGCAGTTTTGAGAAGTTCTGTACCGACCAAGGAATATTACATGAATTCTCTACTCCCAAAACTCCACAACAAAATGGAATTGTAGAAAGAAAGAATAGGGTGCTTCAAGAAATGGCTAATGTCATGTTGAATAGCATGAAACTCTCTAAAAATCTTTGGGCTGAAACAGTCAACACAGCTTGCTATATTATTAACTGAGTCTACACTAGCAAAGATAATAATAAAACGGCTTACAAATTGTGGTTCAATAAAAAGCCTACTGTCAAATACTGTCAAGTTTTTGGCAGCAAGTGCTTATTTTACGTGATCGTGAAAATTTGGAAAAATTCGATACGAAGAGTGATGAAGGGATTTTTCCAGGATATTCCTTAAACAGTCGAGCTTATAGGGTTCTGAACAAAAGAACTGGTGTGATTCAAGAGTCCATCAATGTTGTCATTGATGATCACTTAAACACGCCAATCCCTAATTCAGATAATGATGAAGCTCTAATCATTGATAAACCCGATACTTCATCGAATCAGACTGATTCTGAGTTGAGGACTGTTAAAGATCATCCAACCACACAAATTCTTGGAAACCCTCTCACCGGTGTTAGCACCCGTAGACAACTTGAGGATATATGTAATTATGTATATTTTACATCCCAAATAGAACCATCTAACGTAAAAGAAGCTCTTGCTGATGAGAACTGGATTGTTGCGATGCAAAAAGAACTCAACCAATTCGTAAGAAATGATGTTTGGTATCTCGTACCAAGACCTAAAGATAAACACATCATTAGAACAAAATGGATTTTCAAAAATAAGTCTGACGAGTGTGAAAATATAATTAGAAACAAGGCTAGACTAGTGGTACAAGGTTATACTCAAATTGAAGGAATTGATTTTGATGAAACTTTTGCACCAGTAGCACGTCTTGAATCTATCAAACTATTTATATCCATTGCATGTTTTAGAAAGATAAAAATCTATCAAATGGATGTGAAAAGTGATTTTCTAAATGGCGATTTACATGAAGAAGTCTATGTTGAACAGCTAATGGGTTTTGAAGATCCCAAAAATACTGATCATGTGTATCGGCTTAAAAAGGCACTTTATGGATTAAAACAAGCACCTAGGGCATGGTATGAGAAACTAACAAAATTTCTTTTAAGTCATAATTTTCAAATGGGATCTGTTAATAAAACTCTATTCGTTAAAAAACATAATGATCATATCTTAATGGTACAGATTTATGTTGATGATATTATTTATGGATCAACTTGTACTGACTTGACTACTGAGTTTACAGATTTGATGAAATCACAGTTCGAAATGAGCATGGTTAGAGAATTAACTTATTTCCTTGGATTGCAAGTAAAGTAACAACCTGAAGGAATATTCATTTCTCAATCTAAGTATGCTATGAATCTAATCAAGAGATTTGGATTTGAGAATGACAAGAATTTCGATACTCCTATGAGTACTACCCTGAAACTCTCAAAAGACTCTAATGGTAAAAATGTTGACTCAAAACTTTATCAGAGTATGATTGGTAGTTTGTTATATTTAACTGCTAGTAGACCTGATATTTCTCTAAGTGTTGGTATTTGCGCAAGATATCAATCTGATCCAAAAGAATCTCATTTGATTGTTGTCAAACAGATTATTAGATATGTCGCAAGTACTGTAAATCTCGGTCTCTGGTATCCTCATGTGACTAGTGTCCAATTAGCTGGATACTCGGATGCTCACTGGGCTGGTAATCTAGATGATAGAAAATCAACCAGTGGTGGTTGTTTTTACATTGGAAATTGTCTAGTTTCCTAGTTTAGTAAGAAACAAAATTCTATATCATTTTCAACAGCTGAAGCTGAGTATATCGCAGCTGGTAATGCATGTACACAGCTTATTTGGATGCAACGAATGCTAAGTGATTATAGAATTAAACAGGATTCTATGTTATTACATTATGATAATTCCAGTGCGATAAATATTTAAAAAAATCCTATTCAGCATTCTCGTACTAAGCACATTGACATTAGATTGCATTATATTCGGGAATTAGTAGAAGAAAAAGTTATATCTCTAGAATATATTCCTACCGAAGATCAACGAGCTGACATTTTCACAAAACCTCTCGATAAAAGCAGGTTCAAAAAGATGAAATTTGATATTGGCATGTGTATTTTAAAATGATTATTTATGCCTACTTGTATCATAGTGTATATATTTGCTAGGTTGAATTCCAATTTTTGAATAATTTGCAAGAAATATGAATTTTTGGACATTCTTCGACCAGTCATGAGTATACTCGACCAGTCGAACTTCGACCGGTCGTAGATATCCACGACCAGTCGTAGATCTCGGGAATCACTTAAAATTTGGGGATTTTGCTTTCTTCCTCATTCCATTTTTCCTCTCTAAGGAGCCGAGCTTCGACTTGCCGAACCCATTGTTCATGTTCTTCAAGGTTAGTGTTCCAATTACATTTTTCTTGCAGATTTGTGTCTAGATTATTTACTTTTCTAGCTTGAAGCTTTCTATTTTGGATTTCATTGAGATTTGGAGTTTGGATTTTGAAAAATCTGTTTTGAGTAAACCCACTTCTCAATCCTTTGCAACTTCTTATTTCCTTGATATCTTTGTTGTAAATGGCTTCTAGAGGTAGAAAAACTACTTCCCATGGTCCTTCTTCTTCCTCCAGATTGACCATTATCTCTAAGCGTCATCTTCTTGTTCCCAATGAAGATCCATCTTATGTTAGGGACATTAGATTACGTAATGTTATTGTTGAACATCCTGTTGATGTAAATCATATTGCACCTTTTGACATCCTTCCTATGCTTGAAGCTGTAGGTTGGGTTAACTTATTACATTGGGGTGGGCTAGCATACCAGTCCATTGCCCAATCCATGTTTGCATGTATTAGTACTTTCTCACAGGATAATTTAACTTTTAAAATATCTACTAGAGAAGGGCCTTTTGATATTGATCGTCATTTAATTTCAGCCCTTATGGACATTCCTGTGAATGATGAGGGTATTCCTATCCATAACCTAACTGATAAATCCTCAATTTCTGAAAAACGCATACTCACTAGAGATTTGTGCAACATGGATGTTCAATAGACACGAAAAGGGAATGCGCTTCCCGCAAGGTATTTGTTACCCAAGTACAGAATTCTCCACAAAATCTTTGTGTTTAATCTGTATCCTCGTTCGGGTAATAAAACTGACTTGACCTCGTTTATGGTTCGTGTTATCCATGCTATTTCCAGTGGTACTCAGATTTATTTACCATCCTTAATCTGTCATTTCATTCTTCAGTTTAGACTCCATCCTGGTCATATTGCATTCCTTTTGCCTATTTAATAACTGTATTGGCTACACATATGTTAGTTGATATGCCGGTTGATGAGGCACCTATCCATCATCTAATTTTCAACAATACTAATATCAATAAGATGAAGCTGGAATTACTTCCTGAACAAGGTGGTGGTGGTGGTGGTCATGAAGAAGCTGGTGATGACATTAATATGGATGACATTTTTGAGGAACTGGATTCTGACTCAACAAATGATCCAGATTTTGAACCATCTGATGTTGATGCTCGTCTGAGTGCATTAGAGGATAAAGTTGAGAATATAAATGTAAAGATGGAAAACATGTCTGTTGCTCATGATTTACAATTCAAATACATGCGCAAATATCTTAGGCGATTGAACAAAGGCATGCACCAACTTGATCCCTCTATTCCTGCTCCGTCATCTGGTTCTGGTTCTGATTAGTTTATATGGGATTTTTGGTCTGTAATAACTTTATAACTTAGCACTTGGTTGACTGATTTTGAGTTGGATACTATCTTTGTTTTATGCTGGATATTTATTTTATGTAAAACTATGCTTAGTATCTCTATCTCTGGTTTTTGCTATAATCTCATAACTCCTTATATTTACTCTCATATATCCCTTTATTTAGTTCTCCTTTATTATTGTTTCCTTAGTAATATTGTGACAAAAAGGGGGAGAATGGTTTGTTCTTAATGATGTGATTGTGAGAGGAGTAGCATTGGTTATGTTACTCAGGGGGAGTATGTTTGAACTGGTTGAATGTTGATTATTGAATATTGATTTGCAAGTAAGCCAGTTGATATTAACTGGTTCATGATTCTTTAACCAGTTGTTGTTTTACTTTATGTTTATCTTGGTTATGTATTTTGTCACTAATTTGACAAAGGGAGAGATTGTAAGTGTTATAGTTTATATCCCTGTATGTTGTCAAATTTGTGGTGCCAAAATCGCTGTTATATAACTTGCATAAGTGAAGCTCTCTCAAAGAAGCTCTCTCAAAGATCAGCATTCATGAACAACCAAAGCTTACAACAAGCAAAGCTCACAAGTACAAAGATCAACCTTGTCTGTAAGAACTGCTCACAAGACATGACTCAAGAATGCAAGACTTCAAGAAGAGTACAAGGCAGTTCATAAAAAACTCAAGACACTTTCAAGATTGAGCTACATTAAGATTTCAAGATTGAACTACATCAAGACTTCAAGGTCACTTGTTCCTAATGTTTCAAAGTCCTTATTTCATGTTTGAGGTGTGACTGACCTTAGGTTGACCTTAGGAATAGGTCACTTTGGATACATAAGTCGGATGTTTATTTTGCATGAGTTTGGTCTGTTTTTCGACTAGTCCTAGGCCTTCTTTGACTAGTCCTAGCTTTGCTTCGACCAGTCTAAGAAATTCCTCGATCAGTCGTGAGTTTGTTACAAAATTCGGATATTTTCTGTTAGGCTTCGACTAGTCCAGGAATCTATTCGACCAGTCGAAGGAACAGTGTCGACTGCATCTTCAACCAGTTGAAAGTCTTCGACTCAAAGTCCAGCGATGATATTCTGGTTCTTCGACCAGTCGAAGGAGACCTACAACCAGTCGAAGGAGACCTTCGACCAGTCGTAGAACAGTCAAAGCTTATCGCGCCTGATTTTTCAAATATCTGTTATTACTTCGACTAGTCGAAGAGCTCCCTAGACCAGTCGAAGACGCGATCTGCTCACCTATAAATAGAGCACGAATCTCAGAAGAATTCACGGAATTAATTAATCCATTCAAGTCAATCTTCGTCGAACTTCTTAGAGATAATTCTGTGCTCCATCTAAGCTAAGTGTGCTTATTTAATATTCTCTTTCTTTAGCTTTATTTAATTGATTTTGTTTCTGCTATTCCAATCTAATTTGATAAGAGGAATTGTTATTCCCTTTCTTTGGAATCAAAATCAATTAAGGCAAGCCCTATTTGGTTTAATTTAAAATCTATTAAAACGAGAACCATTGTAATTGAGTACTGGATATTGAACTTGGACATTCAATCATCTACTCTGACTTGGTTCTACCGGGTTACTGCAACGAAGGAGATAATCAGGTATTTTACATTTAATTGTAAATTCCTTTCTGTTTTGGTTTCTTTCAAGATTTGCCAGAAAAATCTTGTTGTATTGGTTATCTGAGGAGAGCTAGGAAAACTCAGAAGTGGGGTTTTTTAATTGTGTAAGCCCACAGACAAAGACACAATTGTAAAGGTTTTGAGTGAACCTGTGAAAGCCTATGTTGTTAGTGAACGCTAATATCCCCTGTGTGAGGATATTAGGAGTGGAGTAGCATTCTGTGGCTGTTGTTTAACAGTTGGTGAACACACAGGCGAACCACTATAATCCCTTGTGTTGTGGTTGAATGATTTATACTTCTAATCTTTAATTATTCAATTGTGGGATGTATGTATGGTGGTGAATGTTGTAATCATTTGATTCAAGCATTGTGGGAATTTTGTAATAGTTTAGAATTTATTTTCTGCTATTCTTTTATCAGCTTGATATTCAATTTCCTTTAAAGATTGTTCCAGCAAAGTTGCCCTGCCATTTTTATGGTGTATGGCTATCCCTAGAACAATACATTTGTGATTACAATTTATTTCAGTTCAGTTTGTGTTTATTTGTGTATTAATTCCTCTTTGGTTTGAGATTTAATACAAAGATCTTTCTAGAAATAAGGTTGTCCTACCATAAACTCTGGTTTTTGGTGTAAGGTTGTCCTTAGAACAACATTTGTATCAACCTCTCAAGATCTAAATTTTGAGGTTGTTTTACTTTCCTGCACTGTGATTTATTTTGGCTATCATATTCTTTTTAATTCCGCTGTTATAAGTTTTATTTGACATTGTCCTATTCACCCCCCTCTAGGACATATAGCTAGGCCTTTTCAATATCTGCAACGAATGTGCTTTTTATCATGGCTTTATATCTTTTGTCTCACTTGCTTCTTTTCTTTTGAGTATTTAAGCCATGACAGCTTGATCTTGTCAGTTACTAAAGGTTCATCATACGAAGCTGTAACGCCCTGAAATTTGGGGGTCGAGTATGAACTCAACACCCGAGTTCCAACGCATCACTTATGCAACATACACAATGCTGGTTAAATGTTGTCTGAGTTAGTGAAATAAACATGAATGAGATCAAACCAAAACAGTAATTCATACTCCAGTTCAATTGTATGAAAGAAAGCGGAAGACTGAAATTTTATATTCAAGTATGTAAAATAACCAAAATTTTCTGAACACCAGAGTATGAGTACTAGCTGAGCACCAATATACATGTATTGTTTTTAAGTCAAAACCCAAAATACACTCCTCAAAAGAGGCCCCGAGAATTCCGCGATGCAGCCGGCCTAAGCGTAGCCGTCAGAGTACTGCATGAAGGAGAACTCCTCCTGGTCCTCATCAACGTCGGGCTCTGGCTCCTGAACCAAGGCGCCCTCTATACCTGCGACAGAGTCTGGTTGGTGTGTACAACACCATCCCGTAACGTGGGAGTGAGTAGCTAACTCAGTGGAACAATAAAGCATAAGTTAACATGTTATCAAATCAACCAAGCAGTAATGATAAAGCAGTACAAATCAAGCATTTCTAACTACTCTTGTTAAGTGCAAAATGACATGACATGATGCTGTATGCCCTTGCCAAACCACCCTCAAGCGACATCATCTTACGTTCGCGAATGCTAACTCCCTCAGTGCGCCACATCTACAAAGCACATGCGGTGCGATGATGCTCATGATTACCAAGTTTTTATTAGTCCATTTCAATCAGCAGTATTGGGAAACTAAGGTACCTCTCTTGTATCATTCCCAACATGATCCATTCTAGGGTCGTCAATCCCAGTTATTCTCATACGATATTATAGTTTGAGAAGCTTAGTGAAGGCATCGCAAAGGGCTCATCACCCGTCAGCGCGGATACAGATCTCACCGTATGTGGCTCAATTGCTGGCCGTCAGCTCGAGTACAGGTCTCACCGTACTCGGCTCAATCACTAGCCGTCAGCTCAAGTACATGTCTCACCGTACTCGGCTCAACTCACACTCTAGTTGCTGTGAAAGACTCGCGGCCAATCACAGACCCTTGGAGTGTACTCGATGATACCACGGAGGACTCGTCACCCGTCAGCACGAGCACAGATCTCACCGTACTCGGCTCTCACCGAAGTATCGACAGCTCGAATACAGTGTCCCATACCACCGTATTCGGCTCACGAGTTAGTTGCGCAATGGTCACTACGGGGAGGCACATAGCCCCAGCGTAGGCCGACAGCTCAACCACGGTGTCCCATACCACCATGCCCGGCTCATGCGACTTAGCGGATCTAGGTACCATGGTTAAACGGGAATCGCCACTGGTAAGTTTGGTACCCTAAGTTCAAGCAGTAGCGACCAAACAGGGTGAACACAATGACACTCCGGTTTAGTTGGCGAGCCTGACTAGCTCGAGCGCACCACAAGTTGAGCGATATGGAGCGCAAAAGCACTCCGCGTGGCCAACCACTATCGCCAACCGAAGTACGACTCGGGTTCGCCGGACACGTCCTTTGTGGCGACATGAATCTCAGCCACAATCACAAGTCTGGTACCGAGTGTTTGGACTATATACATAGTCTCAAACCCAAACAGTTTTCATCGTTAGCATGTGAGGTAAAGCATGATAAACAAGCAACACAAGCATGTTAGTAGGCATGTTATAAAGCATGAAGTAAAACATGAAGTCAAGCATGTTGCAAAGCTTGTTGTAAGGCATGTGATAAAGCACTATCCCCATAGGGATACAATTGTGTGCACAATACAATTAAGTGGTTGCGGTGAACCACCGCATGGAGGGGATCCTACATGTCTCTAAGGGAGTCGGAAAACCCATATCAGCGCCTATCTAAGGCACTAGTACATACAAATGTACACATACATGCACTTACACAAACACTTAAAATACACTTTTCCAACATACATGACGTATGTTAGGCAAGTTCGTGTTTGGGCTGTCCCTTCGCCTCGAGAGTATTTTTCCCGTGTATATCATAATCATACATCAAATAATCATCACAATTACATTTCCAAAATCCGCACGTATGCGGAATTTCTGGAATACACAATTTCCACATATATGACATTTACACATGAACATGTATTTTTGCGATCCCTTTCGCCAAACTAGCATTTTATCCACACATGATATAATCAAACATTTAATAAACATGTTAAACATTTTCTCAACAAAAATACGTATACGGTATTTCTACGTATATCAAGAGTATGTAAAATTCCATATTCTTTATCGCTAATCGAAACAGGAAACGGAAAGCACTTTGTACATGTGCATTTGCATGCAGATCATGAATCTATCATTTTCTGACATTGAAAGCGTTGAAAACCGTAACTTATACGCTTAAAGTCCTCACCTCAGCCCTTGGAATTTCAACGAATCAGCAAGGGTGTTGGAGCTTCCGTATACGGGAGTTTCCTAGCCTAAAGAGCGCATTCGATTAGTCTTTCCATAACCTATCACTAATCAAGCTCAAATCAGACCTAGGGTTAGGGTTTCTTACCTTCAAATGGGGTGAAAACCGCCGGGAAATCCTCTGGAATAGGGCGGTGTAGGCCGTGGGAGGAGTGGAAGCAGCAGGAGGAAGATCGGCCTCGATCTCCAAAACTTTCTCTCTCTTTTCTCTCTTTCTCTCTAAGGGTTTGGACCCAAATTCGTATGGCTGTGAGAGGGGCTGTTCTAAGCCCCTTTTATAGCCTAGAACATGTCCAAAATAGACTCAGGTTCAAGGGTGGCTGCATATATAGGCAGTTCGCCACTTTCCAAGCTCAAAAGGGGTGTTCTGGTAGCCCTCTTTGAGCCAAACGTCAGACTTAAGCTCACCCTCTGTGGATCTACGTGGGATTACGTTTTCGGCTCGATCGGATTCCCAGATCGCACGTGGCGGACCACTTTCAGTTCAACGGTCAGTGGGCCACGATCAGAAATTCTGAGTACATGTAAATGTTCCTGAAATTTTTCTTAATCCGAGGGTGTAATTTGGTCTGATTCCGACGGTCAGGTTGCTTAATACTGACGCGCAACCGAAAGGTGCCAGATCACTATTCCAGATATTTTCATTTGGATGGGAATAGTGTTTTTCACACTCCCTCGCTCCGGAGTGAAAACAATGGCCGTGGGACATCGGAATCATCTGATTTTTGAGATGATTGTCAAGCCCAGTGGGGCGGTCCTGGTTCCTTAGCTTCGTGTTAATCGGACTCCCGATGTGCGATCTAGACCTCATACGAAGTTTCGTTTCAGTCCCGAGAGCAGACGGGTAATGAGTTTGGCTCTAGACTTTAGGGTAACCTAGAGTCACCAATTCTGCAAGTTTTGGGTCTTGCAGATCGTATTTAAAGCGATCCCAACGGATTTCATGACTAACCGAGTTTAGTACTTAGTTAACTTTGTTAAATTTCTAAAGGATTTAATCCTATGTGATTTCTGGTCGAGGTGGTACTCGGCCCAATGTACGGAAATTTTCAGGTCGTTACAGAAGCATGTTATCGTCTTTTAACGTGGATGCCCCAGAATTTTCTTTATCGAGTTTCTGTCATTTTTCTCCAATTTTCTCTTTTTGTCATGCTCTTTCCATAGCAATTTCTCCCTTATCGATCATCGTCTGTAACTTTTTCCTGAGGGAATTACAATTTTTCGTATGATGTCCAAATTTACGGTGATAATGGCAATAATCCATTCCTCCTGTATTTTTTATTTCTTTGAGGTGTCTTAGCCGAGATAATTCAATACGCTTCATAGCCAACAATTGATTCAGCATAGGAAGTATATCTTTTCTTGAGAATGCATATTTCATATGATCTTTATTTTGCCTGGACCTTTTATATGTCATTATAACCGCACGACCATTTCTTTTTTCTTCATCACTATCTCTTTCAACATTCTGATAATCTTCTTTAGTTTCTTCTTTCTGAGTTATGTGGGCTGATTTTGACTGAAAAGTAGACACTCTTCCCATCATCTTTTCAAGAGCATAAGCCTTTGTAGCAAAATTACGAAAAGTTCTCCAATCTTTACTAATCAAGTGGCATGCCAGTTCTAGTCTCATGCTTTCTAAACATAGTTCCACTTGTTCTGATTCCCGAAGAAGATGTTGACATGATGTTGCCAAGTCCTTCCATCGACTGATGAATTCTTCAACTGATTCATTTTCTTCTTGGCGAATAGAGGCCAGTTCGATCAAACTAACTTCTCTGTCCAAAGAGAAAAAGTTTGACATAAAAGCATCCTGCATCTGTTCCCAGGTATGATTAGATCTTGGGATTAAACCTGAATACCATCTGAAAGCTCTTCCTGTCAGAGAAGATCCGAATAATCGCAGACAAAATTGAGGAATTCTCGAGAAATTTCTCATCTTTGCTATGAAATGCATCATATGCTCTTCTGGTGATCCGTTCCCATTGAATTTCTGAAAGTTCGGGTGTTTGTAATCGGCGGGAAATGGCATGTCTTCTATTTCACAAGGATATGGTATCTGATATTGAAAATTTTGATTCTGACCTTGTCTCTATTCTAAATGAATGACTTCAATGACCATCTGTCGGATTTCTTCCTGCATTATATTCTGAGTAATATTAGGCTTTGATTCTTGAAATCTAACCAATTGCGGTTGTGGCCTTTCTTCTTGTGGTTCAAGGTTATTCACAACAGTCACTGTCAAAATTTTAAGGACTTCTTCAGCCGCATGTTTATCTAGCGAAAATTGATCAGGCTGATTAATATCTGTCAACGGGCTTTTTGTTTCTTTATACTTTAATTGTCTTGATATTGAAGGAGAAAACGAGCGTTGCGCTGCTGACGCCGTTAAAGAAGATGAACTATCATTTGATTTGAAACCAGCGTACCGTTGCTTTGAAGGATTAGCTGACTCAAATTGTAGCATTCTTAACGCATGAATTTGCTTGAAATCTTTTACAGGAGGTGCTGTGAGTGAACATTTACTAGTTACGGTCGCCTTCCCTTCATTTTTCTGAACTCGTAATGATTCTGTGGAAAATGTCTTTACGATTATAGTTGACGATATTGGAAGACCTTTTGGAGTGACAGGCCTTTCTGTTTTTCTCGAATGAGATAATTGTATGACCGAAGCAAGACTGTGTCTCACGACACTTCACATAGTCGACCCAGTACTTGGCGAGATGATGCTTCTTGCGGGAGTAGATCGAACTTTTCATCTTTTGGATGTTACTATCCTCCATCCTTCTTCATCTTGTTGAGCTAGTGGCGAAACGTAGATTGTTCCGTCCATTGCACGAAATTCACTGCTCTTGATCCCAGCAGATTTTGCTTTCTCTGACGCTTTCTACTTACCTGTAGACAAAAATATAAAATTGCAATTAGGCTTCTAAGTGATAATCATTCTATCTCAGAGATGAAGGGGAGGATGTTCCCACTGAAAGTCGCCATCTTGGCGTCTATACAAACGCCAAAAAGTGATAAATGTTCCCTAAATATTTTCTAAGTTACCATTGGAAAAGGATCCTCAGCAGAGTCACCATTTTGTTTCGACAAGAAAACAAATGCGTTTGATTTGGGGGATTTATTCAATGATAACAAAGAAAGAATGAGAGAACATTGATCACATTTATTCTGAGTTCATTTACATCCTCGGATTCCCTTAATTCTGAAAACAAAGTATAAAGCCCATTGGAAATTTCGGCAGCATTCCGACGCCTGTTTCAGTCATCTCCTAATACTTAGGAGGAATGTTGAATTGATCTCTTCTACGGATTTCTCCCCTTGAAGCTTAAATAAAAGAAATCTATAGACTTAGCCATTTTAGCAGCATGTCCGCTCCTTTACTTCACAGACTGCAGGGCAGTCTGGTTGCGCGGACCCGAGCAACAGATATCGGTTGTGCGGACCCGTGCAATCGACCGGAGCTTCTTCTCCTACCTTCAATCTTCCTCCTTGCTTTGCTTCCTCTCCGAAATCTTCAATCTGCCCAAATGAAGGAGGGGAGGGGTATTTATAGGCCCTCGCACGTGTGGTACCTTGATTTCGGTGTCATGGGACCCACATTGCATCAGTCTTAACCGTTCAAGAAAATTTTCTCCTGAAACCAACTGCACAGACCTGCGCAACTGATCTTTCGGTTACGCGGTCCTGCGCAACTGACATTAGTTGCGTAGTCCCACACAAACCACCTTCCACTATTTCGGATCCTTCTCAGAGAACAAATCCTGTAAGTCAGTTGATCGATCCTGCGCAACGGACATTGGTTGCACGGACTCAGGTAAACCCCCCTTAAGCTATTTCATTCTTCTTCTTTTCCAAATTTCTTTCTATCTATTAATCTTCTCTTGCTTCAATCCTTTGTTCATCACCATTTTTTATGCTTCAACATCTATATTTCTTATTGCTAAAAAATTATAAAAATTTCATTCCCTTTCTAATACCCAGTACTAATATCTGTTTTTCTATCTCAAATGATATAATACTAATCTCTCTCTGTCTTTCTATCTCAAATGACATGTTCTTTCGTTTATATATAAAATAAAATAAAATACATACCATGTAGTGCCCGGATCGGATTGGTTCAGATCGGATCGGATCCAAACTGATCGGATTGCAGATCGAGTCGGTTCCGAACAGGACATATCCGGTTCGACCCAAAAATATTTCGAATCTGGATGGGGCTACCCGATCCTGACTGATCGTGACTGTCGGTTCTGTTCGAACCGAGTCGGATCGGGTCGGATCCACCGGTTTAGGTCTAAAATGCCCAGCTCTACTGACACTCCTCGAGCTCCGAGTTGTACGAACGGTTCAAGACGCGGATTGCGTACTACCCCCTCCCGTCCCTAGCTCCGAACGGGAAGTTTTGTGGGTGGGCCCACCATGATGTATCTATACATCCGAACCATTTATCCCTTTTCTCTTATTATTTTAAGACATCAAAACAAAAGTGAGGCAGATCCAACGATCAAATGGACCACACCACAGATGACTCTTGCATTTAATGCAACTGACATTTAATGCTGTGTATTTTAATGCAACCAAGCTTATTATTTGGTGTGGTCCACTTGATCGTTGGATCTGCCTATTTTTGTGTTGATGCCTTAAAATAATCTTTTCGGATGTACAGATACATCACGGTGGGCCCGCCCACAAACTTGCCTGTTCGGAGCTAAGGAAGGGCGGGGTAGTACTCAATCCGCGTCCAACGGTTCAAAGGGGAAGCGGATTGGCTGGTGTACCTCACACCAGCTATATAGGTGTTGTATTTAAGTTAGCAAGTTCCATAGGTGTGATCATGAGGTATGTGTTATATCCAAGCCGTTCATCCATTTGGTGAGCTCGTCTTAAGGCTTGAGACAAAAAATAAGACAGATTTAACAATCAAGTGGACACCACTACAAACACCAGTGGGGGATTGAATGTCTACCATTGAAACCCTTTTTAGGGTCACAGAAGTTTTGGATCAATATGAAATTTGTTTTTCCTCTTCATTCAGGTCTTTGTGACCTTATTAATAGAATGGATGTAAAATAAACATTATGGTGGACCCTACAAAATTTTTAATGGTGAAAATCATTATCTCTACTGCTATTTATGGTGTGGTCTAGGTGATCTTTGGATATGATTAATTTTTTTGGATAATCCTCTAAAATGATCTCTAAAAATAGATTAATGGTGTAGATATAATAAACACATCACTGTAAGGCCATGTAACTTTGATCTCCTTTGAACTATTCGTACAACTCAGAGCTCGAGGAGCAGCGGTGGTCGTCTTTGCACCACACGTACCTATGGCAATTATATAGCTGATGTGTGGTACACCAGCCAATCCTTCCGTTCAAAGGATATCAAAGTTACATGCCCCATAGTGAAATATTTATCAAATCTACACCATTCATCTATTTTGGGAGATCATTTTAGAGCATTATCCATGAAATGAATCACATCCAAAGATCATCTGGACCACACTGCAAATAGCAATGGAGATAATGATTTTCACCGTTAAACAATTCGTAGGGCCCACCATAATGTTTATTTTCCATCCCATCTGTTCATAACGGCACAAAGACTTGAATGAAGAGGAAAAACAAATTTCATATTGATCCAAAACCTCTGTGACCCCAGACGTTTAGTCCCCCACTACTTTTTGTAGTGTGGTCTACTTGATACTTAGATTTATCTTAATTTTTGTCTCAAACCTTAAGACGAGCTCACCAAATGAATGGACAGTTTGGATATAACACATACCTCATGATCAGACCCACGGAACTTGCTGACATCAATACAACAACTATATTGCGAGGTACACCAGCCAATCTGCTTCCCCATGATATTTATACTGATATTTATATAGAAGCGGATTAGTTGGTGTACCACACACCAGCAATATAGCTCATGTATTGACATGAGAAAGTTATGTTAGTCCATCACGAGGTATGTGTTATATCCAAACCATTCATCCATTTGGTGAGCTCTTATTAAGGAATGAGCTAAAAAATAAGACAGATTTAATGATCAACTGGACCACACTGCAAAAAAGAATGGGGGATTGAACATCTACCATTAAAACCCTTTTTGGGTCACAAAAGTTTCAGATCAATATGAAAATTGTTTCTCCTCTTTATCCATATATTTGTGACCTTATTAACAGATTGGATGGAAAATAAACGTTATGGTGGGCCCTACAAAATTTTTAAAGATGAAAATAATTATCGTCATTGCTATTTTTGGTGTGGTCCATTTGAGCTTTAGATATTATTCATTTTTTGTTTAATGCTCTAAATTTATCTCGAAAAATGGATGAACGGTGTGGATATAATAAATACATCATTGTGGGGCCATGTAACTTTGATTCCTTTGAATGGTTCGTACAACTCCGAGCTTGACGAGTGTCGGCGCTCGTCTTTGCACGACACGTATCTACACCAGCTATATAGCTGGTGTGTAGTACACCAGCCAATTCGCTTCTTATTTATGCACCATCCAACGTGCTTGTAAAGTGAGATAAACATGAATGAAGAGGAAACATAAAAATTAGGTAGATCCAAAACTTGTGTGGCTGACTAAAGTTTTCATGAGCAGGCATTCAATGCCCATTGCTTCTTGTGGTTATGGTTGTACGTCCAGCAGAGTCGAGTGGACGTGGGCTAAGCTTGGCTTGATTGGCCCATGCTCTCCTTGAGTTCAAGCTCAAGCTCAAGCTCGGCCTTGAGCATACCATTAGAGCTTGACTTGTTTTCCAAACTTTTCGAGTCGAGCTTGTGGATTGAGTCGAGGCGAGCTCACATTGAGTTCAGTTGAGCTTGCTCCCAACCCAACCAAACACCCAACTCACACTCGACCCAACCTGCACCCAACTCAACCCAGCCACCTGACCCAACTAACCCCAACCCACACCTGACCCAACTCCCAAATCAAATATTCAATTAATAATAATAATAATATTATTATTAGATAGTGTAACGTCCCGGATTTTTGCCAACTTGGAGTTAGACGTCCTTGGGCAATGGGTCTATCATAACACCTTATCGACTTCTCAAAACTCAATCTCAAAGTCTCAAATCCCCTTTCCAACCCATCTCCTTCAAAAATCTCACCTTTCACCACCTTATTCTTCAAATTTTTCTAAGTACTTTCTCATTAGACATTAATCCTAAAGTCTAAATGATGAAGAACAATACTTAAACTAAAATTTAATATAAATAGTAAATATATAAATAAAATAGTCTTTTGACCATTAACCTTATGAAATCTCACAAAATAAATAAGTTATTTAGATATATCAGCTTCTCCTACCCCAAAATCATATATTGCATGTCGAATAACTCATTATGGTTTGCAAAATACACCCGTTTCAAAAATATTGGGTGGCAGGCACCACAGAGGGGCATGGCGCCACTGCTCGAGCGGTGGCGCGTGAAAAGGCCAAGCTATATGTCCTAGAGGGGGGGTGAATAGGACTATGCCAATTTAAAATAAAAATCAGTGGAAATAAAATAAACCAATAGCCTTACAACTTGAATCAATTCACAAAGCTAAATTTAAATCACCTTGATAAATAGATATCGAGAGATTGATGCAAATTCAGTTCTAAGGACAACCTTACACCATAATCAACAAGGGCTTATGGTAGGACAACCTTATTTCTAGAACCTCTTTTGGATCAAGGACTCAATATTAATATAAGTAAATGAAATAGCAAGGAATTGAATTTAAATGCAGAAGTGAGATCTAAATTATTACAACAATCCCCACACTTGCTTGAAATGTAAGTAGTTACAACATTCACATCCACTTGTACATTCCACAAGATCGAATGATAAAAGATATGAAAATTAAGCAAGCATTCAAACCACAAGTCAAAGAGTTATAGTGGTTCGCTTGTGTGTACACCAACTGTTTTCCAACAGCCACACAAAAAGCTACTCCACTCCTAATATCCTCACACAGGGGATATTAGCGTTCACTAACAAATAGGTTTTCACAGGTTCACCAAAAACCTTTACAATTGTGTCTTTTTCTCTTGGGCTTACACAATCCAAAAACCCCTCTTTTCTGAGTTTTCTGGTTTTCCTCAGACAACCAATACAATGAGATTTTTCTGGCTTAACCTCAAACAAAACCAAAAGTAAATGAATTTTACAGAATTGTAAAATACCTGGATTTCTCCTTTTTCGTAGCAGCCCGGTAGAACCAATCGGAGTAGATGATTTGAATGTTAAAGTTCAATTTCCAATACTCACATTCATAAGGTTCTAAGTTCTAATTGATTTTAGATTTAACTCGTTGGGCGTAGCTAAATTTGATTTTGATTCCAAGAAGAAGGAATAAGATAATTCCTCTTTTCAAATAAGATTGGAATATAGAAACAAAATCAAATTAAATAAGCTAGCAAAAAGGAATATTAAATAAGCACAATCTAGCTTAAAATAAACACAAACTTATCTCAGAGTGATCACTTGAAAATTTCTTGAATTGAATAGCGTTGAAGTTATGAAAACTCTGAATTTTGTGTTCAATTTATAGAAGCAGAAATCGCTCCTACGACTGGTCTTAGAAACCTACGACTGGTCGTAGCTCTAACAGATTTTTGAAAAAATAAGCGCGATCTTTAAAAAGTCGTTCTACGACTGGTCGTGAGTACCCTACGACTGGTCGTGGGTCACCTACGACTGGTCGTAGATTCCTACGACTGGTCGTAGGACCAGTGATTTCGTTGCTGGACTTTAAGTCGTAGCTCCACGACTGGTCGTGGACGAGTCGAAGCCACACCTATGACCGGTCGAAGGACCTCCAGGACTGGTCGTGGGCGTACCAAAAATTTCGAAAAATCTTCAACTACTTAGGACTGGTCGTGGAATTTCTTGGACTAGTCGAACCAATGCTAGGACTGGTCGAACAAGAGCTAGGACTGGTCGTAGAATAGACCAAGCTTGTGTAAAATAAATATTTGATTTATGTATCCAAAGTGACCTACTTAAAGGGTCAACCTAAGGTCATTCAAACCTGAACCATGTCGTATGGACATTGAACTTCAACCATTCAACGAATGTAGATATTTTGAACCATATCAGGCTTGAAATCTTTGAGCTTGTTTTGAACCATATCATTCTTGAGATCTTGAAATTGTTGTAGCTTTAAACTTGAGATCTTCATCAACATAAAACTACTTCATGCGTTGTTTCTTCAGACTTGAACTTCAACATTGTAGCTTCGTGAAGACTTCAACAAGTAGCTTGCTTCTTCAGACTTGAACATGTAGCTTGCTTCTTGAGGCTTCAATATGTAGCTTTTTGAGGCTTCAACATGTAGCTTCTTGTGATGTCTTGAATTCCAATAAATGATCATACAAGTACAGAACACCGATAGATGTTTTGGCATACAAAATTTGACAACCAAAGGAGCATGAGATCATAACACTTACAGCGCGCCGTCCGGCTCTCCAGTGGACAACCGGCGCGCCGACGGTGCATCGAAATTTGGTGGACCCTCACTGCAGTTTTGTACAGTTTTCGACCGACTTCAAAAATTGATTTCTCCATTAATATAACTCCGATTTAGGTGATTCAAAAGCCAGATTGAAGCTTGATCAGTCTAGTTTCATATAAAAATAAGTAAAAACAAAATAAAAATTTTAATATAGTTGAATCTATGTTGATGTGACAACTATCCAAAAATTATTAGTTCAGACAGCTGCTACTTCAGAATTTTTAGAATTTTTCTAGAACACGAAATCTAATGAAATTTGATGGAGAGAAAGTAGACTTGATGATGAACTACTAAAACAATAATTAAAATAATATACTAATTAAAAGTGCTAAAAAAGGACATAAAACTACCCTAAGACCTTATTCTATCGTAAATAGGGCGAAATTTAGTTCAGTACTATACTAAATAATTGGTGGATTTAACCCGAACCACCATTTTCACAAATGGCAAGACCTAAAATCATTAATACCATTGACTCAATGTCCCTTAAAAACCTAGGAAAAATTCCAAAAGCCTCTTGCTCTTAGGAGTACATTGAAACTTCGTATCAAACTTAGATCACACGTCGAAAATTCGATTACCGCAAAACTATAAGGTTATGACCGCCTTATTGGGCTTGACAACCAACGTAAAAATCGAGCCCAGATAGTATCCAGAAATGCACAACTTGAGTCCTAAGCAAAGTGTATGAGAAATGCAAATATCTTTAGAAAATGACCTAGAACTTAAGTGAATTAGACCGTTCGCTTGCGAGAGAAATTGAAGACTTCTGACCGTCAGTTTCTGACAAAACTTCACCCATGGATCAGGAAAATTTTTCCGCACATATCCGTATACTTGTGGCCCTGATTAAGTGACAACGACCGTTGATCTGATACAGGTCCGTCACGGTTGATCGGCCTATCCAAACGCACTGAAATCACATCCTGGCCTAGATCCATGGTCAGGGAACTTGCTCCATGACGTATGTGAATGATAGACCCCCAGATGTGCCCCATTCGTCAGAAACAGTTGCCCTTTATCTATAACCCAAGTATACCATGGCCCTGAGGCCATTTACACCACTTCTGAGCCTATATAAGGCCCTTAAATCACCCCATTCCTATCCCATACGAATTTTCTCTAACCCTAGGAGAGAGAAGAGAGAAAGGAAGAGAAAAGAGTAGGGAGTGAAGGAAGATCCTTGGAGTTTGCTGCAGTGATTCTTTCCTGCTACTCCACGCTTTGAATTGTCTTTACATCTAACTACACGAACCATTTCAACAACGATTTGGGTAAGAAATTCTAACCCTAATCTTGGTTGGGAACTCCGAATGGGATTGTCAATGAAATAGCTGACCTATTTCATCGTATAGGTGTCGTCGTTCCGTTTTCAAGAACGTTGTGTTAAAACTGAGTCCAAATTGGGTATTCCGACGAAAGGTACAGATTATAAATGTTTAGGTTATGGTTTTCAAGGCTTTCAATGTCAGCTAATGATTTATGTCTGACTTGATTGCTGCCACATGCTCTTAAATACGATGTTTTCCATATATTATACATGTATGAACTATGTTGGACAAATATGCATTCTATGTGTTTGTTGAAATGTTTGAATGAACTTGTAATTATGATTTGTGCTTACCATGACTATTAATCTAGAATTCATACTTGTTGTGTGTATGACAAATCTCTTTGTGAAAGGATTTGCCCTAATATATGCCGTAACTAATTTAGTCTATGTATGTAGTAATGTGTAGTTTAAGTGTTTGATAAAATGTCTAAATGAGAAATTATTTGTGAATTGTACTGATTAAGGGTATTGAGATAGGATTCTCAACTACCTTGTCCATATTTATGATTTCCCTCATGTAATCTAAATTTCTAATGCATGATTTATGGATGGAATGCATATGTATAATAACATGTTTAATGTGTTTGATAAAATGCTCAAATGAGAATTATATTTGAATTGTTGTTAAATGTTGTTATAATCATCATATGTGACTACCTACTGCATTTGAGTATAATTGGAACTACTACATAGTCCAGGCAATCGGTAACGGTTCCTAATTGAGTGGCCGAACTAATCTCGCCACATTTGATATGTTCGATGAATCCGAGCCGTACGACGATTGTCACAGTGGTTAGGCCACGTGGAGTGCTTATGCGTTCCATGTCGATTAATTTAGCGTGCGCTCGTACCAATCGAACTTGTCAAATAACCCGATTGACCTATTGTGTGTTTACCATGTATGGACACTACTGCTTGAATCTAAGGTACCACTTACCAATGTAAAAGTCCGTTTCAACCTTAGTACCACGATTCGCTAAGACTCATGAGCCGGGCATGGTGGTATGGGACACCGTGGTCGAGCTGGGGTGACGAGCCTCCCCGTAGTGTCCAGCGAGCAACCTAAACTCGTGAGTAGAATACGGTGGTGTGGGACACTGTATTCCAGCTGTCGGTCTACGTTCAGGTGACGAGTCTCCCATAGCGACCTCGAGTATAATCAATTGAACTTGCCTATCCACTGCATTCATTAGGGGTGATGCCCTAAAACTTGCCTATCGTTTGTGATTAACTAGGATTGATGACCCTAGATGGATCCCCGTTTGAGTTAATGATATAAAGGGAGGTATCTTAGCTTCCCGAATCTGCTGTATGAATACAGCTAATTAATTACTTGGCTAACACGACCATGCACGACATTGCATGTGCTTTAGTGAGGAAGCGCACGTTTAGGGAGTTTGTCATGCGCGATCGTTAGATGAAGTCGCTGAGAGAGTGTAGGCGAGGGCATGCATCATTACCGCATATCATCCCTGCATTAATAAGAGTAGTTTGAAATGTTTGTTTATTGCTTTATCATTACTGCTTGACTGAACTGATAACATGTTAACCTTTGCCTTATAGTACCACTGAGTTGGCCACTCATTCCCACCCTGGGACGGTGTTTTAAAACACCACCTAGACTCTGGTTTAGATGCAGGTGATGGCGAAGTTTATGCGACGGAGCAGGGCCTCATGGACGAGGAGGAAGAATTCTCCTACGTTTAACCCTTAGGCGGGTCTATATAGACCTCGTGCTGATTCGACGGGATTACAGGGACTTATGGATTAGTTGAACACTTTACATTTTGATATTTTGTCTATTTTGAAATAATACATGTATATATTCAGCCCGGTTATATACTCATACTCTGGAGTTTTTGAAATACTTTCATATTTAGATACTTGTGTTTCAGACTTCTGTTGCTTAATTACATCATCTCTGGAGTATGATATGCTATTTTAGTATAATCTCACTCATGTTTAATGCATTGATATAGACGACATCTAAACATCATTATCCATGTTGCATAAGTGATGCATTGGATCTCGGGAGTAAAGCTTTGCTTGACCCTCGAAATTCAGGGCATTATAGATAGAGTTATATAGGTACCTTGTTGTTGATGTTGAGAGAGAGAGAGAGAGAACTCAGTCGAGTGGCCGAGTGAAGAGAGAGAGATTGTGGAGCTCGGGCACAAGGGAGAGAGATAGAGGAGCTCGGGCGCGACGGGTTAGGTAAGGAAGAGAAATGGTAAGAAATGGACGAAGGGCGAGTCGAGCAGAGCTCGAGCTTCGAGCCAAGTCAAGTTCGAGTTGAGTCGAGTCAAGATCCACTATGATCGAACTCGACTCATTTTCAGATCAAGTTGGGTCAATGAAGCTTGGCTCACCTCAAGTTGTCATTTAAGCCAAGCTAGATCGAGGCAAGCCGAGCGAGCTTTTCAGGCTAGCTTGGCTCGTGTACAGCCATACCCGTGGTGTGGTTCACTTGAGCTTTGGATTTACGTAATTTTAAAATGATTCAATAAAATGAGATGCCAAAATCAGACGGATAAAAACATATACAAGCGGGGTGAGAGCTTTGAGTAGTACAAGCTTGATACTGGAGGGGTCACTATGGAATCCTAGTTCCCTCCAAATTACTTGGGTACTCACTGAGACTAAGATTTCAGGGTGACCCCTCCATTATGCTGAAAAGTTATGTGGGCATGTGATGTATGATTTATGTGTTTTTATCCTTGACATGCATTATATAGGGTATGAGCCTAAAAATGAGGCAATCTAAATCTCATGTGGATCACACCATAGGAAACAACGCCCACCATTAAAAATTTATTAAAGCCCACCATAATGTTGTTTAACTTGAAATTAGGTTATTGATGTGTGTAGGTGTGTTAGAGCCTGATGTGGTTCGATCAGACTGAACGCCTTTGAACCTATATGTTGAGGTATAACAAGAGACCGAAAAACTAGTGCCACCTATAATAAAGACTAGGCAATTTGTAAAAGAGAGAACTTGTCCTTCTAATGAGTTTTTTTAATTTATAAAAAAACCTTTAAATTGAAATTAAGGACTTTTTCTCACTGTGATAGCAATAACTGTTCAATTAACAATTCAAAATGAGAATAATCAAAATAAGAAGAAATTATATTTATCAAAATTAAAAACTTATAAATTAAAGAGAAATCCTCAATGATCCAATGACTATGGCGTAGATGGCAAGGGAATTACCCTAACAATCGGTCCAACATAACAATATAGATGGGTAAGATTACACTACTCCTAAACTAAAGTCAGTCTAACATAAGAACATGGGAAAATTAGATTACACTACACCTTAGCTAAAGTTGGTCCAGCATAAGGGCGTTGACATACTAGATTACACTAAAGGCCAAGCTATAATTCAAACTAGGATAGGCAATGTTGCACTGTAGAGTAGTGTTGGGTTGGGTTGGTAAGGGCCCGAAGCTCGTTAATCTTTCTTGTATTTATAGAATTTCTAAACGGTTATTAGAGAAAGATCGTTGTAGCTACTCGTAACACCTGGGTCAAGTGGCAATGGATCTTAGGGAGTCCACCAGCGGACCCGCCTGAGGATCCTACTAAGCTAGTCGCAAAGGAGTTAAAAACACAAAATCCTGAAAACCAACATCAAGTAATGTCGTGAGGGCATTTTTCACAAGTCATGAAATGGTGCTAACACGGACATAGTTGAACCTAGTTATAACCGAGGACCGAAGCAAATCCTGAAAGTTTACCCAACCCGAAAATGCTCGGATAAAACTGAATAGAGGCTAGATAGGAAACTGTAAGTCCGTCAAACTCGAAAATATAGGGAATCGTCTATCTTATTGGGCTAGGCACCCATCGCGGACAGAAAATCATGATAGAACCCAAAACTGCTCAACTTGGACCAGAGATCGGGTGCTTGAGATATGTGAATCCCTTAGGTTAGAACTGGAAATTTTAGTAAGAAGGGTGTAACACCCCGTACTTTTCAGTACTTAGGTGTTACCATGAAAATCTAAATCAGTTTACACGTGTGTGGAAACACACAGAGCTTTCCTTACACATCAACATCCAGTGATCCTCAATTCATCCATCTCAACCGTCTAATACAACATTCATTCGTATAACAAGCCATCCATCTGATTGATTTTCAAAATAGTCCATCATAGCTCCAGAGACGTCTATTTTAAGATCTCAGTCACTTTTATAAATGGATGAAACCATCCATTAGGTTCCCAATTTCCCGTAGGGTGACCCACCACTTAGTTTCGATAGTCGGGACATTGAATTTTTAAATCTAACCATTAATTTAAAATGAACTGTCTCCCACTTACAAACTAAAATAATCTATTTATTTTTTTATCCAAGCTCTATGGGTGCTAAGTGAATGAATGAATGGGCATGACCCACAACAACAATTTAGAGAAAAATAAAATAAGATAATGGTAATATATATAAATGATAGTAATAATATTGTAATAATAATATTCAACATTCTAAATGTATATTAGGTCATCTATTCCCTAACTCAACCATTGATTCTCAACTAAGTGGTCCCTAGGACCATTTTAACCACTGATATTCAAATTCAGAATGATCCAACCATTAGATCGACGGAAATCCACCATTAGAACTAGAAATTTAAGAGTATGGCCCACTTAAGATTTAGGTCAGCCCCATTCTTGAGCTCATGGCCTTATATAGGTCAATGAATCGAATAAACGAAGTGGATTTCATCTAAACATTACTGTGGACCCCACCATAATTGTGAATGTGTACATTCCATGCACACCCGTGGTGCACCGAACCACCAACATGGGTCAAACAGGGTTTGACCCGTGTTTTCCCGCAAAGAGGAGGAATACCTCTCTCTTTTCACATTTTCTTTTCACCAGAGAACGGACCATGTCTGTGAAACCCGATCAGGTGGGCCTAACCTGAGATTAGATCATTGATCTGAACCGTTTATCTTGTCAGGAATCAAAATTACACCAAACCCCACCTAACCCCACACCTTAGAGCTCGTGTGCATGCACACAATCATTAATGGAAACAGGGTTTACACGCACAGTGCTTTCCAAAAATGGAAATTCTGACCCGTTTCTCCTTGCCACTATGGCATACGCATGAGCCTCTCTCCCTACATCTTGGCCGTCCATTCTCGAGGAATCTCAGCTGTGTATCTCCCCTTGGCGTTAGGGCTTCATAGCTACGGACATGTGGAAAGAATCCCGCCTTTGTTGCAAGCCGTATGGCTATTAGAATCCTAGCCATTGAGGGCCATCTAAAAACCAATGCAAATCAATCTAAAGCCTCCATTCAGACGGCTTTTAACGCAAGGAAGCCCTGGACATCACATTGGAATGCTTCCACCTCCTATATCTACGGCTGCACTCAAAAAACAGCAGCCACCTTCTGCGCTCGAACCCACCACCCGAAACTCCTCCAAGCTTCAATGAAGCTTGTCTGCAAGCTTTCAAGGGTCCCTACTGACCATCTACAAGAGGCAGATTAGAGGAGGAAACTTTCATTCGAGATTCGCCATTAATGGCCATCACCATCTTCATCTATAAGAAACGGTTATTGAACTTGGTTACGACCGGTCTCTCTGGACGTCTTTGGAGAAGAAAGGGAAAGAAAGAAAGAAAGAAGGAAAGGAGAGAGAAAAGAAGAAAGAGAAGCTGATGAAAGAAGAGCACCAAACAGATCAGATGGGTGCGTGGCTTGGTGCTGCACCTAGTGATAGCATGCCATGTTCAAACGCTCTTGGTTGAATCGACTCACCGAGTGTGGGATTTCTCTGTCTAGTTTGAGTTTTGATTTGAGTTTTCTTCACCATGAGTAGCTGAAAAAGAAAAGGAGAAAAAGAAAGGAAGAAAGAAAGTGAGAGGGAGTTTGGGTCTAGCCGAGTTGCTTCCCGGCATACCGGACCGAACTTTGTCTGGGTCTAGGCGTTATTGGACCTATTTAAATAGAAGGAGAAGGTAGAGAGAGAGAGGTAGGCAGGGAGAGAAGAAGATAAACCAGAAAGGAGACTGAGTCAAGTCGGTTAGAACCGAGCTAACTCGGCCAGAACCAAGTCCAGCTGGGTCAGATCATGCTTGGGCCAGGTCCAGGCTTGGCTGAGGTCTAGTAGGGAGAGATGGAGGTAAATAGAGAGAAATACAGATATGGAGAGTGCATATGGTGGCCATTTGCCACACCAACACGAATTGAGCCATTCGTGGACTGAGTTAAGTCCATTCTGGTGCGAGTCCAACCTATTGATGGGTTAAGTAGACTCGACACGTCGACTCTGAGTTGAGCCGCATCCAACTCCTGCTAAGGTATAAACTCTCTACTCTCTTGTGTGTAATTTAAATTTGATTATTTAATTAGATATTGTATCTATGAAGCTAGTCGTTGTCAAAACTCTAACCTTAGATTAGATTGTAGGTTGAAGTTCATTAGATAACATAATTAAGACCTTAACATCAATCCTAACCATAGATAGTTTGTAAGACATTAATCTAACCATGCAACTTACAATTCATGGTAGGATTCAAATCTAAGGGCGCACACACTTCGTAGTGACATTAGGTACAATTCAACTCATAAGGTGATGATTCCTTCCCCTTGAGCTTTCCACTTTCCTGTTAGCTTAAGTAATAGTTCAATTTTAATTCAACTGATAATTATCTCTAATTTATGATTACTTGGGTTAGTTATTGAATTTGATTATTAATCATGTGCTCAACACTTAGTTTGCATGAACATCTATATGTTGTACTTGTGTATCCCTTTATGTTTATGAATTACTTCTGGAGCTCGAATTAGTACATTTATTTGTGGAAAACTTCACTATTATTTGTACATCTAGACTTGGGATGTAACTTGATTGATTGTGATTATAATGGACCCTCGACCTAGTGGTTACTTGAATGATGTGAATATTGACGTGGGCTTACCATCTATGGATCATTGTGTCTACGTGGCTTTTGAGGATGGTCTTTTTATCGTATTTATTTTGGTATCTGCCCTATGTGGCTTTGATATGATATTTGCCTTATGTGGCTTAGTTTTGATATTTACCCTATGTGGGTTCAATGTATTATTTTTGTGCAATCATGTGATGGTAAGCTTCACATGTTGAACTATATATGATTGGTCACTAGTCGATGATATTACCATTAAACATCCCAATGTTGGAGTCTCATGAGCCGAGGATGGTGGTATGGGACCTATGCCCGATCTGACGGCCTACGTTGGGTGATGAGCCCCCCGTAGTGACCTTTGAGCTTTCTTAAACTAGCTAGTTGTAAATGGAATAATAATGGTTGGGCTAATCATGTATTCATAGCATACGGCCGATGGCGGGTGGCTAATTCTTGATGTTGTAGCATGTGCCCTTAGCCGTGGTATCGTTTCGCTAGCTCCCAGACCATCGACTATCGACCCACTTTCGGCGAGTTTGACATTACGCATGTACGGGATGTACTTTCGCTGGTGATCGGCCACATGCATGGGTTTTACCCAAAAGCCAACTGGATGTGCATCCCCAGTTGATGTGCACTCATGCATCTATGCATTTAATAAGACTACATCATGTATTGTTTTGAATGCCTTTTTGTTTACAACTATGCTTAACTAATGCAGTGGTGTCTAATCTTGAGGGGGATTCACACTGAGATGGTCACTCATTCAACGAATATATAACCGTATAGGTAGTATAGGTGGCATAAATGATATGCATGTTCAAATTGACGAGGAGCAGGGTACGATTGTCAGGGATGCATGGCTGTATCTGCCAAGAAAAGCTACGCGATCTTACGGCTCAAGTTTATATGCATTTTATTATTTCTCATATATTAAATTGTGAAATTTTTATATTTGTTGCATAGAGACATTGGTTTGTATAAGTCATTATGGGCAGCCGCTCATATATTCTTAATGTAAATAGAAATTTTCGTTATATTTGATTTGTCCATCTTCCGCTAAACTACTATGAGAAAAGAAAAGGAAAAGAAAAATATACGTGAGATTTGGTTATCCTTAAAGGTTAACACTCGGGTTTTTGTAAAACGAGTCATATACTCGGGTTTCGAAAACCCGGGGCATTACAAAGGGTCTCTCCGCTCTTTCATGAAGTTGTGATACTCCGACCATCAGATCGCAACCGAACACGAGGAACAAACTAAGGATATTTCCCTTCCCATTTCCTTACAACCGTGGCCCCAATCGATCGACGATGATCGTCCGATGGAAATGTGGCTCTCCTGATAAATCAGGATGTCCGATCGAGGCCCAATTGTGACAATCCGGAGATCACATGATGAGAAACCATTCCCATGTCACAGATGAACCGATGGGCCCTGATGGGGCCCTGTAAATCCAAAACTAACCACCCCCAGGCCAAGTCCAATAGAAAAGGTAGACTTGGGGCCATTACACACACATTTGGCCCTATATAAAGCCAGTTTCAGCACCCCACTCACTCCTATACGAATTTAATTGCTAAGGGAGGGAGTGAGAGTGTTGGAAATGGGGGGAAGAAGAGAAAAGGGGAGCTGGTGGGGAAAGTTCATCGTGTCTTGTCGGTCGGTGATGCAATCACCCCTCGCCACATCAGCGGGGCTTCTCCAGTAGCAACTTGAGGTAAGGAACCAACCTCCCCATGAGGGTTTTCTTTTAAAATCCATTTGCATGAACCCTCAAGAGCCCATTGCCTTGTTTGTAGGGCATTGAAAAGATAGTTCATGAGAACCTAGCATAGGATCAGCCCCAAGCTTGACGCACCATCCTGAGGCGCGGACCATTACCTTTAGGCTACCATTTATCGAACCCTTGTCGAGATTTATGGTTTATGTAATGAATGATTGATCACATGCTAACCAGCACCCATTTCTTGATTGATTGTTTTATATGAATTGATTATTTGTACCTACTATGAGGTAAATAAGAAAATCTAATGTTAGTATAGTCTAATTCTCCAAGGTTATCGTCTATGCAACGTCTCATTCCTCACCTTATATGTGCATGTTGGTGTATTGTCCATGTGATCCCTCATTCCTCACCCTATGCATGCATGTTGGTAGAATATTACTTGTAAACTTCTATGGCCTGAATGATATGTCTGCATGTTTGACAAAACGCCTAAGCTAAAGTAAAATCTATTTTATTTATTGTTTTGCAACCTTTCCTGTCTTTGATATGAGTAATGCATGAAATACATTATTTATTGTGACCAATTGATAAATTATGGGTTGGTCAGCAACCTAAACGTAAGAGGGCAAACCTGGTTGGTCCAAGGCGAACACGGCCACCCGATAGTAGTACGACTACATGGGATGCATACACCCGATGCCGGTGGTGCCGAAGTCCCCTTGAGTCAGTCAGGCCAGTCCACTAACTGGCCAATCCCCCGTGTGCTCACCATGTATGATCTCCCTAATTTGAATCTAAAGCACCCTACACATTTGAAGCCCCATTATGAACCACTAGTGACATGATTCATAAGACTCGGGGGCTGGACATGGTGGTATGGGACACCGAGCCCACGCCGTCGGCCTATGCTGAGGTGACGAGCCTCCACGTAGTGACTGCGAGCAATTCAAATTCATGAACTCGCCCGTTGTATGTGCACCTTTGGGATTGACAAACCCAGACGGATCAAGATAGAGCCATTGACTTAGTAGCGGTACTTCGGCTTCCTTAACCCTGTTGGATGAACAAACTTAATTAAGTACCCGGCTAACATAGGCATCCATCACATTGCATTAGCGTAAGTTGTGGTGACTGGGGAGTAGGGGTCGCTGGTTGAGGGAGTGTTGGCATTAATGCACATCTTGTCGGAAGCACTTATGAGGGAGTGTTGGAAAGCGAGGGCATCCATCATTTCATAACGGCATGCATGTTCATTAATGAAAGTATTTAGGGTTTGGTTGTCAATGTGCTTTACCATTAATCATGCTTGTGGAGTTGATAATATGCATAACCTAATGTTAATAGAACCACTAAGTTGATCACTCACTCCCACTCTGGGATGGTGTTTTAAAACACCAACCAAACTCAATGTTAGATGCAGGTATTCTGGAGTCCGATGCATTGGAGGAGGCATATGTGGACTCAGAGGAGGAGGTTTCTTACTTCCAGGCACTTAGAGGGCCGATGTAGGGTGACATTGAAGCACTGATGGAACTTAGGACGAACACATTTTATTTACTTTTTTTTTTTTTTGTATTTTAGACTAAGTGCTCATATCCTGCCCAGCTTTCGCTATGCACTCTGAACAAATGCATACATTGTTTATCTAGTTTATCATTCTTGAGTGTTTGTTATGAAATTTGATATGTTAATTGGCCCAAAAATCATATCGTTCTGATACTTGAAAGAAATCACTAACTCTTGCATCATCATGAAAGCATTAGTGACACTCGGGACCTCAGGAGACGAGTACAGCTCGATCCTCGAAGTTCGGGGCATTATAGGTTTGTATCAGAGCATGTTGTTATGGTCAAGCTGGACAGTGAGATGAGGACTAAACATAATGAACATGCTGACGTAGATGGAACCCAATTTAGCAACAAGGGACCTTAGGACAACCCCCCCCCCCCCCCCCAAAGGTATACCTAGACAGAATTACCAATTAGAAGCGATAAGCGATAAGTCATTCAATTATTCTAGGTGAGAACCGCTATTACTTGAAGGGGATCGTGCGATGGGTACTACTATTAAATTAAAAAGGTAAATGGAACAAAGGACTAACTGCCTAAACCAATCAGGATGCAGGCCTACTCGGTTGCGCTGAATAGAGTCCAGAGGGACTCGATTGCACCGAGTAAACCTCGAGCAACCGAGCGCCCTTCTGAGAAATCCTGTCCAAACCTACTCAGTCGCACCAAGCATTACTCGGTTGAACCTAGTAGAGTCCAGAGGGACTCGGTTGCACCAAGTAGACCTCGAGCAACCAAGCACCCCATGAGGAAAATCAGCCAGGGCCTGCTCGGTCACTCCGAGAAAGGTCCAGAGAGTCTCGGTTGTGCTGTTCACAACCCCAAGTGTAGGGTCGCGATGTAGTAATAATCCCGGTGAGACCGAGGTTGAATCCACAGGGACTAATCTTGTATGTTCCTGAAAGTAACTAGAACTAGAACTAGAAGGAGATCTAAAGCAGAAATCTAAATTTAAAGTAGTAATTGTGAATAAGTTTTAAACTATCAATTAAAAGTGGGAACTAGGGCACTAAGGATCCACTTGTAGTAATTGAGATGCTACCTTACTTGATTCAAGAGGTCCAACTGGAATCAGAGTCCTATCTTATCTAGTTGGAGAAAAGAGATGATCGAATCTCTGAACTTCTCATTGATCCAGTCTCAAAGGAGGAGAATTATGAGGATTTGGAAGGGATTCCGTCACCCAACCATGCCCCGGAGATGAAGAAAAATAATAGGATTTACCAATCCCACAATCTCAAATAAGAAAAGAAGATATCCAAAGCTATCGCAGATCTATTATAATTTGAGTCATAACAAACCATTGAAAACTAAAAGTATTCCTTAAAATCAATTAGAAATCAATGAAATTCAACATAAATATGAATCAAAGCAAAGTAAACATCTCAATCACACTATAAGCTTCACCTCTTAGCCCTAACTAAGAGGTTTAGCCAACCATAGACATGATTGAACTAAAGTCTCTTAAACAAAACATAAAAACAACTAAGGAAGAAGAAGAAAAACTCTTGGTGGCGGCTCTCCACCCTTTTTGCTCCACTCCTTAAACCCTAGAAGATACCTAGGAACGTCCTAAGGACTCCTATTTATACTTGTGAAGCTCCACCTTACGCACCGACTTGAAATTTCCACAAACCGACTTGAATTACACAATCCATAGCTTTTCTGCATTACGTTTTGGTTGGATCGAAGTCAAATCCGAAGTCGAGTTCGAATTTGGAAAGGATTTTGTTTCAGTAGTTGCCCGATTTCGATCGGAACGAGCTGGGTTCGGTCGGACCAAACTTAAGTCATCAGTTGTGAAAAGGTCGAGCTATTAAGTCCTAAAGGGGGGGGGGTGAATAGGACTATGCCAAATTAAAAAAATAATAGCGGAATTTAAATAAATTAAATACTAATAGCAATAGATAATCCCACAATGTTGAACTTAAAGACAACCTCAAATGTACGAGTATTGAGAGGTTGATATAGATGTTATTCTAAGGACAACCTTATACCATAAAAACTAAGGGTTTATGGTAGGACAACCTTACTAGAACGGTCTGTGTATCAAAAACTCAAACCGATACAGAGGATTAAAGAAATAAATAGCACGAAAAGAAATCTATGCTATTACAACATTCCCACACTTGCATAAAAAAAATTATAACATTCTCCACAAATGCAAAAATGGAAATTTCAACATCCACAAAAAATAAACAATCAATCAACCACAAGACCAGAAATTATAGCTGTTCGCTTGTGTGTACACCAACTGTTAAACAACAGCCACACAACTACTCCACTCCTAATATCCTCACACAGTGGATATTAGCGTTCACTATGAAAATAGGTGTTTCAAGGTTCACCTAAAACCCTCACAATTGTGTCTTTCAAGTGGGCTTACACAATTCAAAAACCTCACACTTTGAGTTTTCTGGATCACCTCAAACAAACCAAAACAGAGAGATTTTTCTGGCACAATCTCAATGAAACCAAAAATAGAATTTACAATAATGTAAAATACCTGGATATTCTCCTTTTGATGCAGCCCAGAAGAACCAAATCTCAATAGAAGTTCAACGTAGAAGTTCAATGTTCACACTCACTTGTGATATGGTTCTAGATTCTAAATTGATTTTAGATTAAACCAAGTTGGGCTAGCTCTATTTGATTTTGATTCCAAGAAAAGGGCAAGTCTCATTCCCTTCTTCAGATATAATTGGAATATAGAATACAAAATCAAATATAATAAAGCTAAATAAAGAGAATATTAAATATGCACAATATAGCTTAAAAAGATGACTAACTTATCTCTCAGAGTAACGTATTGATTTAGCTTGAATTGGATATGAAACTCTGAAATTCATGCACTATTTATAATTGCAGAAATCGCTTGCTTGACAGGTCCTGCGGTCAGCTCGACTGGTCGTAGGACCAACAGATTTTTGAAATTTCAAGCACGATAAGATAAGACTGTTTCACGACTGGTGGAAGGACCTGCTCGACCGGTCGAGCGGCCTCCACGACCGATCAAGTCCTGTCCACGACTGGTCGTGCGGAATCTAATTTACTTGTTGGACTTTGAGTCGAGCCTGTAGGACTGGTCGAGAACGAGTCGAGCACTGTTCACATGACTAGTCGAGGCTTTAACAAAAATTCTCAAAAATCAATAACAAACTTAGGACTGGTCGATCCAGTGCTAGGACTAGTCGAACACAGCCTAAGACTAGTCTAAAAACAGACTATGCACTTATAAAATATGCCATTTGAATTATGTATTCAAAATGACCTACCTTAAGGTCAATGTAACGTCTCAGAAATTTCCATACAAAGACCCGAGTACCACCTTAGGCAGAACCCACTCAGGATCAAATCCTTTAGAAACTAGACAAAGTTAACTAGAACCCACTCAGGATCAAATCCTTTAGAAACTAAACAAAGTTAACTAAGTGCTAAACTAGATTAGCCATGAAATTCACTTGAATCACTTTAAATACGATCTGCAAGACCTAAAACTTGTAGAATCATTGATGCTAGGTTACCCTAAAATCTAAGATCAAACTCATTACCCGACTGCTCTTGGGAGTACATTGAAACTCCGTATCGGATTTGGACCGCACATCGAAAGTCTGAATAACACGAAGTTATAGACTTAGGACCGCCTTGCTAGGCTTGATAACCATCTGAGAGATCAAATCCAGATAGTGTCCCACGGCTATTCGCTTGAGCCCGGAGTGAAGAGTGTGAGAAAACCTGGTTTTCTTTAAAAATTAAATCGAATTAAAGTAATCTGAGACTTGACGTTTGTGGGCCAAATATAAGCAATCAGACCATCAGAATCTGATCCAAATACACCATCGGATCAGGGAACATTTCTCATACATGTCTGTGTACTTGTAACCCTGATCGAGCCTCTGTGACCGTTGAACTGAAACTGGTCCGCCACGTGTGATCTGGAAACCCGATTGGGATGAAAACTTAACTTGACCTAGATCCATAGTCCGTGAGCTTAAGTCCGACCTTTGGATCAAGGGGGGGCTCCAGAAGTGATCCGTTGAGCTGGAACAGATGTCCTTTAGACATAACCTAGGTATACCATGATCCTGAGTCTAGTTTAGTGAGTTTTAGGCCTATATAAGGACCTTAAACCCTCTCTCATTCTCATTATACAAAATTGAGAAAACCCTAGGAGAGAGAAGAGAAGAAAGAGAGAGAAAGTGAGAGAGAAGTTAGAGTTATTCTGGGAAATCAATCCCTGCCGTTCTTCATGTTTATCCACCACAACAGTATCGCTTTTCCGGCGATTCTGATTCCGTTTTCAGGTAAGGAATCCTAACCCTAATCAGTTCTAGAGATCCGATGAGTGTAAGTGATGAAGTAGCTAATCTATTTCGTGTCTTAGGTTGTCGTTCTGCCAGTGATTAAGACTTAGTGTTTAACTGAGTCCATTACTCGTTTCTACGGCATAAGGTGCGGACTTTAGACGTATAGGTTAAGGTTTTCAAAGCTTTCAATGTCAGATAATGATAGATTCATGATCTGGGTGTTATTGTACATGCACAATGCGATGATCGTTTTGCATTTCAGTTGCGTATGCAAATTATGACATATTGTGTATTCTGTATATTTGTAGAAAATACCGTATACGTACAAATTTTGAAAGTTTATTTGCCATGATTAATTACTGTATAAACATGCTATATATATGTATACTATTTACTTGGCGAAAGGATTCGCCCTAATACCTATTTTTGCTAGTATACGCTATGTATGCTAAGAGAGTGTATTCTATGTGTTTGTGAAAATGTTTCTAAGAGAAAGTACTTAGATGATAGTGCTTTCGATAGGTGTTGAGATAGGATTCTCAACTACCTTAGAGATATATATGATTTCCTCCGTGTAAGTTGTTTAAATTAATTGCTTACTTGTGAAATATATATGTTTGCATTTCCTGCGTGCCTTGTGCTTTATAACATGCTTGTTAACATGCTTGAATTATTTTGTTTATTCTACTTTACTCTACATACTTCTGGTTAAGGATTGAATGTGATTGGGGCTATGTTATAGTCCAGGCGATCGGTAACAGACTTGAGCTCGTGGTTGAGATTCATTTTGCCACGCAGGATGTGTTTAACGAACACGAGTCGTACTTTGGTTGGCGACAGTGGTTAGGCCACGCGAAGTGCTTATGCACTTCATGTCGTTCAGCTGGTTGTGCGCTCGTGCTAGTCGAGCTCGTCAAGTAACCCAATCCGTCTAATGTATGTTCACCATGTTTGGACGCTACTGCTTGAACTTAAGGTACCAAACTCACCAGTGAAATCCTGTTTAACCTTGATACCTCCATCCGCTAAGACTCATGAGCTGGGCATGGTGGTATGGGACACCGTGGTCGAGCTGTTGGCCTACACTGGGGCCACGAGCCTCCCCGTAGTGACCAGTGAGCAACCCAGACTCGTGAGCCGAATATGGTGGTATGGGCACTGTATTCGAGCTGTCGGCCTACACTAATTGGTGACGAGCCCTTTGTAGTGACCTCGAGCATACTCTGAATCTGCGGAGAGGCGACGTTCCTTCCCGTAGTAAACAGAGTATAAATTAGGCCTGTATTGATAAGGTGATGGGGGAGCAGTACAACGAGTGCGTGTAACAGCCCTGACAGCCATTTACAGTGACCTAGAACCGCGTCATCGTATGAGATTATGTAGGACTGACGACCTTAGAATGGATCGTTATTTGGGAATGATATAAGGAAGGTACCTTATTTTTCCAACACAGCTGTATGAAAAGGACTAATAATAACTCGGTAATCACGCTCATAACATAGTACTGCATGTACCTGGAAGATGTGGAGCACTGAGGGATGAACGCATGCCGCGAACGTAAGATAGTGTCGCATGAGGGAGCATTGGCGAGGGCATGCATCATGACTGCCTTCATACTTGCATTAATAAGAGTATTTAGGAGTTTTTGATTGTACTACTTCATCATTACTGCTTGACTGAATTGGTAACATGTTAACCTATGCTTTATTGTTCCATTGAGTTACTTACTCACTCCCACGTTACAGGACGGTGTTCTGGACACCCACCAAACTCTATCTTAGATGCAGGTATCGACGAGACGCAGGAGGCTGAGCCTGATTACTATGATGATCAGGATGAGTTCTCCTACATGCAGTTCTCTGGAGGCTACGCTTAGGCCATTCAGATGACGGGGCTACAGGGTGTACCATTATGGTTGTACCATTTTTGGTATTTTAATTTTTTTGAAACAAATACATGTATATGGTGACTCAGTAGGTGTTCATACTCTGGAGACCGATTGTGTTGTTTTGGCTTTATATACATCTTTCAGTCTTTCGCTTGCAATTTATAACTTGATCTAGAGTATAAATTACTGTTTTGGTATAATCCCACTCATGATTAATGCACTAACACAAACAACATTCAATCATAAGCATTTATGTTGCATAAGTGATGTTTTGGAACTCGGGTGTTGAGTTGCTACTCGACCCTCGATTTTCAAGGCGTTACAAGTTGGTATCAGAGCATGATTTGGATTAAATTAGACCTGGGTTATAGTCACACGACGTACGCTGTCGCCCTTTGACTTAGGTGGGTGTGAAAAAAAAATGTAGAAACAGTCATAGGTATCCCGATTTCACCAATTGGCGAAGTTCACTGAAATCGGTCGTTTTGTTTGAGTCTGTACTCAACCACGATCGTACGAGTCGATCCCAAAATACTTCTAGACCGTCAAACGACGGGTTTAGATCACAATTCACCTCATCCCAGCTGTTAGAAATTGGTACATACAGGTATGTATTAGAAACATCCCAAAACTACCCGAAACGATCCAAAACGGTATCGGAGGCCTACCCACGCAAATCCAGAGGGACTCAGGGTGGGACCCATACCTTTTTGGGGCCTAGGGGTCATAAGGACCTCGCCCAAATGGCGAGGCATCGCCGGCTAGTCCAGGGAGTGGAGAGGACCTCGCCGAGTTGGCGAGGCCTCTCCAGTTAACGGGCTAGCCTGGGCGGGCCGGTTAGGCCGATGACCTTTGGGGCCTAGGGTGACCCCCTGATGTGTGGGCCGTGGCTTAAAACCACCCCAAACACCTACTTCCTTCATAAAACCCACCTCCAAACTCTCCATTTCCTTCAAAATTTCGATTTTCTCTCTTAAACCTCCCCTCCAATCACTCATTCCACCATTTCCTGTTAAAACCCACACCCCTCCATCATTTACAGCCATACCTACTCCCCTATCCTCTCCATTCTCTTTCGTTTGAGCTCCTACACCCCCTATTTGAAGCTCAAAATCATGTAAGCTCTCAACCCATCCCATCTCTCTATTTCCTTTCTTCAAACCCTGTCATTTGGGCCTTTACAACCTCTGTTGAGGCTCAAATTCATGGAGAACTAGAAACTCCAGCCCTATTCCTTCTTTTTCTTCACTTGTCATGGCCTTCTTCGAGTTTGTTGCGGACATTTTCTCGATTTCCACCGTCCTTTCTCTCATGGGAAAGAGAAAGGGGGCTGTAGATGAAGCTAGGCCTAGCCGCCCTACGCATTCGAGGAGGCCGAGAGGCGCCGCCGCTAGCACAAGCACCGCTCGGGAGTTTCGGACGAAGCGGGATCTTGATCTCCGGGTTCCTGCTGAAAGGGCTCGGTTGGCGGAACTGTCTCATGGAGTTTATGAGGACCGTAGGGTCCTTTTTGAAGCTCAGGTGGATGGACAGCTCTTTGGAGAATATCTGTTGTTTGAGTTCCTGAAAGGGGCCCATTAGGGTCCACTATTTGATGGCTGGTACCAATACGAGCTCTGTCCGAACTTTTTATGCCAACATTCGCGAGCCTACGCTTACACCCCTGCAGTTCAAGATTTCATGTGGAAGGGATCGGTTGGCCACTATTGATGTCAGATTGATATCCCGGCTTCTGAATGTGCCCCTTGGCGAGGTGCATGCTAGCAAGCTGAATCTGAAGACTGTACGTGAAAGGGATCGTCGCACACGTTTCCATTGTGGTGGCCGACTGGTCGAGTGGCAGCCGAACAAAAGTCTTCTAGCGACCGAAATGTCTAACGACTTCCGTTTGCTCCATAACATCTTCACATTCAACGTCTACCCCAGGTGGAGCAATCGCAGTGAATGTACGCGCCTCATGGTAGATTTCTTGTATCAAGTGGGGCAAATAGCGAACCTGTACTGCCTACGTTCGTGCTATGACAGATAATTAAGATTGTACACTCCGCTAGGAGGACTGATTCGCTCCCCTTCGGCCGACTCATATGCAAGATTGCACATGAGTTTGGCTACAGTCTTGGGGTGGAGATGCCGGTGCCGATTCATCACATCAATGAGGCTACCCTCAACCAGATGGAGATCGGGCCACGACAACGTCAAGCTCGACTTGAAGAGAGCGATGATAAGACGGAGAGCGAGGAAGAAGAGAGTGAGGAAGAAGATGGAGCTGAGATAGAAGAGGAGGAACAGGAAGAAGAAGAAGAGGAAGAAGAGGCCCAAGATACGGAGGAGAGCTCCCCTCCTACTCCACCGGGGCAGGGCACTGATCGGGTTGCTTGGGATGCTCGTATAGCTCGACTGGAGGAGGATCATGCTGAGCTACGACAGGGTCAGGCTGTCCTACGGTAGGATGTCATGGATCTTCGGGGCCTTGTGAGGCACAAGTTCAAGAAAGTTACTCGCACGTTGAAGACTATCATGTGCTGTCTGCAGGATAAGAGTGCCCCTCCTCCATCGCCAGACTCGGATGCCTAGTCATCCATACTGTTGTCTTGTAGTTTGCTTTGATTACCGTCTTAGGATGCTTATGTTTTCATGTTGTTGGGTGTAGCAGTTGGTAGAATGTTTTGGATGTTTGAGGCTTTGGTTGTATTAGCTCCCATGCATCTTCTGTCATGATTCATGTAACTCTGTATTCAATGTATTATGACAATTTTGGTAATGAAATGCATATAGCCTCTTTTGCTATGAAGTGTGTGGAATGCTTAAGTGATTGTGTATTGTGTTGCTATGCTTCATCTTACATGCGTTGCACCCTATGTTGTATAGGGCATGCCACGGAAATATATGCGGAGCACGGCACATCTCGCACTCACTGATACGATGGACCAAACTCCTTCCCACAGAGATAGTCGTACGGACCTTGGTTTGGACCCGGATCGTGAGACTATACCTGCGTCTCAGCCTTCCATTGGTCCTACAGCTGGACTACCACCTTATACACCACCAATTCGTGAGCAGAACCGTGCTTCTTCCTCGACGCAGTACGTGCCTCAGCTTGCCCCACCTATGGATAGGTTGGAGCAATTATTGATGATGATGCACCAGCAGCAGGTGCAGCACCAGCAGCAACAGGTGCAACATCAGCAGCAACAGCAACAGCTCTTGGCCACTATTGTAGGGGCCTTATCTCAGGGTGAGAGTGCGACTCCAGCTTCACCACTACATGTCCTACTCAGACTGCAGAGCCTTCTGCTCAGGCTGAGGATGTGCCTCCGCTTGCACCTACTGTATACCCCACAGGGCATTTGGGTATTAGTGGCCTTCTCGAGCGATTCTAGTGCTTGAGGCCTCCTACTTTTATGGGTTCTCACAGACCCGAGGAGGCCGAATATTAGCTAGACCGCATCTCCAAGATGTTACAGATGCTGCATTGTACCGAGTCAGAGCAGGTTGAGTTGGCCACATTTATGTTTGAGAAAGGGGCCAGTATGTGGTGGGATGGTGTCCTACGAACAGTCACAGTTGGTTACGTATGGACCTGGGCAGCTTTCAAGTTCGTTTCCACAAAAAGTACTACCCTCTGACCTACCGACATGAGAGAGAGAATGAGTTCTTGTGCCTCAGGCAGGGAGGCATGACAGTTACCCAGTACGAGCATCGATTTACTGAGCTGGGCAGATATATCCCTACGATACTCGCTGATGAACTGATGCGGATACGACGTTTTTCTGAGGGCTTGCGACCTGGTATTCGGTCGAAGATATGCTGTGTCAGCATACCCTCCTATGCCGAGTTGGTTCATATGTCTATGTGCGCAGAGTAGGATGTTGAGTGACTGACACGTTCTCATGGCCCTATGATTCCTAGGCCACGACCAGATATCCAGAGCAGGTCATTCCTCGGCAAGAAGCTTCGTCTTGACTCTCCTCCCAGGATTGCGGCGCCAGTAGTTCCGATGAGGCGTCCATGTGTGACCTGTTCTTACTGTGGGAAACAGGGTCACCCTGCAGAGAGCTGCTTCGCACAGATGAGAGACAGTGGGTTTGCACCACCGTAGCGGATTGATCATCCTTGCCCTCAGGCTTTATCGGCTCCACCACTACGGACAGTACCTGCACATCCATCCTTCAGACCACCTGCACCTCGTTTTAGGCCGCCACAGTGACCTATGGTGCCTCAACCTAACCGACCTCAGCAGGCTCGCATTCATGCACTTACGGCGGAGGAGCCAGAGACAGCACCTTCAGCACCTATGGCCTTCGAGGTCACTGCACACGTCCAAGGTATTCCTGTCTTCTTGTTGGTGGACATAGGGTCCACTACCTCTATGATCTCATGCACAACAGTCAAACGACTGGGGTTGATCACTGCTCCTACGAGGGGAGTGAGGGTCATCACTTTCATAGGGACTTTCTCTGATGTTACTAGTATGTGTAAGGGCTGCCCGATAGATTTGGGTGGCAGAACTATATTAATCGATCTAATTGTCGTCCCCCTATTCCATTACCACATCATTTTCGGTATGGACTGGCTTACTGAGATGCGAGCAGAGATCGATTGCGAGACTAAGATGGTTACAACCCATGGAGCAGAGGGCACGACTTTTACTTTCCCTATTCAGGTCAGTCACGCTTCCCGGTTGTGGTGTTTTGCTTCTTCATTGGAGGCTACTGATGTTCCGATGCTTGTGGATACACCTGTAGTTCAGGCTTTTGCGGACATGTTTGAACCAATTCCTGGGTTGCCTCCTCGGTGCGAGATCGACTTCACCATTGATCTTATGCCTGGTGCGACACCCGTTTCATTACCGATGTATCACATGCCTCCATGTGAGATAGAGGAATTGAGGAAACAGATTGATGGACTGGTAGAGAAGGGCTTTATACGACCCACTATGTCTCCTTGGGGAGCACCTGTGTTATTTGTCAAGAAGAAAGACGGGTCGCTACAGTTATGTATTGATTATCGTAAGTTGAACCAGTTGACCGTGAAGAACAAATATCCTTTGCCCAGGATAGACGACCTGTTTGATCAGTTGAGGGGGGCAAAGTATTTTTCGAAGATCGATTTACAGTCAAGGTATCATCAGTTGTGCGTCAGGGATGAAGACGTGCAGAAGACGGCTTTCAGGACCTGTTTTGGGCATTACGAGTTCCTTGTGATGTCGTTCGGTCTTACAAACGCACCGGTCGTGTTCATAGACTTGATGAACCGGGTATTTCAGTCATTCCTATATCGATTCATCATTGTGTTTATCGATGACATCCTGGTATACTCTACGAGTCAGGAAGAACACGAGGAATACTTACAGGCAGTCTTAGATACTCTGAGGAAGAACCAGTTGTTTACGCAGTATAAAAAGTGCGACTTCTGGCAAGAGGAAGTCAAGTTCTTGGGACATGTGGTGTCTAAGGAAGGGATAACAGTGGACCTAGCTAAGGTAGCCGCCATTCAGGACTGGAAGCAGCCTGGTTCGATTACTAAAGTGAGGAGTTTTCTGGGCCTGGCAGGCTATTACCGACGATTCATTCGAGACTTCTCGAAGATAGCCAGACCATTGTCACAGTTGACACGGAAGGATCTGAAGTTCGCTTGGAATGAGAAGGCAGAGGCAGCTTTTCAGGAGCTGAAGGACAGACTGACGTTCGCCCCTATGTTAGTATTGTCAGAGCAAGGGGTTAAGTACACTATAAACACTGATGCATCTCACGTTGGTTTGGGTTGTGTCCTTATGCAGAAGGACAGGGTGATTGCGTATGCCTCGAGACAATTAAGGAAGCACGAGGAGAATTACCCTACGCACGACCTTGAGTTAGCAGAGGTCATATTCGCATTGAAGCTCTGAAGACATTACCTCTACAGAGAGGAGTTCGAGCTTTTCTGCGACCACACGTGCCTTAAGTATATATTCACTCAGCGGGACTTCAATATGAGGTAGCGCCAATGGATGGAGACCTTGAAGGATTTCAAGTTCGAGGTTTCCTACCATCCTAGCAAGGACAATCTTGTGGCAGACGCGTTGAGTCGCAAGAAGGCTATAGCATTTGCGGCTCCACTGATGATAGTAGAGTGGGATATGTTGGAGTTCGTGTGGGCCTTCGAGCAGAAACTCACAGTGGAGGAGCCATTCGAGAGTGTTGCATACATTGAGGTGCGGCCACTTATTGATGACCGGATTATCGAGGCCCAGAAGGACGACGAGCGGTTGTCTGGGGTTCGAGAGCAAGCTAGCGACGATGTGGACTCCGAGTGGAGAATTGGCACAGATGGGGACCTACGATACCGTGGCCGCCTATGCGTCCCAGATATTCAGGACTTGAGACAGGAGCTTTTCGAGACTACCCACAGATTGAAGCTCGCGATGCATCCTGGTAGCACGAAGATGTATCAGGATTTGAAGCGGTCGTATTAGTGGGACAATATGAAGGTCCATATCGTAGAGTATGTGTCCCGTTGTCTCACATGTCAGCAGGTCAAGGCTGAGCATCGCCGACCTCCTGGACTCCTTCAGCCCATGCCCATAGCTGAATGGAAGTGGGACTTCATCTCTATGGACTTCATCTCGGGGTTACCGAAGATGAGAAAGGGTTATAACTCTATTTGGGTGATCGTGGACCGGTTGACCAAATCGGCTCATTTTCTCCCTATCAGAGTGACGAACTCTGCAGGCGACTTGGATAAGTTGTACATCAAAGAAATAGTGCTTCTGCATGGAGTTTCCTTGGAGATCATGTCGGACCGCGACACACGATTCACATCTATCTTTTGGACTCGTATCCAAGAATCGATGGGTGTGAAGTTGAAGTTCAGTACCGCGTTTCATCCTCAGACCGACGGACAGACAGAGCGGGTGAATCAAATTTTATAATATATGTGTTTTGGACTTCAAGGACAGTTGGGATGACTGCCTCCCGTACGCAAAGTTCACCTAGTATTGGTATGACTCCTTATGAGGCCCTGTATGGTCGCCCTTGTAGAGCACCGCATTGCTGGACAGAGATTGGCGAGCGCAGTTTGATTGGCCCAGAGTTAGTACAAGCGACCTCGGAGAAGATCGACATTATCAGATGTCGACTTCTAACGGCCCAGAGCAGACAGAAGAGTTATGCCGATATGAGGCAGCGACCACTTGAGTTTAAGGTTGGAGATCACGTATTCCTCAGAGTTTTCCCTATGAAGGGAGTCCTTCGGTTTGGGAAGAAGGGGAAGCTTACGCCACGGTTCATTGGCCCATTTCAGATACTCGATCGAGTGGGAGCGGTGACGTATCATCTTGCTTTACCCACACCATTTGCAGCTGTATATAACGTATTTCACGTATCTATGCTGAAGAAATACGTCCCTGATCTTTCACATATCATCAGATGGGAGCAGGTACAGTTGAGTGAGGACGCTACATATGTACTGTGCCCGATGCGTATCTTAGATAGGAAGGAGCAGGTATTGCGTAGCAAGGTCATTCCACTGGTAAAGGTACTGTGAACGCATCATATAGAGGAGGAAGCTACCTAGGAAACAGAAGCTGAGGTCAAAAAGAACTACCCTCAACTTCTCGAGAAGTACGAAAAGGTACTAATTTTGAGGACGAAATTTTTCTTTAAGGGGGGTAGATTGTAACGTCTCGGAAATTTTCATACAAAGACCCGAGTACCACCTTAGGCAGAACCCACTTAGGATCAAATCCTTTAGAAACTAGACAAAGTTAACCAAGTGTTAAACTAGATTAGCCATAAAATCTGCTTGAATCACTTTAAATATGATCTGCAAGACCTAAAACTTGTAGAATCATTGTCGCTAAGTTACCCTAAAATCTAGGATCAAACTCATTACCTGACTGCTCTTGGTAGCACATTGAAACTCTGTATCGGATCTGGACCGCACATCGAAAGTTCGAATAATACGAAGTTATAGACTTAGGACCGCCTTGTTGGGCTTGATAACCATCTTGGATATCAAATCTAGATAGTGTCCCACGGGTATTCGCTTAAGCCCAGAGTAAAGAGTGTGAGAAAACCTGGTTTTCTTTAAAAATTAAATCAAATTTAAGTAATCTGAGACTTGACATTTGTGGGCCAAATATAAGCAATCAGACCGTCGGAATCTGACCTAAATACACCCTTGGATCAGGAAACATTTCCCATACATGTCTGTGTACCTGTAACCCTGATCGAGCCTCTGTGACCGTTGAACTGAAACTAGTCCGCTACGTGTGATCTGGAAACCCGATTGGGATGAAAACTTAACTCGACCTAGATCCATAGTCCGTGAGCTTAAGTCCGACCTTTGGCTCAAGGGGGGGCTCCAGAAGTGCTCCGTTGAGCTGGAACAGATGTCCTTTGGACATAACCTAGGTATACCATGATCCTGAGTCTAGTTTAGTGAGTTTTAGGCCTATATAGGGACCTTAAACCCTCTCTCATTCTCACCATACGAATTTCAGAAAACCCTAGGAGAGAGAAGAGAAGAAAGAGAGAGAAAGTGAGAGAGAAGTTAGAGTTATTCTGAGAAATCAATCCCTGCTGTTCTCCATGTTTATCCACCACAACAGTATCGCTTTTCCGGCGATTCTGATTCCATTTTCAGGTAAGGAATCCTAACCCTAATCAGTTCTAAAGATCCGATGAGTGTAAGTGATGAAGTAGCTAACCTATTTCATGTCTTAGGTTGTCGTTCTGCTAGTGATTAAGACTTGGTGTTTAACCGAGTCCGTTACTCATTTTTACGGCGTAAGGTGCGGACTTTAGACGTATAGGTTAAGGTTTTCAAAGCTTTCAATATCAGATAATGATAGATTTATGATCTGGGCGTTATTGTACATGCACAATGCGATGTTCATTTTGCGTTTCAGTTGCGTATGCAAATTATGGCATACTGTGTATTCTGTATATTTGTAGAAAATACCGTATACGTACAAATTTTGAAAGTTTGTTTGTCATGATTAATTATTGTATGAACATGCTATATATATGTATACTACTTACTTGGCGAAAGAAGTCGCCCTAATACCTGGTTTTGCTAGTATACGCTATGTATGCTAAGAGAGTTTATTCTATGTGTTTGTGAAAATGTTTGTAAGAGTAAGTACTTAGATGATAGTGCTTTGGATAGGTGTTGAGATAAGATTCTCAACTACCTTAGAGATATGTATGATTTCCTCCATGCAAGTTGTTTAAATTAATTACTTACTTGTGAAATATATGTGTTTATATTTCCTGCGTGCCTTGTGCTTTATAACATGCTTGTTAACATGCTTGAATTATTTTGTTTATTCTACTTTACTCTACATACTTCTGGTTAAGGATTGAATGTGATTGGGGCTATGTTATAGTCCAGGCGATCGGTAACAGACTTGAGTTCGTGGTTGAGATTCATTTCGCCACGTAGGATGTGTTTAACGAACCCGAGTCATTCTTCGGTTGGCGACAGTGGTTAGGTCACGCGAAGTGCTTATGCACTTCATGTCGTTCAGCTGGTTGTGCACTCGTGCTAGTCGAGCTCGTCAAGTAACCCGATCCGTCTAATGTATGTTCACCATGTTTGGACGCTACTGCTTGAACCTAAGGTACCAAACTCACCAGTGAAATCCCGTTTAACCTTGGTACCTCAATCCACTAAGACTCATGAGCTGGGCATGGTGGTATGGGACACCGTGGTCTAGCTGTCGGCCTACACTGGGGCCACGAGCCTCCCCGTAGTGATCAGTGAGCAACCCAGACTCGTGAGCAGAATATGGTGGTATGGGACACTGTATTCGAGCTGTCGGCCTACACTAATTGGTGACGAGCCCTTTGTAGTGACCTGTAACGCCCTGAAATTTGGGGGTCAAGTATGAACTCAACTCCCGAGTTCCAACGCATCACTTATGCAACATACATAATGATGTTTAAATGTTGTCTGAGTTAGAGCAATAAACATGAATGAGATTATACCAAAACAGTAATTCATACTCCAGTTCAATTGTGAAAAGGCAAGCGGAAGACTAAAATTGTATATTTAAGGTATGTAAAGAAACAAAAATTTTTTTATGAACACCAGAGTATGAACTCTAACTGAGTACCAATATACATGTACTGTTTTGAGTCAAAATTCAAAATACCTTCTATAAGATAAGTCCTGAAATCCCCATGATGCAGTCGGCCTAAGCAAAGCCGTCAGAGTACTGCATAAATGAGAACTCATCCTGGTCCTCGTCGAAATCGGGCTCTGGCTCCTGAACAGACGCGCCGTCTATACCTGCGACAGAGTCTGGTTGGTATTGCAAACACCGTCCCGTAACGTGGGAGTGAGTAGCTAACTCAGTGGAACAATAAAGCATAGGTTAACATGTTATCAATACAATCAAGCAGTAATGATAATGCAGTACAAATCAAACAAGTTTAACTACTCTTGTTAAATGCAATAATGAAATGACATGATGATGTATGCCCTTGCCAAACCACCCTCATGCGATATCATCTTACGTTCGCGAATGCTTACTCCCTCGATGCTCCACATCTACTAGGCACATGCGGTGCAATGATGCGCATGATTTCCGAGTTGTTATTAGTCCGTTTCAAACAGCAGTATTGGGAAACTAAGGTACCTCACTTGTATCATTCCCAAACATGATCCATTCTAGGGTCGTCAATCCTAGTTAATCTCATACGATATTATGGTTTGGGAGGCATAGCGAAGACATCACAAAGGGCTCATCACCCGTCAGCGCGGATACAGATCTCACCGTATGCGGCTCCATTGTTGACCGTCAGCTCGAGTACAAGTCTCACCATACTCGGCTCAATCGCTAGTCGTCAGCTCGAATACAGGTCTCACCGTACTCGACTCAACTCATACTCTAGTTGTTGTGAAAGACTCGTCGCTAATCACAAACTTTGGAGTATACTCGAAGATACTACAGAGGACTCGTCGCCCGTCAGCACGAGTACAGATCTCACCGTACTCGGCTCTCGCCGTAAGTATCGACAGCTCGAATACAGTGTCCCATACCACCGTATTCTGCTCACGAATTGGGTTGCTCAATGGTCACTATGGGGAGGCACTTGGCCCCAGCATAGGCCGACAGCTCGGCCACGGTATCCCATACCACCATGTCCGGCTCATGAGTCTTAACGGATCGAGGTACCATGGTTAACGGGATTGTCACTGGTAAGTTTGGTACTCTAGGTTCAAACAGTAATGACCAAACATGGTGAACACGCATTCAATAATCGGGTTACTTGACGAGCCTGACTAACTCGAGCGCACAACAAGTTGGGCGATATGAAGTGTAAAAGCGCTCCGTGTGGCCAACCACTATAGCCAACCGAAGTACGACTCGGGTTCGTCAGACACATCCCTTGTGGCGACATGAATCTCAGCCACAATCTCAAGTCTGGTACTGAATGTCTGGACTATAAACATAGTCTCAACCTCAATCAATCTTCATCCGTAGCATGTGGAGTAAAGCATGATAAACAAAGTAATACAAGCATGTTAGCAGGCATGTCATAAGGCATGTTATAAAGCATGAAGTAAAGCATGTTGTAAAGCATGTTGTAGAGTACTATACAAATAGGGATACAATCACATATACATCACAAGTGAGTGGTTAGAGTAAACCACCACATAGAGGGTATCCTACATGTCTCTAAGGTAGTTGAGAATTCCATATCAGCACCTATCTAAGGCGCTAACGCTTAAGCATTTACACTCACAAGCATTTACACCAATACTTAGAGTACACTATTCCAACATACATGACGTATGTTAGCAAAATACGTATTAGGGCTATCCTTTCGCCAAGCGGGTATTTTATCCATGCATACCATAATCATACAGCAAATAATCATGACAATTGCATTTCCAAAATTTACACATATACGGTATTTCTAGAATACACAATTTCAACATACGTAATATTTACAAGCGAACATGTATTACGGCGATTCCTTTCGCCAAACTAGTATTTTATCCATATGTTGTATAATCATACATTAAATAAACATGTCAAACATTTTTCCAAAAAAAATACGTATATGGTATTTCTACGTATACCTAGAGTATGTGAAATTCCATATTCTACAACGTTAACCGAAACAGAAAATGGAAAGCACTTTGTACATGTGCAATTTCATACAGATCATGAATCTATCATTATCTGACATTGAAAGTGTTGAAAACCGTAACCTATACACCTAAAGTCCTCACCTTTCCCCTTAGAATCTCAACGAATCAGCAAGGTTTGGTGAGCTTCCGTATTCGGGAGTTTTCTAGCCTAAAGAGTGGAATCGGTTAGTTATTTCACAACCTACAGCCTCAACACCTCAAATCAGATCTAGGGTTAGGGTTTCTCATCTTAAAATGGAGTGGATACCGCCGGGAAAGCCCCTGGAAAGAGGCGGTGTAGGCTGTGCAATGATTGAAAGCAATAGGAGGAAGGTGCTCCCACAAATCCAAAGTCTTCTCTGTCTTTTCTCTCTCTCTCTCTCACTAGGGTTTTATCCCAAATTTCGTATGGCTGTGAGAGGGGCTGTTCTAAGGCCCTTATATAGCCAAAAACCTCTCCAGAATAGACTCAGGTTCAAGGGTTACTGCTAATATAGGTATTTCGACACTTTTCCAGCTCAAAAGAGGGGTTCTGGTGGCCCTCCTTGAGCCAAACGTCAGACTTAAGCTCTCAACACATGGATCTACATGGGATTACGTTTTCGACTCGATTGGATTCCCAGATCGCACGTGGCGGACCAGTTTCAGTTCAACGGTCAGTGGGCCACGATCAAAAATTCTAAGTACATGTAAATGTTCCTAAAATTTTTCCTAATTCGAGGGTGTAATTTGGTCTAATTTTGACGGTCTGGTTGCTTAATACTGATGCGCAAGCGAATGGTACCAGATCACTATTCCAGATATTTATTTTGTATAGAGAATAGTGTTTTTCACACTCCCTCGCTCCGGATTCAAGCGAACAGCCGTGGGACATCATTTGGACTTGATTTCCGAGATGATTGTCGAGCCCAGTGAGGTGGTCCTAGTTCCTTAACTTCGTGTTAATCGGACTTCCGATGTGCGGTCTAGACCTAATACGAAGTTTCATTTCATTCCTGAGAGCAACCGGGTAATGAGTTTGATCCTAAGCTTTAGGGTAACCTAGAGTCACTGATTTTGCAAGTTTTAGGTCTTGCAGATCGTATTTAAAGCGATCCCAACGGATTTCATGGCTAATCGAGTTTAGCACTTAGTTAACTTTGTTAAATTTCTAAAGGATTTAATCCTAATTGATTTCTGGTCGAGATGGTACTCGAGCCAAAGTACGGAAATTTACGAGTCGTTACATGACCTCGAGCATACTCTTAATCTGCGGATAGGCGACGAGCCTTCCCGTAGTATAAACTAGGCCTGTATTGATAAGGTCATGGGGGAGCAGTGCAACGAGTGCGTGTAACAGCCCTGGAAGCCCTTTACAATGACCTAGAACCACATCATCGTATGAGATTATGTAGGACTGACGACCCTAGAATGGATCATTGTTTGGGAATGATATAAGGAAGGTACCTTAGTTTCCCAATACGGCTGTATGAAAAGGACTAATAATAACTCGGTAATCACGCTCATAACATAGCACTGCATGTGCCTGGAAGATGTGGAGCACTGAGGGATGAACGCATGCCGCGGACGTAAGATAGTGTCGCATGAGGGAGCATTGGTGAGGGCATGCATCATGACTGCATTCATACTTGCATTAATAAGAGTATTTAGGAGTGTTTGATTGTATTGCTTTATCATTACTGCTTGACTGAATTGATAACATGTTAACTTATGCTTTATTGTTCCACTGAGTTAGCTACTCACTCCCACATTACGGGACGGTGTTCTGGACACCCACCAGACTTTGTCTTAGATGAAGGTATCGACGAGACGCAGGAGGTTGTGCCTGATTACTGTGATGATCAGGATGAGTTCTCCTACATGCAGTTCTCTGGAGGCTACGCTTAAGCCATTCAGATGACGGGGCTACAGGGTGTACCATTTTTGGCATTTTGATTTTTTTGAAACAAATACATTTATATGGTGACTCAGTAGGTGTTCATACTCTGGAGACCGATTGTGTCGTTTTGGCTTTATATACATTTATATACATCTTTCAGTCTTTCGCTTGCAATTTATAACTTGATCTAGAGTATGAATTACTGTTATGGTATAATCCCACTCATGATTAATGCACTAACATAGACAACATTCCATCATAAGCATTTATGTTGCATAAGTGATGTTTTGGAACTCGGGTGTTGAGTTGCTACTCGACCCCTGATTTTCAGGGCGTTACAGTCAATCTAGGGTCATCCAAACCTTGTTAGTGCTGTATGAACATTGAGTCTTCTTTTCCTTCGGTTGATAGATGATCTTTGAAGTTCACGAAGCTTGAGATCATGTCATATGTAGAAGCTTGAACTCGAGACATCTGAAGCTTGACTTGAAGCTTGAGCTTGAGCTTGAGCTTGATATAGTATTACTTTGTCTTGACTTGAAGCTTTGAAAACTTGAACCAATGAAGCTTGAAAGATTGAATTCACACTTGATGTTGTACTTGAATATGAATACATAAACTTGCACTTGAAGTTCTTGAGGTAAAGACGGTTGTTCTTATACATGAGAAGCATAGTCTTGAATATGTAGATGCGCTACACAAGACATAGATTCCAAGAGGTTTTGGCACTACAAAATTTGACAATCATAGGGGCTAGAAACCATAACACTTACAATCTCCCCCTTTGTCAAATTTGTGACAAAACACACTTCAAAATAACATAAGCATTATACGCACAAAGAATCATGCACCAGTTATCAACATAAATCAGTTATAATCTGGTTAAAGAATCATGCACCAGTTTTCAACAGGTCATAAATTAGCATCTACTCCTCTAACAAAACTCCCCCTTAATTTACTCCCCCTTTCAAAAAACAAGGATGAAAAAAATGAACTACATTTCCACTTTCACAAACCACATCCACACACATCCACATCAAAATTCTCCCCCTTTTGTCACAAAAAGACAAAGGAAGGAATAAATAAATGATAATGGAAGTAGATCAATTAAGCAAGAAAAAGAAGAGTAATGAGGAATAAATAAACAAGATAGGCAAGATAATAAAACTATAAGTAAGCATTGTTCAAGCATAAGCTACCATGTTTAAGTTATTACAAACCAAGATAAGGAAAAAACTAATCAGAACTCGATGAAGGAGCAGGTATGGTAGGATCAAGATTATGAAGTCCCTTATTCAGGTGCCTAAGATACTTGCGCATATATTTGAATTGTAAATTATAGGACACATTCATGTTCTCTACCTTCTCCTCTAATGAGCACAAACGCGCATTAAAGTTAGACGGATGATAATCAGGATCATCTGTCGAGTCGGATTCGATCTCATCAAAAATATCATCCATGTTGATGTCATCTGGAGGTAAATCACCTTCCTCTTCATTAACTGCATCAGCTCCAGCAACACCCAACCTCAGATTCATTTTGTTGATATGAAGTTGTTGAAGATTAGGTGTTGAATGGGAGCTTCTCCAACAGGCATAGCCACTAAAATATGGTTGGCCAACACAGTCATAAGATACGCGAAAGGGATATCACTGTGTCCAGGATGTTGACAGAATTGAATGATACAATGACAAATTAAAGAAGGAAGGCATATACTAGTTCCAGAAATAATGGAATGAAGAATCCGAACCATGAAAGTGGTGAGTTCAGTTTTGTTACCAGAACGAGGATAAACATTTGAAATAAAAATCATGTGAAGGACTATGTATCTGGATAACAAATACTTTGAGGCAAGCGCATTTCCAGAAGGATTCCATTCAGCATTTATATTGCACAAATCTCTAATAAGCACGCGCTTTTCAGATTCAGATGGTTTAGCCACTAGATCGCTAATGGGAATACCTTCATCATTGATAGGTATGTTCATTAGATCAGAGATCAAATGACGGTCTACTTCAACTGGACCTTCTCTAGTGTCAATAATAAATGTCAGATTTTTAGTTAAAAAATTAGAAATACATGCATACATATCTTGTGCAATAGATCGGTATGCCATCCCACCCCATTATAGAATGTTATCCCAATCTACAGTTTGGAGGAGAGGAAGGATTTCAAAAAGAGCAAGATGTTCAACATGAACAGGTCGTTCAACTATAACATTGCGCAACCTTATATCCTATACATAAGAGGGATCATCTTCGGGTGACCGAAGGTGGCGCCATGTGATAGGTGTCGATCTAGAAGATGAAGGACCACGGGAACTTTTCTTTTTGTCTTTACCTTCCATTTACAACTAGGAAATCAAGGAATCAAGAAGTTACAAAAGAAGTAGAGTGGGTTTTCACAAGACCAGATTTTGGAGAAGAAAACCCCAAAAACTACTATGAATCAAGAAATAAATCACACCAATGATGAAAAAGGAGTGATAAGAACTTGAATCTATAAGGAAAATGTAAATAACGCACTAACCTTGAAGAACTAGAAGATGGGTTCGACTGGTCGACCTAGGACCCGTTGGAGAAGAAACCTTCAATGAAGAAAAATGGATTTTTCCCCCAAATAAAGCACCAACCCGCGCTACATGACTGGTCGAGTACATGCTCGACCAGTCGTGCCACAACTGGTCGAGTATATACTCGACTGGTTGTGCAGAGCCTAAAATATGCATTTTTCATATAATTTGAAATTCTAATCATTTAAAATAACAAATATATACTGTAAGACCCGTATCCTAATCCGTACCATTCCATAGGCTTCTGCGGTCCTTCCGGTCGAATTCCGATAACCCTCGACCCATATCCGATGTTTGCGTGTGATCTTAAGCCGAATCCTACATACCAAAGTCGGCTCGACCCGAACGTGACTCACGCACCGATTCGATACCCAGGCTAGAAGATGTGGGCGCGCGTTCATTTCGAAGAAACACCGCGAGTTACGAATTTCGAAGGAATCTCTACAACATCTCCCATCACTCAATCAATCAATCAAGTCAAGTACACCCCATACCTCAAGTACAAGCATCCATCCCTCATTTTTCCACAACTCTCTCTCTCTCTCTCTCCCCTACCCATCCATCTTTTACAAAATTTCAAACCAAACCTTACCTATCCTTCTCCTTTCCTTACAACCAACACTTCATCCATCCCTTCATCCATTATTTCTATCTCTCTCTCTCTCATTCTCTAGCAACTTCCCAAATCTCATGAGAAATATCCAACAACCAAGCTCTCTTCCAAAAAAAAAAAAAAAAAACTAAGTGTGGTCCACCTTCTCATCTCCCATCTTAACCTTCCAATACCCATCAACCTCCATCAAAGTTGAAGGCAAGGAGCATACAAGTCCAAGGAGCTAAAGGAGGAGTACAATAGGTGGGTGATGCACTGTTAAATTTCTTTTTGGGACCACATGTGGTGGGACCTATTTGAAGCATACAATGTAAGAAATGGAGGGCTCATAGTGGCGGGGTCCCTCCTCTCCATCACGATCTCTCTCTCTCTCTCTCTCTCTCTCTCTCTCTCTCTCTCTCTCTCTCTCTCTCTCTCTCTCTCTCTCTCTCTCTCCCTCTCTCTATCTGTTTTAATGAAGTGGACCCCACTAATTTATGTTCTATCCGTACCATCCATCATGGACAGTGGGATTCCACCGTGAAGTGCTCACTGAGATCCATAGCTTAACTGGCAGACTGAGTGGAGATACCTCGTTTCAGCACTTGAGGTCTTGGTGTCGATCCCTAGCAAGGGCGGCTAGCATGGTGTGTGTGTACTGACATCACCAAGCTGGTGAATGTGGGCCCCACCACATGATGCATGTGTTGCATCAAAATCGTCCATCCACATCCAGAGGGTCTGGACGCTGGCACTTTCACACCCTCACACACACACTTATAAATATGTAATATATATATATATATATATATATATATAATATATATATATATATATATATATATTATTATATAATATAATATATTATATTAAATGATATGGTGGGCCACACCACATGGACCCACCTTAATACTATGGCCCCATGACCGTCCAGATCCCTGGATGGTGCACTGTTTAAAAGCAGAAAATCTGCCCAGCATCCAGCAATCTGGACGCTAGGCCTTTTTATTTGAAAAAAAAATAATAATAAATAAATATAATAAAATACATAATATATATATAAGGCAAACAAATGGACAACAAGCACAATATAGGCAAACCTTCCAAAAAGTCCAGAGAACCACAGTGCTACACTTGCTAAAAGTTTGGGCACCTGTCCACTGAATGCCCAAATTGGAAAACCAAAGGAAAGGCGATGGTAGCCACTTGGGATGATACTGAAGAGTCAAATTCAGAATGCAGTGACTTAAAGAGTGATGGAGATAAAAAATCCTTGAAAATCCTTATGACATCTACTTCCTCCAACATTCCCATAGAGACTGAGAATATCAAAGAACCTCAAGCTATAGGATCATTTCCATCTGATGATGAGGAAACAGAGAAAGAAGAAGAAGAAAACGATAAATTACAAGATGCCTACGATCAACTTTACATATATAACATCAATATCCTTAAAAGACTTGGGATTAGGGAAAACAAGAATAAATTGCTACAAATGGATCTAGATAAAATTTTAGAAACCAATACACACATAATTAATGATCTTCAACAATACTACTCAGATAATGATAGGCTTGGAGGAATCAATTCCCTTCACTTCACGGTTAACTCAATTCATTTCACAGTCAATTCCCTTCACTTCATGCTCAATTCCATGCACTTCACGGTCAATTCCGGCGATTCCCCTTCACTTCACGGTCAATTCAATTCATTTCACGGTCAATTCCCTTCCCTTCATGGTCAATTCAATTCATTTTACGGTTAATTCCCTTCATTTCACGGTCAATTCCATGTATTTCACGGTCAATTTTCGCGATTCCCCTTCACTTCACGGTCAATTCAATTCATTTCATGGTCAAATCCCTTCACTTCACAGTCAATTCAATTCATTTCATGGTTAATTCCCTTCATTTCACGGTCAATTCCATGCATTTCATGGTCAATTCCGGCAATTCCCCTTCACTTCACTATCAATTCCCTTAACTTCACGGTCAATTCCATGCATTTCACGATCAATTCCGGCAATTCCCCTTCACTTCACAGTCAACTCAATTCATTTCACAGTCAATTCCCTTCACTTCACAATAAATTCCATGCATTTCGCGGTCAATTGCCTTCACTTCACGGTCAATTCCGGCGATTCCCCTTCATTTCACGGTCAATTCAATTCATTTCACGTTTAATTCCCTTCATTTCACATTCAATTCCATGCATTTCATGGTCAATTCCGGCGATTCCCCTTGACTTCAGGGTAAATTCAAATTATTTCACGGTCAATTCAATTCATTTTATGGGTAATTCCTTCATTTCATGGTCAATTCCGACAATTCCCCTCACTTCACGATCAATTCAATTCACCTCACGGTCAATTCCCTTCACCTCACAGTCAATTCCGGCAATTCCCCTACACTTCACGGTCAACTCAATTCATTTCATGGTCAATTCCCTTCACTTCATGGTAAATTTCATGCATTTTGCGGTCAATTCCCTTCACTTCACGGTCAATTTCATGCATTTCATGGTCAATTCCGACGATTCCCCTTCACTTCATGGTCAATTCAATTCATTTCATGGTCAATTCCCTTCACTTCATGGTCAACTCAATTCATTTCATAGTCAATTCCCTTCACTTCCCGAACAATTTCATGCATTTCACGGTTAATTCCGGCTATTCCCCTTCACTTTACGGTCAATTCATCATTTCACTCATCACGGTCAATCTCACTCCACTCACATTCACGGTCAATTCAATTCATTTCACGGTTAATTTCCTTCATTTCACGGTCAATTCCATGCATTTCATGGTCAATTCTGGCGATTCCCCTTCACTTCACGGTCAATTCAATTCATTTCACGGTTAATTCCCTTCATTTCACGGTCAATTCCATGCATTTCACGGTTAATTCCGGCAATTCCCCTTCACTTCACGGTCATTTCCATGCATTTCACAGTCAATTCACTTCACTTCACGGTCAATTCCATGCATTTCGTGGTCAATTCCGGCGATTTCCCTTCACTTCACGGTCAATTTCATGCATTTCACGGTCAATTCCCTTCACTTCACAATCAATTCCATGCATTTCACGGTCAATTTCCTTCACTTCACGGTCATTTCCATTCATTTCAAGGTCAATTCCGACGAATCTCCTTCACTTCACGGTCAATTCCATGCATTTCACGGTCAATTCCCTTCACTTAACGGTCATTTCCATTCATTTCATGGTCAATTCCGCCGATTCCCCTTCACTTCACGGTCATTTCCATTCATTTCACAGTCAATTCTGGCAATTCCCCTTTACTTCACGGTCAATTCCATGCATTTTACGGTCAATTTCCTTCACTTCACGGTCATTTCCATTCATTTCATAGTCAATTCCCTTCACTTCACGGTCATTTCCATGCATTTCACGGTCAATCCCGGCGATTTCCCTTCACTTCATGGTCATTTCCATGCATTTCACAGTCAATCCCCTTCATTTCATGGTCAATTCCCTTCACTTCACGGTCAATTCCCTTCATTTCACGGTCAATCCCCTTCACTTCATGGTCAATTCCATGCATTTCACGATCAATTCCGGCGATTCCCCTTCACTTTACGGTCAATTCAAGGTTTTTAGATTTGTGGAGGATTTGTAGAGAAAGATTTAAGAAAATAGAAGAGAAAGTATGTGCTTGAGTTTGGGTCTTGGATAAAAGAGATGGGGAAGACAAAATTTTATGATATAGGGTTGGCCCAGCCGACCGGACTTGGGGCGATTGCAATAGGGTGGATAGTAATTCGGGGATAACCGGGTCAGTGGGTATCTTATTATGTATAACTTTAGCTATTAATTTCCTTTTTAAGTTATACATATTTTATCATGTATGTTTACTTATATTGGTTTTTCATCGTTGTTGTCACTAGTCACATCCTTACGCACAACATGTTCAGGGGAAAACAGTGCAAAGGTACGATGACCTAAAATACCTATTTGGTAATGACCGAGCGATTGGATTGCATGCTTAAACACGAAACATGCATAATACTCAGCCATCGAGAAGGTCCAGGGATCCTGATACTTCACTGAAACCGTCGGTCGATCGGAATGACGATACGCTCGTGTTATCGAGTGACGATGTAGGGGACAATGCGCCTAACATCCACTGGTCGTATCAAAGTCGTGATGGTACTCATATTGCAAACCGAAGTTCGTCTATGAATGGGAACAACTCGGTTAACACAGGAAGCACAAACAATTCAAGGAAGAAAGCTATGATGAATTGCCCTTGTGATAGCATAGGCAAAGGAATGAGTGACGTTGCTGAAGCCGTCAAGTCACTGGCTATTACCATACACCAAGGGAAGGACATGATACATATATCCCAGGTTGTACTAGCTCTGGAGTAGATTGAGGGCCTTATAGGTCATGAGATCATATGTGCAACAAGGATACTATCGGAAGATGAACAACAATCTGCTTCATTCCTTTCTCTCACTGAGCATAGGAGGTTGGAGTTTGTGCTGATGTTGCTTGCTTCCGATCAGTCGTCCAACTGAGCATGGTCCCTTCCACCTGACCGTATGGGTTTCTGTTTTCATTGGCTGGTCAGCCAATGTTTTTTTGGACATACCTTTTTTTGGTTACACGTGCTAGTTGTGTTCACTAGCTGGATGAATGTGGGTTATTTTAGATGATCTTTTTTGTTTCTTTTTTGGATTGTGATGTGTATTTAATGATTTATCCATTAATGCTTATTAACTTGCATTACCTGTTTTAATCTGCTAGTAAATTCGTTTTAATTATATGACTATCCTGTTCATATTTACAATCTGTATAGAATAAACTTTAACACTTTTGGGCATCGCCTCGGGTATGATCTAACAGTCACTATATTTTGACTTAACCGATATGGTTATATACAAATAGAAATTTCTTCCTAATATGTTCCAGTATTAATACAAATGGTTTAACGTTGTTGATAATATTTCGTAATGTTCAGATGGGTAAAAAGATGTACGTTGTTTTCAATGGTCGTTGACCCGGCATCTATTATACGTGGGAGGAGTGTCGTCAACAGGTTGAGGGATATTCCTCAGCCCGATTCCGTGGCTACAAATCGGCGTCAGAGGCCTTTACTCAATAGACTACTTTCTGCGAGGTTTCAGTGAATCAGAATGCAGCAGTGGCTGAATTAGAAGAGGATTATGAGAACATAGGATCGACTCATGGACTGCGTTGCATTGCCAGTTGCAGCAACGATCCTATAGGGAGCTCTAGATCAACATCATATTACTGTCATTACAGTGCTGGCTACGGGACACAGGGAGATGGTGCTGAAGAAATGCCGCATGTAATAGAGGCCTTAATACAGTTAGTATTAAGTTGTTTGATTTTTATCCTTGTCATTCATCTCGTCTAGTGGCGCTACTAGCTTTTACATTTGTTTCGTTTTTTTGGACGTTTTGGGATATGTTTTAGACAATGATTTACATAGGTTTTGTAGTGTTATGGACTATGAAAACATATGTTATTACATGTTTTGGACAAGGATTTGTTGCTATATCTACAAAAGACTTCTAGTAGCAGTATGAACCCTTCTTCAAATATATTACATAGCAGTAATATGTTTTGGATCTGCTAAAGAGGATAGATTTCTGTAAATAGGTCATTCTTGCGCTCATAGAAGACCTCACTAAATAGTTGGTTGCTTTGAATTGATTCAAAGCCTGTAACCTTCATCGTCTCCGAGCAGATAGCATCTTCACCACTGGAAATCATGGAAATGACAATAGTCATGGGCTCAAGCGACTCAAACCCCACTTCAAGTTCTGTTTTGATGGGCGCTGAAGCTTTGAACAGATCTCCTTCCCCTCCTGGGTCATACTCTGAAACGGTGGAGATCTGAATAGATCTCCTTTCCCTCAAAGCTCTTTGAATTCACTTGGTTAATATCAGGAACAACAACTTGTATCCAACAGGTACAAAAAACATAAAATTTTGGTTGATTAATAAAATACCACCTACATTTAAACCACCGACCGATTAGAAGAGAGTGCGATCCTTCGACATCTTCTTGTGTTGAGTATTAGAACACAGTGAAAAACCCTGAATGATGATCCTTGAGACTGATCACAGAGCTGTAACTTTACGAGTTATTAGTTATTCAAACCAAGTAGCAAGCATGATTAAAGTTGGATGAACAACGTGGATGAAAGATGTACAAAAATTAGGGCCGAGACACATTGACCGGTGACCGGTGGTCACTGTGAGCAATGGTAAAAAATCTTACTATTTTTAGAATTGCAATACAAATCAAACAACATTTGTACCTGTATTAGAGGTGAGGTGGCAGACACCATAACATCCTTATCGATTTGACATGTCTATTACACTAGTGAACGAAACACACTACTGGCGATTTTATCTCTAGTACACCATATTTTTTTGTATTAAACAAACATGTGGCAATAGTCAACTGTAGTAGTACCAATCATTACAATTACATGTAATAAGCTATTATTACTTCTTTACATCCAAATACAATGTAATTTGGAAAACCAAGTAGGCCTTAAAGTAGCTTCTCCTACCCTAAAATCATATATGGTATGTCAAGTAACTAATTTTGGTTTAGAAGATATTCTTGTTAAATGAATAAAGAAAGAAATGAAAAAAAAAGTTTTTTTTTAATTATTTTATATGCTTATATATACATATTTATATAAATATATATTAGAGAAAAATGTAGGTAGAATAAGGTTCTCCATGAAAAAAAAAAAAAAAAAAAGAAAAAAAAAAGTGCAAGCATTACAGTTATAACGGCTACGGTTATAATCCGTAGCAACTTATCTGGTCAATCAGCTCCCTACCAATTCGACGTCGCTGGCTTCTTTTTTTCCCAGTTGTAATCCCCATCGCTTTTTGTGGGTCCCATTATGAGATATGTGTTATATCCAAACTATCCATCTATTTTTCGAACTCGTATTAAGGATTGAGACGAAAAATAAGTTAGATCTAGCAATCAAGTGGACCACACTATAAAAGGCAGTGGACGATTGAACATCTACCATTGAAACCCTTTTAGTGGTCACAAAAGTTTTGGATCATTATGAAATTTGTTTTCCTCTTCATGCAGGTCTTTGTGACCTTATGAATAGATTGGATGGTGAAGAAATCTTATGGTAGGCCCTACAAAATTTTTAATGGTGAAAATCAATTTTCTCACGGCTCTTTGTGGTGTGGTCCAGTTGATCTTTGGATATGATTTTTTTTTTTTTTTAAATTTTAATAATGCTCTGAAATGATCTCAAAATATGGATGAACATTGTGGATATATATATATTTTTTTGAATAATGCTCCGAAATGATCTCTAAATATGGATGAACATTGTGGATATAATAAATATATAACTGTGGGGCCATGTAACTTTGATCTCTTTTGAGCCGTTCGTACAACTCGGAGTTGGAGGAGCGTCAGCGATCGTCTTCCAGGCGATGCACTTCTGGATGGAAAAGCAGGGCATTTTCGACCCGAGAAATGCTATCCGTACAGCAGGGGCTAATTCTAGGGAGGTAAAAACAAGTGGGCTTAAAATGGTTGGTGGGCCATATATGAGTCGTATACTAGGAAATTTCTCCCCCTAAAATAATCTCTCCAAATGGATGGTCATTTTGTATACAACACATACGTCATGCTAGGGCACACATAACATAGTGACGTCACTCTACTGCCTACTGTCGATTTCAGTAGGTCCACATGAATAGATATTCCGATTATTTCAGCCGTCCATTTTCTTTTTACCAAAGCTAATATATTTCTCTCCCATAATCAAGCTTCAATGATAATTATATCCTTTGATTTTCAGATTTGAATGTGAACCATTGAAAATTCTCTTTTCATGGCTTTAGATACTTTTCAGATAGTTATGGTCAGAATCATTCAGTCAGAATAAATTTCATCAAGTGATCAGTATAGCATAGATTCCACAAGATGGGAGGTCCAGATTGATTGTTGGGCCACTCAGCATGTGGGCCCCATGGCACACTGTGGATTCGGTGTCGGTTTGTGTGGATCCCCGGATTCACCAAGGTTGGTAGATCACAAAATGTGGGGCCCACTGTGATGTATGTTCCTTGCATACACTCCTTCCATCTATTTTTAGAGTTCATTCCAGGGCAAAAAATGAAGTAGATCCAAATCTTAGGTCTACCATACCACATGAAGCAATCGTGGTTAAATCTTCACCATTAAAAACTTGAAAGGGCCACCAGGATGTTTATTTTCCATCCAACCTGTTGATAAGGTTAAAAAGGCCTAACAAATCTTCACCATTAAAAACTTGAAAGGGCCACCAGAATGTTTATTTTCCATCCAACCTGTTGATAAGGTTAAAAAGGCCTAACAAAACTTCACCATTAAAAACTTAAAGAGCCACCAGAATGTTTATTTTCCATCCAACCTGTTGATAAGGTTAAAAAGGCCTAACAAATCTTCACCATTAAAAACTTGAAAGGGCCACCAGAATGTTTATTTTCCATCCAACCTGTTGATGAGGTTAAAAAGGCCTAACAAATATCAGCTTGACAAAAAAAAAATTTGTGACCTTGGATAAGTTTTTTAATATTCGATTACTACTGCTTCATTTTTGTCATAATGCCCTAAATTGAATTTTCAAAACAGATGTACGGTATGGATATAAGGAACGTGCATGAAAGTGGAACCGACAGTCAGGTATCCCATCCACCTCGAAATCACGTCCCATGGATGCCAAAATAGAGCTGAGCAAAACAGATCTGGTGAATCCGACCGGTTCAGACCCGATCCAACTCGGTCCGGATGGGATCCAAATCGGATCAAGTCATTGATATTTCAGTTCGACCGAGTTGGATCAAATCCGATCCGGACTGATGCCCAACTCTAGGCCAAACCCACTCTTTATTACTAAATGAGAAATGCGAATTGAACTCCCGCGAGTGCAGTTTTCTATTTCTCGCTGTTCACACGTGCAAGTGCAACAAACTTGTGTGAGATCCAATCCTCTAGTGATGCATGTATTTACTACTAAAATTCAATTTAAAATAAAGTTCTAGTTATCAGATGATGATGAGTGCATGATAAACAGGGACCATTGGTAGATTTATTTTCAACCGTTCATTTCTTTGCAAAGTTGGAGCATACGCTACAAGCATAACATCCGTGTTTCATTTTCCAAATATCATTTTCGTAGGTTACTCCTAATGAAAGGCTTGGATCACACAGAAGTGTGCTAATTTTGCACTTGTGAGCTGCTAGTATCAACTGCAATCGTGCAATTTCACTTATCAGGGTTCTTATTCTACAAATATTTGTGTACTCTCGCGCGTGAGATAGAGAAGGGAATTTTGGAAATTTTGCTATCATGAGAAATTTATGAGAAATCCGGAACGTTCATAAAAAATTTCAATCTATGAAAATTTAATTTCTCAATAATCATGACATGTAACTTATCAGGTAGGCCACACTTCCAAAATGAATATATACCGTTGGTCAACTTCTTTTAAACTAACTAATCACCAGACAGATATTTATTTGGGCAGAGGAAGAAAAAAGTGAAATGAATGATAAGGGAAGTGGATTGGCTAGTGTACCTCAAACCAGTTATACAGCTGCTGTATTTCCGCCAGCAAGTTCTATGGGTCTGATCATGAGGCACGTGATATATCTAAATAGGCATTTGTTATATCCAAACTGTCCATTCATTCAGTGAGCTAGTCTCAAGTTTAAACGAAAAATAAGGCAGATCTAATTATCAGGTGGACAACAATGCAAAAAGCTGCGGGGGTGGGGGATTCAACGTCTACCACTGAAACCCTTTTTGGAGTCACAGGAATTTGGATCAATATGATTTTTTTTCTTCTCTTAATTCAGGTTTTTGTGGTATACCAGCAAATCCGGAAACGGATTGCCACCGTCCCCTGGCTGGTGGTGGGTGCTCTGAACATGATGCATGTGTTTCATCCATTTAGTTCATTCATTTTTAAAGATTATTTTAATTCTTGATCCCAAAAATAAGTAAGATATAAATCTCAAGTGGACCACACCACATGAAAACAATAGTTATTGGATATCCACCATTAAAATCCTCCTAAGGCCTATTGTACTGTTTATTTGACATCCAATCTATTGATTAGGTCATACAGGCCCTCAGAAAAAACAAAAATCAGCTTGATCCAAAACTTTTATGGCCCGATGCTCATTCAACACTATTTCCTGTAATGTGGTCCACTTGAGATTTAGATATACCTCATATCTTAAAATGATCTTTAGAAATACATGGACGACATGGATGAAACAAATACATCATGATGGGGCCCACAGAGCACTGACCATCAACCATTGGTTGGTGTCAAGTAAGTAGCCAATCCGTTTCTAGCCAATCCGCTTCAAATGATAAGATGGTAGAATCTATTTCACGTGTGCTATATTAGCTCGTGCGATAGGTGACTGCTAAAAAGTTGCGCGTGCTCCGGCGCGGATTAGGTACTACCCCTACCCGTTTGGAGCTCAGGACGGGCTAGACGTGTAGCTCGTTGAGTGGTGGTGAGTGGTTACGTAAGAGGGCACGAGGCCACGTCAGTAAACGGAGGAGTTAGATCGCGTTTATACTCGGACCACATATAACCCCAACCGTCTCCTAATTTTTTATTTTATTTTTGTTTACTACCTTTTTCCATGCGCAGAGGTTGAGTAGCGAGACTCGCTACTAAAGTGACGTTGCCAAGTTTTGTGAGCCCTACAATGATGCATGTGTTGTATCCATACCGTCCATACATTTGGAGAAATCATTTTAGAATATGATACAAAGAATAAGTCAGATCCGAGGCTAGAGTGGACCCACCACCAAAAACAGTGGGGAGAGTGATGCCTACCGTTGAAACCTTCTGAAGGTCCACCATGATGTTTATTTGAGATCTAACCTGTTCATGTATTAACTCAGACATGAAAGAAAGGAAAACACAAATAACAGCTTGATCAAAAACTTTTGTCACTCTCTCCATCGTTTTGTATGGTGGGGTCCACTCGAGATTTGGATCTAACTCATTGTTTGGACCATGCCCAAATATGATTTCTCCGAATGAATGGATGGTGTGGATACAAAACATATATCATAGTGGGGCCCATAGAACTGGGTAACGTCACTTAGTATATGGCTGCTCAATCCACGCACCAAATAGATAACGTGCATTCCAAGAAACCTAAATACAAATACGAAATCGGATTGCATACTGAGTATGTTCTTATTGTATTGAGTAAACTTTGTTGGGCCATTATAAATTCATGTGTTTTATCCACGCTGTCCATCTGATTTTTCAGATCATTTTAGGGGTTTAACCCAAATTTGAAGTGTAACATCCCGAATTTTCACCGTTTTGGATTTCCAAAAAAAAAATCCTTGATTTTTTTAAAATTAACTTATAATATCACTTAAATGACCATTATCACGCAATGTTAGTTTATACTAGGGTGGACCAATCTAGTTATGATGGGACCGAGTGCGGGTCGCCAAGCCAGATGACCTGTTTACACTTAACAACAACCCGTGTGGGCCACCTAGCGACCGGGGAGGGTCAGAAAGATCTAAAAGTTCAGGAAATCCTATATCTCACTGGGCTTGTGGTCCATCGCGGACTGCGGACCCAGTGGATACCCAAAAGTACCATCTGGCGCTTGCCCAATGCGCCCCACCAATGCCAGATTGGAATCTGGCACTTACAAATAAAACCAGGATACCAGGCGTTCCAGCCGTCGGATTTCTTCCAAATTTATGGTCAAGGTTTGATGTATTTTTCTACGCCCGTCCACCAAATCTGGGGCCCGATCGTGGCAAGTGACTGTTGATCGCAAATCGGGCCCGTACGGCCAAACCCCATATCCGATCACCTCCAATTTTTGCATGGCCCTTCATCGGTCCGTGGAACATCCGTCCTATAAGTTTCATGGCCAGAGGGCCCCTAGAAATGCCCATCAATCAGAAATGGCCCTACCGGGCCATTTAAAGAAAGAAACCCTATGCTCGAAACCCCATCTCCATTAATCCGTTTGATCTTAAACTTTGTATGGCCCCTCATCGGGCCATGAGGCACCTACACACCAAATTTGGTGGCCGGAGGGGTGATAGGGCCGCCTCAACATCAAATAGAGTCCTATAGGGCTATTTTGGGAAAACTTGGAAACATAAGGCCAAGGGAGTCAACTCTAGGGAATAAACCCTAACTCTCTTTCATAACTCCATTCTCCAACAACAACCCCTTCCTCCTCTCCCTCATAACTTCCCCAAATCTCCCACCACCAAACCTCTCTCCCTAATAAATCCTCAATTCCCCTACAACCCATCTTCTCTTCTTCATAACTTCTCCATCTTCCAACAACAAATCTCTCCCTCATAGCCACCACATTATCCAACGACCAAGGAGAGCTATGGTGGACCCTAGAATTGAGGTGGGGCCTAAGGAAGCCGGTCTTGCATCTCCCTAGCCCTTCTCCAAGAGAAATCCTTTCACCACAACCACAGTAATTGCTCCATTGATCATCTAGGTAAGATCCATCACCCATTTTTCTTAAAACCCCTCATGTGGAGGGTAGATTACATGGAGTGCTAACATGCAAATGGGTATTTTAGGGATTCCGGCTGATCGACCCCGAAATCCACACTCCTAGGTCATTTTTCCGAATCTCCAACGACTCGAAGGTGGGGATTATTGTTCTTAGGTGGCCTAGCACCAATTTTAGCATGAGTTTAATGATTTTGATTGCTTAGATGTTGTGTTTGAACGTCTAGAGAGACACTAGAAATTGTAGCTATTGGATTGTATGGACATGCTTGCTTGATTCTTTTATGATTTGGATCTTGTTTCTTACACGGTTTGTGTATGGATGATCACATGCTCATGCTTGATTGATTTTTCATGTTTTGTTACTTCATAGTACGTAGGATGTCATTATTCTTTACATATGATTTTGTAATATGGAGGAAGTACTCAACTTCCTCACTAACCCACATACTCACATGCATTTTATTCTTGATAATGCTTGGTTGCTTGTAGGAGTATTCATATGTATGTTTGAAATGCATGAGAACATGTGGTTGTTACGCTAGTTGAGAATCTGTATAGTTGGCTTGTTATGAATAACCTTCATCCTATTGGGTTGGTCAGGAATCATGAGGAGAGATGGTTGTCCCATTGGTGGGACTACCCTCAGGCTAAACTCGTGGGTTTGGGCGGGTGTTCGGGTGGCTGTAGTTCGACTACATGGGTCTTTTGTGCCCAAGGTCACTCGTCTCACGCTCGCTTGACTCGTGCGGTCTAGCCTACTGTCTGACCAACCCTATATGTTAACCATGTTTGCTCATATATGTATGGAACCTGAACCACCTTACAACCGTTGTAGCCCATCAAAAATCCACTTCAAACTAGTCCACAGCCTCGTGAGCCGGGCATGGTGGAATGGGACACTATGTCCAAGCTGTCGGCCTACGCTGGGGTTCCGGGCCTCCCCGTAGTGACCGCGAGTGATCCCTTCCTTTCGGCACTCCTCATGTGCTTAGTGTCGGGGATGAGGAACCCGACGGGATCACGGACCGCGAGGCCTTGGCCTCACGTGTTGATGGAGTCTTGGCCTCGCAACCAACTTAGGGCATTGATACGTAGGATGAATCAGAATCCCCAACCTGCTGGATGAATGAACTTAACTAATAACTCGGCTAACATGATCGCATTGCACGCATTAGTTAGGGTGGCGACTCGGAAGTCGAGGTCGCTCTGAGGGAGTGTTGTCATATGCGATCGTTAGATGGAGTCGCTTGAGGGAGTGTTGTGGCGAGGGCATGCATCATATCATCCCGCATGCATGCATTTTAAATAAGAGTTATTAGGTGTTGATGATTATCTGCTTTTCATTAAGTTCATATTACAATTGATGCCTGTTGTAACTTGAGACCAATAGTTCACACTGAGTTGATCACTCACTCCCACTCTAGGACGGTGTTTTAAAACACTAACCAGACCCATTCATAGATGCAGGTGACTCAGGGCATGAGGAGCCTGGCGAGGGGAGCTTAGACGAGGAGGACAGGCTCTCCTACTTGCAGCTGATGGGCGGCTCTCCATCGGCTTGATCGGGCTGGATTTGGATTTGCTGAGCCGCGGGCTCAGCTTATTCTTTTTGGACATAGCCTTCTTTTGTTGTTCTGTTGGGCAACGCCTTCGGCGACCCTTTATTATTTTTGGACCTGTATATATTTGAGATATCCTTCATTTCAGTAGACTGGTGTGATTGTGCTTCGTGCCTCAGGTAATTCCAAATTGCGCAGTTAAATTTGATTAATCATAAAAAACCATAAATGCATAATAAGTGACACTCGGGAACTCGGGAGTCGAGTCTATGCACGACCCCCGATTTTTCGGGGCGTTACATGAAGTGTATGTAAAGTTTAAATAGACCATACTACATAAACAGTGAAATTATTTATTTCCACCATTGAAACCTTTCTAAGGCCTGGTTATGTTTATTTGTCATCCAAGCGGTTCATAAGATCAAAATGACATGGATGAAGGGAAAACACGAATATCAGCTTGATCTAAAACTTATGTTGCCTCTTAAGAATTTTTCAACAATAGACTTCAATTCACACTGTTTTCAGTGGTGTGGTCCACTTGAGATTTGGATATACTTAATATTTAGGTTAAAGCCCTAAATTTACATGATAAAACAGATGGATGGAGTTTATACCATGCGTGAACGACGGTGGACCCCATAGAGTTTACTCAGTACGGTTAGCATACGTTACTCAGTAAGCAATCCACTTACTCCAGTTACCTGGATGGGATTTGCGAATTAGCTACTAACAGGTTGAGTAGCGAGACTAGCTAACAAAGTGACTTCACCAACTTCTATAGGCCCACCATGATGTATGTTTTATATCCACACTGTCCATACATTTTGAGAGATCATTTGAGGGCATGATAAAAAGAATGAGGCAAATCCAAGGCTGTGGTAGACCCCACCACAGAAAACAGTGGAGAGAGTGACGCCTACAGTTGAAAGGAAGGTCCACCATGATGTTTATTTCAAATCCACCCTGTTCATGTGCTAAAGTAGACATGAAAGAAGGAAAACATAAATATCAGCTTGATCGAAACTTTCATGGCCATTAGAACTTTTTAATGGTGGGCGTCAATTTCCCCATTGTTTTCTGTGGTGGGGTCCACTAGAGCTTTAGATATGACTCGTTCTTTGTATTATGCCTTAATATTATCTCTCCAAATGGATGGACGGTGTGGATATAAAACATACATTATGGTGGGGCCCACATAAGTTGATGACATCACTTCGGTTGAAGCGGGAAAAAAAGAAACGTTTGGAGTTTTTTGGGAAAACTCTGTTCCGTTTGCTGACGTGTCCTCTGTCATCTGACGTAACAACTCTCCACTAATTAAGGGGCTACACGTCCAGCTCGTCCTGAGCTCTGGATGGGCAGGGGTAGTACCAAATCCGCGCCCCACGCGCTCGAGCTTACGTGTCGCGCGAAGACGAGCAGGTTGTATGAACGGTTCAAAGGAGATTAAAGTTACATGGCCCACAGTGATGTATTTATTATATCTACACCGTTCATCTATTTTTAGATATAATTTTAGAGCATTATCCAAAAGATGAATAATATCCAAAGATCATCTGGACCGCACCATAAATAACAGCGGAGATCATAATTTTCAGCGTTAAACAATTTGTAGGGCCCACTGTACCATTTATTTTACATCCAATCTATTTATAAGGTCACAAATACCTGAATATGGAAAAAAAAATTATATTGATCTAAAACTTCTGTGACCCAAAAAGGGTTTCAATGGTAGACGTTCTGTAACATCCCGGATTTTTACTAACCAGGAATTAGACGTCCTTAGGCAATGGGTCGATCCTAACACCTTATTAACTTGTCAGAACTCAATCCCAAATTCTAAAATCGCTTTTGAACCCATTTCCTTTACAAATCCCACCCTTTACCACCTTGTTCTTTCAATTTTTCTAAGTACTTTCACCACAGACACTATCTTAAACTAGCTAAGTATTATAACTTGGATTACTTTATATACAAACTACAAAGGCTCAGGTACCACCTCAGACAGAAATTACTCAGGACTAAATCCTTTAGAAATTAGGCGAGAATTAGCTAGTGTTAAACTAGAGTACCTGTGAAATTAGCACCAATCACTTTAAATACGATTCGCAAGACCCAAAATTTGTAGAGTCATTGACGCTACATTACCCTAAAATCTAGGATCAATCTCATTACCTAGTTGCTCTCGGGAGTACATTGAAACTCTGTATCAGATCTGGAACGCACATCGGAAGTCCGATTAACACGAAGTTAAGGACCGCCTTGCTGGGCTTGACAACCATCTCGGAAATCAAATCCAGATAGTGTCCCAGCGCTATTCGCTTGAGCTCGGAGCGGGGAGTGTGAGAAACACGAAAAGAATTCTAAAATAAATATGAATTTATGAAATCTGGCACGTCTCGCTTGCTGATCAGTATTGAGCAACCTGACCGTCAGAATCTGACCCAAATACACCCTCGGATTAGGGGAAATTTCATACACATGTCCATGTACTTGGAATCTCCGATCGAGATCCACTAACTGTTCCGCCACGTGTGATTTGGGAAGCCGACGGAAACGAAAACTTAATGATACCTAGATCCAGTGTTAGTGAGCTTAAGTCCGACCTTTGGCTCAAGGGGGCCCGCCAGAAGTCCTCCGTTGAGCTGAAACTGACCCACTTTGGTTAAAACCTAAGTATACCTTGACCTGAAGTCTATTTCGGTGAGTTTTTAGGCTATATAAGGACCTTTAAACCCTCTCTCATTCAGCCATACGAATTTGAAAAAAACCCTAGGAGAGAAGAGAGAAGAGAGAGAAAGTGTGAGAGCAGTGGGAGAATCTCCCTACCACTCTACCCTGCCGCTATACGTGTTCAACCACTCCATTCTCATCACTTTTTCGGTGATTCCGGCGTCATTTGACTCATTTCTAGGTAAGAAACCCTAACCCTAACCTGTTTTGGGGGTTTTGATAGTTGTAGGTTATGAAATAGTTAACCTATTTCGTTCTATAGGTTGCCAAACTGTCGTATACGAAAGCTTAGCGAACCTATCGAATTCGTTACGATTCTATGATAAAAAGTGCAGACTTTAGGTGTATAGGTTATGGTTTTCAACGCTTTCAATGTCAGATAATGATAGATTCATGATCTGCCTGCAATTGCACATGTACAAAGTGTTGTCTGTTTTCCGTTTCGATTAAATACAAAGAATATGGAATTTTGTGTATTCTAGGTATTTGTAGAAAGTACCGTATACGTATAAATTTTGGAAATGTGTTTGCCATAATTATTTGCTGTATGAACATATTATATATGTGTATAATACTTACTTGGCGAGAGGGTTCGCCCTAATACATGTTTTTGCTAATATACACTATGTATGTTAAAATAGTGTATTCTAAGTGTTTGTTGAAATGACTAAATAAATATGGATTTATGATTTATGCCTGCCAAATGTATTGAATGTAAGAACATGATTGATGTGTATGCGACAACTCCTTGCTATAAGGATTTGTCCTATTCTATGTTGAAATCAACATACATCATGTATGTTGATGTATGTAGTTTAAAGTGTTTGTTGAAATGTCTGAATGAGTAGTAGTTAGTAAATTGTAATGTTTAAGGGTGTTGAGATAGGATTCTCAGCTACCTTAGAGATGTATATGATTTCCTCCATGTTGCTTATATAAATTAACCGCTTACTTATGAAATATAAGTGTTTGTATTTTCTGTTTATAGTGTGCTTTATTATATGTTTTATGACATGCTTGTCAACATGCTTGAATTACTTTGTTTATTCTGCTTTACTCTACATGCTTCTGGTCATGGATTGATTGTGTTTGGAGCTATGATTATAGTCTAGGCAATCGGTAATGGGATTGAATTCATGGCTGAGATTCATTTGCCACGTGAGATGTGTTCGACGAACCCGAGTCGTATTTCGGTTGGCGATAGTGGTTGGCCACACGAAGTGCTTGTGCACTTCATATCGTTCAACTTGTTGTGCGCTCGAGCTAGCATAGCTCGTCATGCAACCCGATCTGTCTTATGTATGTTCACTATATTTGGACGCCTCTGCTTGAACCTAGGGTACCAAACTTACTAGTGAAATCCCGTTAACCATGGTACCTCGATCTGCTAAGACTCATGAGCCGGGCATGGTGGTATGGGACACCGTGGTCGTGCTGTCGGCCTACGCTGGGGCCATGTGCCTCCCCGTAGTGTCCATTGAGCAACCAGACTCGTGAGCCGATTATGTTGGTATGAGACACTATATTCGAGCTGTCGGCCTATACTGATTGGTGACGAACCCTTTGTAGTGACCTCGAGCATACTCTGAATTTGCGGTGAGGCGACGAGTTTTACCGCAGTGAATAGAGTATGAAGTAGGCCTGTATCAATTTAGTGATGAACCGTTAAAAGGGTGATGGGGGAGTGGTGTAACGGTTCCGTGTAACAGCCCTGGTAACCCTTGCAGCGACCTAGAAACACACCATCGTATGAGATTAACTAGGACTGACGACCCTAGAATGGATCATGTTTGAGAATGATACAAGGGAGGTACCTTAGTTTCCCAATCATGTTGTTTGAAATGGACTAATAACAACTCGGTAATCATGCTCATCATCGCACTGCATGTGCCTGGAAGATGTGGAGCACTGAGGAATGCAAGCATGCCGCGAACGAAAGATGGTGTCGCATGAGGGAGTGTGTGGTGAGGGCATGCATCACCACTGAGGACTGCATTCATACTTGCATTAATAAGAGTATTTAGAATTGTTGATTGTACTGCTTTATTATTACTGCTTAACTGTTTTGATAACATGTTAACCTATGCTTTATTGTTCCACTGAGTTGATCACTCACTCCCACATTACGGGACAGTGTTGTACACACCAACCAGACTTGTTTGAGTTTCAGATGATGACGATGCTGCGAAGCGGAGCCAGACTCTTATGAGGATGAGGAGGATTCCTCCTTTATGCAGTTTCAGGCGGGTTCCTGTGAGCCGTGTCCTGATCGACGGGGCTTTCTGGGATGTTGACTAGATAACACTACACCTTTGGTATAATTTGAAATTGTACTTATAATTCGTTAACCTGGTAACATTATCACACTCTGGAGACTCACCACAGTTTTTATATTTTATATATCTATCACAGTCTTCCGCTTGCAATCTCACTTGTCTCTGGAGTATGATATGCTGTTTTGGCTTAATCTCACTCATGTTCAATGCACTAATACAGACAACATTCAATCATCATTCATTTTGTTGCATAAGTGATGCGTTGGAACTCGGGAGTTGAGTTTATGCTCGACCCCCGATTTTCAGAGCGTTACACGTTCAATCCTCCACTAGTTTTCCAGTGTGGTCCAATTGATACATATATATGTCTTATTTTTTGTCTCAAGCCTGAAGAGGAGCTCGTCAAATGGATGGACGGTTTGGATATAATACATACCTTATCTTCAGACCCACAAAACTTGCTGACGTCAATACAGCAGCTTATAGCTGGTGCGAGGAACACCAGCCAATCCGCTTCCAACTCTTGTAAAACTCCGGACCACGTGAGCTCCCCAATTCGACCGTTGCAATCCCCCTTCCCTTTTCAGAGAAACCAACGTTTAAAAACCAGCTACTCTTCCATTTACAGACCTCTTTTCTCACCTCCAATCCTCCAAATTCCACCACACCAAAAAAAAGGAAATAAAATCCCAGCCACCCAAATCTCTAAAGAAAAATCCAGCAATGGAGGAGAGGAGGAAAAGTCGATTGAATCTCCCGGCCGGAATGTCCGAAACTGCCATCTCGATACATTCTCAACCTCATTCCCAAAGACATCGCCATCACCGTCAAAGACAACGTACAGCGGTAGATTCATCCCCTGCCGTTCATCTTCTAGGCTCCAGTGCTTCGCGTTGCTGGAGAAGTCGTTGCCTGCCAAAGAAGGGGGGAATGAGGCTTACGCCAGGTTGCTGAAGAGCGAGATTTTCGGGGTCGACTCAGTGCCCGGATCACCGGCGGGCCAGGCATCGCCGATGAGCCCCAACAAGAATATCTTCCGGTTCAAAACCGATCATTCAGCCCCGAGCTCACCTTACTCACAGTCGATTTCAGGCCATGATGGGAACATGTCCGGCGAGGTGTCGACACCTCCAAAGGCACCTCGGAAGGTGCCCAAGATTCCTCATAAGGTACAAAAGCCAACCAAGCACTATATTTTCCCTTCTTCTTCTTCTTCTTTTAAAATAATAATAATAATAATTTTACATATGGGTTTTCATTTTTAGGCCAAATAGAGGGTTTTAGTATAAGCAAAGAAGAAGAAATTTCAGAAGACAAAAAATGGATAAGCTAATTTGGGGGAATGAGGGATTACTGATTAAGAAGAGATATCGTAAGGCTAATCGAGAGGAAAAGATTCTCGAATCCTTGTATGTGGCATGTGTTTGCCAGATCAGGGCCATTCATTTGGGGGCCATGTGAAAAAAAAAATGACTAAATTTTCCCTATCTGGCAAACACATCTAGCCCACCCAATAATCAGAACATACTGATTTTTATAGCCTTGGCACATAACAGAATGGCCTGTTTTTGCGATGGTCTTGAAATAGGCCAATATATTAGGGAGGCATATTTGCTTCTCTCAGGATTCAAACACATGAACTTTGTCTCTGATACCATGTCAAACAATCACTTTCCCTAAAAGCTCGAGCGGTTAGATGATGGTTTATCAATGTATATGAAGGGAATATAACAAACAATGAAGGCTAAAGAAATGTCAAGATTTTCCATATCCGGCATACATTTGTGGCCCACTTGATGATCAGAATGGCCTGATTTTAGTGCCTCGGCACATACATGGTACGTTCCACGACTCCAACTTGATGATCAGACCCCACAATGAGACTGATTTGAACCATGGTAGGGCACATCATATCCATGGCCCATTTCACCAAAAGGGACAAGAGGATCATATAATTCCAATGAAAACGAGAACTATTTTTAGCTTCTTCTCTGCTGATTCGGGATTTCAGAAGAAGTATCTGGTTGTAAACTGCATGTGTGAGTTCTCTGATAAATAGTTCTATTCCAAAAGGGGGGGAAAGAAAATTAGAGTTACAAAATCTCAGTTGTTCTCAAATGCCACTCTCCTGCATATGCAATTGGCATGTTTGTGTGAGATCCAGACTGTCTAGTCAGTCTGCTCACCAGGTATGCCACAAACACATGAATGTGGACCATTGATCAATTCCTCTTAACCATCCTTTTTAGGTGGCCTACTTGATGAATGACCCAGATCTCATACACGTGCCACATTGCCACCTTTAGGAACTATATAGATGTTTACTGATGGCTAAATGGGTTGTAGGTTCTCGACGCTCCCTCGCTTCAAGATGACTTCTATCTCAACCTCGTCGATTGGTCGTCCCAAAATGTATTGGCCATCGGATTGGGTACTTGTGTTTATCTATGGACTGCATCAACCAGCAAGGTAAAAGCTACGACCCATTGATCTCTCTCTGTTTTCTTGTAGTTCTAGACCATTGATTTTATTTGTTAGCATGATTGTGATTATGTTGTTGTGAGATGGGTTAGTGATCACCATATGTTCTTGGGCTTAGGTGACAAAGCTGTGTGATTTGGGGCCCAGCGATAGCGTATGTGCGGTCCAGTGGACTCGGGAAGGCTCATATCTTTCGATCGGTACAAGTCTTGGTGATGTTCAGGTAAGTTAAACTGATCTCCCATCATATTTTTAGTTGGAAAATAGGAGGTTTTGTATTCAGGTTTGCTTAAGCGCGTGCGCACACACGCACACACACACACACAGCCAATAGGAGGTTGTATGTATGAAAGCAACAGATGGTTTAAAGAATTCTGATGGCCCACGCCTTTGATAGCCTGATTTTTTAGGCCCTGTCATCTATGAAGTGGGACCTGCCTGATGGGCACGGGAATTCGGGCACATGTGGTGGAGTGTGGAGGCTCTTGTGCACTTAGCGAAATGCTGTGTTGTGAAATTTCAAATATTGTATACTCCAATAACTAGCCACATAAGTAGACTTCTGTAGCACAGAGGAATGTATTCATTGAGAAATTTCAGAGCATGAAATTGACTAAAAACCTGTGCAAACATGTCGAAGGAAATGGTGATAAGAAAGTCTTAAATTTTTACAGGAGTTCATCCAAAATCAGTTTCAATAATGGAGAAATTTACAGAATTCTACAATACATAATCAGACTTTAGATTTTAGCCATAGTTCTTGATTTGCTGATCGTTGTTGTTGTCATAGCATTGTCTTGGCGATTTGGGCCGACACCCATTTCACCAATCATTCTTATCTAAGGCCCCATCGTCGGTTCAAAGGATCTTTTCCTATTCTTAATATAGGTTATGATGGAGATCTCTTTCCTACTCTTAATATTTATTTTATTTTATTTTATTATTTTTTGTTAGCTTGTTAGTACACCACACTGTCAGTTCACACTTCACTGTTAGCCACCCCCACTAGGGATCGATACCAAGACCTCAGTGTTGAAACGAGGTATCTTTCACTCAGTCTACCACTTGAGCTATGGATCAGGGTGTTTTCCTACTCTAAATATGAAATTGAAGTTTTTCATGATAAATAAGATGCATTTGAACTGCATAAAACAATAGCCCATTTCTACAGCTGTGTAGCTACTTTCTTTTGTGAAGGTGTTTTTCTCTTTGTTTTTAGGGTTTGTGAGAGACCCTCCCTTCCAATTGAATTGTGGAAGGGTAGAGGCTAGTTTGGTGGTGGATTCTCCAAGGTGCATTCTTCCTCTTTCTCTTCTCCAACAATGTATTCCTCTTCTTCATCTTTTCTTCTTCTTTTCCCTTACCTTACAACCTTTCCAAATCTGTTAAAACCCATTCCAATCCATTCCTTTTCTTCTTTCTCCCTACCCATCCATGTATGGACCCGCATGCACATGCAGGCCCCGTTTCATATCTTTTCCCTTCCTTGATCTCCTTCCAACCCTACCTCATTCCTATATCCTTTAAATCCCTAGAACCCCGATTCCCAAATCTCAATTCGTGGACCTAAAGCCCTAACGAAATCTGATTTTTTTTTTTTTTTTGTAAAACCTTTCCCAAAACAGAATTTTACTTGCGTCATTGTCTATTCACATGATGTTGCACTACCCACGCTAGATTTGAAAGTCCCTAATTCCAAGTGGGCCACTCTGGAATTATTTTATATTTTGTGCACCGCGTATGTGATAACCTAGGACCTTTATGTTAGAAATCTGAATTTCTAAATCTGTTTTGTGGATATGTTTGATTTTACATTGTGATTGCTAGAGTTAACGCGTAATTGATCTCTCATCTTGCATCCTAGATTAGTTTCCATGGTCCTACATCATGGTTATTTGGTCTCAAAGGAACATGGTTATTGCAAATGCTTGTTGCATGTGTGTGAGGAGAGCAAAATGCTTTAACCATCTTGTTTCAGTTTGGCTACATTTGATTGATGCTTGGTTCCGTGGCTATACAATTGGAAGCCTCTATGTGTTTTTGGGGGGGGGGGGGGGGGGGGGGGGGGGGGGGGGATTGCTCATTTTTTTGCACTCTTATTTGCCTTTGGCCTGTGCTTCTAATAAAAGTCTCTTACCAATGAAATGGAAAAAAGAAAAAGAAATAAAAAGGAAGCCTCGAAGGGATGGCCTATCCCATCTATCAAACAACGAAGATTAAAGACAGATAATCTGTTTGGCTCTGTAATGCTTTAGCAATGCTCTCTTTTGCACTCTTATTTGCCTTTGGCCTGTGCTTCTAATAAAAGTCTCTTACCAATGAAATGGAAAAAAGAAAAAGAAATAAAAAGGAAGCCTCGAAGGGATGGCCTATCCCATCTATCAAACAACGAAGATTAAAGACAGATAATCTGTTTGGCTCTGTAATGCTTTAGCAATGCTCTCTTTTGCACTCTTATTTGCCTTTGGCCTGTGCTTCTAATAAAAGTCTCTTACCAATGAAATGGAAAAAAGAAAAAGAAATAAAAAGGAAGCCTCAAAGGGATGGCCTATCCCATCTATCAAACAACGAAGATTAAAGACAAATAATTTGTTTGGCTCTTGTTTCTATTCCATTGACTGCTGATAGAGTGGTTGGCGTCAGTGTTTGAAATATCGATATTGCATTACGTATCGCATCTTTGGGATAGAGATACGTATCGGTTATCGCACAGGATATATCATTTGTATCAAGTGATATATCGCACATTTTTGGGAAACATGGGGAAAAATGGCTAAATTTTTCAATAAAACTTCAAGGATTGATAAAAAAGACCTTAATACACACTTTTAAATCATAACATCTCAAAAAAGAAGTGCATATAATAAGTTACCTTTGTATAGGGTCCTAAGCTATGCTCTGTCTGACTAAACTAATGTAACTATATTCAAATTGAATGCATAACATTTTGAGTGTATGTGATTATCATTTCATCAAACACTCCTAAATACTTCAAAATTAATCTCAATTGACAAATGCTTGAAGGGAAATTTTGAAAAAAAATTAATATTTTCATAAATTTTTTATTAAATTTTAATTTAAAATGATTTTTATTTTCTGAAAATTCACAAGGACTTAACAAATCAGTAGATCAGCCCTCATACATGCTTGATTTCATGTTTGGAGTGCAACATTGCAAGTAATTTGGGAGAAATTAAGGAAATTTCAAAATTTCCCCAAATTTTCCCAAATCGGACCACCTACACTCAAATTTCGAAATTAGAGTTCATGTGATGATCATTTCATCAAATTCTAAATAATTCGAAATTAATCTCAATTGATAGCTTGTTGAAGGAAATTTTCAAATGAAAACATGAAGAACATGAAGAACCAATGCATATTGAAATCAAAGCTCGAACTCCATTATTTTTCATGTAAAACATGAAGAACAAATGGATTTGTATCCATTGGATACTGATTTAACATAATTTCAACAAAAAAAAAAAGGTATTGGAAATTGAAAATGCTCATCGGACCGAACATGTGGAATATATCGGTACTACCTGTGTATTTCGTATCGCACAGGTGGTATACAAGATATATCGTGGGATATATCGGCCAATATCGTTGATATTTAAAACATTGGCTAGTGTGACAGTAATTGCCAGGTTTAACATAATTGAGTTTGAGAATGCATGTTTTTAGATATAGATTAGAGAAGTTACAAGTGCATAGTTTTCACATTCACTTCCAGTATAGAAATGGCTCATCCCATTTATTCTATCAACTTGTGTGAGGTGAGGCATCAGATGCATTTGGAGGAAGTGGCAATCCAAGAAATTCATCTCACTACGATTATGGAAGCTGCAAACCAGAGAGAATCACTCTTGGTTGCCATTCGCCTTCAAGTCAATGCTAGCATAGTTTCTGATTATTATTATTTTAAAATGCTAGGTGTCATCAGGCATGCAAATATTGTATGGTAAAAAATCCCTAATTAATGAGGTCCTCCATAACCGAAATTTTGCATTTCTTGGCCTTCATCTAAGTTCCTCTCAATGTCAAAGTTCATTCTCTGCTTGACAGCATTACTTTTTTTCATTACACAGAAATCAGTAAAAAGAAAAGGAAAAAAAAGAAAAGAATGCAAGCAGATATAGCAATTTTTAATATTAGATACATTTTGGAACTTTTCTGCTTGATTTAGTTCATTATGAGAATATCCTCTGTGCTGTTTGAAAATTCAGGAAAGAGTTTCATGGCATTGTCATATCCCTTGAGAAGACTGTGCGAGATGGCAAGCAACTATTGAAAGGGGGATCCATGCGGCCAACTATGCATCAGATGCAATTGCGAGTGGGGATACGGCCAAGTCTTGCTGATTGCGTTGATGGGCTTAGATCTCTTTATGACATGCACCTTGCAGAGTATGGATGATTTAGAGAATACATTCGAGTTCCTTTCTCAGCTGATAGATCTTTTCTGTTGCCAACCATTTTCTCTGGATATATGCTTGTAGTTCTTTTGTGCTTATAATGTTTGATGTTCTGGGTAGATTCTATGTCACAAGGTCAGTATAAGCAATAGTATTAAATCAATTAGGTTGCTCTTTCTTTACCTTTATACTTGGGCACCGTTTGGTAAACTGAAAATAAGGTCTGAAAATTAATTGAAGTGCTGAAAACTTACAGTGCTGAATTGTAGTACTTAAAGTACTGAAAAATCTCATTCGTGGGTTTCAAGTGTCGTAAGTCAGGAAACCTCTGTCTCATGTTCAATATGCGGATGACACCAGCATTTTTTGTGAAGCCAATCCTTTCATGTTGGACAATTTGCGCAAGATCATAATCTGTTTTGAGGCGGTTTTTGGGCTGAAAGTGAACATGGAAAAGAGTGAGGTCCTGGGCATCCATTTGTCTCATAATGAGGTCTCCTCATTGGCTTCGATTATAGGATGCAAGGTGGGATCTTTTCGTTTTTCTTACTTGGGAGTTGGGGCTCCCTTTATGTATCGGTAAGCCTCCAATTCACTTTTGGTATAAGGTGGTGCCGGTGGAGAGGATAGAAAGAAAATTGGCCTCTTGGAAGAGTCGTTGCCTTTAATGGGGAGGGAGGTTAACTCTTATTAAAGCAACTTTTTCCAATATGCCACATTCCTTCATGTCCTATTTAAATGCCCAAGCTTGGTTAGAATCAAATTGGAGAAGCTTAGCAGAGATTTCTATTGGAAAGGCTGCCATGAAGGTTTCAAATTCCATCTTTTGAGTTGGGATGATGTTTGTAAACCCATTGAGGAAGGTGGGACTGGTCCGCGGGGATCTATTCAATATGAATCGTGCTTTTCTTGTGAAGTGGTGATGGAGATTTGCCACAGAGGAAGACTCTCTTTGGAGGGAAATCATTGCTTCCAAGTACGGGATCACCTCGGGAGGTTAGGAAGCGAAGGATTCCTCGATTTACAAGACTTCTTATACCCAAAAGTCGATTATGGCTTTATTGGTGGAGTTCAAAAAGGGAATCTCATTCTTTAAAGGCGACGGTTCTGGGGTCAAATTTTGGAAATAGTGTTGGTGCGACGACTTCCCCCTCTCTCAAAGCTACCTTAACCTGGCTTGACTACCGCCTTCAGTGGATGTTAAGGTCACAAAATGCTTCTCGGGTTCGGGTGGAAAACATATGTTGGTCTCCCCCTTGTAGAAGAGACTTTACTGATTTGGAATTTGAAGAGCTCTTGTCCATGTTGGAGAGGCTTCGCTTTGTGTCTCCACCAGGTGGTAAAGATGAAATAGTTTGGAAATGGCATGATTCAGGGAAGTTTTCAGTCGCATCCTTCTTCAAGATGATTTGCTTGTCCACCTCGGGAGGTGGGGATAAATTCGCCTTCCATTTCTGGCATTATGATATTCCTCCCAAAGTTGTGGGTCTTCTCTTGGCTAGTAGGCAGAAAGAAAGTCCTGACGATCAATAACTTGCAAAAGTGCTCTATGGTTATCCTTAACAGATGCTAGCTATGTGAGCAAGAGGCGGAGACAGTTGATCATTTGTTTTTCTTCTGTTCTTTCACGTCCAAAGTGTGCACTTTTTAGCCTCCTTTAGCTCGTTTTGGGCTATGTCTAGCAATGCGAATGACCTTTTGTGGGTGTGGCACGGAAGAGGACTAGCTTTCAAGATGGAAACCTTTGGCATATGGTTCTCCCCTGACTATTTGGTGGGGAATTTGGATAAAGAGGAATCAACATCTCGCGGCCAGTTGAGGCTGTGATCTCTTCAGTGAAGGCTTCACTTGCTAAATGGGCCTCTATTCTCATCAACCTTGACTGCTAGCAACCCTCTCTCCTTTTGTTTTTTCCCTTTTTTTATGGGCTTTTGCCTTTCTTGTATTCTTTTCCCACTGGCCATTGCTAGTGGGCCTTTAATAAAATTCCACAACTCTTCAAAAAAAAAAAAAAAAAAGTACTGAAAAATCTTTTTGGTAATGTCTGAAAAAAAGTCCTAATATGTGAAAATAAACACATTTTTTTCCACGAAAACTTGTTTGGTAAACACAAATTACGAATGTCTGAAAATTGGCAATTTGTCATATTTGCCCATATTGTCCCAATTTCTATCTTTTGTAGAATGTGAGATGGAACCCGTTATTGCCATGCCTTCAAATTTGGCACACCTATGGCCCAATACAATAAAATTTAATACCTTCCCCACCAAATAAGTGGAGTAGATGAACAGTCTGGATCTTTCATGTTTGCCAGGTGCAGTGACATGAATCAATTGTGTAATGAGGCAAGTGGGTGATAATATAGGCAATGTTTTAAATAGTGGCGTGATGCATAGCGCTCAACCTTCTATAGCGTGTAGTGTAAATACGTAGCGTGCAGCGTAAGCTACACGATACTTCTATTTTTTAATTTAAAAATAGGACAAATATAATAAATAGTGAAAAAAAAAGGAAAAACATATAAAAATGCCTAAAAGATGATTCATTTTATCAATTATAAGCATGTTCAAAAAAGTTATTAGTTATCATTTATCAAAAGCCAATCCACATATATAAGTTAATTCAAATAATTATCACGTCAACAAATTTTTTTATTTTTATATATATATATATATATATATATATATATATATATATATATATATATATATATATATATATATATATATATATTTTCTGTTAGCTTATTAGTACACCCCACTGTCAGTTCACACATCACTGTTAGCCAGCCCCGCTAGGGATCGATACCAAGACCTCAGTGTTGAAACGAGGTATCTTTCACTCAGTCTAACACTTGAGTTATGGATCCGGGTGTATACACCAACAACTTTCTAAGCAAACCACTTTAATTAATAATGTCTAATTGAAACCACAAGTCACAATTATGAAAAGAAATAAAAATCACATAGGTTAAAAGTATCAAGTATAATGCAAGTGTCACATTCCTCAACATTAGAAATAAAGAAAATATGAAAAAAAAAAGAGTAAAAAAATACATTGTAGCTTACGCTATGGACGCTACGCGCTTTGTAGCTGTAGCGTACGCTACCTTACGCTACATGGGATTTATATTATTTGGGATGCTACGTAGCACTACGGCCACGCTACGTAGCGTACGCTACCGCTATGCTACAAGCGTTATTTGAAACACTGAATACACCTGTGGCCTTTAATTTTATGATCAAAGTGCACTAGTGAGATGGGCCACACCATGGACCATGCTCTATATTAATAGAATAACCATAATCCTTCAATTGGTGTCATTAGGGGATAAGCACACTAAGTGGGTGATCTGAAGCATTGGTCGGTGCTCTATAGACACCACCATGTTGTTTGTGTTTTATCTAAGCCATCTGTCCATGATTCCCAAAGATGTGTACATCCAAATCTCAAATAGACCAGACCACAAGAAGCAATAGTGATTAAACACCCATCATTAAAAACTTCACAGCTTCACAGGGCCCACTTTAATGTTTATTTTCCATCCAACCTGTTGAATAGGTCATGTAGTCGTAATGAAGAGAAAACATAAATACCAACTTGATCCAAAACCTGTGTGCCCCCAAGAAGTTTTTAATGGTGGGCGTTCAATCACCATTATTTTCTATGGTGTGGTCCATCTGAGATTTGAATCTGCCTCATTTTTGGGATCATGCCCTAAAATGATATGGAAAAATGGGTGGATGACGTGGATAAAACAGATACATCATGGGGCCCAGAGCTTTTCTAGCACCGACTAGAGGGGTCACTACGGATTTGAGCCCCATTTTTGGTGGACCAGGGGTAACACCATAGTGGGTGCTACCCTAACTATGGGCCCCACCATGATGTATATGTTGTATATCCATGTGCGCATTAGTTTTCCCAACTCATTTTAGTATATGGTCCAAAAAATGAAGCAAATCCAAATCTTAAGTGGACCATACCACAAGAAACAGTTATCAGGGAACATCCGCTAATAGACACTTCCTATGGCCCACCTTATTGTTTATTTGTCATCAACCTATTGATAAGGTCACATGGACCTAGATGAAGGGAAAACACAAATACCAGCTTGATCCGAAACTTTTGTGGCCCTCAAGAAGTTTTTAATGGTGGCATTCAATACCCACTATGTGGTCCACTAGAGATTTGGATCTACTTCATTTTTGGGACCACTCCCTAAAATGAGCAAGAAAAACTGATGGACGACGTGGATATATAACACATACATCAAAGTGAGCCCCACGGTCAAGGTAACACCCACTAACGTGTTATTGGGTAACATCTGCTCCCTTTCAAAGTGCACGTACAGAACACGACACCTAGATACCAAGTTGATGTGGCAAAGTTGTGTCTACCGCACCATGATGTATGTGTTTTATCCACACCGTCCATCCATTTGGTTAGATCATTTTAGGGCATGAGCCCAAAAATGAGGCAGATCCAAAGCTCAAGTGGACAACACCATAGAAAATAGTGGTAATTAAATGCCTACCATTGAAAACTTCTTGAGGGCCACAAAAATTTTGGATCAAACTGATATGTGTGCTTTCCCTTCATCCAGATCTGGATGACCTTTATGAACAGGTTGGATCACAAGTACAAATCATGGCAGCCCCTAGGAAGGTTTTGACGGTGGATGTCATTGCCACACTACTTTTGTTGTGTGGTCCACTTGAGCTTTGAATTTTCCTCATTTTTTGGTCCATGCCCTAAGATGATCTAGCAAAATGGATGGACAATGTGGATATAACACATACATTATGATGGGGCCCACAATAACTTTGCCAAGTGTTCCACAATTCGAGTCCTTTCAAAGCTTCCACAAAAGTCACCAAAGGATAAAGTTGTCATTTATAAAAGTTTTCGAGGATATTTTGGTCGAAAGTGACCAAAGATATTAAACAAAATCACTTATTGCATGCCTTGAAGTCTCAGGTCCAGAGAGGAAAGCTTTTTAAAAAAATCAGTGAAAATCTAAATTAAGCACTTAATTTCTTAGATTTGCCAAATGGTCTGAACGAGGGAAAATCATTGAAAATAGCATATTTCAGTGATAAGTGCTGAAAATAAGTTTTACCAAACAGGCCCTTAATATTTGCCTATTTTTCCTGTTATTTTAAGTTGTGTTTTGTTGCACCAAATGTCATTAAATTCCATTATTAATCAAACAAATTTGGTGCAAAATGTCATAAATTTCATGATATTTGGCACAACCAAGCACAACCTTAATTAAAAATCTCGTAAGTAGTGTGTATCTCACGTTACACGCTATCACGTTACACGCTATGTAGCTTAAGCTTCATGCTTCCGAGGGGTGAACGGTATGCTACACACTATTCGCTATTTAAAACACTGTTGTTGACGTGTATACTGCCCATCATTTTCATATTGGGATGGTGCACTTGATGAGTGGACTGGCATATTTTTGCACCAGGTCATCTGAATGGTCATCCCACCTTAGCACGTTTTAGATGCACCACGCATGCCACTGCATGCAAAGGTGCATATAGAGAGGGTCTATGTTGGGCTAGCAAACCTTTTGTTTATATTTAACTGAGAAATGGTCAACCTACAACCCAACTGTAGGTTGAGTTGATGGTGTCATTCCATAGCGTTTGATGGCCTAACTTGACCTACAACCCTTTTCTTCTGACATTTTTCCCTGGTAATATATGACGCTTCAAGAGCAGTCTGATGCATAAAATTAAATTGGTTGGAGGTGATTAGTCCATCTGATGGGGACTTCTTGCGCACATGCACGCCCCCTTCCCCCCCTACGCACGTACACCAGAAGGAGGGCCCCACCATCGATCTGGATTGATGACGACGTCCAGGGAGGGCCTCCTAGTTAGAAGATGGAGTTTTGGTTCAAGAGAGGGGGCCCGATAGTCAAGTAAAGCCCATCATGGGATCTCATGATCGTGGTCCACTAGTCGAATTAAGTTCATATTTTAGATTTTGATTATTTATGTTATTTAGAACATCATGGACGCTTTAGATTTCTTTGATTGGTTTTTATTTTGTTGTACTTCATCGCCAAGTAATAGATTGCGCACATGGTGCGAGTTTAGGGTATAGGTTTGTTCTTATAAATAGGCACCCCTTGTAGTTCTTTTGATTCATTGAAGTTAATAAAAATTCCTGCGTGGTTTTTCTGCTCTCTAAGTTTCTGAGTTGTGGAAAAATTAAAGTGGGTGCGAAGCCCTCCATTTTCGAAGGGTTAACTACCGTGGTACGAAGTCACGTTTATCCCAATCCGCTCCTCTATCTTATTTCATCCATCCCACAACCATATTTGCGTCAAATCTGTTTGTTTTGCAACTGTTCATCCCTCTACAGCTAGTTTTCAGAATCTGGCCCTGCAGGAGGGCTGAAACTTCGACGGAGTACCGCGCCTCAACCGTACGTCGAATCGGCATCAAATTTGGAGGGTTTGGAAACCCCCCTGGCCGACCAAGGCCAAGAAGTCCCTTTTGGGATTCGGGCCTCATCCACACGTGCGACCCCCTACCGCGCACGTACGCCGGTATCCTGCCCTGTTGTCCGCACGCGGGATCTGTTCCAGGTTCAAGATTCCCTTCTCTTTTTCCTTTTCTTACCTAGTTTCATAACTCTAGTCCTAGTTTGCATTATCCATAATTTGTTTCCCCCCTTTTCTCATCCTAGGGTTCCTTGAATTGAAATTGGGGAATCCCTTGAATTAGGGGCTGATTACTATGCATGTGTGGCTGAATTCTATTTCCCTTTGAGTATCATTTGGCTTATAATTTTTATTGTTCCAGCCCTAGCCTGTGTAGGCTTGGACCTGCATAGATTCCCCTTGATTGAATGTTTGGACTTTCATGTGGGATATGGAATTTGTGTAATTGTTTCTGAACTAACGTGATCTTAAGCCTGAAATCTCGCACGTCATGTTTAAATTTCATGTCCTGCATCACCATCTCAATTGCCTCTTTTTTTTTTTTGTCTTTTTCTTTTTCATTATAATAATATTTACTTCCCAACAGGATATGGAATGCTGAAGAACCAATGAGGTGGTTCACCCTGTTGGGATTTTTGGCCCGTGGAATCACACAGATCTAGATCTAGGATAGCAATTCAATGGCGCCAAGCACATACAAGAGAACACACAGATTTAACGTGGAAAACCCTTGCGGGAAAAAACCACGACACAAAGCGACAGATCTCCACTATGAAAATAGAAATTACAAAGAGAGAGGACTTACCTGATTCGAACAACCTCGAATCTCACCTTTGCTACACCCTTTGATTTCCTTAGAACCCCTTTAGAAAGCCTTAGTATTATTTCCCATCCCTAGAAAGGCCCTAGGGACACCTATTTATAGTTTAGGCAACTTCCCCTTTCGCACCCTTGCGAAAGGCGACACAAAATCCGCAGTCCACATCAAATTCGGAAACGAATCTGTGTAACTACAACTGGTCGAGCCGAGGCTATGACTGGTTGTGGGACCCCCTTGACCGGTCGAGCCATCCCTTCGACCGGTCGAGCAGCTCGGACACTAAATTACATAAGTCGCTGGACTTTGAGTCGACCGAGCTACGACTAGTCAAGCCGCCCCCACGACCGATCGAACCTGACCCACGACCGGTCGTGCACGTTCAGATTTAAGACATATGACAACAATCTCCACCATGTCTTCAATCTTGAACTTTGTAGCTTCTTGACCTCTTCTCTTATTTCTGTATCACATCATAGCTTCTTGACCTCTTCTCTTATTTCTGTATCACATCATAGCTTCTTGTGTACACTCCATCTTTCTTTTACGCCATTGCTAAGCCCAGAGAAGTTACACAGAACTTGAACTTTCCTGTAGGAACGATCTAGGTGAGCATGTCTGCTGGATCAAAAAATTCATAAGCTCAACCACCTTTGCTCCTGTCTTAAAAAAAACGTAGTCTTCTTACCATCTCACCGCTACCCAATATTGCTTGTCGGGGTATTTGCTCACAACACTGATAGCCTGTGAAATAATCGGTCTAATCCGGATCATGACATACACTGCCAACCGCATTTAAATAAGGCTCATGAGATATCCTGCTTTTCCTCATCTGTTTTGGGACATGTCCTGAAGAAAACTTGAGGAGAGACGCGTAGGGAATGCTCTCCGGCTTTTCCTGGCCCATCACATCCTTGATCAATACCTACACACAAGGTATTCCTCCCGTGATTACCAAAGCCTACTCCTCTTTCAGTCTTAATTCCAAGAACCATCTTTGCAGCCCCCTGATCCTTCATCCATGAAGGAATCAAACCACTGCCTAGGCGACAGGTCGAACCATGACCTCCTGCAAAGTTTTTTCTCAGCTCCTTTAACTTCGAACCGCTCTAGTTGCTACATGTAGATCTGCTTTTCACTTTCCCTTGCAGAAGTGCAGACTCCACATCCATCTTTCCAGCTCAAGATCACATTGGCCAACCAGCGCCAATTACGGATCTAATAGACACCTGCTATACCGTCGGCGCGAATATCTCTGAGAAGCCGATCCCTTCTCTCTAAGCATAACCCTTCGCTACCAAACTCGCCCTGTATCTATGGTGTATCCTCCTGAAGATTCACCTGCATCCAACCACTCTCTGGCCCACTGGAAGCTCCACCCGCTCCCATATGTCGGTCTGGTACAACGAATCCATCACATCGCCCATAGTCACCTCTCACTTCTCAGTACCAGGCTTACCTAGAGCCATCTGAATAGGAGATGAATCCTCTAAGATATTGTAGTCGTCCATGTACCTCACCGATATCCTGTGATCATGCCGTGTGATTCTTCTCACAGGTGACTGCTCCACCTGCTCTGTATCCCTGTCCGCACGTCTCAGCCTTCCTGCCCTGCCCGCTCATGTGGCCATGCCCAACATGCCACACACGTGCAGAGGTGGAATCCGCTACATCCACTGCAGCTCCACCTTTTGAAGTGCTCCCGATCAACCTGTACAAGTTACCGAGTCGTTGCGCTTTCATGATTACCCGTGCCCCCTTAGATACTTTAAGGGCACCATCAATACCTGTGTACTTGCATCCTTTTGCCTCAAGCACACCAAGAGAAATCAGATTTTGCTTCAGATCAGGAACGTGCCTGACATTAGTCAAGGTAAGCTCCACCCCATCAAACATCCTGATGCGCACCGTACTAATAGCCACAACATTATAGGCAATATCATTGCCCATAAATACCTGTCCACCATCGCACTCCCTGTAGCTGGTGAACCAACTCCGATGAGGAGTCATGTGAAAAGATGCCCCTGTGTTTAGCATCCACTCGTCCTTACGATCATTGTATGACTGTCTGAGCGAAGACACAGATAAAACATCACCATCACATCCATCTGACGTGGCAGCGTTGACCTCCCTGCATGAAGCCTCAGAATCTTCCCTCTTCGATTTAGGATTTTCACAATCCTTCTTCACATGTCCTTCCTTCCCACAGTTCCAACACTTTACCTTTCCTTTGCCCTTGCCCTTAGATTTGGATTTAGAACCTGAAGAACCTGTACCTTGTTTAGAATTCCTACCCACTGTAAACAGTTCATCAAAAGATGTCCCCATGTCGCTGTTTAGCTGTCTCATAGCCTTCCCTTGAAGGGCTGAGATAACGGTGTCGACACTTAGGGTTTTATTCATGCTGGTCCTTGAATGATTCATACGACGCCGGAAGAGAATTCAACAACATATATGCTTGTTCTTCATCTTTCATCACTTCCTCCATATCCAGCAATTTGCAAACTAATTTATTAAAGTTGCTGATGTGAGTCTCCAGATCTCCACCCTCTACCACCTTAAAGTTATATCATTGCCGCTTCAAGTGTAGGCGATTTTTCTAGGATTTTTTTCGCATAAACATCCTCTAACTTCGCCCATAACTTAGCCGCAGTTTTCTCCCTCATGACATTGTAGAGAACCTCATCCGTGAGACATAAATGGATCGATGATAAAACTTTCTTATCAAGAGCATTCCACTCGTCATCAGTCATAGTAGATTTCCGCTCCTCAAGAGCACCATCTTCGCCTTACTTGATTAAGGAACTCATCATCTTGATTTTCCATAACTCAAAGTTATTTTTCCCTGAGTACTTCTCAATCTCATACCTAGCGCTCGCCATTATTACTAATCCCTCAGATTCAGATCTGTGCCCCAACGATTGCTCTGATACCACTTGTTGGGATTTTTGGCCCGCAGAATCACATAGATCTAGATCTAGGATAACAATTCAATGGCGCCAAGCACATACAAGAGAACACACAGATTTAACGTGGAAAACCCTTGCGGGAAAAAACCACGGCACAAAGCGACAGATCTCCACTATGAAAAAGAAATTACAAAGAGAGAGGACTTACTCGATTCGAACAACCTCGAATCTCACCCTTGCTACACCCTTTGATTTCCCTAGAACCCCTTTAGAAAGCCTTAGTATTATTTCCCATCCCTAGAAAGGCCCTAGGGACAACTATTTATAGTTTAGGCAACTTCCCCTTTCGTACCCTTACGAAAGGCGACACAGAATCCGCAGTCCACATCAAATTCGGAAACGAATCTACGTAACTACGACTGGTCAAGCCGAGGCTACGACTGGTCGTGGGACCCCCTCGACCGGTCGAGTCATCCCTTCGACCGGTCGAGCAACTCGGACACTAAATTACATAAGTTGCTGGACTTTGAGTCGACCAGGCTACGACTAGTCGAGCCGCCCCCATGACCGGTCGAACCTGACCCACGGCCGGTCGTGCACATTCAAATTTAAGACATATGACAACACACCCATGTTCGATGAAAACCGTAAAAGGCCCTGACTAGGAGTGGAATTTCGATTAGGGTTGAAGGACCTAAAAGGTAGCTAAGGTAAGACCAAAGAGGGCTTGGACTGAAGTAGTAAGGGATATGAAGGCTTGTAGACTTACAGGGATAGAAATGATTGGCATACCCTAGTAGCTTAGACAATGCCACCGTGATGGCGATGAATGCAGTTCATTTATGATGTTTCCTTTCTCTATCTGACTGGACTTTCTTAAAATCTTAAAGTAAACCATCATATCAGTTTATTTTAGGTGGAGAAGTCAACCTAAGAGGCCGACTCGATTTTTATTTTATCCAGGTACATGCTAAAGTCATCGACAATTTCAGCTCCGAGTCCTCAGACACTGCATTTCAGGTCAGTAGATAATCTGTATGGAGCTGGGGTACCTCCATCCAGCCTCTTGAAAGCTTGATATCTTGGGCAATGGTGTTTCATCTTGGGGAGTCAGTTGATACTCCGGCTGCATATGATGCTTGATATGCAGGTACTTAGAAATGAAATTGGGGTATATAACCCAAATAAACTGGCTAAATTGTGGACCCACTGTTGTTAAGTAACAATACAAAAATTATGTTGGTTGGACAATCCTAACCCCTAATTCATGGAGACTTGTTTTTTAAAATAAGGCCATTGGATATTTTTCGTTTCTAACTGTCCAATAAGTGTCCAGCAATCTAATATTTTGATAACCAAGGAAGAGTATTTTTTGTTCGTGACACATCCAAACTGGAGCTCATGATTGGACGGTTTAGTTTGGATTATTTGGATTTCATGTAAGCAATTCCGAGTAATTTCTAACCACCTGCACATCATCCATCACACTCTGGTAGATTATTAAAGTATTTCTCTTTCATCTTTAGCTGAAAACTACCCTACAACTGTTTAATTCCATTTACTCCAGAAGATGATTATTTCTAAAGTTTAAGCATTGTCATTCCCAATGACTTTCCATGCAATACTCATTTTTAGAAGTGCATGCCTTTCTTCTACAATACAAATTACAGCGGGACATTTGTTTCTCTGATGTCCTTTTTTTTTTTGTCTAAGGCAATCCATGTTAAGGCTTATTAGAATCTGTAGGCATATTTGTATGGGACCGCAAGTCTCTTATTCTTTTATTTTATTTTATTTTCCTTTTTTACTCTTTAAGCCAAGGACTCTTTATGTGATTGATAATCATGTTAATATAAAAGGAGAAGGGTTGGACGTCCAACCCTATCCTTGTCTTCCTTTCCCTATGTAAGAGAGAGCAAACCACTTGGGAAGAGGAAGGCACTTAAGGTTAGACGCCCAACCCTTTCTATCTTATATTAAGTGAATTGCCCAATTATATTAAGTGACCTTAGCACAAAGGGCAAAAAATTTTGGAAATTAATAAACGAAAGCAAAAGAGTAAGAAGAATAAGAGAGTCATGCATGGTCCACGATCCACTGTCTAGAGTGTCACAACGCATGATCCACTGAGTCACAGTCCATCCGTCCACACAAATATGTCTACACTCCTCAAGTTGAGTCATAGATATTAATCATGCCCAACTTGCCAAGAATACATTGTCTAAGTTCAACTGTAAGAGCCTTAGTGAGGATACTAGCAAGCTATGTAGTAAATGGAACAAAAGGTGTAGATATAATGGCAACAACAATCTTCTCATGAATAAAATGACAATGAGCCTTAATATGTTTTGTCCACTCATGAAAAACAAGATAAGAAGTTATATGAATCACAGCCTAATTGTTACAATACATAGGAACTAGGGTCTTCACTAGAAATCCTAACTCAACAACAATACCCTTCAACTAAAAAATTCACACGCGATATTCGCCATAGCACGGTACTCAAGCTAAGCATTGGATTGCTAAAAAACTGTCTGCTTTTTAGTTTCAGATAACTAGATTAACCTCTGAAAAAGTACAATACAATGTTGTAGAATGTTGATCTAGTGAGCTTACCCAATCAAGATAAGAATAACCTTCAATGTTAGGACTATAACCTTCAATGTTAGGACTACAGTGACAACTAAATAAGATGCCACCTTCTAGAGAAGACTTAATATAGGGCTCATTTGGGAGCTTGTATTTGGAATGCATTGGAATCCAAATCACAAATAACGGGGATTCTGAATCCTTAGTTATGTTTGGCAGCTTCTAATCGGAATCCATTGGAATCTAAAAACGGGAATGCATTTAAATTCTGTAGTATATTTATATGAACTTGAATTTGATTATAAAACAACTTTCATATCTCAAATTAGTGTACATATGTGATATTTGACATAATGATTGTAACATGCCCTAAAGAAATATATACTTTGGCAAAAAATAATGAATTTCTTAGCCTTGGGTGGGCTACGGGCATAAGGATCACAAACGAGTGACTCACCAACGTTTTTAACTGTTGATTTACATGGCCAATGTTTGGACAGTTCGGATCATTATATTGATGTGATTTTAGTGATGCAATCGATAATTAAATTGTTTTGAGGTATCATCAATGTGCCACGTGTAGAATGAATTAGCAGCCTAATAACATCTTTATTACACATGCGACTCTCCTGCCTTTAAAAATGAGCGAAAAAATAAAGAAGGCATTTCACTCCGATTACACTGAAATCACAACAAAATGGTGAGATTTCAAAACACACCAAAGCTGTGTATTTCATTTACCTTCGAATTTTATATACTCTTGAATCTACATTGCCAAACGACTTTTGGAATCCAAATGCACTTAAATACACCCAAATTGACATTTCCAAACAACCCTGTAGTGTAAGATGAGCTGCCTTAAGATGACTGGAATGAGGAGCGTGTAAGAATTGACTTACCAAACTCACTGCCTGAATGTTGGCACTTGCAAGAATAATCAAGAAGTTCCCTATCATTAGCTTGAATCTTCTTATTAATATCTAATGATGAATTAATAGGTTCTACACCAAGATTACTAGCTGAAATCAACAAATCAAAGACATGTTTATTGAAACAAAATGATGCTCTTCTTATAACGAGGGACTTCAATACCGAGAAATAATTTTAGTCCAAATCTTTGACGTCAAATACTTTACTCAAAGTTTTAACTTAGAAATCAAGTAGTATCATCACTTGTAACAGTGATATTTTTAAACTGCGGGAGACTAGATGGAAACTGTAACTTATTTCTTTGAGAATAACATGAATATATAAAAGAGATGGGAGATCTATAGAGATCTGGAGAGATCCCAAAATTTACTAATCTACTCTAATAGATATCATCCACACACATCCACAACGATAATATCATGTACATGCCGCTTAACAAACATAAAGTATTTTGAGTGAACATGAGTAAATCCAATATGAGTCAAAGCAATACTAAATTTCTCAAATCAGGCTTGAGGAGCCTGCTTCAAGCCATATATAGCATTCTTAAGACAACAAACCTTTCCTCTAGCTTTCTAGCAAGACAAAAGCAAGAAGCAAATAAATCTCCTCAATTAAATCACCATTCAAAAAAACATCTTAACATCTGATTGGCGCAACAACCAATTTAAATTAGCGGTAAGAGAAATTATTACGCGTACAAAATTCATCTTAGTAACATGAACAATAGTCATAGAATAATTCTCACCATATGTCTGAATAAACCCTTTAACAACTAGACGAGCTTCATATTAAGCTATACTATTATCAAGGTTGTACTTAAGAACAAATACACCCAACGACAATCCACTGGATTCTTTCCAGGAGGTATATCAGTCATCTCCCAGAGATGATTCTTTTCCAACCAACCATCTCCTCCATAAATCGACGCCATAAAGGATTATTAAGTGCTTCTTTAAGATTTTTATGAATTGTGGAAGAACACTAAAAGGCAGAAATAAATGACCTGTGTTCTGGAGATGAAGAATAATAATAAACAAAATGCTTAATGGGATGAGAAGTAGATCATCTTTTGTCTCTAGTAGGAATACTACTAGTGTTTGTCGTCAAAGAAGCATGCTTCGTGGTGGCTTATGGTGATACGGACATGCCTAGGATTAGGTCATCATGTCCCTGCATCATATGGGAAGACTGGAGTACGAATATTCCTCCTTTTATACACCTACAAATTTGGTTTAGCTAATTGCGAATTAAGAACAACCTTATCTTTAACATTATGAAGTTTAGAAGATGCATTTAGAATGGGAGAAACAAAAATAATTGGACTTGACTTAAGAATAAGATCAGGATTTCATAGAATTGTGTTGTCCTTGCCCCTTAAAAAAATACAGATCATTTTAAAAAAAACTTAACATCCATAGAGACAACAACTCTTAGTTATTGGATCAAAACACTAATACTGTTTTTTTGAAGATGCATATCCCAAGAAACACATTTGACAGCCCTATTTGACAATTTATTTTGATGATGATTAGTATCATAGGCATTAAAAACACACCCAAAGATGCACAATGGAATTTCAGGAACATGATAGAGCGTAAAAAATATTGAATATGAGACTGACTAAAAAGAACCTTAGTAGGCAAACAAGTTATCAAATAGCAAGCAGTAAAAACAATATCTAACTAAAAGAACTTAAGAACAGACATGCCAATGAGGAGAGCATGAGTAGCCTCTAGAAGATGCTTAGTCTTTCTTTTGGCAATTCCATTCTGTTACGGGATATATGCACAAGTGGTTGAAATTTGATACAGTGTTCTTAAAAATAAGACATTATGCAATTAGAAATATATTCCTTTAGATTATGAGTACGAAGAGTGCTAATATTCATATTAAATTGATTTTTAACCCAAACATGAAACACTTTGAAATTGAAACCAACCTCAACTTTATTTTTTCATTAAATAAATCCACATAATAGGAAAAAGTGTCATTAATAAATTTAATAAAATATTTAAAAGCCATTAGAAGAATGTGAATTGGACCCTATACATTAGAATGAACTTATGAAAAAAATTGTATTAGACTTTTTGTTAATAGAATGATAAATAGATTTATGATGTTTGGTAAAATAAAAGCTCAACATTGTAAGTTCTTAACATCACTAAACTCAAGTGATTGAGGTAACATAGACTGTAAGACTAAATTAAAATAATGGCCAAATCAACAATTTCGAGTATAAAGTTTTTCCCTTTTGACATTAAGAGACTCACTAAATTGTCTTAAAGAATTTAAATGAAGGGAATCCACCATTCTCACGTCCACTACCAAGTAGCTTCTTCATCTTCGTATCCCGAAAGACACTTAGAAAAAATTGTCACATTATAATTTATATCCTTTTTAATCTGATTAACGAGTGATAAGTTAGAAACAATATTAGATACCAACAAAAAAAAGGATAAGAAGAATGATGATAATGTTAGACAGCTCACATACTACCTTGTATATCTTGTTTCCTTGTATAGATGATTGTAATATCTTTCCTTGTATAGATGAGTGTAATATCTATATATTCAACCCCATTGGGTTGTCTCAAATACATAGAAAACCTTTTTGGCTTCACGGTTTTCATGGTATCAGAGCCATACTGATTCAAATTCGGCCACCCCCTGCTGCGTCCGACCTCCCTGCTGCATCAGGCCACCCCCTGCTGCGTCCGACCTCCCTGCTGCATCAGGCCACCCCCTGCTGCGTCCGGCCTCCCTGTTGCATCCCTGCTCCCTGCTGCGTCCGGCCTCCACCCTGCTGCTTTCGACCACCCTCTGCTACGTCCGGCCACCCCCTGCTCGGTTTTCATGTTCCAGATCAAGATCTGACGCCCCTGCTCTCTTTTCCTGCTCCAGATCCAGCGCCTCTGCTTGCTTTTCATGCTCCAGATCCAGATCTGACGCCACTGATAGATTTTTCTGCTCCAGATTCAGCGCCCCTATTTGATTTTTTCGATTTTCCAGATCCAGATCCGACACCACTGATAGATTTTTCTGCTCTAAATCCAGCGCCCCTGTTACCTCTGTTGCTGATTGCTTCCGATCTCTCTTTTCAGATCCAGATCCAGAGCTTCTTTGCCAGATCCAGAAACTGCAATTCCTTGAGTATCTCCTGCTGTACGGTACTTCTACGACCTTCTTCTGCTGCAACTTCTTGTGTGCTTTACATTACTTCAGATCAATGGACAATAACTCATCACGTACAGAGGCCCCATGTTGTAGTTTTGATGATACCAACTATTTTCTATGGGTTATCCATTTTCAGAACTTCCTCAAGGGTCGTGGTTTGTGGGGACTAATTGATGGATCTGTTACTATCCCCACTTCCACAGATGCCGACAAATTAGCTGATTGGGAAATGAACAATGGAAGGATTATTACCTGGATTCTCGATTCCGTCGATCGGTCCATTGCTGTTGGCCTCATACCTCATCGCACTGCTAAGGCAATGTGGGAGCATCTCCAGACAATTTATCAATAGAGTAATGCACCCGGTTATATCGCCTGGAACAATATCTCATTAACCTTACTCAGGGTGACGACAGTATTCAATCATTTTACTCCAAAATTGTCACAATTTAGACTGAGATGACTATGATGGATCCAACATTTCCTCATGACTTTAAGATATTCCAAACTATGCGCGATAGTGCGCAAGTTTGACAGTTTCTTATGAAGCTGCGTTCGGAATTTTAGCATTGTCGGGCTGCTCTCTTGAACCGTAGCCTTACTCCTTCATTGAATTTAGTTATTAATGATTTATTGGCTGAGGAACAGCGACTGAAAGTTCTCTCTCTTCCTTCCTCAACTCCGGGATCATCTGATATGGTGTTTACTTTGTCCACCACTACACCAACACGTAGTTCCACTCCTTTGACTTGTCGCGACTGCAACAAGGTGGGTCATGTTGTCGCTCAATGCAAAGAATGATGCGCTTATTGTCGACGAACTGGTCATGGTATTCAGGACTGCTGTACACGTGCCTATGCATCTTCTTTCACCGTGGATGTGGTGGTCGTGGTCGTGGCCATGGTCGTGCTCTTTTTGCTACTGCTGCCACGATTTATTCCGAGCCGTCTGTTAGTGATTCTACATCTACCGTTTCTACTGAAGGTTTTTCATCTCCGTTGACTCCTGCGATGCTCCAGCAAATCGTTCAGGCCCTTTCTGCGGCTGGTATGTCAGGTATATCCCCATCTTCTACATGGTTCTTTGATTCGGGTGCTTCCAATCATATGACCGGTGTTGTATCCCATCTTCGTGACATTCGTCCCTACACCGACAATCAGGCTATTTCTACTGTGGATGACACTAGACTACCTATTCAGTCTGTTGGATCATTGACTTTCTCTCTTTCTTCTCATCGCCAGTTCACCCTTCGTGATGTGTTTCATGTCCCTAACCTCTCCTCCAATTTAATTACAGTTGATCAATTCACATCCAATAACTGCTTAGTCATTTTTCTTCCCAATTGTTGTTTTGTGCAAGATTTGGCAACGGGGAAGGTACTTGGGAGGGGTAGGCGTCATGGTCGTCTGTACGTGCTGGATTTTGATCCATCTGTCACTCCGGCTCGTTGTTTCTTTTCTCCATCTTCATCAGATATTTATTCGGCAAATAAATTGTGGAAACTGTGTCACTTTCGCCTGGGTCATCCACATTCTGATCGGTTACTTTAGTTAATTTCGTCTGGCACGTTAGGGAAAATATCTCTTAATAAAAATGATTTGGATTATTCTTGTTCTTCATGTAGTCTTTCAAAAAGTAAGTGTGTATCATTTTCCCTAAGTACTACAAAATCATCTTCTATGTTTGAACTTGTGCATACGGATGTCTGGGGTCCTTCACCAATTATGTCTCTCTCTGGCTTACGATACTATGTTATATTCATTGATGATTTCACACGTTACACTTGGATTTACTTTCTGCAATCGAAGTCACAGGTTTTTGAAAAATTCAAGTCCTTTCACTCTATGGTGAAGACTCAATTTTGGGTTCCGGTTCAAACTCTCCGTTCTGACTCAGAGGGTGAATATCTCTCAACCGATTTTCATACATTTCTTCAAGGTCATGGGATTATTCATCAGACCGCCTTTTCTGATACTCCATAACAGAACAGGGTGGCTGAACGAAAAAATCGTCATATTGTTGAAACTGCCAACACCCTAATGACAGTTATGAGTGTTCCTCGTTCTTTCTGGGCGGAAGCAATGTTACATTCTGTCTACTTGATTAACCGGATGCCAACCGAGGTTTTGAACAGTAAATCTCCCTACTTTGTTCTCACTGGCTTACCTCCTGCATATTCCACATTTCGTGTTTTTGGTTGTATCTGTTATGTTCACCTGGCTTCACGTGAACGTAACAAACTATCTCCAAAATCGATCAAATGTATGTACTTGGGATTTGGGGAAACTCAGAAGGGTTTTCGATGTTATGATCTGGTTTCTCGTCGTGTTCGGGTTTCACGAAATGTTGTTTTTCTTGAACACATTGCCTTTCATTCATCTCTTCCTCCTCCGCACACTCTAAACTCTCCTAGTCTAACCGCCTTTCCAGAAATTCCGTTAGCCTCAAGTACTCTCCCTTGTCCGTTGCAGGTTTACTCATGTCGACCACGTACAGATCCACCACCTATTACTCAACCCGAATCTATTGTACATGTTGCAGATCCCGAACCTACCTCAGTACATTGTTCCGCTCGTGAACATCGAGCGCTGGATCGCTTGATATGCTCTATGTTTGCCATGAATGCTACTCTGGATACTGTTTCTATTCCTACTTCATACTCTCAGGCAGCCACTCATGATTGTTGGAAGAAAGCTATGGCAGAAGAACTTGCGGCATTGGATGATAATCATACGTGGGACATTGTCACTCGACCTGCTGACCAACAGCTAATTGGTAGCAGATGGATTTATTCTGTCAAGCTCAAGTCTGATGGATCATTGGATCGATATAAGGCTCGCCTTGTCGCTCAGGGATACAAACAGGAATACGAAATTGATTATGATGAGACTTTCGCTCCCGTGGCTAAGATGAAAACTGTTCGTACTTTTCTGGCTATATCTTCAGTTTGATCATGGTCACTCGCTCAGATGGATGTGAAAAATGCATTTCTTCATGGAGACCTCCAAGAAACCGCATATTTGAAACCTCCTCCCGGCTCTTTAATCCCTGACAGTAAGGTATGTCGCGTAAAGAAAGCCCCGTATGGCCTCAAACAGGCACCTCAGGCATGGTTCCAATGCTTTCACGATGTTGTTACGGGTGCTAGCTTTACTCAAAGTGGTCATGACCCATCCTTATTTTTGCGAACCACTGCTCACGGAATTGTCATTGTTCTGGTCTATGTTGACGACCTCCTCCTGACTGGTAGCGATGCTACTGGTATTTCGGCTTTAAAGAAAGTTCTGTAATCATCCTTCAAGATGAAAGACCTCGGCCATCTAACATATTTTCTTGGACTTGAATTTTCACGTTCCAATCGTGGGATCCTGGTCAGCCAGCGTAAATATACGAAGGATCTTCTCGCCTTGGCATCATTGACGGATCAGAAGACAGTTCAGACTCCCTTAAAACTTAATGTTCACTATGGCCGTGACGATGATGATCCACTCGCACAGCCCGACTTATATCGCCGTTTGGTTAGGAGTCTGGTTTACTTAACTATGACTCGCCCTGATATTGCCTACGCTGTCCAAGTCATCAGTCAGTTTGTTTCTGCCCCTCGGACTCTTCATATGACTGCAGTGTTGCGTATCCTAGGGTATCTTCGTGGAACTCTAGATCGATCCCTGTTCTTCTCCTCCACGGCGACTCTGGACCTTCGTGCTTATTCGGATGCTGATTGGGCCGGTTGCGCTCTCACACGAAGATCTACCACTGGCTATTGTGTCTTTCTCGGTACTTCCCTTAACTCTTGGAAGTGTAAGAAACAGACCACTGTCTCCAAATCGAGCACAGAAGCCGAGTATCGGGCGATGTCCGCTGCGTGTAGTGAGCTTGTCTGGTTACGTGGACTTCTTTCAGACTTGGGCATTCCTCTACAGAATCCTACTCCACTCCATGTCGATAATCTCAGTGCCATTCATATTGCCTCTAACCCGGTTTTTCATGAACGGACGAAGCATATTGAAGTTGACTGTCATTTTATCCGTGAGAAATTTCAGTCTGGGCTCATTTCTCTTCCACATGTGGCATCCCATGATCAGATTGCTGACATTCTCACCAAGTCCCTCACGTCTGCACGTCACTCTTTTCTTGTTCGCAAACTATTACTTGTCGGCAAACTATTACTTGTCGATGATCAACATTAGTTTGAGGGGGGATGTTAGACAGCTCACATACTACCTTGTATATCTTGTGTCCTTGTATAGATGATTGTAATATCTTTCCTTGTGTAGATGAGTATAATATCTATATATTCAACCCCATTGGGTTGTCTCAAATACATAGAAAACCTTTTTGGCTTCACGGTTTTCAGATAAAATGGAAACAATATCCTTTTTCCAATAGATGTTAGGCAACCGTTTGCTAATTTCACACAACCTAATATCGAATTCGGGGTAAACGAGTAGAAAGAAATAGATTTACCTTTCATATGACCAGTAGCCCCCAAATCAATTACCTAAGGACTTGACACAAAAGTAGTGTGAAGGGTTGTGAAATTTTTACCTTTTTGAGCCAAAGATGTAGACGGAGATACCTTATTCCGACTGGTGTCCCTATTAGTAAGACAAATACTCACTTTTCAAGAGATGGACCGCTTCACCAACAAGTGGAACCATAGGAGAATTTTCCAATGGTCTAACTTCATCAACAATATTATGAGAATTCTTACCATCTTAGCTTCAAATTAGTAGCGCGGCCTTGAGGTCTAACCTAAAGTACATAGGAATAATCAATAATGTGTCTATATTGACCATAATGAGTGCACAAATGATCCATATTACGACCACAACCAACACTATGAACATGACCTCGCCACCATCACAACCTCCTCTCTTATACCTCTACCTCCGCCAACACCGGCATTATCAAAAATTTTGAATCTTGTCACATGATAAGATTTCTCAATAGCAATTGATCCTAGAGCTGTACGACGTTTTTCATCTTTTAAAAGCATATGATATATACTATTAAGTGAATATGAAGTAGGTGAACTAAGAATCTAAGCCCGTACAAGTTGAAGCTTTGGATTAAGACCTGCCAATAATTCAAATTCATTTTCTTGTCAACATTTATTTTATATGCCTCTGTATTTATAGGACAAATAAATTGGTGATCATCCTAGAAAGACAATTTCCACCACAAGCGATACATTTTAGCACAATAATCTGATATTGATTGCTTTCCTTGTCTCAAATGACCAACCTCATGATAAATATTGTAAATTCAAGACATTTTATTCTAATCAACATATAATTCATAAGCAGTCAACCAAATCTCACACACAATAGACAAACAAAAAGTTCTTTTACTAACCTTTGGTTCTATAGAATTCAAAAGTTAATCGTTACCTTTAAAAAAATAATAATAAATAAATAAAATAAAATAAATAAAATAAAATTTCAAAAGTCAAGACAACTAAATGTTGAATGTCCATGGATTAATCATTAGAGGTTCCGATATACTACTATCAACATTATCCCAGCTTTTATTTTCTTCCATAAACATCTCAACAACTTTTGACCATTGAAGATGATTCTTGGACCAACTTTACTAGGTGTACTCTACAACCATGGATTCGTAGAATGAAAGATCAACTTCTGCATTGTGGAGTTAATGGGATCAATTGTCTGGGATGTTGGTGATCAAGGCATATTTAATCCCTAACTATTAGAACAATACTAAGTACAAAAGCTTCACACTAATGAATATAAGACTACTCCTATAAATCTACTATATATAGCTTGAGACAATCTAAAAAATACCCAGAAATTATTTAAAATGCTTCCATAAACCAACAGACCAAACCACCAAGGAGAGGAGGATCTTATTGTTAAGTCACCATGTACCAACAAATTTGGATAAATCTTTAGAGGAAAAAAAACAAAAAAAACCCAAACACTTGATTACTGACCAAATCTAAATTTCCAGCAATTTTTTATTGCCTAAAGGAATTTCTATAAATCTAGTAGAAAACGATCGAAAAAACCTATTCGAATGTGAATGTGTAGCAAACCCTGATGGGGGGGGGGGGGGGGGGGGGGGGGGGGGGGGGGGGGGGGGGGGGGGGGGGGGGGGGGGAAGGAGAGGATTAGATAGAAACTCTAGGAACTTTTTACTTTGGCACCATGTCAAAGAAAATAGAGAACTTGGGAAGAGGAAGACACAGTTAGGGTTGGACGGGAAGAGAGAAAACAAGATCAAGGAGAGGACTAGATTGAAACTCTAGGAACTTTTTTACTTGGCACCATGTCAAAGAAAATAGAGAACTTGGGAAGAGGAAGACACAGTTAGGGTTGGACGGGAAGAGAGAAAACAAGATCAAGGAGAGGATTAGATAGAAACTCTAAGAACTTTTTTACTTTGGCACCATGTCAAAGAAAATAGAGAACTTGGGAAGAGGAAGACATAGTTAGAGTTGGACGGTCAACCCTTTCTAACTTATATTAAGGGGGGGGGGGGGGGGGGGGGGGGGGGAAGGGGGAAGGGGGAAGAGAGAAAACAAGATCAAGGAGAGGATTAGATAGAAACTCTAGGAACTTTTTTTATTTTTTTATTTTTTATTTTTTAAAACTTTGGCACCATGTTAAAGAAAATAGAGAACTTGGGAAGAGGAAGACACAGTTAGGGTTGGACGGCCAACCCTTTCTAACTTATATTAAGTGAATTACCAAATTACATAAAGTATCCTTAGCATAAAGGGTAAAATTAATACAGGGGCATTTTCACACCGAGCTCGAGTGGGGTCGCCTGTGGGATGTAAGGGCACACTCGGGGTGGGCGGGGCCCACGGGGGAGCTCTCGTGTTCGAGACTCCTCACCGGGGTGATTAATGTGCATTTCACACCAGGCTTGAATGGGGTAGCCCGTGGGATGCGGGGACACACTCGGGGTGGGCGGCCCATGTGATTTGGGGCCCACGAGGGGGGTTCGACTGAGGTCCTAACCCATGAGATGTGGGGCCTGGGCTATGAGATAAATGGATTAATTTGCCATACTCTAACAGTTCGAGCTTTTATAGCAAGTGGTTAATTGTCCTGCATCAATAACAACAACAATAATAATAATAATAATAATAATAATAGCAATAATAAATAAATGAAAGAAAGGAAAAGAATAAGAGGAATAAGAGACTCACGATGTATGGTCCATTGCCCACTGAGTCACAATCCACACATCCACACAAATTTGTCCACACCATAAGATCTTTTTCTCTCTAACACAGTTTCAGAGTGATAAAGATCCTTGGGTTTTCTTCTCTATTTGATTTAGTTCTCTCTTTTCTTTCCTTCTTTTCTCTTCTCATTTTTTCGTCCTTCCTTTTTTTTTTTTTTTTTTTTCCGTTTCTCTCATTTAGAGAGTCTCGGTGATTTAATCACCAATTGCATTTGATTCGTGTGGAGGGATGTTGTGGATGTTTGGATTATTTTTTTCTTGAAAGATTGCATGCATGCCCTATTTATGACTTGAAATTGAAGGATTTGTTGGAAATTTGGACTCGGTCAAGTTTTTTAAGTTGTTTCTTCCAGATTTTGGTTTGCGGAAATAAGGTATTTGAGTCTTTTCTTGGAAGATCTATTTAGATTTTATGGTATTTGATGACTTAGCGTAAGATTCCCCCCCTCTTTGGTGATGTGGAGTTCTGTTTATGGATTTTGGGTATTCTTTGAGATTGTCGCTAGCTATAGTTAATATAATAGCAGTCATTTGATATTAATTAGTGTGAAGCTTTGGTATTTAGTATTCTTTTAATTGTTAGGGATTAAATATGGCCTCATCATCAACATATGAGACACTTGATCCCATCATCTCCAAGATGGAAAAGTTGATTGTTCAATATGAGAATCCATGATTACAGATTACAAATTATAAGCTTAAATCCATGAATTATCTTTAATGGTTAAAGGATATTGAGATGTTTATTAGAGGAAAATAGAAACTGGGATATATTAATGGCAGTATATTGGAAATTCCTATCATTGATCCTTCCTATGGAGAGTGGAAAAACAACAATTTGTTGGTTATGTACCGCTTTTGTATTCTATGGAACCAAAAGTTAGTGAACGACTCTTATTGTTGTCTATTACACGTGAGATTTGGTCGACTTCTTATGAATTGTATGTTCATCAACATAACATGACTCGAATTCACTATATTTATCAAGAGATTGGTAATTTGATATAGGGGAAGAGATTAGTATCTGACTTACGATGCATGGTTTGTGGCAGAAATTGCCTTTCTTGGATGATCTCCAATTTGTTTGTTCTATAGATGCAGATGCATATAAAAAAGGGTTGAGAATAGAAGGATATTTGAATTGTTAGCAGATCTTAATGTTGAGTTTGAACCTGTTGAGGCTTCACTCAATAGTGTATATGCTTACTTTTAAGATAAAAGTAGCGTTGTATAGATATGGGATCAATTGCAATTAAGAGATCTACTCTTGTGACAGGATTCAGAAATTTTGATAAGATGGTGTTGGCCGAGGTAGAGGATTGGGAGAGGAAGTCATGATGGTGGCTGAGGTTGTGGTCGCGGTCTTGGCCATGATCATTTTATGGATCGTCTATGCACTAATTATGGTCGATATGAACACACTATTGATTATTCTTGGTTACTTCATGGTAGACTTCAAGGTCAAGTTGCTAATTCTACAGCTATAGATGGTAAGAATTTTCGTAATGATGTTGTTGTTGTTGTGCCTTTAACAAGTTCTCATGTGGTTCCATCAACTGATGACGTAGTTCATCTCTCCAATTAAGGGACGTCACCTAGATTAAGACATCTTGATGCAGGACGGAATGATCTAACCTAATATGATGCCATGAAATTAAAAGACCGATTAACTTGAGCAATGGAATGACAAAATAAAGCTAATTTACCATAAATTCATAAATTTTAGATTCATGACATGTCCAAATTCAAGCCTACGACAGTCTCGCAATGCGAATCTCATAAATTACTGATTAATTAGGACCTATGGGAGATAGAACCCCCATCTTAGCATAGTGTTAAACATAAATTTAATGGAAATCATATGTCTTATACAAGTTTTGATATTTTTGGGCAATTTAAAAATGGGTTTGGGGTATTTAGGCTTAGAGGAATTAAGGTTGGAACATTATAGGGATGAGGTTTTGGGAGGTTTCAGGTTGGGATTTCAGATTATAGGTCGAGGGTTTTAGGACTTAGGGTTTTTTAAATTGGGAATATGGGTTTCAGGTTGTAGGAATTAGGGATTTATGATTTGGAGAAGAGATTTTTAGATTTTGGGGATTTAGGTTTGGAAAAATTTATGAATTTGAGGGTTAGGATTTGGTGAAATTAATTTAGGAGTTTTAAAGGGGGAAGCAAAAGGAAGGGAAGACCATTCATAACGAAACAAGGGGGCCACTATACAAGGCTATCCATACGGACAACCCTACGTACGTGCGTCCTTATGTCTGTACGGACAACAAAGGATGGCTGGCTATGGTCAGTTTTTGGCTTGGGATGGGTTGATTTAGGTTTTGGATGGTAACATAGAAAAAAAAAAGAATGATACTAGAGGAGGAGGACTGAGTCAATCTCCTTATGGCTAAACGACTATTACATGGGGCCCATTGGGCTCAATTCACATTCCTAGCCATGTTGAAGACCCCACATGCATGTTCGTGCATCTTTGAGAATCCCACACTGGGAAGATGCACATGGGTTGCATATAGGAGTTTGATGGACACATCAGACTGTTGGATCAAGTGGATACGATGATCAAACCATTGGATTTCGACCATGGACCACATCAACGGTTGAATCATCATCACCGAAAATCTTGATCATGGACCCCATGGGCTACGAAATAGTTTAGTTGTTTAATTTGTTTACATGTTTCGTTATTTTTTGTATAGTTCATATTTGCGTTAAGATTAGGGAGTTAAGAATAACTTTTAATTCATTAAACATCTTTATGTTGAAAATCTTATCTGAGAGCACCTTTTTTGTAAAAGGTCTTTTATGATACTATAAAGGATTGGATGTCCCCACCCTAGCCGTTTGCATGTTATGAATGAAAGAGATTTCTCTCCTTCTGCTTTGAGATTGAGCAAAAATAAATAAATAAATCATCCTCTGATTGGATTGGTGGTGCAAAACCACGGTGAGTGATTCCCTAGTTTTCTTTTCTACTTTTTTCTATTCCCAATAAGATATTACCTTCTTTTCTTCCTTCTTCATCTCTCTTTTTTTTTTTTTTTTTTTTTTTTTTTCTTCTTTGTTACTATCTCATGTTATGAAAGAAAAAAAAAAAAAAAAGAAGGAAAAAAAAGAAGAAGATGAAGAATGAAGAAAAGAAGAGTATGAGAGAAGATACTTTATTGAGAAGAGGGAAAAGTAAAAAAGATAATTAGGGAATCTCGTGGTTTCGCACCATTAATCCAACCACAAGATGAATTTTTTTTCTTAATCTCAAAGCAAAATGAAAGAAATCTATTTCATTCATAACATGCATAATGGTTAGGGTGGGGACATCCAACCCTTTATAGTTTTTTTTTTTTTAAAAAGACCTTTTACAAAAATGCGCTGTTAGATAAGATTCTCAACATAAAGATGCTTAATGAATTAAAAGTTGTTCCTAACTCCCTAATCTTAAAATAAATATGAGTTATACCAAAAATAACTAAATATGTAAGCAACTAAACCATTTTGTGGCCCATGGGGTCCACGATCAAGATGTCCGATGATGATGATCCAACCATCAGAATGGTTCACGGTCGAAATTCATTGGTCCGATCGTGTCCACTCAATCCAATGGTTTGATGTGTCCATCAAGCTCCTATATGTAGCCCACATGCATCTTTCCAGTGAAGGGTCCTCAAAGATGCACAAACATGCACGAGATGTCTTCAACGTGGCTGAGAATGTGAATTGGGCCAAGTGAGCCCCATAAAATAGTCGTCTAGCCATAAGGAGACTGGCTCAGCCCTCCTCTGGTATGGTATTTTGATGTCTTCATCACGTCTTCATCTAAATCTTTAGCCCAGACAAGTAATTCTTTCACAACCTTTCACTTCTATGCCAAACCCTTAGTATTTGATTCGGGGGCTAGTGACCATATGATAGGTACACTATTTTCTTTTACCTCGTTTACCCCTAATCCTAATTTAGGGTATGTGAAATTAGCAAATGGTACTCTAACACCTATTGGGAAGAATGATATTGTTTCTATTTTACCATTATTCTCATTGTCTTCGTTTTCTTGGTCCTTAATATTTCTACTAATTTATTATCCATTAGTCAAATTATAAAGGAATTGAATTGTAATGTGGCATTTTTTCTTAATCATTGTGTTTTTCAAGATTTTAAGATGAAGAAGCCACTTGTTGGTGGACATAGGGAGGATAGATTATATATCTTTAATTTAAATTATTCAAGTCAATTTAGTGTCTTAGTATAAAGAAGTAGAACTTATACTAGCATTATCAATTTGGTCATCCTTCTAATTTACTCTTACAGTCTTTGTTGCTTTTTTGTCAGTTGAGTATAGTGATGTTAAGAATTTATAATGTGAGACTTATGTTTTAGTTATACATCATAAGTTTGTCAATCCTCCTATGGATAGAAAGTCTAGTGCAATTTTCTTATTGGTCCATTCTAATATATGGGTTCTAATTCTCACTATTTTTAATGGTTTTAAATATTTTGCCTCTTGTATTGATGATTCTTCTCATATGGCATGAATTTATTTGATGAAAAATAGAGATGAGGTTGGTTCAATTTCAAAGTGTTTCATGTTTGAGTTGAAAATTATTCTAATACTAATATTGGTGAACTTTATACCGAGAATGCAAAGGAATATCTTTCCAATTCTATGTTGTCTTACCTACAAGAATATGTTATAAATTCTCAAACCACTTATGCATATACCCCACAACATAATGGAATTGCCAAAAGAAGGAATATGCATCTCATAAAAGTTACTCGTGCTCTTCTCATTGGCATGTCAGTTACTCGTGCTCTTCTCATTGGCATGTCAATTCTTAGTTGTTATACACGATCCAGCCTATAGGTATGTTCAACTGATCTTATGCATTATTTTCTATCCAACTACTGGGTATGTTGGGTTCATCTTCCGAATTAGAACCCTACAATGCCTGTGTAGACAACCTAGATACCTGATGGGACCTGCAATAGTGCCTAGAGAACAAAGGGTTGGATGTCGAACCCTAACCTTGTCTCTCTTTACCCAAGTTCTTTTTCTCTCTAACAGAAATCATGCCTTGTTTCTGCTAGAAAAACTGTAATAAGGCTTCTTTGTTTGAATAGGACTCTGATTCCTCAAGAACAGAGACACATTACATGCTCGAGAAGCTAAACTGAATATTGTATATGGAAATGATTCATAAGTAAGGCTTGTGGATCAGTTTCGACATCTTGCTTTAAGGTATTCCTGTACTTGAAGTGGTGGTGATCAATTGTAGGTAATTCAAAGATTTTATATTGTGAATAGCAATCAGAGGAGCACGCTTAAATAATAATATAGAATTTTCAGCGCGTGCCCGGATCTGAGTTCACACTGCTTCAAATATGCATCAGTCGTAAGTACTTTTTCCTTCAAATATGCAGATCAGTTTCAGAAGAAGGTTTAAGCACAATTCTAGTGTAGAAGCTTGCATGTGAGTCTATGTTTGTGCGTGCATGTGTGGGCAAGTGATGATGAATTAGATAAAATGGGAAAGGAAAATTAGGAAAATTACTTATTATGGCAGTTGTGATTTATAATATATTTAGATTAGAGAGGAAAGAAAATTAGAAAATTACTTAATATTTCATACGAGGAAGAAACCCCAGGATGTGGGGCCTACGTGGTCGATGTATCACATTCAAGTGGTCCATAGGATGCATCCCCTCATGTCAAGCCCAGGACCTCAAAATGAGCTCAATCCAAAACTCTGGTGGGCCACTGTACAGGGAACAAGGTGGGAGGGGACTCCCACCCTTAATTCTCATTGGGGCCCACCTGAGGTGCAGAATAGCCTGATTTCTATCCTGATCATTCATCTAGGGCAGATGAAGGCTCTGGACGGCCTGGATTTTATATATGAAACATGGTGGGACCTGAGCTAATCAAGGGTTGGCGTCCCCTCTCAACTCGTCCACTGTGCTGTGGCCCACCTGAGTTTCCTTTTCTGCTGATTTTTTATTCTTATGGGTAATGTGAGGCGACATGTCTGATGGACCTGTTGAATGTTGTGAATCCATCATGTGAGCCCCCGTAGTTTACCAGTCCCACTTCTACCCAGTACCACTGGTATCACCAGAGCTCACCCCTATTATCAATGATGCCAAATTGGATTGAATGGGCAATCACAGCAATCCAAAATGCATATGCGTTTATTAGGCAACCATCTCTGCTTGAAGTGACATAATAGGTTTATTGATCCTTTGATTATGCAAATCAAGAAAAAGCATGTGATGGGACCTGTGAGAACATTAGAACAATCTTATGTCTCCTGTCTTGCTGTCTCTGATGTTGGCAAGTTTGGAAAGGAATCCTTAGCACCAATACACACACCATATATGTTCTCAGGATAGTATCCCCCACCCACTAGAAGCCAACAGGCGGCAGCAGAAACTATTATGCAACATCTGCAGCTACTGTTTTCCATAGCAATAAAACTCAGTGACTCGTCTCAAATTTATCCCAGTCAACTTGACTCGATGAAATTTCGAGCGAGTCTCTTAAAAACATGTTGGCAAGTCTGACTCGCTCTTGACTCAACAAGACTCATCAAGTCGGTTTGAAAACTTGGGTGACTTGACATGACCTGATCAAGTCACTAGTCCAGTCAGCTGGGAGCTTTTGCTATTAAAAAAAAATGTTGTATGTGATGGGATCCAAACAAGCAACCTCTTATGAGAAGGTCAAAACCTACTACCACCAGTACACTAGACACTAAAGTTGTGTTTTCTTTTATTTCTTTTATTTCATCTCCTCCCAAAAAATTTAAAAATCTTCCACCAGACTAAATACTTTAATTAATTATTAAAATATCAAGTTGAGTCAAGTAAAGATTTGGTTGAGTCTTCAAGTTGACCCAATTCGGCTAGACATAAAGTTGAGTCGAGTTTTTGAAGTTTTCAACTAGATCTTCTTGAAACATTAACCCCAACATTTTGAGATAATACTAATATCCATCCACAAGATCTCCTCTTTACATTGCCTATCCTGATTAGTATTCTAGTATTATTTACCTCTAAAGTCTTCCGCATTTATTTTATCATCATCTCTACTTCAGCAATCCAGTTGACATTTTGATTGATATGTTTGTTCGATTTTATAACTGATTGCTGCGGCATCTGTCTTTCGCCATTTGTGGTTACCGTCCATCATCAGATATCATCTTAATTCTTAATTAGATAACCTCAGCATTGAAGAGGTCTGGTCACTTCACATGCACATCTGCACATGGACACATGCTAACCTGTCACATGAGTAAGACATCCTGGGCCGTGTGTCAGATGGGACACACCGTGTAAAACTGTAGACAAAAGTTCAAGTGGTGATCAGGTCAACTACGTATGTATGGAGACAACTGATGTCTGGCTCCCACTTGATTTCAGATTGGATGTCCTACACAAGTGCCAAGTTGGCATGCATGTGTCCATATGTAGAAGTGTGTGGGGGGCTAGCAAACATCTTTGATTGGGAAACACTAAGATATGTTATTATCGGAGCCCTCTGTCGTAGGGTGTTCTCTCTCTCAACAAAGGTGGCTCTAAGAAGCACAATTGTATTTCATGTGCACTGACATGAAGAGCGCAATGCAATTCAAACTGCTTCAGAGCTTCATTTGTGGGATGGACTTCTCTATCTTCTTCTTCTCCTTCTTTTGGGTGTGCTTTAATAGAAATGTGCCTTATATCTAAACTTTGTAATTCTTAAACCATGGGATCACTTCTTCTTCCTAACCCCACTATCATTTACTATACAATTTTCATAGAAAATGATTTATTAAATTTTTTTTTTTTTTTTTTTTTTTTTTTTTTTTTTTTTTTTTTTAAAAAAAAAAAAAAAAAAAACAACTAGCTAGCCAATAGAGCAAGATATCTTAAATGTGTTAAAGAAACTCGTGACTTTCCTCAAGGCACTAGGAATCAGCATTCGACTACTGGGTTAGTGATTTTGATAGATCTCTCTCTCTCTCTTGTGAGCAGCATTGGACTTGATAGATTGCTACAGCCACTATCCAGCATCTCTCTTTCTCGTTGCTTTCAAAGTTTGCATGGATTTTCTCATCTCACACAGAAGAAAAAAAAAAAAAAAAAAACAGTATTTTAATCCATGAATATATTGGTGTTGTCTTGCAAAGCAGTGGTGGCGATCTGAGTGCTCTCCATCAACTCCTAGCAGATCAACCTAACATCCCCAAAGAGGAAGGTAGGGAACCTAACCTAGTAGAGTTATCGTTTTCCTTGTTTTCCCTTTTCTTCCTTGAGCAAAAAAGAATGGTCTCTTTTGATTTCATGATAGTATATTTCTTGCAGTGCAGTTTATTTTCAACATTATATTTCCTGAAGAAATTTGCTGACTTCCACCATTTCGGATCAAAGCATGCATTTAGGGTCATGGCTGAAAGCTTGGAAGTATTTTAATAGATTATCCCTTTTATGGATTCAACCTTCAGCTAGCACGGCCGGCCATCTCTTTAAGGTGACGATGCCCTGGTAAAATGTTAGTCTTCTTGGGCCCTAGGTCTCCTAACTAATATTCTGCGACCATAGTAAATGTGTGCGGATGGACTCATAACTGAAATTTCCCAGCAGTTCAAGAAATCACCAATTCTATGGAAATCAATGAAAATGGAGAAGGTTTTCCATTGATGTGACAGTTTGAGTTGTTTGAATAGCAAAGGAAAGGGAAGATTCCACATTTCAATCATGGCACTTTTCCATATTTTGGATTTTCTAGAACAAGAAATTAAATGATCAGTCTTACAAAGATGAGATTTCCACTTACTATTGAAAAAAGACCCTTGAAAATGGAATCTATGTTTCATTAGTGTTCATGGAAATAATCATTACCTTTTGTTTTCTTCTCCCTTGGAATACATATATCCAAACATGACTTAAAGTACAATGTTTCAGTTTACAATATGAACGAACTTGATACACTATGATGATTTTTTTTTTTTTTAAATGATACTTGTCTCTGCTTAGTGCATGACATTGGACATGACATAATCCTAGTACAAGGTGCTCATAGTATACTTTTGGATATTTTAGCCAAATGCTATTGTGTGCATGGTGTGCCGTAAAGGCTGTTACGGGGCCGTAAAGGCCATTACGTAAAGGTATGGCAACCGTTACACGTTACGGGGTCATAACGGCCGTAACAATCGTTATGGAAAAAAATGACCCGTAATTTTCATTAACGGCACATTACATCCCCTATAAAGGCCCTTAATGGTCTATTACAGGACATATATAGGTTTTTCATACTTTTTAATCAACATTACGAGGTAGATACAGGTTTTTCGAGAGTTTTTTCAATAAATAAAAAATAAAAAAGAGAGACCGTAACGGCCGTTACGGGGCCGTAACAGCCGTTATGCCCCGTATTGTAAAGGTAACAGTGGTGGCCGTTACGGCCACCGTTACCGTTACGGAACACCTTGATTGTGTGAGATTTGTTATTTTTTGAAATCCCAATAACTTTCTTAGAGCACGTGGTTGTGCTCGGGGGACATGGAGAGTTCCTCACCATTTGAACTCTGTTGACGAGAATTATTAGGGCCGTTTGGATGGAAGTAAATGGAGGTAAATGGGGGGAACTGGGAGTATATGGAGGTAAATGGCATTTGAGGTGTGTTTGGCTGGGAGTAAATGCATGAAAATGAAATGAGAGAAAATTGATTGTAAACAAAATACTCTCTATGAGAGAGGATTTGGAAGTATATGGGATGAACTGCCTTTTCTAGCTCCCTTAGAGAGTCACGCGAGTAAACAAAAGTGCAGCTACGCACATCCGCCATTCATGTGGCATGCTGTTGATACTCCGAAAAAATCCCATATTATTAGCTACATCACTAAAATCACATGAGAGAAAATTGATTGTAAACGAAATGCTCTCTATGAGAGAGGATTTGGAAATAAATGGGATGAACTGCCTTTTTGAGCTCCCTTGGAGAGTCACGCAAGTAAACAAAAGTTCAGTTACGCACATCCGCCATTCACATGGCACGCTGATGATTCTCCGAAAAAATCCAATTATTAGTTACATCACTAAAATCACACAAATAAAATGATTCAAATCGTCCAAAGGTTGGCCATCTAAATGGATAGTTAAAAAACATTTGATCCTTACATTTGTGGCCCACTTAAGACTCGAAATTTCTCGTTTTTGGCTAAGTATTTATTTCAATGGGCTTATTACAATCATTTTGTTAAATATCACATATGTAGACTAATTTGGGATATCATATATGTTGCAGTGAATATACTGAAAAATTCCAATGCATTCCAATTCCTCCCATTTGGCCTCAAAACAGAATATTTGGATTTCAAATGCATTTCATTTACTTCCATCCAAACACAATTGAGTAGGCCATTTACTCCAAAATCATTTACCTTTAATTTCATTTCCCGTTTACCTCTATTTACAAGCTCCCAAATGAGCCTTTAAGGATTTCAAAATCTGATTCTTTGGAACGCTTTTTTAAAGTGCATGTTAAGATTCATGTCCACCACCATGGGATGGCGGGAGATAGGTGTGCTTTGAGTGCACACAGTCTTTCCCCATATTCTGAGTGTAATTGTAAAAAGAACTCCGCATGGAAAGAGTGGAGTTTGCAGGTCTCAAGCCCTAAGAGGGGTTGATGTGAACTGGGAAGCCAAAAGGGAAATAAGAACATCGATATGGAAAATCCCAAATTTTAAATTTGTTGTTGAAAATCAAGCCCCAGGCCTACGTATTTAGAGAGCATTTATTGCAATGGCAGAGCATTTTGCTTTTGGAGAACTATCGTTTTGTGGATTTGACAAAAACAACTTTTGTAGGAGGAATTTTATATAGTTATATATATATAACAAATCCGTGGATTTAGCTGTAAGAGTGAATTTACTAAATCCCTGATGATGACTGCCCGTCAATTGATTTCTAAATCTATGGATTTGACAAATCAATGAGAGCATGTAACTCAATGATGTGTTATTGATCGGCAAACATGCATGACTAGATTCTGTTGTTAACAGATGTCTTAAATCTAAGGAAATTCGACTAGCCCAAGAAAGTTTGGGTGAAAATCCAACAATAATTTATTTTGGAACTTCCGAGAAATTCGATCAGTTAAAGGATAAGTTCGGCTAGCCGAAGTATCGTTCGACTAGCCCGAGCTCTAGTTCGACTAGTCGAAGGTTACGCAGATTGTGTGCATACTGCATAAATTTAAGGCAGTTTCCGGATTATTTCAAGTCGGTGCGAAAGTTGGGGTTCCTAATCTATAAATAGGAGTTCCTAAGATGCTCCATGTGCCATTCTAAGATATTCTAAGGCTTCCTAAACTGTTCTAAAGCGTTTTTAAAATAGTTATAGGGTTTCAAAGGGTATAGTAAGGGTGAAAGTTGAGGATTGCTCAAATCGGGTAAGCTTTTTCTCTTTGTAATTTCTGTTTTCAAAGTGGATTTCTTTCGCTTTGTGCTGTGGTTTTTTCCTAAAAGGATTTTCCATGTTAAATTGATGCGTTCTTTGTGTTTGCTTGGTGCTTTTGGATTGCAATCCTAGATTCATCTATGTGTGATTCCGCCATTTATCCCAACAAGTGGTATCAACGAAATCGTTGGGGTGCAAGCTTGAATCTGCAAGATTAACAATAATGGGAAACGTTAGGTATGATATTGAGAAGTATTCAAGTAAAAATAACTTTGAATTATGGAAGATTAAGATGATCAGTTCCTTAACCAAGCAAGGTGAAGATGGTGCTCTTGAGGAGCGAAAGCCGACTATGAGTGATGAAGATTGGAATACTCTTGATAAAAAGGCTTTATCCTCGATCCGTTTGTGTATCACAGATGAGGTTCTCTATAATGTTTTGAGGGAGAAAACTACAACTGATTTATGGGCTAAGAAGATGTGTATGCAAATAAATCCAGTGAAAATCACCTACACTTGAAGCTACAATTGTTCACCTTCAAGATGCCAGAGGGTGGAGATGTGGATGCCCACATCAATTACTTCAATAAATTGATTTGTAAGTTGCTAGATATGGAGGAAGTGATTAAAGATGAAGATCAGGCATGCATGTTATTGAATTCTCTTCCGGCATCGTATGAGTCATTCATGGACTCATTGTGTACAACAAATAAATCCCTAAGTGTGGACATCGTTATCTCAGCCCTTCAAGGGAAGGCCATGAGAAAGATAAACGTTAGCATAGGGACATCTTCTGATGCACTGTTTACGAGAGGTAGGAACAATGAACGAGGTTCAGGATCTTCAAGACCTAGATACAAATTCAAGGGCAAGGGCAAAGGCAAATTAAAGTGTTGGAACTGTGGGATGACTAGACACATGAAGAAGGATTGTACAAATCCTAAAGCGAAGAAAGAAAACTCGGAGGCTTCTTCCAGGGAGGTCAATGTTGTCATATCTGATGAAGAGACAAGTGGAGGTGATGTTCTGTTTGTATCCATGATCAGACACTTGCACGAAAATTATAAAGATGAGTGAATCCTTGATACAGGAGCGTCATATCACATGACTCCTCATCGGAGTTGGTTCGCTAGTTACAAATAATGTGATGGTAGACAGGTCTTTATAGGCAATGACAATGCCTATAATGTTGTGGCTATTAGTACATTGAGCATTAAGATGTTTGATGGTATGAAGCGTACCTTGACCTGATGTCAAGCACATTCCTGATATGAAGAAAAGTCTAATTTCTCTTGGTACACTCGAGGCTATAAGGTTTAAATTCACTGGTCTTAATGGTATCCTTAATGTTTCAAAAGGGGCACTTGTGGTTATAAGAGCGCAAAGACATGGAAACTTTTACAGGTTGATAGGGAGCACTTCAGCAGGTGGAGCGGCAATGACTACTGTAGATTCCACGTTTGCACATGTGGCATGCTCATCTGGGTCACATGAGCGAGTGGGGTATGAAGGTACTATCTGATCTTTGTTTGATTTCAACTTTTAAAATTTTCGATTTAGATATACGCGAGCATTGTATATATGGTAAACAATCTAGATTATCTTTTAAATCTAGAAAACATGTATGTAAGAGAGTGCTTGATTATATGCATTCTGACGTATGGGGGTCATCGCCAGAGGTTTCCGTTGGGGGGTCATCATGGTTTGTTTTATTCATTGACGACTACTCCTGGAAAGTTTAGGTTTACTTCATGAAACGTAAATATGAAGTTTTCACCATATTCAAACAATGGAAAGCAATGGTGGAAAAACAGTGGGTGAAAAATAAAAGTTTTAAGGACTGACAATGGTGAAGAATTTACTTCCATTGAGTTTAATGAATATTGCAAGGATGAATGGATAATTAGGCACAACACAGTCCGCCACACGCCCGAACAAAAAAGGTGTGGTTGAGCGAACGAATCAGACTCTCTTAGAGAGGGCCAGATGCATGTTAAGTAATGCTGCGTTGGGTAAGGACTTATGGACAGAGGTCGTTAACACGGCTTACTATTTGGAGAACCGGTCTCCTTATATGACAATTGAATATAAAATCCTAGAGAAGTATGGAGTAGTCATAAGATGGACTACTCAGATTTGCGCATATTTAGTTGTGAAGCTTACTCTCATGTACCATCAGTTGAGAGAGATAAGCTAAACCATAGAGCCAAAAAGTATATTTTGTTGGCTATGGTGTTGGTGTGAAAGGTTAAAGGTTATTTGACAAGGTCACACGCAAGGTCATCACTAGCCGTGATGTCAGATTCGATGAAAGCTCTATATTCTACAAGAATGGTCAAGATGAGCAAGAGGAACCAGAAAGGTTGATCGTAGATGTCCAGATTGACACTGATGATACTCGGGCAGAGACAGATGCGCAGACAGAGGTACAGGATCAGGTGGAGCAGCCACCTATGAGAAGAAACTCACCGCATGATTGCAGGTTACCGGTAAGATACAGAGACGATCTAATATTGCGTATGCCCTCATTACAGATGAGTGAGACCCGTCTACTATTCAGGAGGCTCTTGATGAGCACAGGATCAGGTGGAGCAGCCACCTATGAGAAGAAACTCATCGCATGATTGCAGGTTACCGGTAAGATACAGAGACGATCTAATATTGCGTATGCCCTCATTACAGATGAGTGAGACCCGTCTACTATTCAGGAGGCACTTGATGAGCCTGATGCAGAAAAGTGGAAGGCGGTTATGGACGATGAGATGAATTCTTTGTATAAGAACACCACACGTGGGAGCTGGTGGAGCTTTCAGTGGGCCGAAAAGCGATCGGATACAAGTGGTTATTCAAAAAGAAACAAGATAGATACAAAGCGAGGCTGGTAGCGAATGGGTATGCTCGGAGAGAAGGAATCGACTTCACAGAGATATTCGCGCCGGTGGTTAAGCAAGTATCGATTAGATTCGTGTTGACACTTATTGCCCAATATGATCTCGAGCTGGAACAGATGGATGTCAAGACTGCATTCCTGCACGGGGAGTTGGAAGAGCAGATATTCATGAAGCAACCAGAGGGCAACGAAGTTAAAGGGGCAGAGAAAAAAGTTTGCAGGTTAATGAGGTCATCGTACGACCTGAAACAATCGCCTAGGCAGTGGTATACAAAATTTAATTCTTTTATGTTTGAGTCAGAAATTTACTCAGAGTGAATACGATCACTGTGTCTATTACGAGACACTGAGTGATGGCAAATTCATCATCCCAGTATTGTATGTTGATGATATGTTGATCGCCTGTCATGATATGTTTGAAATCAACGTACTAAAGACTCTGCTATCAGGGACATTCGAGATGAAAGATCCGGGGGCTGCAAAGAGGATTTTCGGCATAGATATTCATAAAGACAGGAAGAGGAGAAGACTCTAGTTATTACAAGAAGAATACCTTGAAAATGTGCTGATAAAGTATGGGATAGACCAGGCAAAGCCAGTGAGCTTTCCCCACGCGGCTCACTTCAGATTTCCTCATAACAATGTCCTAAATCAAATGAGAAAAATCAGGTTATGTCTCATATGCCTTATTCGAATGTAGTTGGCAGTTTAATGTATGTCATGGTCTGTACGAGACCAGATATTTCATAGGCAGTCGGTGTTTAGAGCAGATACATGTCAAACCCCACCAAACAACATTAGGAAGCGGTGAAATGGATACTTCGATACATTCGAGGTACAAAAGACTACGTCTTAACTTTTGAGAAGACGGACAAAGTTGGTAAGGTATGTGGATTCAGATTATGCGAGCAGTGTGGATTCCAAAAAGTCGGCTTCAGATTACTCGTTTGTACTAGCGGGTGGAGCAATTAGTTGGATGTCGAAGCTTTAGTCCATAGTGGCTCTTTCCACGACCGAAGCAGAATCTATGGTAGCGATAGAAGCATTTAAGGTGTTTGGTTAAGAGGCATGATAAATCAGTTGGGGCTTCAGCAGGAGGCCGTGCCGGTTAATTGTGATACCAAGAGCGCTATTAATTTGGCTAAAAAATCTGTTTATCACTCACGTACTAAATACATTAATGTTCGTCACCATTTTATCCGACAGGTGCTTGAGGAATGAGGCGTAACACTGGAAAAGATTCACACCAGCCCGGCAGACATGCTCACCAAGGTCGTTCCTATAGAGAAGTTTAAGTTTTGTGCAACTTCTCTGAGCTTGGTGATGACATAAAAGTAGGACGGAGTGTGCACGAGAAGCATTGATGAAACTATGATGAGAGGCAGAGATAAGAGAAAATGTCAAGAAGCTACACGTTTGAAGATTGAAGACATAGTGGAGATTGTTGTTAACAAATGTCTTAAATTTGAAGAAGTTCGACTAGCCCGAGAAAGTTCGGGTGAAAATTCAACAATAATTTATTTTGGAACTTTCGAGAAATTCGATCAGTCAAAGGACAAGTTCGGCTAGCCAAAGTGTTGTTCGACTAGTCCGAGCTCTATGAATTTAGGATTGCAATCCAAAAGCTTACACAGATTGTACGCGGATTGCGTAAATTTGAGGCGGTTTCCGAATTATTCCAAGTCGGAGGTTCCTAATCTATAAATAGGAGTTCCTAGGGTGCTCCATGTGTCATTCTAAAATATTCTAAGGCTTCCTAAACTATTCTAAAGGATTTCTAAAATAGTTCTAGGGTTTCAAAGGGTGTAACAAGGGTGAAATTTGAGGATTGCTCAACTCAGGTAAGCTTTTTTTCTTTGTAATTTCTGCTTTCATAGTGGATTTCTATCGCTTTGTGCTGTGATTTTTTTCCCGAAAGTATTTTCCACGTTAAATTGTTGCGTTCTCTTTATGTTTGCTAGGTGCTTTTGGATTGCAATCCTAAATTCATCTCTATGTGATTCATCTGTGTGTCAATCTTCTACATTCAATGGGAATAGTCCTCCAATTGGGGTGCTTGGAATTGTCTAGTGAGTGCATCTCTAGAACATGCTTCCTATAAGATATGGACGGCCAGATGATGAATTCTGTCCATTTTCTGTGTACGGAAACAGAGTGCATAACATCCTAGGGTAGGAGAGTATTTATTAACGGATCATTGTTTGCTCCCCACCTCTAATTTGAGTAGAGATAGCCAGAGCTTGATCATCCGGGCCCCACCATACATTGGGGTACAGTGGACTTCTTCCCATTTCATATGGCCCATTGACCATATTTCATGTTTAATCATCTATTTGTAGGACAACTAGGACTGTTGGATGGTGGTGAATTTACAGGCTAACGTGATGCGTATGACTTGCTCACTAGTCTAACAGCATGGATCACTTAAAAGGTGGGCCCCACTTGCATGGTAGACAGGCCAGAGCATCGTGCATATCCTCTCATGTGTGGTACACCAACTAACACCGAATGAGAAAGGCGTGAGATTTGTAGGAATGGGAGTGCAGGTATTGTGAAGCATGTATAGAGTTGGGATTGGGATGATGGACATGAAAATGTGAATTTTGTAACTTGATGAACTTGTCGAATTCATGAATTTTCATTGGATTTGGAATTTGGAATTGGCAAATTTCAAATTCCACTGTTTGGCAATTAAGTGGTGAATCCATGAATTTGGGTAGCACTTTTATTGCAGTGGTATAGCATTAATTTAAAAACAGTTCTTCTTCTTTTTTCTTTTTCTTTTTTCTTATTATTTTTTTTTAAAAAAATAATAATAATAAAGAGTCTGATTTGTGGAGGTATGACTTTGGGAAATCCACTGATTTTACAAATCTATGCTCCAAATCCATGAATTATGACTTTGGGGAATCCATGAATTTGGGTAGCACTTTTATTGCAGTGGTATAGCATTAATTTAAAAACAGTTCTTCTTCTTTTTTCTTTTTCTTTTTTCTTATTATTATTTTTTTTAAATAATAATAATAAAGAGTCTGATTTGTGGAGGTATGACTTTGGGAAATCCACTGATTTTACAAATCTATGCTCCAAATCCATGAATTATGGTTGGCTCGTTCTAGAGAAATCCATGAATCTGAGCTTTTTAGAAGAGAGCAAAGCGAATAAATGAAACATCAGAAACTTGGGATCTGGATTCTTATAGAGGTTTGCCAATTCCATTGTGGAGCTTGACTCATCCACACATGCCAATATGGAAAACGTGTGTGATATGAGCTTTTATTATTATTATTATTATTATTTGGTTGGAAGTAATGCTTAGGTCTTCTTCCTCAAATCAGTAAGCTTCACTCCTTAGGCGGGCCGCAATGTAGAAAGTGAATGTATGGTTGTAACAGTTTCTTTCTAGTTGTTCAATTGTTTCATATGGTGGGCCACACCTTAGTCTGAAATGGGCTGATTTTAAGTATAGAAGATATAAACAATATTTGCACCTGATGAACAGATTCGACCAGGCATGAAGATTATATAATATTATAGCTTATTACCATTATTGCTGCAACTGATTCCTTTTCCTTATTTTGCTTCATCAAGCAATTTAGCTCTTATTTTTTCAAGGTGATTAGTGAAAATAATAGATTTTTTTACTGCAAAATTCCTCAATAATTCTGAGAATGATGGTTCTGATAGTGCAGTTGAGTGCCATGCTAGTATTTAAAGTAGCTTATGCATTAGCTGACTTGTACATGTGTGTGGGCTTAGCAAAGCTATCTATAATAACATTAGGAGGTATGGCACATGTAATGCATTTGGAGAGTGTAAGGGAGAGAGAAAGACACAGAGATTTGAAAGGTTTGCTAGAACACAGCCCAACATATTACTGTTTATTAGATAGGGCTCCTCTTGGACGAGGCATTGCCGAAAAAACTCTAGGATTGAATATTTCAACCCTTTGATCATATGACTAATTATTGTTAGGGTTAAAATAATCCAATTGAGAGATTTTATTTATTGTGTTTCTGCCATATAAAGCAAGGCTCATCGTGTAAATGGTTGGGATCTTAAGATGACTTAGATTCAAAGGCCAAAAGTCCTAACATATCATATTGTAATACTTTGGGCTACACATAAAGGAGAAAAAGAAAAGGGTTTGGACAGTTGACTACTGATGCTCCGGGTTTTTAGTGTTGTGTCTCACTCGAGTTTTAAATCTACCTAGTTTTTAACGTAACATCATAACACGAGCCAATGCAATAGATTTACAATACATATGTCATGTAGGCATTGTGGTGGGCCTCATAGAGCTTTTGATACACAATCATTCATGCAGCCACCTACGTTCGGGCTACTAGCAATGAGCAATAGTTCTACTCTCATCCAAAGATTGAGAAGAGAGGAGTTTACTGGAATACATCTAAAGGTATTGTAATAGAATACAATTGGGACTTTAGGCATTGTTGCATTGTGAACATCAAAGACAATACAAACCATTTGTAAGATGTTTCTGACTTTGATGGATGACAATAGATAAAATCTCTTAGTTAGATTATTTCAACCTTTTTATAATTTGAATCTTTACCTTGAACATGAACGGTCACCCTAGCCTTCATATAAATCAAAGGTTTAAGATATTCAATTAGAGAGTTTTTCAGGCATCTTCCATTCAAATGGAGCCCTATCAAATAATTAACAAAATACTCTTACCTTTATTTAAAACGTCATCTTTTTATTCGTTGAATATTCAAAGGTTTTCGTCCAAAAAAATTATTTGCCGGGGCAAAAATGTACAAGAGTTACTGGCATTATGTATAATATAAATGAAGAATAATATTATTGAAGTTCAATCGGGTGACCACCCAAATTTGACCCAATCTTTTAAATTAGGTCCAAAAGAGTGGACTTCAACCTGACCTAAGTTTTTTCAAATTGGGGCTAAATAAAAATTAGACCTAGACACATTCAAATTGAATCCAGTGACCTGAGTACCAGTGGATCTTAGTGACAACCAATACTCTAGTCCACATCATTCTCTATTTTCCTATTAAATATTAGGCATGAATGCCGGGTGTTCTTGTTGTATTTGTAGATACAAGCTCTACACATTAGGTATATGATCAACTATGCATGTAAATATTTTTCATTACGTATATATATTTATTATTGGCAGTCACACCTAAAATCACCAATAAATATGTTAAGTGATACATTGAAGACATTGCATAACTTATATAGGGGGTGCTCACATGAATTGCCAGCTTGGAAGAATATTTTAAAGTGTCATCTTGCAATCTTGAAATTTTATCTTAGTATTTTTTTTTTTTTTTTTTTAAAAACAATCTTAAACATAATGATTGATCATTTATTCATATTTTTAGTGACATGTATTTATCTTATATTTCAATATTAAAACAATTATCGGAGATAAATGAGATATTGGAGGAAACAGATTTAAAGTAAGTTAACACCTTAAATATACTTTTCCTACAAAAAAATTTATTTGGTTTGTTAATTCATTAATATTTGATATCCTAAAAATAGGATTCTAAAAGGGTTTTTGCAAATATCTACATCAATATAATAGGGTATTTTTCTATACTTGCCTCAAAGTATTGACTGGTTATTACAAATACCCATTTTTTTATTTTTTTTTTGTTAATTTTCTGATGACAGTTAAGTTTAGAGGTATTATTTTTTTCAAAATCATAAACATGCCACTTCAAAATGACAAAAATAACCCATCCTAAACTTGTACCTCTCACCTCCTTGGAAAAAAAAAACCTACCATTTTCCCTTGCAATCATGTACATCTATCTCTTCAAAGTTATCTTTCTTCTCTTATTCACGACTTTTTTCTTTATTTAATTCGGGAAAAAAAAAAAAAAGAACGCCAAGTTACGGAAAAATGTCCATGCAAAACCGATGCAAGTAGAGTAAACATACACAAAAAAAGAGCCAAATAAAAAAACTGGGAGAAAAATAAGAGACAAGAAACATGGATTTATATTATTTAATAATATGCTTGCATATATGAGTCAATAACACACCACCAAGAATTCATGAAATTCATAATATGTAACTGTATAAAGAATCTTTCAAAAAATAATCTCCGAAAGTATATCTTTGTTCTTGTGTTCTCTTATATAAACAACATTACGATAAAAAGTACTAATCAAAGGCTACTAAAGCAATGCTTTATCAAAAGACGTTTATTTTAAATTAAGGTGATTATATGTAACACTCCGTGCTTTTCAGTACTCGGATGTTACCATGTAAACTAATTTATTATAAATACAAACCTACCTTAAGTGAGCGTTCATGTTCATTCTAGCCTCAATCTAACAGTTGAAAGCAATCCCCATCCATATCAAGCTATTCATCCGTTATTATTCAAGATGAGCCATCACATTGTTAGAGAAACCTATTTGAGGATTTCGATTTTATTGATAGACAAATCTAACTGACCATCTTAGATCTAGAAGCTTAAATCACGAGATCCACCGTTCGTAGTGTCCACAACACCCTATTGGTCAACTTATCATCTGATCACACAATTCGACCACTTGGTTATGAAAACAACCCTCAAAGACCCATCAAGATTTGACTAGGAACCTTGGTAACCGTTGATGGTTAGATTTGAATACAATCTGGCCATCGGATAGACAAGAATCCAAAACTAGATACCAATATAAAAAGAAAAGTATGGCACGCCTGAGCTTTGGATCTGCCTGATCTAAGGTCTAAGGCCCTGCTTGGGACCTCCAAAGTGGAATGGTGTGGATTTTACAAAACATCACTATAGGCCCCACACAATCCGCGTGTGTTCACCAGTAGTGGTGCACCTTCAATGCACCAAATCGGTCGAGCTGGTTTGACTCATTAAACTCGAAAGAAGGAAGAAATTCCTATCCTTTTCCTTTCCCACCCATAGGGCATTCGAACTCGACGCCGCTGGCGTCGAGCTATGGCCCACCATCATCCGTTGATCAGATGATTGGAATCGTTCATCTTGTCAAGAATCAAAATTAGAGCAAACCCCACCTAATCCCACACCTAGGAGCACGTGTGAATGCACACGATTCTTGGTGCAAACAGGTCTTGCACGCACAGTGTTTTCCAAAAACGGAAATTTCGAACTGCTACTGCCACGCTGGAAATCCGCGTGAGCCCTCCTCCCTTAATCTTATCCATCTTTCAAGTGTCATCCCTGCCCTACATTCAGTGCCAGAAAAGGGTAGACACCTTGCTGACGAAGGAAAAACGATCGGGTGCTGTCCTCCTTGGGCATGTGAGTTGGCGCGATTCGGACTGTCCCTAGGGCTTCATGCGGCCATCCTGGATGTCCGATTTAGGGTTGCAATGGCTCAAGCTGTTTGTCTCGAGAAGGTCCCCCTCCACACGAGAAAAAGGGTCACAACGGAATTTCTCGCGAGTCGTTGCACTCAGGTAAGACGAGATGAAGTTAGTGGACCCTACAGTGATCAGGGGACTCATCCAGTCCATCCAAATGGTTCGGATGGCCATCTTAGCCTATTCATAAGAACTTGCCATTAATGGCATCCTCATCTTCTCCGTTCAGCAAGGGATTCCATTACAATGTTGCGAGGCCCATTTTCGGATCCAAAATGCCCATTAGTGGGCCATAGTGGTAGGAGACCACCCCCCTCAATGGATTGACACCATGCAAAAGGGAGAGTTGCGATCATCCACCATATCTGGATCATTTCGGTGTGAAATAACAACTGCTGGATGCGGTCCTACAGCCAACCCCAGGCCTATAAAAGAGGCCTTGATATCTCGGGATTCACACCAAGAGACCCGGAAAGGGAAAGAAGGGGAGTTAGAGCGAAAAAAGGGAGCGGGAGGATTTGTAGCCACTGATCTTGCCACGAGTCAGGCCGACTCAGGATGAGTTGGAGACCCTGTGCTAGGAGGGGAATAAAAGGAGAGAAAAGAGAGAGGAGGAAGAGTGAGAGAGAGAGAGAGAGAGAGAGAGGAAAAGAAAGTTTTGAGGTGAGCCAGGGCGTTGTCGCAACACCTGGTGCGAGTGTAGGGATGTTGAGTCGACTCGGCAAGGGCTGAAGTTCACTCAAAAGTCTAGGACCACCCCGGGATGCACCTCTAGGATGTCGGTCAGGTAAGGAGCTGGGCCGAGAAGGCTGGAGCCGTCGCACCACTGCGCTAGGAAGTGGCCATTGAGTCAGGCCCCACAACAGCCGTAGTTGCTTAGTCGGGCTGGGTTAACTCGCCCTCAGACGTGGGGATGGACCCGAGTCTCTGCCCAAGTTCTGTGAAAGAGCTTTGCCCTCATCAGCAGCCAATGCCTTGGTCAGACCAGCCCATGCTCGAGTTCGCCGGGTCAGTTGTGGTGTAACTCGGGTTGGGGGCAAACTTGGTGGGTCAAAGCCTGATAAATGACCCAATCCATGGCCAGCCAGCCCTCATTGAAGGCTAGCCATCTCGGCAGCCCCATGCTGATGATGGTAGGCAACAAATCCTTGGTTTCAGGCTCTCACATAGTGCAACTCGGTGACTCACCGAGTCCCCATCTATTGCAAGGTTAGACTCGACAGGAAGGCCAACAACATGCTGCAGAAGGGCCAACTCAAGTTTGAGGTTAAGGCCTTTCTTAATAGGCCTCCTTTGGACCCATTCAAATCAGGCAATCCATCTCAGACAGGGAGGTAAATAATCTCCCCACTCCCGATGAGAATATCATGATGGTACTAGGACTTAAACTAAGGTCTAAAACCCCGATTTGACCACCTTAGGGTACGACCTTAGCCATAGGCAAGGTGTAAGGCTCAAATATGACTCTATGAATGCATGATTTAGGGTAGGATTCGGTCTTAAGGAGCGTGCGCACCTTTCGACAGCATTATTAAGCAAATCAAGATAGACGGTGATGATTTCTTTCCCTTGAGCTTTCCATTTCCAAATTAGTCTAAGGGATAGTTTTCGTTTGAATCACAGTTGTTATTTTATAACTTATGATCACTTACACTAGTTATTGAATCTTAAGGAATAACTTACATTTAAACTACAACTGATAGCTTGTAAACCATGATCATATGCAATAATTACTAAATCTTACAAATTAGTTTCCATTTAAATTCCAACTGATAGCGTATGCCTATGATTCATGATCTCTTGTGATAGTTATGAATTTTATTATCAACATTTATCTTGCATGTTGTATCTATACACTTTCTCGTGCTTGTGAATTGCTTGTGAGTCGCTTATGGAATTTGAATCACTACATCTATTAGTGGAAAGCTCATGTATTTAAACCCACACTTAGGATGTAACGGGACAGAATGTGTTAGAAATGGACCCTCGACTTGAAAGTTACCTTGGATGGTGGAATATTAACGTGGGTTTACCATCCGTAGGTTGTTATGCCTACGTGGCTTTGGGGATAACCTCTTTATCGCCTTGATTTAATATTGCCCTACGTGACCTCTTTATCGCTTCGATTTAACGTTTACCTCGTATGACCTTTTTACCGTTTCGATTTGGTATTTGTCCTACGTGATCTTCTACTCACTTTGATTTGATATTTGCCCTGTGTGGCTTCGACAGTTCATTCCCATATAACCATGCGGTGGTAAGTCCCACATATTGAATTATGATTGGCCACTAGTCGATGAGCTTCCATTAAACATCCAAATGTGGAAATCTCATGAGCCGTGGATGGTGGTATGAGACACTATGCCCGAGCTGTCGGCCTACGCTGGGTGACGAGCCCCCAGTAGTGACCTTTGAGTATTGTTAAATTGACTGGTTGTAATCGAAATAATAACGGTTTGGCTAATTATGCATTCATAGCATACGAGCGATAACGGGTGGCTAATTCTAAATGTTATAGCATGTGCCCTTAGACCCTAATGTGGTATCGTTTCGCTAGCTCCCAAACCATCGACCATCGACTATCTACCCACGTACGTGATGTACGATGTCTTTGTCACTATGCTTGTACGTGATGTACTTCGCTGGTGATCGACCATATGCATGGGTGACGAGCCCAAGTCCGACTGGATGAGCATCCCCAGGTCGATGTTCACGCATCCATGCATTTAAACAAGATTGCATCATATATTATTTTGGATGCCTTATTTGTTTAAACTATGTTTGACTAATGCCGCAGTGTGTAATCTTGAGGGGAATTCACACTGAGCTGGCTACTCAGTTATCGAATATATAACCGTACAGGTAGTGCAGGTGGTTTAAATGATATTCATATCCATATTGGTACGGAGCAAGGTACAATTATCAGGAATGCATGGCTGTATCTGCCAAGGGAAGCTGCGTGATCTTGCGGCTCAAATTTATATGTATTTTATTATTTCTCATATGTTAAATTGTGTAATTTTTGTATTTGTTGGCATAGAGACATTGATTAGTATAAGTCATTTGGGCAACTGCTCGTATATTCTGAATGTAAATACAAATTTTCCTTTATGTTTGACTTGTTCATCTTCCACTAAACTGCAAAATCTGAGAAAAGAAAAAAAATACACACACACACGTGGAATTTGGCTACTTTCAAAAGTTAACACTCGGATTTTTGGAAAACGAGTTATATACTCGGGTTTCTAAAACCCGAGGCGTTACATTATATATCATTGCCCAAGATAGGTGACAGGTGATATTTTTATGTATTTGATGGTGGAGGTGAGAGAAAAGTGATTATGTCATTAGCCAATGTAGGTGATAAGTGACATTTATATGTATCTGATGGTGGAGGTGAGATGTAGCTCGACCTTTCATATTTCAAAATCTACATTCACAATGAAATTATAATTTTTATAATTTTGTATTACACAATCACCAAAATCAAATGTCTTGCAATGAAAGACAAAATAAGAAAAATAATAGAAGACATAAAAGGTTTTTCTCTATTTAAGGTTTCAGAGAATTATTTGTGATGATTATCCATGCAATATTTGACAATGAGTTTTATCATTATTTATATTTGTTTGTACTAGTCACTTTCATTATTTTATAAGCATAGACATTTTTGTTATCACTTAACTGTTATTAACAGAAGTTATGAAAATTAAAATCCTATTTAGCATTGCTAAAAAAATCTTTTTATCATAAAATCAGCTTCAATTGTGTTTAACTGAGCACTTAAGTAATCAATTTTAATTTTTTTCCCAAATTTTCTCTTTGTTACACAATAGTTAGCCTCACATTTCTACAAACATTTCAACTTCTACAAACTGGCAAAAAACACTTATAAATTTGAAGATCTCTTTTATTGGAAGGTTTGTTAATTGCACAAGAATGTCGAGCCATACATCTACAAATATGCGCCATCATCGCACGTAGGTTTGAGAAAAAAATCCATCCATTGGATGGTCCAATCATGCTTTCTCTAAAATTAATCCAAGTCTGATCATAAGATCGGCCCAATATTGAAAGCAGGGCCATAAGTTAAAAAACTTCAGCCTAATGTTTTAGACCATGCATTTGTTTTACAACTTGTAGCCCGTTGTATATACCCCGCCCAAGGGCTAATAAGCTAACCAGGCTCAGTCAACCTGGTCAAACTCAGTCAGACCAGTCAGCCCATACTAGGCACATTGGTATTTGGGAAATTAACCGTACTCGCCTCGAAGTTTAGGCAAATTACCTAGAAAGCTACATCATTCCATATATCCTTAGAAGGGCCTTCTGACATCTTTTGGAGATTGTTTCGGATGAAAATGCCCCTGACCTTAGTTCAAGACTTGTACAGTCCTGGAGTGAAGTAGAAGTCACCTATTGTTGCAACCCCCGAGAAAGTGACGGATCGACTACTCCCCGGGGCACCAGCTAATGGCTGGTGTTCGGCGGTCTGTGGGCCCCATCACCACGTATTTGTTTCATCCATGCCATCCATATATTTTTCCAGATCAATTTATGGTAGGAGTCTAAAAACGAACGGTACTCCAATCACAGTGGGCCTTAGGAGGATTTTAATGGTGGATATCCAATCACTATAATTTTCCCGCAGTGTAGTCCACCTGATATTTATATCACTCTTGTTTTTGGGATCAAGCCATAAAATGATATTTAAAAGTGGATGAATGGCATGGACGAAGCACATACATCATGGTGGGGCCCACAGAGCACCGATCACTAACACCACGAGCTTCGGAAGGGGCAGTGTTGCATTTATTTACCTTTTAAAGACTCTCTTCTTCTTTTTCTTCTTTTGTTTTCCTAGAAAAGCGAAGATCCAGGGACTAACAGCCAGAGAGCAACATTGTTTCTCCTTGTCGTTTCTCTTGTCTAAAAACCTCTTCCACTACGAGGTTAGTATTTTATTTTATTTTAACTGTAGGCATTTGCCAAGGTAAAGGAAGATCAGAGTCGAGAAGCCGAGGGTTCCGGTTGTCATGTGAAAGGGAGTGTAACATAGGGCACACCTTGATCAAACCTCCACCATTGGATAGTAGACAACCATGACATCACGTTTGTGATGGTATTTGGATCGTGGCTGCCACTTGTCATGACCGTGGTTGTCATGTTATATGGATCGTCGTCCTTAGCTTACACGGGTCGTGGTTGTCAGTTATTATGGGTCATTCTTGTCAGGGAATATGGAACTGGATACAACTACGACCCATTGTGCTTTATTACCTCGACCCAACGTGTATGACAACCACGATCCATTGTGCATTTGAACCATGCTCCACTTTCCATTACAACCAGGACCATCTGTGCTTTATAACCACGACCCTTCGTACTGGCCTTGATTCATGGTTCTACCTCTCAAGTATTCAGAGTGCAGAAGAAGTTACATGTTTACATACGATGGTGGAGACTCAAAGGGATTTGTTGTGAGTGATGATATCACTTATCGACAGTTGCTAGATAAAATGCATAAGATTACGAAGACTGCGTCAAATGAATTCGATTTGATAATTAAAGTTGTGTACGATGATGCAACTTGGAAGTGCGAAAGACACAATGTGTCATGATTTCAGCAGATGAGTTCCAAGTGAACTCACGGGGAATGACCGATGTAGTGAAGCTAAGAGAAATGAAGTGTACGTGCGGTCAGTTTACACAGTGCTTGACAAGGCACAACGGGACATTTCAGACGAAGTGAAGGTTTTATGTGAGAATATGAAGCCTCCAGAAACTAGAAGATCTGATGGGAGACCCAAAAAGGTTCGAGTTACATCCCAACGAGAAGATAGGTCAACACCCAGATGCTCGAGATACAAATGAATAGGTCACAATTAGCGTCGATGCACTTTTGTCCATGCTGGCTGAGGATGCGACCGAGGCCAATGATGACTTTTTTTTTTGTGATAATGTAGTGTGAACTGTAATATATTTATTGATTCATGAACTTTGGTGCATGTTAACCACCATCCAATGTGGATGCTAACCACGATCCATTGTGCGTTTGAACCACAACCCATATAGGAAAACGCGAACTTAACAACGGGTCATGGTTGTCATGACAAATGGATCGTGATTGTCATGTTATATGGGTCGTGTTTCTCATAAGGTCGTGGTTGTCAACAATGGATCAACAAGGACGACAACCACGATCCATTACAACTGTGATCCACGACCGATTTAACATTACAGCCACAACCCATATCAACTACAACTAATTATTCACGTATACCACGACCCATATAACACGACAACAACGACCCACATATCATTCCAGTCAGGGTCCATGTATCATGACAACCACGACCTATACAACCTCACAACCATGACCCATATACAATGACAGTGGGGACCCATGTATCATGTCAACCACGACCCAATGTGGATGATAATCAAGATCTGTTATGTGTATAAACCACGAACTCAAAGATCGGAATAGTGTATATAACATAGGTTGTGATTTTTGTGATATATGGATCGTGGTTGTCATGTTAATTGGTCGTGCTTTACTCAGTGCCGTGGTTGTCAACAACGATCTGGTACGGATGATGACCAGGATTCATTACAAACATGACAACCACGACGCATGTAAATGGTCAACCACGTTCCATGCAACACGACAATCACAACCCATATAACATGACAACTACAAACCCATATCAAATGACAACTACAATCAATGCTTCACATCAACCACGAACCATATAACATGACAACCACAACCCATAGATCATGACATTCAGGATCCATATTTCATGACAATCACGACCTATACAACATTACAACCACAATGCATATACAATGACAGTCACGACCCATATATCGTGTTTTGGAGTTAGCGGTCTAGGTGTGTAATGGCTTCTTTCGAGTTCCAAGCTGATGTGAAATGGCCTATTTTGGCTTCTAAGTAAACGAACTCGATATTTTGTAACTTAACAATAGCGATTCATATAACATGACAACCACGATCCATAAAACATGAAAACCACGACCCATATCAACCGATTCCATGACCCATGTTACTTTAACAACCACGATCCATATATCATAACAACCACTGTCACGCCCCAAACTCGGAAACCGGGCTCACAAAATTCCCGATCGCCGAATCCGGCGTCGACAGCCTCCGTAGCATCCCATTCTCGGCTTCCAGCGCCCATACGCCAGATTCCGATCCTGGGATCCTATAAGGAGGATTTTCAGTATGAAATCTTTTTTTTATATGATGTAATGGAGCATAACCAAAAGCATAACCAAGTCACCAAAAACAACATCACCACATATCCACTATATTAAAAACTTTTAAGTACAATGCAGAAAGGGAAATACAAGGTGATCAAAAAGCTCCAAAAAGATCTGATACGCGCTCCTGCCTCAGCGCGGCTGCTGTCCAATGCTACCTGCACGCAACGGTCGTGCATAAGCTTACAAAAGCTTAGAGGGTGGTGTAAGTGTGTGTACAAGGCAAACGCCAAGTGTACAATATCAGAGTAATGCAGAAATATGCGGTAAGTCCATGAATACAACCAGAGCTATGTAAGGCATGAATGATATCGGCCATACCAAGGCCATGCGATGCGAGGCCTATGTAGCCAAATGTCATATGCGAGATGCAAAGCAAGCGTGCCAGTACTCATAAGTACACATATCAGTATAGTTCCTCTCTGGATATCACCGGGGTCTAATACACCTCACACTGACTGCCTCCTCCCGAGCTGCACAGTCAAGCAAGTGGAAGAGACCACACTATCCGCCTGACCAGTAGTCTGCCAATACCTACCCGGCTCGTCGATAGCGGACACATTTGCGAGCTGGTCAAACTCAGCCTAGCTTATAGCCCCCTCACTCAGGCGGATAAGGCCACACCCCCTTCCAACCGACCACGACACAGTGGGAGACGCAGCCTACTGGTATTCGGCACTCGGGCGCTCGTGTATCCACCCGGTCTAGACGTTGGAGCATCTCCTGGTACCAAAAAGGTTCTGAGACTCTCACCCAAGGACATCCTAAGTGCCCACAGTGCTAGAACAAGGTATTTCCGGTATCCGATACGGTCATCCACTGTGGAGCCACGACCCTGATGTCGCTAGGGCGTGCAGTGATCAAGTCACACATATGCGAGATGCATGAATCACACCGTCAAATCATGCAGCAATCCATGTGCGTACAATGCAATAATGTGGGGCACTCCGCCTCATAAGGAGTCCCCTAAGTGGTCTGCCCAATGGTGTATGCTATGCTCAGTCACTACTCATATCAAGCATACATATGATGCGTATGGGTATGAATCATGGAGCTATACTAAGCATGTTATAAAGTGGTGCACTATCAACAAATGTGGGCCTACTAATGGGCCCTAGGGAGAGTTATAATGCGGACATTAAACCAACATTATTCTACAATGTGGACGTCAAACCAACATTGCTCTCAAGGCATAGCCCACTATAAGACATCATTACACAAACCATGGGGAAATCATACATTGCAATGGACCCTAAGGACCTCCCGTTGGGCCTCGACCTATGGGCCTTGGATACATCAAGTGGGCCGCATCATATAGGCCTTATATAAATCAAGTGGGCCACATTAATGGTCCTTAGGTACATTACAATGGGCCATATCCCATGGGCCTTTGAATACATCACAATGGGCCTTGTAACATGGGCCACAATTACATTGAGTGGGCCTAAACACACGGACTATATATACATCAAGGTGGGCCTCAACAACGGGCCACAAATTCATCCAGATGGGCCTAATCACGTGGGCCTTACATGTATACCAAGGTGGGCCACACCAAAATACAAGTGGTAATGATAATTTCCACTATTAAAATCCCTAAGGCCCACCAACAAATGTATATATAATATATATATAATATACACAATATAACATATATAACATAATATATATATAAATATATATATATATATATATATATATATATAAAATATATGATATATATATGTATATATATATATAGATGATATAATATATATATATATATATATATACACACCACACGCACGCACGCACACGACACACACGCAGCACACACGCGCACCCCCCACCGTCCCTGGACGGTGGGGAAACAAATACATTACAGGGGTCCCCACCGTCCGCCTGGACGGTGGGATTAAAACGCATACATCACTGTGGGCTCCACGTGGGGCCCACTGTAACGTTTATTCGCCGTCCAACCTGTTGATAAAGTCACAGAGACCTAGGTGGAGGGAAGAAAACAAATATCAGCTTGCTTCAAAACTTCTGCGGGCCCCAAAAAGTTTCAACGGTGAAATTCAATCACAGCTGTTTCTTGTGATGTGGGCTGCCTGAGCCGTGGATCGGCCTGATTTTCGGAGGGGACCCACCTTACGGGGTGGTCCACCTCATGGACGGTGTGGATACAACATATACATCATGGTGGGGCCCACGGCTGAGGGCCGTGGAGCCCTGGCGTCCGCCCGTCCGTGAAACGCAGCAGCTGCTGCTGCTGCTGTGTCAGTGGCAGCAGCGGCTGCCTTATTTTATTTTTTATTTTTTATTTTTTTTATTTTTTATTTTTTTTTGTAAATGGGGCCCTGAGATTCATAATCCAGACCACCCATTATGTGTGTCCCACTTGTCTGGCCGTCCAGACCAAGTTTCAGCTGCATCCAAACTCCAGGTGGGTCCCACCAAGTACTTTTATAGGTTTAAGCGTGTCTTTACATGGTTTTAGAGGGTATGGCCCACCGGTGATCAGATCACCTTGCCATTTTGGCTCAACGCCTAAAATGAGGTGAAAAAGGGCATGGACGGCTTGGATTAAAAACATACATCAGGGTGGAGCCTACATGAATGACCCACCCAAAAAAAAATAAAGGTGTTTTCACCTTTACGTCCAGAGACTCTCTGAACTCTTTTTCTTTTCTTCTCCTTTTCATTTTTTTTTTCTTTGGGCTGATGGTAATCTTAAGGTGGGCCCTTCCTAGGTGGGCCACCACATGGTGAGGTGGTGTGGTTACAATACATATGCAAAGTGGGCCCCACCTTTAGATGGTTTGGATCCAATACATGCTCCATTGTGGGGTCCATCCAAGTGGGCCATACAATCATATCATCACAAGGAAAGGAGGAAAAAGAAAAGAGAGAGGGAGAGAGAGAGAAAGAGTGGGACACACGTATGATGGAGGGACCCCGACACTATGGGCCCTCCCTTGCATTTAACCGTACATCAAATGAAAATCAAGTGGGCCATCGACCACATCTTAGGGTCCCAAGTGAGATCCATACCATTGATCGGTAGGCCTCACTTGGCCCATCTAAGAAAGCATGAAAACTACCCTATCAAAACACCCACCGGTTGATCTCTTTGGTCCGTTGGAAAGCCTATCTCCTTGTGCTTCACTTTGATGGTGGTGATGGAAAATCAAGGGCTAGGATGAGAGGTTTTGGGAAGGGAAAGGTGGGCCTTACACATGCATTGTTTTCTTTCTCATGGAAGGCTCCCAACGTGGGATTTTTTTCTCTCACTTGGGTTGCTTGGAATATGTGAATGGAAAGAGAGGGAGAGAGATAAGAGAGAGGGAGATTAGCTTAGGTAGGCAATGATGACTTGTAAGAGAGGGTGGCTAGCATTAAATGCTTGTAAGAGGGCTAGGGGTGTAGGGTGGCTATAGCTTAGGCTAGGGGTGTAGGGTGGCTATAGCTTAGGCTAGGGGTGTAGGGTGGCTATAACTTAGGCTAGGGGTGTAGGGTGGCTATAGCTTAGGGTGATGTCATCCATCACCCTCATAATTACCTAGGGATTTGTGCCACATGGGATGGGTGAGTCCCGCAATGTGCGGCCCACGGTTATTATAATGTATGGTCCGCATCTTATGATCTAAGTGTCGGATTGGCGCATGAGACGCGGCGTTAGAATCGCGGTGGCGGCGCGGTCACGGTGGTATGGGTCTCGGATTAAACCGACTCGAATTTAAAGGATACGACTTACGATCGATCGCAACGTCGATTATCGGACTTCGACGGAAAGGATCGCAGGATTCATCGGAACAGTACGAACTAGGATACGGGTTTTACAACCACAATCCATTTTACATGAAAACCGCGATTAAAAAAAAAAAAAAGAGTCAACAACAATTCTTTGCCTGGGTCGTGTATTGACAATGTGAAGGATCGTAGTTGTCATCTACGAAGGGTCGTGTTTGTCATTGTGGAACGTAGAGATGACTTTGATCAAGTTGTGACAACGAAAGCCCTCACCATATCCAGTTTGAAGCCCAAGTCTTTAGCCCACAACTCTGTATCATGGTTATTATGTTATATGGGTCGTGGTGTTAATGTTCGATGGGTCGTAGTTGACATGACGATATATATCGTGGTTTTCATTGTATATGGATCGCTGCAGTTCTAGATCGTTGTATTCAAATTTTAGGGACCAGTATGCCCTCGACACGTAAAAAGAGGTAATGATGAAAGCTAAGGTCGACGCTGAATTTGTGCCGTGCTGGTATGTCTCATAAGATTTTGGTTATCTCTCAGTTGTGGGACAGATCTTATGTAAATTTTCAATCTACACCGATTGTTAGTTATTAGAGTATATATTAATCTTCATCCAAAAATATGAACCTTACTTACAAGCGTAGTTGATCACACCAAAATAAACGGTTATAAGGTGTTGAAAACTACGTGGGCCGTACATCCACCTGATAGAACTCATTTTTATGTTATGCCTTTATATATGTACATTACATACGATGGTCAGTTTATATGACATTTATATATCATTGTGAACCCCATATATCTTAGTTTGTACTGAATTAATATGTCGCATGTACATACATTAAAGATGGCGTGCTAAAGGCGTGAAGTTCGCTTATGATTCCAAACGTAGAAGATCAATCGTCGATCATCTAGTTCAAGTTATGGGCCCATCATAAATCGAATCTAATCCGTTAGAATTATTCATGGATGATGGATTCCTTCGAAAATTTTATTAGTGACACGTATCGAGCCATCAGTGGCCTACACTGCGTAAAGATGACAAATTATGGGCTTTTACAAAAACTATTGGTTGAACTGTTGTGGTTCATTGGATTTGAATATTTTGACCATTCTTTGGGTAATTTTGTTTCTTGATGTTACAAATAAAATGGACGGTGTGGATCAGAGAAAAGGTAGTGACTTAGAAATGTCCGAGGTTGGAAGATATACAATGTAAAGCAATCGCTTGTCCCCATACGAAACACCGACTTTATATATTTATATATTTATCTTGGAGTTTCTTCTCTAAGACCCCTTCACTTTTTATCCCTAACCATTTTTTTTACTGGTTTTGAATCTTCTTCACTGGGCCCCTCCATCGCAACTCAGCGAGTACATCTACAAGTTCAATGCAACTCAGTCAAGATAAATGGAAAAGCAAGGTAATGGTTGACAGGGACAGTGTATCGTTGTTATTATGTTATATGGGTCGTGATTGTGAACCACGACCCAATGTATATGACTATAACAATATGTATAGCATGACAATCACGATCGTGGTTGTGATCGGTGTTGATATTCCAAATGGATCGTGGTTGACAGGGTCAATGTATCGTGGCGCACATGTTATGTGGGTTGTGGCTGTCAACCACGACTCAATGTAGATGACATCAACGATATGTATGCATGACAACCACGATCATGGTTGTGATCGTGGTTTGTTTGCATATTGGATCGTGGTTGATAGTCAAAGTGGATCGTGGCTCACATGATATGTGGGTCGTGGCTGTGAACCACGATTCAATGTGGATGACAATAACGATCTGTATGGCATGACAACCACGATCGTTGTTGCGATTGTGGTTTATTTGCCTAATGGATCATGGTTGACAGACACATAGATGACATCAACGAACCGTGTAGCACAACTGTCAACCACGACCCAGCACAGATGACAACCATGATCCAACGTAGATGAAAACAACGAACCATGTAGCATGATAACCACGTTCCTTTAGAACTCGTGATAAGCACGACCCTTCTTGGATTACAACCGCGATCCACTGTGTAGTACAATTACGACCCATGTTAGATTTTGCAAGACCATCTTATTATTGATTAACAATCCACGACCATATTGGAATACAAGTTGAAATAAGCTAATCATGACTACATGCTTAGACTTCGAAAGGGCACAGGTCTCTCCCAAGTGCTCCGTCAGTTTTCTGAAAGATTTGGTTGAAGATATGGAGAAGAAACCTGATAGAAAGAAACTATTTAGAGACAGTTGTTTTGGATTTCTGCTTGACTTTCCACTGGCCGAGTGGAGGGCATACTCTCAGATCATGCATTGCCTGATGCAAAGGCATATTGGTGATCTGAAATTCGATGTTCAAGGCACCAAGATAAAATTTACTGAGCTCGATTTTGTGCTAATAATGGGTCTTAAGTTTGGACCACTTAGGATATAGATGGTGGCGGTCGTGCCAAGGCCGGAAGAGTAGAGATAGGAAAAGGCATTAGGGAGACCTACCTGAGTGCAGGTGGCATGAGTAGACAAGTATTGAAAGAAGCCTATCGGTCACTCGCCAATAAAGAAGAACATATGGACGCGGTGAAGCTAGCTCGAATAATTTGTGTTGAGAGTCTATTAGTTGGATCTCTACAAAAGAATAATTGTGTTGATACGTTTATCGACATGGTTAATGACTTGGATTATTTTAATAACTACCCTTGGGGCAGTGTGGGGTATGATTATTTGAAGAATAGGGTTAACGCTGCGTCTGACATTATTCGGGGGGAAAGGGCAACTGGCTAGTATCCCAAATCATACAACATATGGGGATGCGCGTTTGCCCTACAAGTATGTTATTCTTATCCCGATTCATACTTTGAGTTTGAATTTTTTCTCCATACATGTCAACCAATATGTAATGCATGATAATTATTCTTAAATAGATTTGGGCCTACGAACGGTTCCCGCAACTCACTGGTGACCGTAGGTGGGCCGTTAGAAGACTGCCTACAAGGATTACTCAAATACTAAATTGGGGTCCCAAGAAAACAGGCAGATATGAAACCATATCCGTCATCTTCACATCTATGCCGGTAAGATTTATTCAATTAGTAGTGTAATTTGAATCATACAGTATGTTTATAATTAATAAATCAATTTTGCTCCTACAGGTGGTGCTAGCTTCAGAGTTTTAACCAACAGTTGATGAAGCAGAGACCGAGGTTTTCAGGAGTATAACTGATGACGACATTCATATGAAGGACAAGGCTCTGTGGTCAGCACCCACGGTAGAGACAATGGAGGATGACGTAAGAAATAAAGTTGAGGCTGATCTTACAGCCTCCCTCTTGAAAATAAAAAATACAATTGAGCTTGATAGGAAATCTGCCCATCTTTGGAATGTATTGAAAGATAATAAAAAAACAAGATCCGTAATAAGGAAATTTAATAAGCAGATTGAGTTCCTCGCCATTAAAGTGCAAGGAATAAAGGGTGAATTAAAGCGGATTAATGAGTTTGGAGTAGAAATAAAGCACCTCAAGGAGGATTATGCTTCTTTATTCGAAGAAGTGAAGTCAATGAGAGATGATATTAATACAAAACATGTACGTAAAATTGCCTTGCTTTATCTAACCTATTTGTTAATAGTTCACTGTGAAGGTAAATGAAAAATGGATCGTGGTTGTCATCCACACAGGATCGTTGTTATCATCCAGGAAGGGTCATGGTTTTTCATGCACCTAGGGTCCACGACCTAACATTGATGGCATAGGGTTATGGTTTCCGTGTAACGTGGTTCGTGGTTTCAATGAAATATGGATCGTGGTTATTATACATAGTGGATTGTGGTTTTCATCCACGATGGTTCGTGTGTGGTTGAACCACGACCTAACATGGACGACAACCACGCCCCATTGGTCGTAATAACCGCGACCCTATTCTTTATTGTAGCTGTCACCCACAGCTAGTTCAACCATGACCCAATACAGTCGATAAACACGATCCACTGTTCGTAATAACCATGACCCTTAGTTCATCGTAGTTGTCATCCACAGTGTGTCGTGGTCCACATACATGAAGGTCGTGGTTGTGTTCCTTATAAAAAGATATATTGAAATAGATAATAATATGTGATTTTATTACAGGACATTGTCTCTTCGATTAGTCATCTCAGAGGAGAAAATGCTTCACTGCATGAGCAGGTGAAGCAACATAGAGAGGAGATCAATGCTTCACTATAGGAGCAGGTGAAACAACATAGAGAGGAGATCAATGCTTCACTGTAGGAGCAGGTGAAGCAACTCATAGAGGAGATCAATGCTTCACTGCAGGAGCAGGTGAAACAACTCAGAGAGGAGATCCAGGCAATGAAGGTATATGAAGTTGAATCTATCCTGAATCATTATTATCATACACTAGGGGTCGTGGTTGACATGCACACTGGATCGTGGATGAGTCGCGATCCATAAACATGATAGTCGTCTATCTAGACAATGGTCGTAGTTTCTACGAAATGTGGATCGTGATTATCGTCCAATGTAGATTGTGATTGTCATCTGTCGTGATCGTTATTCTCATCCAATGTGGATTGTGATTATCATACATAGTGGATCGTGGTTAACATCCACGAACCTTCATGAATGTGAACCACGACCCACTATGGACGACAACCAGGCTCCATTGGCCGTAATAACCATTTCTGATATACGATTTTATTACAGGACAATGTTCCTTCAACCAGCCCTCTGATCGTAGAGAATGCTTCACTGCTAGAGCAGATGAGGCAGCTTGGGAGGAAATACAAGGAATAAAGGTATATGAAATTCAATTTTTCCCTTGTCATATTTGGTCATTGTTGTGTTCCTTTTTGGGTCGTGGTTATGATCTAGTGAGGGTCGCTGTTACAAGCCCTTGCCCATTCAACGAGACCTCTCAGGGATGAGAATGCTTACTTGAATGAGGAGATGGAGCAGCTTAGAGAGGAGGTAGAAGTAATAAAGGTATTTGAAATTTGGTCGTTGTTGTGTTCCACCTTGGATCGTGGTTATTGTCAATGTTGGATCATTGTTATCATTAGTGATTGGTCGTGGTTATCATCCACCATGGGTCGTGGTTGACGCACGACCCAAAGTGGACGAGATAGGATATACGTACAAAATATGTACGTGATTTGTCCTTGGTTTAATAGTTAACAAGTCATTATGTATGTAATGTCTTCTAATATACGATTTTATAATTGGTCAACAGCTCCAATGTTGAGGCTGGGATCAGCCAGCTCTCTAGTTTTGTGAGAATGTTGTGCTACGGATGCAAATGAAGCAAGAGATGAACCTGCTAAAAGATGAAGCTAATAAGACAATAGTACGTGAAATTACATTTGGATTGCGTTTTAAATTAGACATTATATTATGAACTTCATAGATAATATGTCATTTTATTACAGCTCAACATCGTTACCTCACAACTGAGTGAGGAAGGGAGACCACGTCGCGATACAACGGATCCGAACAAAGCTCTAATTGTAAAAGAGCCTCGTTAGGGGCTCAGTGAACCCCATCGAGCTCTAACCAATGCTTAAGAGGACAAGTTGAGAGTTGTCAGAGAGTCAAGTTCACTCGTCTGGTTGAAAAGTGTCTATGACCTAAATTCATGAGTTGACTCTGAGGTAAGTTTCTATCCTTGATATTTATTCGTCTACATTCAATCTCGATTACTTTGTACTTTGTTTGTTTTAGTATTAGTTCATTCATTTTCTATAGGAGGAAATTCCAAAATTTAGAAAGACAATTGCATATGACTGTCTACAGTAGACGAGAGCAGAAGATGCTGCGTTCGCAAAAAAACAATAAGAAGAGGCGTCAGGTAGACCAGCGAAGAAAGACAAACACTAATTTGATGTTTCTTCTTCTTATTATCATCTATAATGGATTGGTGAATGAGATGGGTCGTAATTGTCCTTGAACAATTCGAAGTTGTATTGCACTTAGGCTCGTGGCTGTCAGCCACGTTGGTTGACATGCACAATGGGTCGTTGTTGTATATGGGTGGTTAAACGTGGATGCCAAACACGATCCATATATCGTGACAACCACGACCCCTGTAACATTAGAACCACGACACATATCATCTTACAACCACGATCCGTCTAACATCATAACCACGACCCATCTAAAACGAAAATCACGGTCCATAGCAACAACGACACAGTCTATATGACAACCACGAAACTGTAATGTGATCTGATCCCATGGTTCACATGCATATTAGATCGTGGTTATTGTCCACGTTGGATCGTGGTTGTCATCCATGTTGGTTCGTGGTTCACAACCACGACCCTAATCTGGTCCCCTGAAAAGCCTGCATGATATATGTACATTATGGCATGTCATGGAAGTGAGTGCAGTACCACAACCCCTAAGCATGAAAACCATGACCTATATAACACGAGAAGCACGATCCGTAACAACCTTCAAGCCATGATCCATATACCGTCACAACCACGACCCATGTAACCGGACAACCACAAATTATGTACACGGCATGGCTTATGGATGGCTTGGTGCTTATGTGTTTCATTCATGGCATACATAATCCATGCCCTGTCGTACACGTTGAAACAACAACAACGATCCAAACAACATGACAAACACGATTCATATAACATGGCAAATAAAATCCTTATAACATTACAATCACGACCCACATAACATGACAAACACGTTCCATGCAACATGGGACTATGACCCAAACAATCCATGACCCAGATAACATGAAAAATCACAAGGCTTATAACATAAAACCCATGACCCAAGCTCATTGATATTCAAGTTAAACATCTCCATTCCATCCCTCATTATCTTCCGCTAAATTCCAGGTGTTCTTTTTACAATCACGATCCATGTAACACAATCACGACCCAATGTGCAAGCGAACCACGATCACACGGAACGATCATTGTTGTCATACACATCGGGTTGTGATTCTCAACCACGATCCATTGTGGAAGACAACCACGACCCTCTACTAAAAATCACTTGCGAGAATGTCTGGTTTAAGCCTGACCTTCTCAATAGAGTTTTTGTTCGGGCTAGAAGAAGTCATCCTTTACAGAGTTTTTATGCATCGTTGGTTGCCGGCTGAAGAGAGATCTTCTTTCTACTGTAAATGTGATTATGGTCGTAGTTGTCATGTTAAATCGGTCGTGGCTGTCTTGCTAGAAAGGAGGCCAAGATGCATTTATGGTGTTTGTCATGTTAATTGGGTCGTGGCTTACATGTTAAATGGGTCGTGGCTTACATGCTGCATGTGGCGCTTATTCCGAACGATCGCTCTAAATCCGAAAGGAAGGGTCGTAGTTATTAACCACTGAAGATGAGAGTGAGGAGGATGATAATATCCTCATTTGTAAACTTAAGTGGAAGAAACTTGCAGAGTCTTGGCTTGCATGCTGAGCTTCTCTTCTGAAAGTCACTATATTATATGGGTCGTGGCTGTCATGTTGTATTGATTGTAGTTGTCAAGGATCGTTTGTTTAATTTTACAATGGATTGTGATTTTCAGGTTATATGAGTCGTGGTTTGTAATGTAATATGGGATGTATTTGTTATGTTACATAAATAACAATTCTCTTCAACAGGCACCCAGCGAGGTTTGGTCGTGGTTTGCATGGCAAATTGGTCGTGAAGATGACACGGGTCGTGGTTCACATGAATAATGGGTCGTGGGTGTCATGGCATATGGGTCATGGTTTTCATTTAACAACAACGATCCACTATTCATCATAACCACGACACAACACAAGGCACAATCACGACCACTATTGATCAAAGTTTCATGGGTCGTGGTATCGTTTGATATGGGTCATGGTTGTAATGTTGTATAGGTCTTGGTTGTGATGAAATTTGGATCCTGAATGTCATGCCCCAAACTCGGAAACCAAGCTCACAAAATTTTCGATCGCCGAATCTGGCACCGACAGCCTCCGTATAAACCCCATTCTCGGCTCCCGGCGCCCATCCGCTAGGTTCGATCTTGGGATGCTACAAGGAGGATTTTCAATATCAATTTGATTCATAATAAGCATAATCAAAGGCATAACCCACAAACAACAACCAAAAACTCCATCACATTTTCACTATGATAAAAAATTTATAAGTACAAAGCGCATAAAGGGAAATACAATGATGATAGACAAAAGCTCCAAGATGATCTGCCACGCGCTTTAGCATCAACGCTGCTATGATCCAACGTCACCTACACGCAATGGTCGTGCATAAGCTTATGGAAAGCTTAGAGGGTGGTGAAAGTGTGTGCGCAATGTAGTAATACAATTATGCAATATAAGAGTAATGTGGAATATGATGATGAATCCATGAATACTATTAGCCATAACAAGGCCATACGATGCAAGGCATGAATAATGTCTGCCACACGAAGGCCATGCAATGAGAGATGCAAACAAGCAAACAAATCCTCATTTAAGTCCACATATCAATACAGCTAAACTCTGAAATATCACTGGGGTTTAGTACACTCCAAACCAGATTGCCGCCCCATCACGCGCAACAAGGTGAGTGGAACAGACCTCACTATCCGTCTGCCAATATCGGGCCCGAATCGTCGATAGTGGACCCATTCCTCGAGCTGGTCAAACTCAGCCTAGCTTTGCCCCCTCCACTCGAGTGGGTAAGGCCGCACCCCCTTCCAACCGACCACGACACAGTGAAAAGCGTGGCCTCTTGGTATTCGGCACTCGGCGCTCATGCATCCACTCAGTCTAGACGTTGAAGCAACCTCCTAGTACCATAAGGGTTTAGGGACTTTCACCCAAGGACGTCTATAGCACCCTATGTAGAACAAATTTTTCGGTGTCCAATCCTGCAAACTACGATGTGCCTGTAGAGGCTACGGCCCTGATGTCGCTAGGGCGTATAATATACATATAACACAATGCGAGATGCATGAATCACGCAATCCAGTCATACAACAAACATGCGTGTACCACCCGCTCATACGGGCAACTTCCCCTTACCAGGGAGTCCCATAACAATCTGCCCAATGGCATGTGCTATGATCAATCACTCATCTCATCACAAGCATGCAGATGATGCGCATGGGCATGTATCATGATGCTATGTTGTCACATACTCATAACGGTATCGATAACCGGTACTGATAATCGGCATCGCCCTCGATAATCAGCACTAATGATCAACATCGACAATCAGTACCGACAATCCGCATAGATAATCGGTATTGATAATCAGCATATAAACAAGGCGGGGTCCATAGATGAACAGCTGATCAACCATAGTATAAAGATCGGCACTCGGCCATGGTTATATCAAATCCGATAGCACAGAGTCATCCGTCTATGGCGAATGGGGCCCACTTATTTGGGATATCCCACTAAGAGAATAATGAGAATGGGCCTAACAAGGCCTAAGAGAAGGTCACAATGTGGACGTCCAACCATCATTGTCCATCAATGTGGACATCCAACCATCATTGCCCATCAATGTGAACATCTAACCAATATTGCTTCTAAGGAGTGGCCCACATAAGGGATTCATACACAAAGTATTAACCACACATACATCACGTTGGGCCCCATTATGGGCCTCTCATATATCGCGTTGGGCTTCATACAAGGGCCTTAAACGAATCACAATGGGCCACGCCTATGGGCCTCGAATATATCACAATGGGCCTTGCCCATGGGCCTCATCATTGGGCCTCATATGTCAAGTGGGCCACATCACATGGGCTGCACCAATGTGCTTCATTATATCAAATAGGCCGCATTGATGGGCCTCATGTATATCAAATCGGGCCCACCCTTATGTATTTTTGAGATCCGACCTATTCATAAGTTAACATAGAGATAAATGAAGTGAAAACAAATATCAGCTTAATTGAAAATTATTGTGGCCCTTAGAAGTTTGAACGGTAGATGTCGCTATCCACTATTTAAATGGTGGGGTCCACTTGAACTTTAGATCTGACTCGTCCTTGCACTCATGCCATAAAATGATATCTCAAAGTGTTTGGACGGTATGGATATAATGCATGCATCATGGTGGGCCCCACCGTCCAAATAATGGACGGTGTCGATAAAGCACATGCATCATTGGGGCCCACACCATAAGGATGAAACACATACATCTGGAGTGGGTCCCACCGTCAGAACAACTCGGATGTACACATACATCACGTGGGACATGCAGAACTTGCTGACGTTTAAAAGAGCAGCTATATGGCTACTGTACGTGCAACTTTGCTGCTTTTAAAAAAAGGCAGAGGTGGATCCTACGTAGGGCCCACCACACCATTTATAATATATATATATATATATATATATATATATATATATATATATATATATATATATATATCACAACAGAAGGTGGGTCCCACATGGGATCCACCATATATAGTATTATATATATAATATCACAGCAGATGGGTCCCCACGTGGGAACCCACTATATATAGTATTATAATATTATAATATATTTAATATATCAACGTCCAGGCCGTCCACGACCTGAACAGTTACATACATCAAGGGGGGTATCCCCACACGTGGGGTGGGTCCCACCATCCAAGGACGGTGGATACATCATGGTGTGGCCCATCTAAATGGGTGGACGACGTGGATGGGTCCCACGGATCCCATTGTCCGTTCACACTCACTATTAGCTACACCCCACCGTCGGTTCACACCTCACTGTTAGCCACCCCCACTAGGAATTGGTACTAAGACCTCAGGTGTTGAAACGAGGTATCTCCAAGCAGTCTACCAGTTGAGCTATGGATTTGGGTGTATTAGAATAAATACATCAAGGAGGGCCCCACCCACACGTGTGGGGTGAGCCACGTCCTAGATGGACGGTTGGGATGACATATAAACATCATGATGTGTCCCACATGGATGGGGTCCACCGGTAGATGGCAAGGATGTAAACATCATGGTGGGCCACACACATCATCATCATTACCATACAAAAAAAATGAAAAGAGAGAGAGAAAGAGAAAAGTGAGAGATCAAATGGTGATGGAGGGACCCCGCCACTATGGGCCCTCCATGGTTATAATACATACATAAAAAATGGATCTCATCACAAGTAGGCCTTCTAATAGAAAATCAACAGTGGATCACCCACCTATTGGCCTCCTTCTTGGTCCGATGGAACGCCGAACTCCTTTGCTTTGATTTCAACGGAAGATGATGAAGAATGAAGGGTTGAGATGGGAGATGAGAGGGTAGGAAGTGGGCCACATACAAAACTCTCTCATGGAGATTTGGGAGAGCTTGGACGTGTGATATTTTGGTTGCTTGAAAAATGAGTTTGAGAAATGAGAGAGAGAGGGTTGTAAGAGAGAGAGAGAGAGAGAGAGAGAGAGAGAGAGAGAGAGAGAGAGAGAGAGATGGGTGATGGAGTGATGGATGGGAGAGAGGGATGGGTTGTGTAAGAAATTATTAACTTTTGGGGTAGCTTGTGTAAGAGATGTATGGATTGTGATGGGTTGAGTTATGTGTTGAGTGATGGGTTGAGTGATGTAGTACTTGACTTGTACTTGACCCTTGATGGGATTGATTGATTGATTGATGTGATATTTAGGTAGAGATTCTCTCGGAATTGCAAATGCACGGTGTTTTCCTCAAACTGAATGCGGGCTCATATCTCCTGGCCTGGGTATCGCCTTGGCGCGCGAGATGCAGCATTGGAACCCCGGCGACGGCGCGGTCGCTAGGGTACAAGTCTCGGGTTGAGTCGACTCAGGTTTGCAGGACTCGGCTTAGGATCGCGTGCAAACTTCGGATAAAGGTCGAAGGTTACCGAAATTGGATCGGGAGGACCGCAAGAACCTACGGAATGGTACAGACTAAGATACGGTTCTTGCACTAAATGTAATTATTAAAGGGTCGTGGTTGTCGTGTGATATGGTTTGTAGTTTATGTGAAGCATTGATCGTAGTTGTCATTTGATATGGGTTCGTGTTATCGTTTTGCATGATCGTGGTTGCCATGTTACATGGGTCATTGTTGACAACCACGACACTGATTTTTTGCACTACCCATTTACATGACAACCACAATCATTATATTATGAAAACCACGACCTATTGTTATGTACACTATTTCCATCTTTGTGTTCGTGGCTCAGGTGCATAAAGGCTCGTGATTATCATCCACGTTGGGTCGTGGTTGACATGAAACATGGGTCGTGACTGTCATTGGATAAGTCTTGGTTGTCATGATACATGGACCCTAAATGGATTGATACATAGGTCGTTGTTGTCGTTTTATTTTGTTCATGGTATACGTGAAGCATTGGTCGTAGTTGATCTGGGTCGTGGTTGTCGTGTTAAAATGGTCTTGCGTCACAGTTGTAATGGTTCGTGGTTGTCGCAAACAACCATGATCTTATGAGAAACACAACCCATACAACATAACAACCACGATCCACTTGTCATGAGTGCCACGACCCGTTGTTAAGCTGACCATTTCCTCTATGCATCATGGTTCAAATGCACAAGAATTTGTGGTTAACATCCACATTGGATCGTGGTTAACATGCACCAAGGTTCATGAATCAATAAGTATATATATATTATAATTCAAATTACATTATTGCAAACAATAAAAAAATAAACCAACATATTAAGTCATTATTAACCTCGGCCTCAGCCCGCAGGGACGAAAGTGCATCGATGACGATTGTGACCTATTCGTTTGCATCTAGAGCATTTGGGTGTTGGCCTATCTTCTCCTGGGATGTAATTCGAACATCTTTCGGTCTTCCAGCGGATCTTCTCATTTCTAGATGCTTCATATTCTCACATAAAACTTTCACTTCCTCTGAAGTGTTCCATTGTGTCATGTCAAGCACTGGGTAAACTGACTCTTGGTATTTTATAATATATTTCATTGAAGTATAATGGAGAGCAGTATTTGTACATATCAAGCTGATACTTATCACAGGCTGCTATCACATGAACACAAGGCAACAACATTTTTCCAAACTCACCGCACGTACACTTCATTTATCTTAGATTCACTACATCGGTCATTCCCCATGCGGTCACTTGGAACTCATCCGCTGAAATCGCAATGCATTGTGTCTTTTGCACTTCTGAGTGATAAAGTTCGGATAGTCTTTTTGATGCCCAAGGAGTCAAAATTTCCTTACAAGCCAAGGCCTCGTCCCGTCGGCGGAGGAAGAAGTTTTGGATTTTACTCCTTATTGATTCAAGAAGTTTAGTGACAAGGTACTCTCGTGCATCTACGAACAATGCAATCATGCTTTCGATAATGTTGGTTGTTACGATGTTATACTGCATGTCAGGAAAGAAAATGGATGCCCATCTTTCTTTCTCTTTACCATTAAAGAACTAATACGCTGTGAGATTCAACATTTGAATGCATCACATCATCTCCCAAAACGTGGATGTCTGGTTTGTCTTAACAGCACCCCAAAAGTATTCCCTCATAGAATCATCCGAACATGCCTTCTTCATATTTTCAAGTATATGATGAGCACAATATCCATGGATCGCATGTGGGAACATGTTAGGGACTTCACTGACCAACCTTTTTTGACGATCTGACAATATCACTACTCCTGGAAGATTCCTGATTGACTTGGATAAAATCCCAAGGAACCACCTCCAACTACTATTGTTCTAAGATTCTCTGATCTCATATGCTACAGGGAGGATGTGATTATTTCCATCCAATGCAGTAGCCATGAAAAGAACACTCTTGTACCTTCCTGTTAAATGTGCCGCATCAACACACAACACCCTCCGAACATACAAATTTAGGCTTCCGATGCACTGTCCAGTTACAATAAAGCATCGTTCAAAACTATTTGTTTCGTCGTTCACCTGTAACTCCGTCATAGTCCCTTAATTGGCCTTTCTCAACTCGTGAAGGTAGGCCAAAAGCTCATTATAAGAACCCTCGTAAGATCCCAAGACTTGTTCTGTTGCAATCTCTTTACCCTTCCATGCTTTCTTGTAACTGATCTCAACACCGTACTTCTCACTCATACGATATTGAATTTCTTTTGGCATGCAAGTTAGTTCCGAACTCATATGATCGACGTCAAATTCACTACTTATCAAACTAGTGGCTTGGCGATGATCTCTTCCCTTCCTCCTCGAGGTTACTATATCAGGACCATTATCCGCGATCGTTGTCTCAGAGTGGCATATCGCCTCAAACGACATGCTACATGTATGCTTCGAGTGGTAAGTCTTGATCTTGAACATCCATGTGCCGTCCATCTTTGAAGCATGAATCCTCCAACTACAATTTTCTATAATGCACCCAATCGTATATATCAGCTTATTAGACTTCAAGACCTTATACTGGAACTTGCGGCGCATGGCATATTTACATAGACAATATTGTAATCGACCTTTGTCCTTGAACACTTGCCCGATAGATATTTCGTTTGGATCTTCCACAAATTCTGGATATACTTGATGATCTGAATTGACAAAAGCATCATCAGATGGGGTAAAGACAATATTCAGTGATCTAGGAATATCTCCATTTTCTTCATGCACCGGTATGGGTAAATTTAAGTTTATAGGCTACGGATTGACCTGCACAGATGGATCAACAGATGGATCATTGACAGATGGGGTTTGGAGATTGCACTGGTCAGCTGTTCCTCGATCATGTATCTATCACTACTTGATGGGCCAGGTATGTTGCGGTCATCATTCCCTAGATCATGATGTGTATTGTTACCTGAAGGGCCACCTATATTGCAATTGTCAAGTTCCCGATTGTGATATCTATCACTACTTGATGAGCCAAGTATATCACAGTCATCATTCCCCAAATCATGATGTGTATCGTTACATGAAGGGTTGCTTATATCGCAGTCGTTGACTCCTCGGTCGTGATATCTATCATTACTTGAAGGGCCAGGTATATCGGAATCATCGACTATCCAATCATTTCTTGAAGGCTGCGAATGAAGAGACGATGGGTTTGAATGTAAGGTATAATCTATGTTGTAATCTTCAACGAAAAGACAACGCCTCACTTTCTCTACATATAATGGTATTTGTGTTGAAAGAGTTTGTCCACAGAATAACATGTATGCTTCAAGATCTTCATCATCTTTGATTGTATGTGGGCGTAGGAATCCACGAATTCCATCACCATACACAACTTTAATTATCAAGTCGAATTCATCCAACACAGTCTCGTAATCTGATGCATTTTATCTAGCAACTGTCGATAAGTGATATCATCACTCACAACAAATCCCTTTGAGTCTCCATTATCGTAGGTAAACATTCCTTTATCATATACACTCTCTCCATCATAATAACATAATATAGCCCTACGACCCATACTCCTTCCAATATTGGTTATTCTATAAAAAAAATAAAAATGAATGGGTCTACCTCGTGAGTAATGCAGGATACTGGTTGTCATTTTAAATGGGTCGTGGTTATCATCCACATTGGTTCGTGGTTGTAATCCATAATGGGTCGTGGTTGACGACAACGACCCACTATGAATGACAACCACAAACCACTCGAAGGGTCGTGGTTTTGACCCACAATGGGTCGTGGTCATCATGTTATATGGCTCATGGTTTTTAAGCTAGAGGGGTCATGGTTGTCAGTTGATGAGGATCATGATTCTCACGTTACATGGGTCGTGGTTGTTACGGTACAATGACCCATTGCAACACCTTAATCATTCATGGATTTCGTTGCTCTTTCAATCAAGATAATGGAGAAGATATTCGATGAAGGCATCGAGTCTTTCCCGCGTTCTTCCTTTATGGTAACCACGTTTAACAATTGATATACAACTACGATCCATTGTTCATCGTAATCACGATCTAAATTTGATGGCAACCACGGTCAATCATGTGAACCACGATCACATGACAGGGTCATGGTTGTTATGTTAGACGGGTCATGGTTGTCAGCTGATATGGGTCGTGGTTGTCATGTTACATAGGCCGTAGTTTTCACGGTATATGGATTGTGGTTGGCGACGACGTTGTACGACCCATGTACAGTCGTGATCCATTGTTCATGAAGACCACGATCCAATGTCCTGTTATTCTTGTAATTAAACGAAAGTTCACTTGTCGATTTTATAGTCATCTTGCGGAGTTCACAGTTAATGTAATTTTTGGATGTAATAGAATGTCATGTAGGTCGTGGTGAGGGTCGTGATTGTCATGTGGTAAGGGTCGTGGTTGTAAGGGCCGCATTATAGTCCTAACTCGTTGGCCCCACTGTGTTACATTGTGGTTGACATGTTATATGGGTCGTGGTTGACATGTTATATGGGTCGTGGTTCACAGTTATATAGGTGTCGTGATTTACACTTAGGAACCACTCAAATGGTCGTGGTTTTCAACCAAAATGGGTCGTGGTTCACAAGGTAGTGAAAAACACGATCCTTATAACATGACGACCACCACCCATCTGACATGATAACCACGACCCATAACATCTGCCAACCACGACCCATATAACATGATGACCACGACTCATGTGCGTGCGAAAAGCACGATCCTTATAATGTGACAACCAAGATCCAATGTGCATGGGAACCCGGTACCACGATCCTTTGCATGGGAACCTTCTCGACTCTGATCATCCTTTACCTTAGCAAACTGCCTATAATATAAAATAAAATACGGACCTCGTAGTGGAAGAGGATTTCAGACAAGGACAAGCAATGTCCCCCTCTGACAGTTGGTCCCTGGATCTTCTCTTTTCTTTTCTACAAAAACAAAAAAAGAAGAAGAAGGTCTGTAAAAGGTGCATGTGAAAGTCTACATTCGGCCCTTATAAAGCTCATATATTCTTTCGTATAATCCGCGGGATAACAGATTGGCTACTCCCCTTATAACCAGCCATGGGCCCAACCATGACGTATGTGTTTCATCCATTCCGTTATCTGTTTTTACAGTGAAAGGCACGATCGTTCATCTGTTTTTACAGATCATTTTAGGGCTTGATCCCAAAAATGAGAGGGATAGTTTTAATGGTCTACGACGATTATTCATCACTGTTCCCTATAATGTTGTCCACCTGTGATTGGAGTATCGCTCATTTTTAGACTCCTATCATTAAATGATCTGGAGAAATATATGGTCGACATGGATGAAACACATACGTGGTGGTGGGGCCCACAGACCGCCGAGCACCAGCCATTGGCCGATGCCCCGAGGAGTAGCCGATCCGTCACTTTCTCGAGGGTTGAAACTGATGGTAACTTCTGCTTCACTCCAGGTCTGTACGTCTCCTAAACTAAGGTTAGGGGCATTTTCATCCGAAACAATCTCAAAAAGTTGTCAGAAGGCCTCCATGTATGTGTTTCATCCATGCCATCCATATATTTTTTCAGATCATTTTATGGTAACCATAAAACCAAAAATGAGTTATATCTCAATAGAAAGTGGATCACATCACAGGAAATAATGATGAATGAGCGTCATCGATCTTGAAAATGATTCCTCTCATTTTTTGGATCAAGCCCTAAAATGATCTGTTAAAATAGATGAACGATCGTGCCTTTCATTGTAAAAACAGATGAACGGAATGGATGAAACACATACATCATGGTTGGGAAAACAATGGGGACAATAGAACCCACTGGACATGTATTAACCACGACCCATATAAAATGACAACCATGACCCATATGGGCCCACATTGAAGTATGTTTATTGTTCATGTCGCCCATCCTTTTGTCTTGTGATTTTAGGGCTACGATCCATTTCACATTCGAACCACGATCCATATTACATGACAACCACGATGCATATTATATTACAACCACGACCCATATTACGTTGATAACCACGATGCATATTACATTATAACCACGACCAATATTACATGATAACCACGACCCATATTACATTATAACTACAACCCATGTTCACCACGACCCATATAACGTAATAACTACGACCAATGACAACCACGACCCATATTTCATGATAACCACGACCCATATAACATGACAACCACGACCATAATTAAAATACAGTATGAAGATGTACTCTTCAAAGGGCACCCAGTGAGATGAAAAACTCTTTTGAGTATGGCTTGTTTTAGCCTGACCAAAAACTCTGTTGAGAAGGTGAGGCTTAAACAAGACACTCTTAAAAGTGCTTTGCAGCTCGCTGGATGCCCTTCGAAGAGAACTCTTATTCATATTGTATTTTAATTATGGTCGTGGTTGTCATTGGTCGTAATTATCATGTTTTATGGGTCATGGTGAACATGCAACAACCGCGACCCATATAACATGACAACCACGGCCCATATTACATGATAACCATGACCCATGTTACATGACAATCACGACCCATGACAACAGCACTCTCACTTCTTTGGTCAGAATGTTGGATCATGAATTTATTGTTGCTGTGAGAGTAGAGTTTGAGAGATCTGCAAAAAAAAAAATATAGAATTAAGTGGAAGATAATATGGGATAGAGACGTTTATCTTGAAATCACTGACGACAACTATATACCACGATTATGAAGAACAGTTCTCTTCAAAGGAGACCCAGCGAGCCATAAACATCTGTTGAGAAGAAGTCGTTGATCTTCCACGAGCACCAAACGGTCTTTAGAATTTCAGGTGGAGGCCATTGATCTTCAGGAAGATCATCAACATTCCTGAAGAAAGAGAAGGGATCACCCATAAAGGAAGAATGCGAGAAGGACTTCTGGTTCTAATTGGCTTTTGAAAAAATAAAACCCAAGTACCACTTTTAAAGGTTGGTCAACCAATGGTTAATGTGAGGGTGGTGATTTCGAAGGGTCGCTTTAATTCCGAAGGGATTACAGGTAGGTAGCGACATTAATGTGATTTCCTTCAATCGAATGTAGCGTTGATTCCGAAGGGAAGGGCCGTGGATAGGACGAACGTTGGGTCGTGGATGTGAACCACAACTCAATGTAGATAACAACAACGATCTCTATAGCATGACAACCATGATCGTGGTTTCGATCATCGTTGGTTTGCCTAATGGATCGTGGTTTACAGTCACAGTGGATCGTGGATCACATGGTGGGTGGTCTTGACTGTCAACCTCGACCCAGCATAGATGACAATAAGGAACCGTGTAGCATGACAACCACAATCCTTTAGAACTTGTGATAAACTCGACCCTTTGTTGGTTACATCAGCGATCAACTATGTAGTACAATTACAATCAAGTTAGATTTTGCAAGATATTCTTATTATTGATTAACAATCCACAACCATATTGGAATGCAGGTCGAAAAAGAACTCGTGCTATTTCTTTGGTCATTCAACGCACTGGTCATTCAATAATCAATGCATTGATCTCACGGACGGCTAAGGATGAAGCACCATGAATAACACAGCAAGGTTACTCTCCCTCTCCCTCTGAAGGGGTGGAGAGTTTTCTACTCGCCGTCGTATTTATAGAGAGGTTGGCTGAGAAATTATCTTATGAGCTAGAATTGTATGGAAATGTGCCCATCCACATGTTTTGATCTGTTCTCGTTGAAGTGTATGGAAATCTGCCCATCAAAGTTAGGATATGGCATACGTAGATATCGAAAATCCCATGTATATATATATGTGTCGTAATTATTAACATGTGGAGAACATGTTCGTCGGAAAATTTATTGTTGCCGTGAGAGTAGAGTTTGAGAGATTTGCAAAAAAAACAACTAGATCATTGGTCGTGTTAATATTAGTCATTGTTGTCGTGTTAATATTTTCGTGGTTCATATATGTAATAAATCGTAGTTGTCATCCATGTTAGATCGTTGTTGACAACCAAGGCCTTAAGAGAAACACGATCCATGCGTCATGGAAACCACGATCTATACGTCATGGTAACAACGATCCTCATGTCATGGCAACCACGACCCATATGGCAAGTCACGGGAGTGCAGTACCCCGAAATGTGTAACATAAAAACCACGACCCATATAACATGAAATACATGAACCGTGACTTACCATATGTCGGTCATGGTTGTGAACCATAACTAAATGTAGATAACAACAATGATCTCTATAGCATGACAAACCACGATCGCGGTTTTGATTGTCGTTGGTTTGCTAATGGATCGTGGTTGATAGGCACAATGTATCATGACCCACATGTTATGTGGGTAGTGGCTATGAACCATGACCCAATGTATATGACTACAACGATATGCATAGCATGACAAACAGGATCGTGGTTGACATGCCCAAATGGATCGTGGTTGATAGGCACAGTGGATCGTTGCTCACATCTTATGTGGGTCGTGGCTGTGAATCATAGTAGTCATGTTATATGGGTCGTGGTTATACTAACATAGATCACAATAACGAACCGTATAACATAACAACTACGATCGTGGTTGCTTCTCTTAAGGTCGTTGTTGTCAACAATGATCCAACATGGATGACAACCACAATCCATTACAACTGTGAACCCATGACAACCACGACCCATATCAACTACAACCAATGCTTCACGTATACCATGAACCATACTATACAAATCAGCAAATGTAACGTGCACATACATACGACAATAACCCAGGTAATTTTTTTTATATATTATAGTACTCATTCATAAGACAGTAACGCAGGAAATCAGCTGAGAACCACAACCCCTGTAACATGATAACCACGATACATGACAACTACAACACATAACATGAAACCACGACCCGTATGTTCTTTTCCAAATGTAAGAAGTTTGCCCCGCTTATTTCTAGGTTGCCTCGCTCACTTTCCAAATCCAATGTCTGTTTCTGGTACAATTTCTTCTCCCGACATCATAGTTATAGAGAGGTTGGCTGAGAAATAATCTTAATGAGCAAGAAGTGTATGGATGCTCCACTTTTAGTTGCTCAATTTCCAAATCCATTAAAGAATTTTATTCAACGAAGCTTCCTTTTCCCTCTGTGCATATCTCCAAAAGAAATGGTTTCTTTTCCACTGGCTGGGTGCCCGTTGATATTGTCAAGATGCCAAAGTTTGGAAAATATCTTCAGAACTTCCCGTGGAGGCCGTTGAGCGTCAGGATGATCGTAAACGTCCCTGAGGAAAGGGAAGGGATAACACATAAATAAAGAATGCGAGAAGGACTCGATGCCTTCTTTGAATATCTCCTTCATTATTTTTTTTTAAAGCTCTTTAAAACCCAAGTACCACTTTTATAGGCTGGTCATTCAATGATCAATGCGCTGATTCTGAAGGATTGCGCTGATTCTGAATGGTCGCGCGGATTCCAAAGGGTCGCGCTCGGTTCCCAACGGATTGCGTGGAGGAAGCGACATTAATATGATTTCCTGAAATGACTGAAGTAGTTGTCGCTGTTGCGTTACAAGGGTCATGGTTGTTATGTTATATGGATCGTGGTTGTTACGTTATATGGGTCGGAGATGTCATAACATAAAACCACGACACATATAAAGTAACAACCACGACCCATATAACATGGTTCATGGTACTCATGTTATATTGGTTGTTGTTATAATGTTATATGGGTCATGGTTGCCATTTCTTTTTTCAATGATCCACGATCCAACATTAGATGACAACCACGATCCAACGTAGATAAAAAACCACGATCTACTGTGCATGTGAACCACGATCGGTAAGGATTCTGGTTCGGATTGGCTCGAAACCCAATTACCACATCTATGATTCTAAACGGTCGCTGGTTCCCAACAGATTGCGTGGATGAAGCGACATTAATGCGATTTCCTGAAAAGACTGTGGAGGTTATGAAAGTGTCCTGGTTTGTCAATTTGCGTAAGCGTTGAGTCAGTTAGACTACAGAACCTGATAGGAAGATCAATTCAAGCGTCTGTCTCAACCGGATGTGTGCAAGCTCACCACAGGTAAATTTGAGCCTCACATCCCTTGTCCTAAATCACCAGGTATACTAAAACCCTTAAAAATGTTAGAATATCATAGGGTTTTTAAGGGTAAGAAAATGTTTTTAAAATAGAAAAATTCTCTAAGTTTTCTTGCCTTGTCGATTTTATCGATACACATCTCCATATGATCGACGTGCGCTGTCGAGTCCTCGATACTCCATCGATACCATCGAAAAGAGGACCAATATGTCCAACAACCTCATACATATCTGGACGGAATTATTGATGTATCGATACACCTATCGATATCATCGATATTCAAATCTCGAGTTATCGGAAGTGACTCAATAATATTGACAGGCGAATTTTCCGCGCCCCTGTTTTTTACTTAAGAAAATCACATTTGCATCGATATATCGGAGCTCTTCTCGAGACCATCGAAGTTCAAATCTTGATGATATCGGAGGACTCTCGATGATATCGATCTTGGGCACCAAATTCTCTAGTAAAATATTTCAGGGTTCTTTAATTATGATCGGGGGTCCCTAGATAGAATCGATATTCAAATATCGATGATATCGATGCCGTATCGATTGCATCGAACATGGACATAAACTGTCCAACAAGCTTTATGAAAAATCCTTTTGATTTATCGATGCATCGACACAGCTATCGATATCATCGACATTCAAATTCTGATGATCTCGAAGGTCCCTCGATCATTCATGAAAACCTGAAATATTTCAAGTCAAGTCTCTCTCATTTTTCTAGTGTCGATGGATCAAACCTCTCATCGAGGGAATCGGAGTTCGAAATCCGATGACATCGACAATCGTTTCGATTCATCAACTAGCTAGCAAAAGGTTTCAAAAGCGTATGACATTGAGTTCGTGTCATCGAGCGGATCATCGATGTTATCGAGAGTCTACGCTCGATGATATCGAACCTGCTCGATGATATCGAACTCTGTCATAAATGTGACCATTTTATATCCGTTGGAACCTTTTGCCTATTTAAAGAGGACTTGTCTATTATTGTTGTGAGAGAAAGAAGATAGTGCTTTTGAGTGTTTAACCTTAGATCTTATACCCAAAGCCCTTTCTCTCAAGGGAGTTCATCCTCCAATCCACCCTCATTATTGATATTCAAAAAGAGTGGATTGGGGAATGAACTTCCGCATTCAAAGATCCTCCAGCTACTACCTTAATGAAAAATCATTAAGCTGGGATGCCTTGAATGCTTAGATGATTGAAATCGCTCTATTTTTCTTATAGGAAAATCTTTTGAGAGTAGGATTTCATCATAACCTTGACCCAACCCGTCGCCATGTATTGGAACATCTATTGAGTTGCGGATCAAGGAAGCCGAAGACTCTTCATCAACAAAGGAGGAGATCTTCGTTAACGTGCTTAGTGGGACTCATCCACTTATCTGTAAGTATTTAAAGTCCAGAGGACACTTGTGATCATTCCTTTTTAGGATTGGGTCTTTGGTGTTTCTCACCCCTTCAAGCCCTCGTAGGAGGCCTCCGGCGGGAGTGTATGTAGTGGGTGCGTTGTGTGGACCCTTGCTCTGTGAAGAGCATAAACATCTGGTTGAAGGTGAACCAGCCAAAACCTTAGGTTTGAGGTGAACCATGTGAAACCTTGGGTTTGGGGTAAACCGCGTAAAACATCCGTTAGGGTCTTATGGAAGATCCTTGGCCAGCGTACCTGAAAGTGGGAGCGTTGTGTTGACCCTTGCTCGTGAGAGCATAAACAATTAGCCTCAGTATAGGTTGTAAAGGTTGAAGGTAAACCTGATTTAAAACCTTAGGTTTGAGCTGAACCGCTGTGAAACCTCCTTAGTGAAATCTGACACACTCAAGGGTTGAGTGCGTCTACCGAGAGTGGAGTAGACTAATCGTCGAACCACTATAAAAATGACTGTGTTTGAGATTACTATTTTTCTGATTGTGTGATTTACTTTAATATTTTTATATCTGCATATCTGAGATCACACCTCACACACATACACGGTCATATCCATTATAAACTATTTTGCATATTGTTCACTTATTAAATAGTTTGTGATTGGATCCTCTACCAGGCTTGGAAGCCAGTAGAGTTATTTTTGAGTAATCCTAATATGAGCTTGTTGCTAGGATTAGTGCAATAGGATTTTAAATAAATGATAAAAACTTTAAAAGTCCTATTCACCCCCCTCTAGGACATATTGGCATATCCCTACTTCAACTAAAATGATCTTCACTGCTATTTTCAATTGGTATCAAAGTAGGTCTCTCTTTAAGGGCTTCACCGCCTAGAGAGTGATCTTGACTGAAGTCTGAAATATAGCCAAAGGAGAGGGCTCGTCAGTCACTAGGCCTCCAATATTTGATGAGTCAAACTATGCATACTGGAAGGCTAGGATGCATTACTTTCTGAGATCTTTGGATCATGATGTTTGGGATATAGTTGAAAGCGGATACGTGCCACCAACTGAACAAATTGTACTTGACAGTGATACAACCATCACAAAACCCAAACCCAAAGAAAAGTGGACGGCGTTCGATAAAGAAAAACAGACTGCTGAAACAAAAGCTATGAACGCCATCTACTGTACCATGTCCCAAGATATCTTCAATCAAATAAGTATGTGTGGGATATCTAAGGAAGCATGGGATCTATTGGAAACAACCCATAAAGGCACAAGCACTGTGAAGAGATCCAAACTACAACTTCTGACTTCACAGTTTAAAAGTCTCAAAATGGAAGAGCATGAGACCTTTATGGAGTTCTTCACTAAATTAAATATCATTTGCAACTCCATGGGTGGACTAAGAGAGAAAGTTCCGGTACCAAAAATTTGTAGGAAAATTCTAAGATCCCTACTGGAACGGTTCAACCCTAAAGTAACAATCATTGAAGAATGTAGGAATATTGATGAAATGAAAGTAGAAGAACTGGTAGGTTCCCTACAAACCTTTGAACTACACTTCAAACAAACCCCTAAATCCAAAACAACCGTCCTAAAAACTTTTAAAAAAACAATACATGAGGACAGTGAGAGCGAAAAGGAAGATGAAGTTGAGGAAGTGGCTTTGCTGGTACAACGATTCATGAAGTTCTTTCAGAAAAATCGTGATCGTCTCTCAAAAGGTAGAAAGGTAGAAAACAAACCCTCTGCAGGAAAATTTGTTAGAAGAACCAAAGAACCACAATGCTATGCCTGTCAGAAGTATGTACACCTATCTACTGAATGCCCAAACAGAAAAACTAAGGGTAAGGCGATGGCTGCCACATGAGATGATACAGAAGAGTCAAACTCAGAATCTAGTGACTCAGAAAGTGATGGAGACCAAAAATCCTTGAAAATTCTGATGGTCTCCTCTACTCCAATCATTCCCAGTGAATCTGAGAACGAGAAAGAACAGCAAGCGACCAAATCATTCCCATTTGACAATGAGGAAACTGAAGAAGAAGAAGAAGAAGAAAATGATAAACTACAAGATGCTTACAATCAACTTTATATCCATAACATCAAAGTAGTTAAAAGACTTGGAATATCTAAGAACAAAAAGGAATTGCTGCAAAAAGATTTGAATAAAACTCTAGAAACTAATACACATCTGATCAATGATGTACAGCAATATCACTCAGATAATGATAGACTTGAGAGAATTAATGCCTTCCTTAAATCTGAGTTCGAAAAACTAAACAAATAGGTTGAGCAATTAAAAGAGAAAAATACGCTCCTTTAAAATGAAAATCATACACTTCTGTTGGATCTAGAAGAGTCCAGAAAAATTGTCAAGGTAAACTGTAAGTTTTCCCAGAGTGGTGAGAAGTTAGAAAAACTATTAGGTATGGGAAAATCTGGAAATAACAAAAATGGCTTAGAAAATGAGAAAGCTAGAGCTAAAACTGGGTATGAAACACAAATACTGGAAAAATTTGATGCCTCTAGTAGCAACACAGAAACTAATCAAGTAGTTGAATCAAATAAGAAAACTAAATCTACTACAAATAAGAACCTTGTCACAAAGTGGATAATTAAAGAAAAGAAAAATTGTCTAGCTACTCACTCAAATCACTTAACAGGCAATGACACTAAGTGGTACCTAGACAGTGGTTGCTCAAGACATGTTACAGGTGACATGTCCCTTCTTTCAAACTATAAGAATCTTTATAATGGGATAGTCACCTATGGAGATGGAAGCACTACTAAAGTAATTGGATAAGGAATCATAAAAGGGATTAAGTTTCTTAAAAATGAGAATGGTCTGACACATAATCTTCTAAGCATATCTCAAATCTGTGATAATGGGCATGTGGTCAAATTCAATAGACAGGAGTGCGAAATCCTAAACCAATCAGGAAAATCAATAATGAAGGGTCATCAGACAAGCAACCACTGCTACATTATCAAAGGCATAGAAATGACTGATGCCTAGAAGTACTGAGCAGAGAAAAACAAGTCCAAATCATGCATCTAGATCTGGATGTTTGGTGAAATGATGCAACTTTTGCTGAGCTCTAAATGATATATCTGAGGTTCCTCACCTCAATTTTTTGTACATAAACATCTTGATGTTTATAATTTTGATTTGTACAAATCTTGTACAAAATTTTGTTGTGTATATGTCAGATTCAAAGATGATCCATACTATACATATATGTCTGTCGATATTTGGGCTAACGAAAAATACTCATCTTCGATATGACTATCGACAAGTCATGTGCATTTTCGATCAAATCGATCAACTATCGATATCATCGACATCTCTTCAGAATGTGAAAAGTCACATAATCGAGACTATAATCGAAGATATTGTCGATAACATCCAATGAGGATCATCGATATAATCGAAAGAACGTTCGATAGAATCGAAGACTGTCAGCCGATAAAAGGCGGTTGAGCGGAAAATTTTTATTTTTCTGGAAAAAGCTTTCCATCCTTTTCTGCTCGAATCCTCGGCCGGAAGTCCATCGGTGGGTCCCGGAAGCTCCTCGCAAACTGGTATTATTCTTCTATTCCTGAGTCTATCTCACTTTTGGTCGGGTATTTTCAAGTTCTTTAAAAGAAGAATTTTGTCCTCTTTCCCAAAGTTTTTAAAACCCCCGTGTTGCACATCCTTACCTTTACCTCTCTCTTACACTGAAAAATCATGAACAAAGGAAAAGGTAAGTCTCCTTCTTAATCTTCAAAAGGAAAAGCCAAGCAACCCAGTATGCATCAACTCATTCCATCGGTAAGACATCCAGCCACTGTTGTTGAACGTCTGGTTCTTAATAGTGCCATTGAGCCTTTTGGTGTGGATCTCCTTCTAGAAGTAATAGGATGACAAAATATTCTAAATCTTGGGGGTACTTATCAAATAGGGGTAATCCATGACTTCCTCAGTAAATGTCATGTTGTTTGTGACGATCCACTATGCATTTAAATTGAATTCTTGCATTACTCCAAGCACATCACTCCCATCACTTTGAGTACTCTTCTAGACCTCGAGGTCACTCGCATTCCAGTTACCAGTCGAAATTTAAATGGTCTAGGTGTCTGGGGAGAGGTAGCTCGTGCATTATGTCAGGGAACTACTATTTCTCGAAATGATGATAATTCCCTTCATATCAATCATCTTGGACCCACTTTTAAAATCCTCCATTGCATTTTTGAGTCCAATGTCCATCCTTGTGATGTGAATGGTAATCATCTTTCTCCTTTTGTGCTGAATGTGCTGTATGATGTGTATCAAGAAGTTCAGGTGTGCCTCCCAACACTTCTTCTTAAGCAGCTAATTCGTATCATTTAAGGTAACCATCATGATACATTAGCTTTTCCCGTACTCATCTGTAAACTAGCTCATCATGTTGGTATCCCTGCCACATCTGATATACTCTATCCAGAGACATGGTTTGATATTGATGTGGCTCAGGTGGCTGAACAGCCGTGTCTCGCTTCAGCCCTTCCTGAGAACACTGCTCCCCTGCAGTCGGCTGCTCCATATGCTCATCCGTCATGTCCATGGGGATCCAATCGAATACCACTGCTAAGTCCGGAGTCTATCACAAATCGTCAACCTCACCACCTCGAACGTCACCTACTGAACGGTATGGCGAGTATGGAGGAGCGACTTTACAATTATGAAAGACGTCTCACCATGATTGAAGAAAAATTCGATGCTCTCTAGCAAACAAATCAGCAAGTGGTAGACTTGCTCACACATGGTGATTCTCGGAGACAGTAGGAGCTGACTATGCAAATTTTATCATTTTTTTGGTACCCATGCATGGGCTTGGTGATTTCTGATGGGATATATTGTTAATCTACTACTGTCTGTGGCAGTACGTGTTTTGGATAGTTGGATAATATTTGGTTATGGCTGAGTATAATTCATATTTTTACTTCCATACTTATGTTTTAAGTTCCCCTGGTTTATCTAGTTTCTGATATAGACTACTTGTGATGCTTTTAATGAATATTCAAATTGTTATATCACTGCATCTATCTGATCTTCTATGCATATATATTCACTGCATATGATGTCTGATTAAGCAACTGTTTGACTACAATACATCTATCTGTTATATGCATATTCCTTTGAATGAGTGGTTCTCCCAAATTCTTCAAGCTTCAGTCAATATCAATTGCTATATCTTTGTCAATGACTGACAAAAAGGGGGAGAACAATTCAAACACCCCGAATGGAACCCAAATGGAAAATTGTATATCTGTTTGGATGATGTTGTAGGTGTTTGGGGGAGCAGTTGCATCAAGCGAGGTGGAGTTTGTAGGGAGCAGATACTGAAAGTGTAAAATTGTGTAAAATGCATGTACACACAATTTAGGATGTGTTTGTCCAGTGCTCTAGGGTGTTTTAGGATTTTGTCACGTAATTGACAAAGGGGAATATTAAAAGTGCCCTGGTTTGTCAATTTGCATGAGTGTTGAGTCAGTTAGACTATAGAACCTGATAGGAAGATTAATTCAAGTGTCTGCCTCAACCGGATGTGTGTAAGCTCGCCACAAGTAAATCTGAGCCTCACATCCCTTGTCCCAAATCACCAGGTATACTAAAACCCTTAAAAATGTTAGAATATCATAGGGTTTTTAAGGGTAAGAAAATATTTTTAAAATAGGAAAATTCTCTAAGTTATTTTGCCTTGTCGATTTTATCGATACACATCTCCATATGATCGACGTGCGCTGTCGAGTCCTCGATACTCCATCGATACCATCGAAAAGGGGACCAAATATGTCTAGCAACCTCATACATATCTGGATGGAATTATCGATGTATCGATACACTTATCGATATCATCGATATTCAAATCTCGAGTTCTCGGAAGTGAGTCGATAATGTCGACAGGCAGATTTCCGGCGCCCCTGTTTTTACTTAAGAAAATCACATTTGCATCGAAATAGCGGAGCTCTTCTCGAGACCATCGAAGTTCAAATCTCGATGATATCGGAGGACTCTCAATGATATCGATCTTGGGCACCAAGTTCTCTAGTAAAATATTTCAGGGTTGTTTAACTATGATCGGGGGTCCCTCAATAGAATCGATATTCAAATATCGATGATATCGATGGCATATCGATTGCATCAAACATGGACATAAACTGTCCAGCAAGCTTTATGAAAAATCCTTTTGAATTATCGATGCATCGACACAGCTATCGATATCATCGACATTCAAATTTCGATGATCTCGAAGGTCCCTCGATCATTCATGAAAACCTGAAATATTTCAAGTCAAGTCTCTCTCATTTTTCAAGTGTCGATGGATCAAACCTCTCATCGATGGAATCGGAGTTCAAAATCCAATGACATCGACAATCGTTTCGATTCATCAACCAGCTGGCAAAAGGTTTCAAAAGTGTATGACATTGAGTTCGTGTCATTGAGCTGACCATCGATGCTATCGAGAGTCTACGCTCGATGATATCGAACCTGCTCGATGATATCGAACTCTGTCATAAATGTGACCATTTTATATCCGTTGGAACCTTTTACTTATTTAAAGAGGACTTGTCTATTGTTGCTGTGAGAGAAAGAAGAGAGTGCTTGTGAGTGTTTAACCTTAGATCTTATACCCAAAGCCCTTTCTCTCAAGGGAGTTCATCCTCCAATCCAACCTCATCATTGATATTCAAAAAGAGTGGATTGGGGAATGAACTTCAGCATTCAAGGATCCTTCAGCTACTACCTTAATGGAAAATCATTAAGCTAGATGCCTTGAATGCTTAGATGATTGAAATCGCTCTATTTTCCTCATAGGAAAATCTTTTGAGAGTAGGATTTCATCATAACCTTGACCCAACCTGTCGCCATGTATTGGAACATCTTTTGAGTTGCGGATCAAGGAAGCCGAAGACTCTTCATCAACAATGGAGGAGATCTTCGTCAACGTGCTCAATAGGACTCATCCACTTATCTATAAGTATCTAGAGTCTAGAGGACACTTATGATCATTCCTTTTTAGGATTGGGTCTTAGGTGTTTCTCACCCCTTCAAGCCCTCGTAGGAGGCCTCTGGCGGGAGTGTACGTAGTAGGTGTGTTGTGTGGACCCTTGCTCTATGGAGAGCATAAAATTCTGGTTGAAGGTGAACCAGCCAAAACCTTAGGTGTGAGGTGAACCGTGTGAAACCTTGGGTTTGGGGTAAACCGCGTAAAACATCCGTTAGGGTCTTATGGAAGATCCTTGGCCAGTGTACCTGAAAGTGGGTGCGTTGTGTTGACCCTTGCTCGTGAGAGCATAAACAGTCAGCCTCAGTGCAGGTTGTAAAGGTTGAAGGTGAACCTAATTTAAAACCTTAGGTTTGAGCTGAACCGCTGTGAAACCTCCTTAGTGAAATCTGACACACTCAAGGGTTGAGTGCGTCTACCGGGAGTGGAGTAGACTAATCGTCGAACCACTATAAAAATGATTGTATTTGAGATTGTTATTTTTCTGATTGTGTGATTTACTTTAATATTTTCATATCTGAATATCTGAGATCATATCTCACACACATACACAGTCATATCCATCATAAACTAGTTTGCATACTGTTCACTTATTAAATAGTTTGTGATTGGATCCTCTACCAGGCTTGGAAGCCAGTAGAGTTATTTTTGAGTAATCCTAATATGAGCTTGTTGTTATGATTAGTGCAATAGGATTTTAAATAAATTATAAAAACTTTAAAAGTCCTATTCACCCCTCTCTAGGACATATTGGCATATCCTTACTTCAACTAAAGTGATCTTCACCGCTATTTTCAGGTTGTGGCTGTTGCGTTATAGGGGTCGTGGTTGTTATGTTATATGGATCGTGGTTGTTACATTATATGGGTCGGGGATGTCATAATATAAAACCATGACACATATAAAGTAACAACCAAGACCCATATAACATGACAACCACGACCATTATTACAATACAATAAGAATAATGGGTCGCGTCAACGGGCAACCAGCGAGTTGACAAACACGGCTGAGAAGGTCCATATAACATGGTTCGTGGTTCTTGTGTTATATTGATCATTGTTAGAATGTTATATGGGTCGTGGTTGTTATTTCTTTTTTCAATGATCCACGACCCAGTGTTGGATGACAACCACGATCCAACGTGGATAAAAAACTACGATCCAGTGTGCATGTGAACCACTATCCAACGTGGAAGAAAACCACAACCAATTCTTGGTCATATCCATGACCATTCCCTTCAGATTGTGCGTGATCCTCTAGAAATAGCGCCACATTCTACTTTTTCAGGAGAGGACATTAAAACTCGCTACTTCTCCGCTATCCGTTAGGCACCGAGCACGATCCTTCAGAATCCGCGCGACCATTCAGAATCAGCATGACCCTTCGGAATCGTCGCCTTAACCATTGAATGACCAGCCTATAAGAACGGTACTTCTTCCATGATCCATGTAACGTAACAACCCCAACACACATGACATAACAACCATCAAAGTTAGGTTATGGTTGTCCGGTTATATAGGTCGCGGTTGTAATGGACAATGACCCATCAAAGTTAGGTTATGGTATATGTAGATTTTGAAAATCCTATGTATATGTGTCGTAGTTATTAACAGGTGGCGACAAGGTGGATAAAAGTGGATACTTAAGGACTTTTTTGGGCCACAACAAGATGTCGACAGGGTGGATGAATCGATACAAACGGTTTAGTAGAAAAGGAAGAGAACACATTGAAAACCACAACCACGATCAAAAAAACATGACAACCACGATCCATATAACATGGCAACTACAAACCATATAGCATTACAATCACAACCCATATAACATGAAAATCGCGACCCCTATAAAATTACAACCATGACCCATTTAACACAGTAACTGCGAGAAGAGAACCTCAGTGATGCCCAAGACTCTGCAAGTTTCTTCCACTTAAGTTTACAAATGGGGATATTATCATACTTTATTCCTTCCACTTCAGATTCAGTGTGACCCTTTGGAATCAGCGCCACATGCAGCATGCAAGCCACAACCCATTCGATGTTCAGGGCACCATGATAAAATTTACATGACAAACACGACCCATATTACATGACAACCACAACCCAAACAACATGGTTGAGTGTCTGTTGAAATTGTTGTATTCTCTTTTGTGATTATGGTCATGGTTGTTATGTTGTATTGGAAGTAGTTATTATCATGCGGCGCGCTGATTCCAAAGGGTCGCACTGCTTCCAAAGAGAAGGTAAGTAGTCCCATGTCATTGCAAAGAACTATTCTTCAACAACATTTTTCCGCTGGCTGGGTGCCTATTGAAATTGTCGAGTTGCTAGAGTTTGGAAATTATCTTCAAAACTTTCTGTGAAGGCCATTGAGTTGCTGGAAGATCGTTAACATCCCTGAGGAAAGAGAAGGGATCACTAATAAAGGAAGAATACGAGAGGGACTCAATAGCTTCTTCGAATATCTCCTCCATTGTTTTGAATGAAAGAGCAAAGAAATCCATGAATGCGTAAGGTGTTGCAATAAATAAGGATTCTGGTTCGGATTGGCTTGTGGAAGTAATATGAAGACCAAGTACCACTTTTATAGGCTGGTCATTCAATTGTCAAGGCACTGATTCCGAAGGGTCGCACTGATTCTGAACGTCGCTTGGATTCTGACGGATCACACTCGGTGCCCAACGGATTGCGGGGATGTAGCGAGTTTTAATGTCCTCTCCTGAAAAAGTAGAATGTGGCGCTGTTTCCGGAGGATTGTGCTCAATCTAAAGGGAATGGTCAATGCACTAATTTTGAAGGATCACGCTGATTCTGAATGGTCCCGCGGATTGCGAAGGGTCACACTCAGTTCCCAATGGATTGCATGGAGGAAGTTACATTAATATGATTTCCTGAAATGACTAAGGCGGTTATGGATGTTGTGTTATAAGGTTGTGGTTGTTATGTTATATGGATCGTGGTTGTTACGTTATATGGGTCGGGGATGTCATAAAATAAAACCACGACACATGTAAAGTAACAATCACGACCATATAACATGGTTCGTGGTTCTCTTGTTATATTGGTCATTGTTATAATATTATATGGGTCGTGGTTGCCATTCCTTTTTTCAACGATCCACGATCCAGCGTTGGATGACAACCATGATCCAACGTGGATAAAAAATCATGATCCAGTGTGCATGTGAACCACGATCCAACGTGGAAGATAACCACGACCAATTCTTGGTCATATCCACGACCATTTACTTCAGATTGAGCGCGATCCTCTAGAAACAGCGCCACATTCTACTTTTTCAGGAGAGGACATTAAAACTCGCTACTTCCCCGCAATCCCTTAGGCATTGAGCGTGATCTTTCAAAATCCACGCGACTGTTCAGAATCAGCACGACCCTTCAGAATCGGCGCCTTAACCATTGAATGACCACCCTATAAAAGCAGTACTACTTTCACAAACCAATCCGAACCTTATTGCATCACCTTTTGCATTCATGTATTTTCTTTACTCTTCTTCCATTCAAAATAATGGAGGAGGAAGTCGAAGAAGCCATCGATTCCCTATCGCCTCTTTCCTTTAACGGTGATTTCATCTCTTTCCTCAGGGATTTGACGATTTTCCTGCAACTCAACCGCCTCCACAGGAAGTTCTAAAGATGATCTTTCCAACTCTTTCGACCCTTAGTAATTAGCGCACCACATGATAATAACTGCTTCCCATACAACATGACAACCACGACCGCTATAACATGACAATCAGGACCATAATCACAACATAATAGGAAGAATAGTCTCTTCAATGAGACCGACCGAGCTGAAAAACACTGGCGAGAATGTGTTGTTTAAGCCTGACCTTCTCAACAGAGTTTTAGATCAGGCTAAAACAAGACATTCTCAACAGAGTTTTTCCGCTGGTTGGGTGCCCGTTGAAGATATATGCCCTTCGTATTGTAATGTGAATATGGACGTGGTTGTCATGTTAAATCTATCGTGGTTGTCATGCTGGAAAGGAAGTAGTCTGATGATTCATTTACCATGGTTGTCATGTTAAATGGGTCGTGGCTTGCATGTTGTATGTGATGTTTATTCCGAAGGGTCGTGGTGAATCCCCATTTACAAGCTTAAGTGGAAGAGTCTTGTGCATCACTGAGCTTCTCTTTCGGCAGTAACTGTGTTATATGGATTGTAGTTGTCATGGATTGTTGTTTTAATGATATATAGGTCGTGATTTTCATGTTATATTGGTCGTTGTTTGTAATTTTACATGGCAGTATACACTTTTCATGTTATGATGTTATACGGATCGTGATTGTTAGCTGATATTGGTCGTGGTATACATGGCAGAAGGGTTGTGAAGATGACATGGGCAGTGGTTCACATGAATAATGGGTCGTGGTTGTCACGCCATATGGGTCGTGGTTCTCATTTTACAACAGCGATCCATTATTCATCATAACCACGACACAACGCAAGGGACAATCACGACCCACTATTGATCAAATTTTCATGGGTCGTGGTATCGGTTGATATGGTCGTGGTTGTAATGTTGTATTGGTCTTTATTGTCATGAAATTTGGATCTTGAATGTAATGATTAATGTTTCGTGGTTGTCTTCATGGTATCATGTTATAATGTTCATAGTTGATGTGAAGCATTGATCGTAGTTGGCATTTGATATGGGTTCGTGGTTGCCAGACTTCACTGGTCGTGTTAATCGTTTTGCATGGTCGTGGTTATCCTGTTGCATGGATCGTTGCTGACAACCACGATCTTATGAGAAACACGACCCATGTATCCTAAATTTCATTTAAATATAATAGTCATTTGTATCATATCATAGGAAAAACCACCTTAGATTTATATCCAAGATGGATTGTGGAAGATACCACAACCTATTCTTCGTCATATCCACGACCATTCCAAATGGATTCAGAGCAACCCTTCAGAAACTGCGCCACATTCTTCTTTTTCACAAAATCACATTAAACGTATATATTAGATGAATCGTGGTTGTATGCTACATTGGCTTGTTTCGACCTGCATTCCAATATGGTCGTGGATTGTTAATCAATAATAAGGTCATGTAAAATCTAACATGATCGTAATTGTATTACATAGTTGATCGCTGATGTAACAAACAAAGGGTCGTGGTTATCATGAGTTCTAAAGGATTGTGGTTGTCATGCTACATGGTTTGTTGTTGTCATCTATGATGGGTCGAGATCGATAATGAAGACCACCCACCATGTGATCCACGATTCAATATGCATGTCAACCACGACTGACTTCCAGGTCGTGGTTGTCATACACAATGGTTGTGGTTCCCAACCATGACTTCTGTCAACCCGTGATTATGATGTAGAGCGGGTCGCGAATAGTTACATGGCCAAGATGGATCAGAAAAGGCCCGGTCGATGACAGAAGTGATCCAGACCATTGGACCTTAAATCAGGCGTATCTCGCAATCCGGAATGAGTTATCTGACGTAAAATATATGATTTTGGGGTAGAACGAGCTACTTTAGCCAACCAACCCAGCTATGCAGGGTTGCGACGCCCGGAATTGTGAAAAACCCCTGGATTGATGGTCGTTTCCCAGTTTTAATTTCAATTTTACTATAAATAGTAAGTTTTAGTTTGATTATAACTCTTCATCCGTTGGGCTTTAGGAGTTGCGCCCAACGTGAAAAGAGCTTAGAATAATTAGGAGAACGGTTTGGTGAAGCCAAATAGGACACTTACTATTTTTGGCCGAAAACCTTGCGCACTAGTAGACATCACGACTGTCTATAAATAGTAAGTTTACTATTTATAGTTAGTCGCGAATTCTAGGAGTTGTAGTTGTAGTTTGATTCTGATTTCTTTCCCATTGCTTGGTACCCCTATTTAAAGGGTTGTGAACTCATTTTTATGAATTAATTAATCAGTTTCGAATTTATTAGAAATTATTTCTATTTTCTACTTTCTTTCCTCGTGGATTCGAGAAGTCTCTGTGAGGAGTCCAGAGAAGCTCTGTGGATTCGGAGTATTTATCCTCATCACGTTCATCCCTGCGTCAGATTATCATCCACATTAGGTCGTGATTGACATGATACATGGGTTGTGACTGTCATTGTATATGGATGATGGTTGTAAGGTTGTATAGGTGCTGGTTGTCATGATACATGGACCCTGAATGGAATGATATATGGATTGTTGATGTCATGTCATATAGGTCCTGGTTGTCATGTTTAAATGGTCCATGTTCATAGTTGTAATGGATCATGGTTGTCATCTACGTAGGATCATTGTTGACTACCACCCCCTTATGAGAAACATGACTTATACAACATGACAACCACGACCCATATGTCATGACAACCACAACCCGTTGTTAAGTTCAAAATTTCCTCTATGGGTCGTGGTTCAAATGTACAACGAATTGTGATTATCATCCACATTGGAACGTTGTTAACATGCACCAAGGTTCACGAATCAAAAAGTATATCTCGAGCATCTGGGTGCTGGCCTATCTTCTCCCAAGGATGTAATTTGAACCTTTTTCAGTCTTCCAGCAGATCTTCTCATTTCTGGAGGCTTCATATTCTCACACATAACATTCACTTCATCTGAAATGTCCTAAAAAAGAATGCAGCGCTGATTCCGAAGGGAAGGGTCGTGGATATGATGAACAATGGGTCATGGTTGACATTCAAAATGGATCGTGATTTTTATCCACGTTGGATCATTATTGTCATTCAACGTTGGATCGTGGAGTGGGGGAAAACGGACTGGCAACCACGACCCATGGTACCTGAAAACCACGACCCATATCAAACGAAAACCACGACTCATATAAAATGATAACCACGACCCATATAACACGTGAACCATGACCCATATAACATGAGAACCAGAGATATCATGTGGTGTGTTCCACCTTAGATTTAGTACATGACATACATAGATATCGTGCAAACGATATCTGTATAGTAGCATAGGTCACATCAGATGGTGTAACCCATATAACATGACGACCACGATCCTTGCCTCATGGCAACCACGACCCATATAGCCTGCATTTCCTAGCAGTCTATCAATAGTCGTATCATATTCGAAATATGCCAGGTTAGCTTTGGTATGAAAGGACACATTACTTTTCTGACTTTAATGGAAGGTAAGGATCTTATGTGCATGTATGGGGATATTATCATCATCCCCACTCTCAACATCACTGGTTATTACTTTTGAAGAGTATTTTTTTAGATGTAATGGATGGTGTAAAACTCTCCACGATCCGTTGTGCATTTGAACCACGACCCGTAGAGGAAACCGTGAACTTAACAACAAGTCATGGTTGTCATGACATATGGATCGTGGTTGTCATGAAATATGGATATTGCTTCTCTTAAAGTCGTGGTTGTCAACAACGATCCAACAAAATCGTGTTACATGGTTTGTAGTTGATGTGAAGCATTGATCGTAGTTGTCATTTGATATGGGTTCGTGGTTGGCAGATTTCACTGGTCGTGTTAATCGTTTTGCATGGTCGTGGTTGTCCTATTGCATGGATCGTTGCTGACAACCACGATCTTATGAGAAACACGACCCATGTATCCTAAATTTCATTTAAATATAACAGTCATTTGTATCACATCATAAGGAAACCCACCTTAGATTTATATCCAAGATGGATTATGGAAGATAACCACGACCTGTTCTTCGTCATATCCACAACCATTCCCTTCGGATTCCGGGCGACCCTCCGAAAACAACGCCACATTCTTCTTTTTCACAAAATCACATTAAACGTATATATCAGATGAATCGACTTCCCATATACAACTACAATCCATTGTTCATTGTAACCACGATCCAAATTGGATAACAACCACGATCAATTGTGCATGTCAACCACGACCACACGGCAGGGTCGTGGTTGTCATATAAGAGTGGTACTTGGGTTTCAAATTACTTTCGTAGGCCAATTCCAAACCAGAACCCTTATTACAAGCCCAACTCGTTTGGGTCGTGGTTGTCATGTTATATGGGTCATGGTTATTATGTTAAACGGGTCATGGTTGTCAGTTGATATGGGGCGTGGTTCTCATGTTACATAGGTCATGGTTTTCACGATATATGGATCGTGGTTGGCAACCACGTTCTACGACCCATGTACAGTCTCGATCCATTGTTCATCAAGACCATGATCCAATGTGCATGTGAACCACGATCACACGAACAATGGGTCGTGGTTGTCATACACACTTGGTGGTAGTTCCCAACCATGATCAATTATGGAAGACAACCATGACCCATTGTTCGTCATATCCTCCAATCATTCGGAAACAGCGTTGTATCATTTTTCAAGAAATCGCATTCATTTCACTAATCCTCATAATCCCAAAAAACAGTATTTCTAACATTGGAAAACCAATAAGAAATAGCGGTGAAGACTGCTTTCGTTGAAGTAGGAATATGTCGATATGTCCTAGAGGGAGGTGAATAGGACTTTTAAAGCTTTTATGGTTTATTTAAAATCCTATTACACTAATCCTAACAACAAGCTCATATTAGGATTACTCAAAAATAACTCTACTGGCTTCCAAGCCTGGTGGAGGATCCAATCATAAACTATTTAATAAGAGAATAGTATGCAAACTAGTTTATGATGGATATGACTGTGTATGTGTGTGAGGTGTGATCTCAGATATTTAGATATGAAAGTATTAAAGTAAATCACACAATCAGAAAAATAGCAATCTCAAACACAGTCATTTTTATAGTGGTTCGACGATCAGTCTACTCCACTCTCGGCAGACGCACTCAACCCTTGAGTGTGCCGGATTTCACTAAGGAGGTTTCACAACGGTTCACCTCAAACCTAAGGTTTTAAATCAGGTTCACCTTCAACCTTTACAACCTACATTGAGGCTAACTGTTTATGCTCTCACGAGCAAGGGTCAACACAATGCACCCACTTTTAAGCACACTGGCCAAGGATCTTCCATAAGACCCTACCGGAGGTTTTACGCGGTTTACTCCAAACTCGAGGTTTCACACGGTTCACCTCAAGCCTAAGGTTTTGACTGGTTCATCTTCAACCAGATGTTTATGCTCTCCACAGAGCAAGGGTCCACACAATGCAACGACCACGTACACTCCCGCCGGAGGCCTCCTTCGAGGGCTTGAAGGGGTGAGAAACACCTAAGACCCAATGTAACATCTCAAATTTTTGTCAACCTGGGATTAGACGTCCTTAGGCAATGGGTCGATCCTAACACCTTATTAACTTGTCAAAACTCAAATCCCAAAGTCTAAAACGCTTTTGAACCATTTTCCTTCACAAATCTCACCTTTCACCACCTCGTTCTTTAAATCCTTCTAAGTACTTTCACATTAAACACTATCTTAAAGTTTAGGTGATGAAAAACATTACTTAAGCTAAACATTGCTACAAATGACTAAGTACCACCTCAGACAGAAATTAGTCATGACTAAATCCTTTAGAAATTAGGCGAGAATTAGCTAGTGTTAAGTTAGAGTACCTGTGAAATTAGCACCAATCACTTTAAATACGATCTGCAAGACCCAAAACTTGTAGAATCATTGACGCTAGGGTACCCTAAAATTTAGGATCAATCTCATTACCCGTCTGCTTTCGGGAGCATCTCGAAACTCCGTATCAGATCTGGACCGCACGTCGGAAGTCTGATTAACACGAAGTTAAGGACTTGGGACCGCCTTGCTGGGCTTGACAACCATCTCGAAAATCAAATCCAAATAGTGTCCCAGCGCTATTCGCTTGAGCTCGGAGTGAAGAGTGTGAGAAATGTGAAATTAATTCAAAATAAAATATCTCAAATAGTAATCTGGCACCTCTCACTTGCGGATCAGTTTTAAACAACCAGACCGTCAAAATCAGACCAAATTACACCCTCGGATCAGGAGAAATTTCATACACATATCCATGTACTTGGAATCTCCGATCGAGATTCGCTGACCGTTGAACTGAAACCGGTCTGCCACGCGTGATCTGGAATCCCGACTGAAATGAAAACTTAACTAAACGTAGATCCAGTGTTGGTGAGCTTAAGTCCGACCTTTGGCTCAAGAAGGCCCGCCAAAAGTCCTCCGTTGAGCTGGAACAAGTCCGCTTTGGTTATAACCTAAGTATACTTTGACCTGGAGTCTATTTCAGTGAGTTTTTAGGCTATATAAGGACCTTAAACCCTCTCTCATTGCAGCCATACGAATTTGAGAAAAAGCCCTAGGAGAAGAGAGAGAAAAGAGAGAGAAAGAGTGAGAGAAGTGGGAGAATCTTCCAACTGCTATTCCCTGCCACTACACAAGCTACACCACCCCATTCTCATCGCTTTCCTGGCGATTCCGACTTCGTTTCTAGGTAAGAAACTCTAACCCTAATCTGTTTTGGGGTTGTATAGGTTGTAGGTTATGAAATAGCTAACCTATGTTGTTATATAGGTTGCCAAACTGCCGTAGATCAAAGCTTAGCAAACCTATCAACTTCGTTACGATTCTACGACAAAAGGTGCGGACTTTAGGTGTATAGGTTATGGTTTTCAACGCTTTCAATGTCAGATAATGATAGATTCATGATCTGCATGCAATTGCACATGTATAAAGTGTTGTCTGTTTTCCGTTTCGATTAAAGATAAAAAATATGGAATTCTACATACTCTAGGTATTTGTAGAAAGTACCGTATACGTACAAATTTTGGAAATGTGTTTGACATGATTAATTGTTGTATGAATATATTATATGTGGATAAATTACTTGTTTGGCGAAAGGACTCGCCCTAATACATGTTTTACTTATATACACTATGTATGTTGATATTGTGTATTCTAGAAAATACCGTATACGTATAAAATTTGGAGATGTATTTGCCATGATTATTTGTTGTATGAATATATTATACATGGACAAAATACTTACTTGGCGAAAGGATAGCCCTAATACATGTTTTGTTAACATACACCATGTATGTGGTAATAGTGTATTCTAAGTGTTTGTGAAAATGACTGAATGAGTATAGAATTCTCATTTGTGCTCGCCATGACTAATTTTCATGGATAATTGATTGTTGTATTAGCGATGCCCCTTTAACGAAAGGATTTGCCCTAAAATCATGCCACGACCAATATACACTTTAAATGCTAAAATGTGTGGCCCAAGTGTTTATGGAAATGACTGAATGAATATGGAACTTAGATTCCTGCTTGCCATGACTATCCGTCATGGGTGTACGCGTGTTATGATTGGGGCAACTCCCTAGTGAAAGGATTTGGCCTAATGCCTATCTGATCAACATATGTCGTGTATGTTGATGTATGTATTTTTAAAGTGTTTATTGAAATGTTTGAATTAGTAGTTAGCAAATTATAATGTATAAGGGTGTTGAGATATGATTCTCAACCTCTTTTAACTATGTGTATGATTTCCTTGGATAGTTGTGTGATTAGGAATTGAACATGTACAAACTCATGCTTGTGTTGTGCTTATAACATGCTCAACTGCTTTTATGATTTTATTTATGTGATGCATATGTTTAAATTCATATTTACGTTGTATGATCCGTCATGGGTGATGGGGGAGTGGAGCAACGAGTGCGTACAACAGCCCTGACAGCCCTAAATGGATAATATCAGACTTTGGTTGTATGATTTGAATCTTGATTCATTACTGCTTTAACTATCTGCAATTGAATGTGATTGGGGCTATGATTATGTCCAAACAATCGGTAACGAAAATGAATGCGTGGTTGAGATTCATTTGCCATGTGAGATGTGTTCGACGAACCTGAGTCGTACTTTGGTTGACGATAGTGGTCGGCCACGCGAGGTGCTTATGCACTTCATGTCGCTCAACTTAGTGTGCGCTCAAGCTAGCCAAGCTCGTCAAGTAACCCATCTGTCTAATGTATGTTCACCATGTTTGGACGTTACTGCTTGAACCTAGGGTACCAAACTTACCAGTGAAATCTCTTTTAACCATGGTACCTCGATCCGCTAAGACTTATGAGCCGGACATGGTGGTATCGGACACCGTGGTCGAGCTGTCGGCCTACGCTGGGGTTACATGCCTCCCCGTAGTGACCAGTTAGCAACCAGACTCGTGAGCCGATTATGGTGGTATGGGACACTATATTCAAGCTGTCGACACCTATGGCGAGAGCCGAATACGGTGAGACCTGTATTCGTACTGACGGGCGACGAGTCCTCCGTAGTGTCTTCGAGTATACTCTAAGGTTTGTGATTGGCGACGAGCCTTCACAGCAACTAGAGCATGAGTTAAGCCGAGTACGGTGAGATCTGTATTCGAGCTGACGGCTAGCGATTGAGCCGAGTACAGTGAAACCTGTATTCAAGCTGACAGCCAGCAATTGAGCCGCATACGGTGAGATTTGTATCCGTGCTGACGGGTGACGAGTCCTTTGTGATGCCTTCGCTATGCCTCTCAAACCATAATATCGTATGAGATTAACTAGGACTGACGACCCTAGGATGGATCATGTTTGTGAATGATACAAGGGAGGTACCTTAGTTTCCTGATACTGCTGTTTGAAATGGACTAATAATTACTCGGTAATCATGCTCATCATCGCACTGCATGTGCCTGGTAGATGTGGAGCACTGAGGGATGAACGCATTCGCGAACGTAAGATGGTGTTGCATGAGGGTGGTTTGGCAAGGGCATACATCATGTCATTTCATACTTGCATTAAATAAGAGTAGTTAGAATTGTTTGATTGTACTGCTTTATCATTACTGCTTGACTGAATTGATAACATGTTAACCTATGCTTTATTGTTCCACTGAGTTGATCACTCACTCCCACGTTATGGGACGGTGTTTCGAACACCCACCAGACTTTGTCTGATTGCAGATGGCGACGCTACTCCTGAGGCGGAGCCGGACTTTTGTGACGACGAGGATGTTTTCTCGTATATGCGGTTTTCGGGCGGCTTCATGTGAGTCGTGCCTTGATCGACGGGGTTACAGGGATATTGACTAGATGACACTACACATTTGGTAGCATTTGAATTGTACTTGAAATTCTTTAACCTGGTAACCTTATCACACTCTAGAGACTTACCAAAGTTTTTTTTTATATTTTATATATCTATCACAGTCTTCTGCTTGCAATTTAACTGTCTCTAGAGTATGATATGCTGTTTTGGCTTAATCTCACTCATGTTCAATGCACCATTACAGACAACATTCAATCATCACTCATTTTGTTACATAAGTGATGCGTTGGAACTCGGGAGTTGAGTTGATGCTCGACCCCCGATTTTCAGGGCGTTACACCCAATCCTAAAAAGGAATGATCACAAGTGTCCTCTGGACTCTAGATACTTACAGATAAGTGGATGAGTCTCATTAAGCACGTTGATGAAGATCTCCTCCTTTATTAATGAAGAGTCTTCGGTCTCCTTGATCCGCAACACAAAAGATGTACCAATGCATGGCGATGGGTTGGGTCAAGGTTATGATGAAATCTTACTCTCAAAAGATTTTTCCTATAAGGAAGATAGAGTGATTTCAATCATCTATGCATTCAAGGCATCCCAGCTTCATGATTTTCCATTAAGGTAGTAGCTGGAGGATCCTTGAATGCGAAAGTTCATTCCCCAATCTACTCTATTGAATATCAATGGTGAGGGTGGATTGGAGGAAGAACTCCCTTGAGAGAAAGGGCTTTGGGTATAAGATCTACGGTTAAACACTTAAAAGCACTCTCTCCTTTCTCTCACAGCAACAATAGACAAGTCCTCTTTATATAGGCAAAAGGTTCCAACGGATATAAAATGGTCACATTTATGACAAAGTTCGATATCATCGAGCATATACTCTCGATAGTATCGATGGTCCACTTGATGACTCGAACTCAATGTCATACGCTTTTGAAACCTTTTTCTGGCCAGTCGATGAATCAAAACGATTGTCGATGTCATCGGATTTCGAACTCCGATTCCATCAATAAAAGGTTCGATCCATCAACACTTGAAAATTTTGAGAGACTTGACTTGAAATATTACAAGTTTTCATGAGTGATCGAGGGACCTTCGAGATCATCGAAATTTGAATGTCGATGATATCTATAGCTGTGTCGATGCATCGATAAATCAAAAGGATTTTTTATAAAGCTTGCTGGACAGATTATGTCCATGTTCGATGCAATCGATACAGCATCGATATCATCAATATTTGAATATCGATTCTATCGAGTGACCCCCGATCATAGATAAAACACCCTAAAATATTTTACTAGAAAACTTAGCGCCGAAGACTGATATTATCGAAGGCCTACTGATATCTTCGAGGTTTGAATTTCGATGGAATTAAGGAGGCTTCGATATATCGAAGCTTATATGATATTTTTAAAGAAAAACAGGAGCGCTAGAATTCTGCTTGTCGATACTATCGAGTCACTTCCGATAGACTCGAAATTTGAATATCGATGATATCGATAGGTGTATCGATACATCGATAATTCCATCCAGATATGTATAAGGTTGTTGGACATATTTGGTCCTCTTTTCGATGGTATCAATGGAGCATCGAGGACTTGACAGCGCAGGTCGTTCATATCGAGATGTGTATCAATAAAATCGACAGGGCAAGAAAACTTAGAGAATTTTCCTATTTTAAAAACGTTTTCTTACCCTAAAAATCCTATGATATTCTAATATTTTTTAAGGGTTTTAGTATACCTGCTGATTTGGGACAAGGGATGTGAGGCTCAGATTTACCTATGGCGAGCTTCCACACATCCGGTTGAGGCAGACGCTTGCAATGATCTTCCTATCAGGCTCTGTAGTCTAACTGACTCAACACTCACGCTAATCGACAAACCAGGGCACTTTCAATCTCTCCCTTTGTCAATTACGTGACAAAAACCCAAAACACCCTAGAGCATTAGACAAACACATCCTAAATTGTGTGTACATGCATTTTACACAATTTTACAATTTATATTGAACCCATGTACACAGCCCAGTATTTGCTCCCCCTAACTGTAAAACTTCCCCTCGCTTGATGCAGCTGCTCCCCCTAACACCTGCAACATCATTCAAGTAGATATACAATTTTTCGTTCGGGGTGTTTGAACTGTTCTCCCCCTTTTTGTCAGTCATTGACAAAGATATAGCAGTTGATATTGACTGAAGAAATAAGTATTTGGGAGAACCATCATACAGAGGAATATACATATAATAGATAAATGTATAATGGTCAAACAGTTGCTGAATCAGACATCATTTGCAGTGAATATATATGCATGGCAGATCAGATATATACAGTGATATAGCAGTTAGAATATTCATTACAAGCATCACATGCATTCCACATCAGACAAACTAGGGGATCTTTAAAGTATAAAAATGGCAAAATCAGCCATTTCCAATATTATCCAAAATATTTACTACCCTAGACAGCAGTAAATTAACAGTTATCCCAATCAAAACTTCGTAAAAATATCCCAAAAAAAAAAAATATTATGCCCAAAGATTTTGCAGTAAAGTATTTAGTCAGGACAAAATAGACATGCTCGGTAATCCGTCCGCAGTTGTACTCCTCAACATGAGCTCAATGTCCATGAGGATTGCTCTGTATAAGCAAATCCACCATTTGTTGAGTAGTGTGCTGGAGGACATCGACCTTCTCTTCAATTGGGGTGAGGCACCTTTCACTGTTGTACAACCGTTTCTCCATCCCTGCCATCCCATTCAAAAGATGTCGTTCTAGATGATGAGTCTGGCAGTTCGTGATTGACTCTGGGCTGACCATCGGCGTGCGATTGGACCCTCCATGTGTAGGCTGAATCGATGGTTGAGCATGTTGGACGCCCCTTGGCATGGGAAAGCGAAACCTGGGGGGAGATGAAGAGAGACACAGGTGTTGGGCTTCCTGGGCTGCATTACTGTCAAACCAAGCTTTAGGATACACAGCATCAGATGTGGCAGGAAGCCCCACAAGATGTGCTAATTTGCATATGAGCACGGAAAAACATAGTTTCTCCCGATAATTGTCTTGGATTACACGAAAGATTTGCTTGAGGAGGAGAGTCAGCAGGCACACTTGATTTTCTTGATGAATATCATACGGCACATTGATCAGAAATGGAGAGAGATGATTTCCTTCGACATCACAGGGATATACATTAGACCCAAAAATGTTATGAAGAATTTTGAAAGTGGGTCCAAGATAGTTGATGTGAAGCAAATTGTTATAATTTCGTGAAAGGGTAGTGCCATGACATAATACACGAGTTATTTCTCCCCATACACCCCAGCCGTTGAGATTCCTGTTAGTCAATGGAATCCGAGTGACATCAAGATCTAGAAGATGAGCCAGGGTGTAACGCCCTGAAAATCGTGGGTCGAGCAAAGCCCAACTCCCGAGTTTTAACGCATCACTTATGCAACATAGATTATGATGATTATTATGAGTGCATTCGAACATGAGTGGGATTATACTAAAACAGCATATCATACTCCAGGGATGACTAAATTAAGCAAGCGGAAGACTGTGATAGATATATAAAGTATATAAGTGATTTTAAATCCCCAGAGTATGAATATGTAACAGGGCTAAATATATACATGCTTTTTGTCAAACTATATAAAATACCAAAATGTAAAGTGTTTAACTAAATCATATATCCCTGTAATCCCGTCAAATCAGAACAAGGTCTACGAAGACCCGCCTGACAACTGAACATATGAGAATTCCTCCTCATCCATGAAGTCTATTTCAGCTGCATAGACTCTGCCTTTACCTGCATCCAAGCCAGAGTCTAGGTGGTGTTTTAAAAACACCATCCCAGGTGAGAATGAGTAGCTAATTTAGTGGAACTATAACGCAAAGGTTAACATGTTATCAATTCAGTCAAGCAGTAATGATAAAGCAATACAACAAGCATTCCTAGGTACTCTGTTTAATGCAAGGATGATATGTATAAGTAATGCATGCCCTCGCCTACACTCCCTCTTTGAACTTCATCTCACAATCACGGCATGCACCCCTTCCTCGGTGCTTAACTCCAACGCCAAAGGCACATGCAGTGCGATGTTATGATCGTGTTAATCAAGTAATTAATTAGGTTTGTTCATACAGCAGGATTGGGAAGCTAAGGTACCTCCCTTTATATCATTTACCCAAACAATGATCTATCTAAGGTCGTCAATCATAGTTATTCACATACGATAGGCAGGTTCGCGAGTTTATACCTTAGGTTGCTACGGGGGGCTCGTCACCACAGTGTAGGCTTAATTCACACTCGAGGTCACTACCACCAACGCCTTACCAACTGGCAGTCTATTTTTGAAGACTCGTCACCAACCCGACTGGGGACCACTGCCAGGCTACATCAGGGTAGGCCTATTTTATACTCGAGGTAACTACGGAAAGGCTCGTCGCCTTAATGTAGTCCCAGCGTATACTTTTGGTCACTACGGGCTCGTCACCTGATCGTAGGCCGACAGCTTGAATACAGTGTCCCATACCACTATGACCGGCTCATGAGTCTTAGCGGATCGTGGTACCATGCTTGAAACGGGTCTTTACATTAGTAAGGGGTACCTTAGGTTCAAGCAGTAGTGTCCATACATGTTAAACATACATTGGGTCAATCGGGTTACTTGACAAGCTCGACTGGTACGAGCGCACGCTAATCTAATCGACATGAAGTGCATACGTACTCCGTATGGCCTAACCACTGTCAATAGTCATCGTACGACTCGAATTCATCGAATGTGTCTTTGTGACGATGCTAAGTCAGCCACTCAGTCAGAACCTGTTACCGATTGCCTGGACTATGTCATAGTCCCAATCACACTTCAATGTAGTAGCGTTCACATATGGTAGCTATAACAGTATTGAGGAAACAATTCAAGCATCGCAATCATTTGAGAAATTTCTAAAGCATATAGTAAACATAACATCTTACACATGCATTTCATACATAAATCACGTGGTTGGATTTAAGGTACATGAAGGAATTTATACACATAGCTAAGGTAGTTGAGAATCTTATCTCAATGCCTTTATAAAGTAAAATTTATCAAACACTTACCCCTTTAGACATTTTACCAAACACTTAGGCTACACATTTCAACACACATATAATATGTTAGTTATATCATATATTATAGCGAATCTTTTCATAAGGGAGTTGTCACACATACAACAGTCATGTATCCTCAATTTAATAGGCATGGCAACGCAAATCATAATCCCATATTCATTCAGACATTTTATCGAACACCTAGGTTACACCTTACAACGTACACGTAGTATGTTAGTTATAACATATATTATGGTGAGTGCTTTTACAAAGGAGTTGCCACACACACAACGGTCATGTATTCTCAAGTAACTAGCATGGTAAGCACAAATCATAACTCCATAGTCATTCAGACATTTCAACAAACACATGGAATGCATTATATTCTACATAATTCATATATATATATAAGACATTGAAAACATCGTATCTAGGCGCATGTGATAGCAAGCAAGTCAGTCATAAACCATCACTGACATTGAAAGCCTTGAAAACCATAACCTAAACTTTTATAGTCCGCACCTTTCGCCGATAAACCCGTACCGAGCTCAGTTTGAACACTATATCTTTATCTACAGCACAACGACAACCTGAATCACGAAATAGGTTAGCTATTTCACCGATTCATCTATTTGGATACTTAAAAAAATATTAGGGTTAGGATTTCTTACCCAAATATGGAATCAGAATCGCCGGTATAGTGATACGGTAGTGGTGGTTAAGCATGTGGAATGGTGGGATCAAATCCCAGGAACGATCCTTCACTCTCTCTCTCTCTCTTTCCTCCCTTTCTTCTCACTTCTCTCTCCTAGGGTTAGAAATTCGTATGGAATGAGAGAGGGGTGGGTAAAGGCTCTTATATAGGCCCAGAACTGATGGGAATGGATATACCTAAGTTATAGCCAAGGAGAGGCTGTTTCAGTCCAATGGGGCACATCCGAAGGTCCCTTTTCTACATATGGTCGGACTTAAGCTACCTGGCATTGGATCTAGGTCGAGTTAAGTTTTCGGTCCGATCGGATTTGTGGATCGACCGTGGCGGACCAGTTTCAGTTCAACGGTCGTCGGTACTCGATCAGGGCTACAAGTGCACTGACATATGTTAGAAATTTCTTTTGATCCGAGGGTGTAATTGGGTCAAAATCTGATGGTCTGAACCCTTAAATTTGACCTGTAAGCGAACGACCCAATTCACTTAAATCTGAGTTAATTTCCTAAAGGTATTCGCGTTTCTCACACACTTTGCTCCGGGCTCAAGTTGTGCGTTTCTGAATACTATCTGGATTTGATTTCTGCGATGGTTGTCAATCCTAGTAAGGCGGTCATAACCGTATAGCCTCGTGGTAATCGGACTTTCGACGTGCGATTTAGGTCCGATACAGAGTTTCAATGTGCTCTCGAGAGCAACTGGGTTTAGAGATTGATCCTAGGTTTTTAGAAAATGTAGCATTAGTAATTATATTAGTTTTGGGTCTTATAGTTCATATAGAAAGTAGTTCAAGCTAATTCTACTGATTATTCAGTTTAGTACTTAACTAAATTATACCCTGATTATGATAGAATAAGGTCCAAGGGCAGTTCTACGCCCCTTTCTGGCACTTTTAATTAGTATATTATTTTCATTTTTTTTATTAGTTCTTCATTAAGTCTACTTCACCTCTACCAAATTTCTTTATATTTTATTTTGTAGAAAAATTCTAAAAATTTGAGAAGCAGCAGCTGTCCAAACTGATAATTTTTGGACAGTTGTCACAATGACCTATATTTAACTATATTAAAATTTTTAATATATTTTTACTTATTTTTATATGAAACTAGACTTATCAAGCTTCAATCTGGCTTTTGAATCACCTAAATCGGAGTTATAACGATGGAGATATGACTTTTCGAAGTCGGATGAACATTACAGAAAATCGGCCGCCTGGCCGGCTGTGGCCCGCTGGCCGGCGAGGCTTCCCCTATCCGGCGATGCCATCGCCACTCGTTGGACCTTGGGGCGATGGCTCACCCTGAGGGCGATGGAATCCCCCCCCCCCCCCCCCCCCCCCCTCTGGGTGCCAGAAATATGCGGGACTCATCTCGGGTCCCCCCGATTTGTGTCATTTGGCCCCTGAGTTCGTTTGATTTGGTTTCGCCACCTGATATTTGAAATGGGTGTATTTTTTCATCTGGAATGAGTTACGCAACATACAGTAAATGATTTTGGGGTAGGATAAGCTGCTTTATCCAAATTATCTATTTATTTTATGAGATTCCAAAAGGTTAATGGTCAAAAGCCTATTTTATTTACATATTTACCATTTACAGTAAGTTTTAGTTTAAGTCTTGTTCTTCATCATTTAAACTTTAGGATTAGTGTGTAATGTGAAAGTACTTAGAAAAAATTGAAGGACAAGGTGGTGAAAGGTGAGATTTTTAAGGAAATGGGTCGAAAAGGGGATTTGAGACTTAGGGATTGAGTTATGAGAAGTTAATAAGGTGTTATGATCGACCTAGTGCCTAAGGACGTCTATTTCCAAGTTGGTAAAAATCCGGGACGTTACAATCTACGCCCCTTAAAAATTATTTCGTCTCCGAAATTGGCTAAGGGTAATAAGTAAAGATTCTATTATTTCTTTCGCCTAAGTTTTATTGATTTCAAGTTTATATGCGTGGTAGGGTGTATACTATCTATGCTAGTCTGGCTCGATTTAGTCTACCCTCCTTAAAACTTTTTCACCTTGAAATTGGCTAAGGCTTCTATTAAGTTCGTATTTAACGAGTGAATTTGTGGATATACTGACCTCAGCTATTGTAATTCATCTCATACCCATTGTTAGGCCTATTCTTTAACACCAATTGGTTTAATACTTAAACCCTAATTGTTTTCCTTCTAGCAACTTCATTATTGACATTCTAAGGAAGGTTCAGCTCCTATTTAGTGACCTAACCTCTCGTATAACCTGGGTTAATTTCTTTCGATCCTGGGTTAGTAGGAAAGGGGCCCACCACGCTTCCGCTGCGCCACTTTGATCAAAGAGGTGTATAAAAACCGATCTAACTAGATTGGGCTCATAATGTTCTACCCCCCTTAAAAATTATTTTCACCCTCAAGGTTCAAGGATCTATGTCCTGATCCGTATGTCGGAATAAGGTGTAATTTAGGACCTATCCTTGACATGAAATAGAAAACAATCTTTCAATACATTGGTTTTCCTTTCATCGATGATGCGTACTATGGCATTGATACCTATGGTAATAGAAAGGAGCTAAAAATGATGGGTGTTATGGTTAATTTTAGGGACGGGTGTGAGTTTGTGGCAAGATGCCTAATTCTACCAAAGAATGACTTTTACTACAGTCCCGACTTACCCTCATTAATCATGTCCAGTTTAATACCGTAATATAATCTATACATTATTAGTACACAAGAAATTTAAACAAAATAGGTTAATGAGCATACTATCTTTCTAAGTTCATATGCACAATATGGGCGCCTAAATGGTCTATGACTCGAGACCTAATTCCTAACTATCTGTTGCCCATTTGAGAAATTTCTTAGGCCCTAAAAAGAAAAAATCTCTATCAGCTATATATTCTTAACACTTCTCAAAGGTGAAGAAATAAACGTTTGGTTGCAAGTGGTCGGGCCAACACAGAAGGAAAGTTATGTAGTGGTTCTGAGCTAGATACTTAAAGAAGCCTATAAGTATGAAGGGGATCCAACAAAGGAATGAAGTCTCACTCCAACCTAATTAACCCAACTAACTAAGTTTACCTTTCAATTATCTTAGCATAATCAGTCTTTTACATTCCTTAGTATAACCAGTAGCCTAGTCTTAATTTATGAGTAGTGGTAATCCAATAGTTGAAATCCAAAGTCTATGCTCATACGCTAGATGATTTTGTACCATTTCTAATACAAGAAGTTGTTTTATCACTTAGGGTCAAAAGTTGTCTGATTGGAATTGAGTTGTCCGAACTTAAATTTAACTGTGCTCGAGCACTTCACATATGCTCATACCAGCTAAGGAGGTCCTAGGGTTTACATTATTAATTTATTGTATTTCCTATACTATCAGATCTTTCGAAATCTAGGAGTACCAACTCTAGGTCCAAAACTCTAAATGTCCCAACATTTGATGGTCATTGTGGTTTATATAATCATCATTCCCAAAGTTCTAGTTATTTCATTACTTTGCTATGAAATTCTTGGTTTGAGTCCGTTTCAAGTTGGGATCCGTCAACTAACGACTCAAACCCGTCGACTGACGGCCTAGAGGCGAGCTAGGTCGATTCACGTGATCGAAGATACGTTGTGGACTAAATTACAGTATTCAGTCTCACCTGTCGGCGAAACCTTGGGATCCTAATGTCATCTCTAAATTCCATCGCCCCCTTCCTAAATTAGAGTGCGTCAGAGTGCGTCGTGTTACCCATAACCCAGGTCCAGTTTAATCCAAATCATGCTCTGATACCATCTTATAACGCCCTGAAAATCGAGGGTCGAGCAAAGCCCAACTCCCGAGTTCCAACGCATCACTTATGCAACATATATTATGATGATTATTATGAGTGCATTCGAACATGAGTGGGATTATACTAAAACAACATATCATACTCTAGGGATGATTAAATTAAGCAAGCGGAAGACTGTGATAGATATATAAAGTATATAAGTGATATTAAATCCCCAGAGTATGAATATGTAACATGGCTGAATATATACATGCTTTGTGTCAAACTATATAAAATACCAAAATGTAAAGTGTTCAACTAAATCATATATCCCTGTAATCCCGTCGAATCATAACAAGGTCTACGAAGACCCGCCTGACAACTGAACATAAGAGAATTCCTCCTCGTCCATGAAGTCCATTTTAGCTGTATAGACTTCGCCTTTACCTGCATCCAAGCCAGAGTCTGGGTGGTGTTTTAAAAACATCATCCCAGGTGAGAATGAGTAGCTAATTTAGTGAAATTATAACGCAAAGGTTAACATGTTATCAATTCAGTCAAACAGTAATGATAAAGCAATACAACAAGCATTCCTAGGTACTCTGGTTAATACAAGGATGATATGTATAAATGATGCATGCCCTCGCCTGCACTCCCTCTACGAACTTCATCTCACGATCACTGCATGCACCCCTTCCTCTGTGCTCAACTCCAATGCCAAAGGCACATGCAGTGCGATGTTATGGTCGTGTTAATCAAGTAATTAATTAGGTTTGTTCATACAGAAGGATTGAGAAACTAAGGTACCTCTCTTTATATCATTTACCCAAACAATGATCCATCTAGGGTCGTCAATCCTAGTTATTCACATACGATAGGCAAGTTCGTGAGTTTATACCATAGGTTGCTACGGGGGGCTCGTCACCACAGCGTAAGCTTAATTCACACTCGAGGTCACTACCACCAATGCCCTACCAACTGGCAGTCTATTTTCAAAGGCTCGTCACCAACCCGACTGGGGTCCACAGCCAGACTACACTGGGGTAGGCCTATTTTATACTCGAGGTAACTATGGAAACGCTCGTCGCCTTAGCATAGTCCCAGCGTATATTCTTAGTCACTATGGGCTCGTCACCTAATCGTAGGCCGACAGCTCAAATACAGTGTCCTATACCACCATGCCCGGTTCATGAGTCTTAGCAGATCGTGGTACCATGGTTGAAACGGGTCTTTACATTGGTAAGGGGTGCCTTAGGTTCAAGAAGTAGTGTTCATATATGGTAAACATACATTGGGTCAATCGGGTTACTTGACAAGCTTAACTGGTATGAGCGCACGCTAATCTAATCGACATGGAGCGCATACGTACTCCGTGTGGCCTAACCACTGTCGATAGTCGTACGACTTGGATTCATCGAACGTGTTCGTGTGGCGATGTTAAGTCATCCACTCAGTCAAAACCTGTTACCGATTGCCTGGACTACGTCATAGTCCCAATCACACTTTAATGTAGTAGTGTTCACATATTGTAGCTATAACAGTATTGAGGAAACAATTCAAGCATCGCAATCATTTGAGAAATTTCTAAAGCATATAGTAAACATAACATCTTACACATGTATTTCATACACAAATCGCATGGTTGGATTTAAGGCACATGAAGGAATTTATACATGTAGCTAAGGTAGTTGAGAATCTTATCTCAATGCCTTTATAAAGTATAATTTATCAAATACTTACCCATTCAGACATTTTACTAAACATTTAGGCTACACATTTCAACACATATGTTATATGTTAGTTATATCATATATCATGGCGAATCCTTTCACAAGGGAGTTGCCACACATACAATGGTCATGTATCCTCAATTTAATAAGCATGGCAACGCAAATCATAATCTCATATTCATTCAGACATTTTATCGAACACCTAGGTTACACCTTACAACGTACACGTAGTATGTTAGTTATAACATATATATTATAGCGAGTCCTTTTACAAAGGAGTTGCCACACACACAACGGTCATGTATTCTCAAGTAACAAGCATGGCAAGCACAAATCATAATTTCATAGTCATTCAGACTTTTCAACAAACACATGGAATGCATTATATTCTACATAGTTCATATATATGTGTAAGACGTTGAAAACGTCGTATCCAGGCGCATGTAATAGCAAGCAAGTCAGTCATAAACCATTACTGACATTGAAAGCCTTGAAAACCAAAACCTAAACGTTTATAGTCCGCACCTTTTGCTGGTAAACCCGTACTGAGCTCAGTTTGAACACTACATCTTTGTCTACGGCACAACGACAACCTGAATTACGAAATATGTTAGCTATTTCGCTAATTCATCTATCTGGATACTTAAAACAGATTGAGGTTAGGATTTCTTACCCGAATATGGAATTAGAATCGCCGGTATATCGATACGGTAGCGGTGGTTAAGCACGTGGAATGGTGGGATCGATTCCCAGGAACGATCCTTCACTCTCTCTCTCTCTCACTTTCTCTCTCTTTCCTTCTATTTCTTCTCTCTTCTCTCTCCTAGGGTTAGAAATTTGTATGAAATGAGAGGGGTGGGTAAAGCCTCTTATATAGGCCCAGAATTAATGGGAATGGCCCCAAGGCCATGGTATACCTAGGTTATAGCCAAGGAGAGGTTGTTTCAGTCCAACAGGGCACATCCAGAGGCTCCTTTTCTGCATACGGTCGGACTTAAGCTCCCTGACATTGGATCTAGGTCGAGTTAAGTTTTTGGTCTGATCGGATTTGTGGATCGATCGTGGCGGACCAGTTTTAGTTCAATGGTCGTCGACACTCGATCAGGGCCATAAGTGCACTGACATGTGTTGGAAATTTTCCCTGATCCAAGGGTGTAATTGGGTCAGAATCTGACAGTGTGAACCCTTAAATTTGTCCTGCAAGCGAACGACCCAATTTACTTAAGTTTGAGTTCATTTCCTAAAGGTATTCGCGTTTCTTACACACTTCGCTTTGGGCTCAAGTTGTGCGTTTCTGGATACTATCTGGATTTGATTTCTGAGATGGTTGTCAAGCCCAGTAAGGCGGTCATAACCGTATAGCTTCGTGGTAATCGGACTTTCGACGTGCGGTCTAGGTCCGATACAGAGTTTTAATGTGCTCCCGAGAGTAACTGGGTTTAGAGATTGATCCTAGGTTTTTAGAAAATGTAGCATTAGCGATTCTACTATTTTTAGGTCTTACAGTTCGTATTGAAAGTGGTTCAAGCTAATTCTACTGATTATTCAGTTTACTATTTAACTAAATTATGCCCTAATTACGATAGAATAAGATCCTAGGGCAGTTCTACGCCCATTTCTGGCACTTTCAATTAGTATATTATTTTAATTATTTTTTTAGTAGTTCGTCATCAAGTCTACTTCATCTCTACCAAATTTTATTATATTTCTTTGTGTAGAAAAATTCTAAAAATTCTAGAAGCAGCAGCTGTCCAAACTGATGATTTTGGGACAATTGTCACAACGACCTATATTTAACTATATTAAAATTTTATTATATTTTTCACTTATTTTTATATAAAACTAGACTTATCACGCTTCAATCTGGCTTTTGAATCACCTAAATCAGAGTTATAACGATAGACATATGACTTTTTGAAGTCGGACGAATATTACAGAAAATGGGGCAGAAAACGGGTCGCCCGGCCCGCTGGCCGGCGAGGCCTCGCCGATCCGGCGATGCCATCGCCACTCACTGGACCTTAGGGAGATGGCTCGCCCACACACCCCCCTTCCCGGGTGCCGAAAATGTGCGGGACCCACCTCGGGTCCCCCCCGATTTGTGTTGTTTGGCCCCCCGAGTCCATTTGATGTGGTTTCGCCACCCAATATTTGAAATGGGTGTATTTTTTAATATGAAATAAGTTTTGCAACATGCAATATATGATTTTGGGGTAGGAGAAGCTGATCTATCCAAAAAACTTATTTATTTTATGATATTCAAAAAGGTTAATGGTCAAAAGTCTATTTTATTTATGTATTTACCATTTATAGTAAGTTTTAGTTTAAGTCTTGTTCTTCATCATTTAAACTTTAGGATTAGTATCTAATGTGAAAGTACTTAGAAAAATTTGAAGGACTAGATGGTGAAAGGTGAGATTTTTAAGGTAATGGGTCGAAAAGGGGATTTGAGACTTCGAGATTGAGTTCTGAGAAGTTAATAAGGTGTTATGATCAACCCAGTGCCTAAGGACGTCTATTTCCCAGTTGGCAAAAATCTGGGACGTTACACAAGGTGATCAGAGTGATAATCTTTGAGTAATGTGCAAGTTCGACCTGAATACTAGGGGGATCATTACCAGTGACAAGACAGTGATTGAAGAATTCTTGGATCACCCCTAGTTGATACGATCCTCCAAGATTGAGGATGTTTTGCCAACCTATTACTTCCAAAAGTAAGTCCACTCCAAAATATTCAATAGCACTATTGAGCACTAGACGTTCAACAATGGTGAATGGATGTCCTTCTATCTGAATAGGTTGACGCCTAGTGGATTCTGATTGCATGTTCTTTGATTGTAATGAGTGAAGAGACTTACCTTTCCCTTTGTTTATGATTTTTTAGTGTACGAGACAAGTAAAGATAAGGATGGGCAATAAGAGAGATTTAAAGAGGACAAAATTCTTCAGAAAGTACCCGACCAAAAGTGAGATAGACTCTGGAATGGAAGGAACGGAAGGATAATACCAGTTTTTGAGAAGCTTCTGGGACCCACCAATGGTCTTCTAGCAAAGGATTCGAGCAGAAACGAAAACAGACAGCTTTTTCCAGAAAAATAAGATTTTTCCGCTCGACCGCCTTTTATCGGGCTACAGACTTTGATTTTATCGAACTTGCTTTCGATTATATCGATGATCCTCATTCGATGTTATCAACAAGAGCTTCGATAGTAGTCTCGATCTTGTGACTTTCCACATTCTTAAGGAATGTCGATGATATCGATAGTTGATCGATTTAAATGAAAATGCACATGGCTTATCGATAGTCATATCGAAGATGAGTATTTTTCATTAGCCCACATATCGACAGACAGATATGTATAGTATGGATCATCTTTGAATCTGACATATACACCGCAAAATTTTGTACAAGATTTGTACAAGACAAAATTATAAACATCAAGATGTTTATGTACAAAAAAAAAATGAGGTGAGGAACCTCAGATATATCATTTAGAGCTCAGCAAAAATTGTATCATTTCACCAAACATCCAGATCTAGATGCATGATCTGGACTTGTTTTTCTCTGCTAAGTACTTCTAGACATCAGTCCTTTTTATGCCTCTGATAATGTAGCAGTGGTTGCTTGTGTGATGACCTTTCATTACTGATTTTCCTGATTGGTTTAGGATTTCGCATTCTTGTCTGTTGAATTTGACCATATGCTCATTATCACAGATTTGAGATATGCTTAGGAGATTATGTGTCAGACTTAATTCCTTTTATGATTCCCTATCCAATTACTTTAGTAGTGGTTCCATCTCCGTAGGTGACTATCCCATTATAAAGATTCTTATAGTTTAAAAGAAGGGACAAATCTCTTGTAACATGTCTCGAGCAACCACTGTCTAGGTACCACTTAGTGTCATTGCCCGTTAAGTGATTTGAGTGAGTAGCCAGACAATTTTTTCTTTTCTTTAATTATCCACTTTTTGACAAGGTTCTTATTTGTAGTAGATTTAATTTTCTTATTTGATTCAACTACTTGATTAGTTTCTGTGTTGCTACTGGAGGAATCAGATTTTTCAAGTATTTGTGTTTCATACCCAGTTTTAACTCTAACTTTCTCATACCCTAAGCCATTTTTGTTATTTCCGAATTTTCGCATACCTAAAAGTTTTTCTAACTTCTCACCACTCTGGGAAAACTTACAGTTTAGCTTGGTAATTTTTCTGGACTCTTCTAGATCGAACAGAAGTGTATGATTTTCATTTCGAAAGAGCATATTTTTGTCTTTTAATTGCTCCACCTGTTTGTTTAGTTTTTCGGACTCGAATTTAAGAAAGGAGTTAATTCTCTCAAGTCTATCATTGTCAGAGTGATATTGGTGTAAATCATTGATTAGATGTGTATTAATTTCTAGAGTTTTATCCAAATCTTTTTGCAGCAATTTTATTTTGTTCTCAGATACTCCTAGTCTTTTAACCAATTTGATGCTATGGATATACAGTTGATTGTAGGCATCTTGTAGTTTATCCTGTTTTTCTTCTTCTTCTTCAGTTTCTTCATTGTCAGATGGAAATGATTCAGTGGCTTGTTGTTCTTTCTCGTTCTCATATTCCGTGGGAAAGATTAGAGTAGTGGAGACCATGAGAATTTTCAATGATTTCTGATCTCCATCGCTTTCTGAGTTACTAGATTCTGAATTTGACTCTTCGGTATCATCCCACATGGCAGCCATTGCCTTGCCCTTCGTTTTTCTGTTTGGGCATTCAGTTGACAGGTGTTCATACTCCTAACATGCATAACATTGTGGTTCCTTGGTCCTTTTACCAAATTTTCCTGTGAAAGTTTTGTTGTTCACCTTTCTTCCACTAGAAGGCCGGTCACGATTCTTCAGAAAGAATTTCCTGAATTATTGTGCCAACAAAGCCACTTCCTCATCTTCATCTTCCTTTTCGCTCTCACTATCCTCATGTATTTTTTCTTAGAAGTTTTTAGGACAGTTGTTTTGGATTTTTGGGTTTGTTTGAAGTGTAGTTCAAAAGTTTGTAGGGAACCTACCAGTTTTTCTACTTTCATTTCATCTATGTTCTTACATTCTTCAATTGTTGTTACTTTGGGATTAAATCGTTCAGGTAAGGATCTTAGGATTTTTCTACAGATTTTTTGTACCGGAACTTTTTCTCCCAATCCACCTATGGAGTTACAGATGATATTTAACTTTGTGAAAAACTTCATAAAGGTCTCATGCTCTTCCATTCTGAGATTTTCGAACTGTGAAGTCAAAAGTTGTAGTTTGGACCTCTTCACAGTGCCTGTGCCTTCATGGGTTGTTTCCAATAGATCCCATGCTTCCTTGGATGTCCCACACATACTTATCTAATTGAAGATGTCTTGGGACACGACATAGTAGATGGCGTTCATAGCTTTTGCTTCAGCAGTCTATTTTTCTTTATCGAACGCCGTCCACTTTCTTTGGGTTTGGATTTTGTGATGGTTGTGCCACTGTCAAGTACAATTTATTCAGTGGTGACACATATCCGCTTTCAACTATATCCTAAACATCATGATCCAAAGATCTCAGAAAGTAATGGATCTTAGCCTTCCAGTGTGCATAATTTAAGTCATCAAATACTGGAGGCCTACTGACCGATGAGCCCTCTCCTTTGGCCATATTCCGAACTTCAGTCAAGATCACTCTCTAGGCGGTGAAGCCCTTAAAGAGAGACTTACTCTGATACCAATTGAAATAACGGTGAAGACCGCTTTCGTTGAAGTAGGAATATGTTAATATGTCCTAGAGGGGGGTGAATAGGACTTTTAAAGTTTTTATGGTTTATTTAAAATCCTATTACACTAATCCTAACAACAAGCTCATATTAGGATTACTCAAAAATAACTCTACTGGCTTCCAAGCCTGGTAGAGGATCCAATCACAAACTATTTAATAAGAGAACAATATGCAAACTAGTTTATGATGGATATGACTGTGTATGTGTGTGAGGTGTGATCTCAGATATTCAAATATGAAAGTATTAAAGTAAATCACACAATCAGAAAAATAGCAATCTCAAACACAGTCATTTTTATACTGGTTCGACGATCAGTCTACTCCACTCCCGGAAGACGCACTCAACCCTTGAGTGTGCCGGATTTCACTAAGGAGGTTTCACAGCGGTTCACCTCAAACCTAAGGTTTTAAATCAGGTTCACCTTCAACCTTTACAACCTACACTGAGGCTGATTGTTTATGTTCTCACGAACAAGGGTCAACACAACGCACCCACTTTTAGGCACACTGGCCAAGGATCTTCCATAAGACCCTACCGAAGGTTTTACGCGGTTTACCCCAAACCCAAGGTTTCACACGGTTCACCTCAAACCTAAGGTTTTGACTGGTTCACCTTCAACCAGATGTTTATGCTCTCCACAGAGCAAGGGTCCACACAATGACCCACCACGTACACTCCCGCCGGAGGCCTCCTATGAGGGCTTGAAGGGGTGAGAAACACCTAGGACTCAATCCTAAAAATGAATGATCACAAGTGTCCTCTGGACTCTGGATACTTACAGATAAGTGGATGATTCTCATTAAGCACGTTGACGAAGATCTCCTCCTTTGTTGATGAAGAGTCTTCGGTCTCCTTGATCCGCAACACAAAAGATGTACCAATGCATGGCGATGGGTTGGGTCAAGGTTATGATGAAATCTTACTCTCAAAAGATTTTCCTATAAGAAAGATAGAACGATTTCAATCATCTATGCATTCAAGGCACCCCAGCTTCATGATTTGCCATTAAGGTAGTAGCTGGAGGATCCTTGAATGCGGAAGTTCATTCCCCAATCTACTCTATTGAATATTAATGGTGAGGGTGGATTGGAGGATGAACTCCCTTGAGAGAAAGGGCTTTGGGTATAAGATCTAAGGGTAAACACTCAAAAGCTCTCTCTTCTTTCTCTCACAGCAACAATAGACAAGTCCTCTTTATATAGGCAAAAGGTTCCAACGGATATAAAACGGTCACATTTATGACAAAGTTCGATATCATCGAGCAGGTTTGATATCATCGAGCGTATAATCTCGATAACATCGATGGTCCGCTCGATGACTCGAACTCAATGTCATACGCTTTTGAAACCTTTTGCTAGCCGGTCGATGAATCAAAATGATTGTCGATGTCATCGGATTTTGAACTTTGATTCCATCAATGAGATGTTCGATCCATCGACACTTGAAAAATGAGAGAGACTTGACTTGAAATATTTCAAGTTTTCATGAGTGATCGAGGGACCTTCGAGATCATCGGAATTTAAATGTCAATGATATCTATAGTTGTGTCGATGCATCGATAAATCAAAAGGATTTTTCATAAAGCTTGCTGGACAGATTATGTCCATGTTTGATGCAATCGATATGGCATGGATATCATCGATATTTGAATATTGATTCTATCGAGTGACCCCCGATCATAGATAAAACACCCTAAAATATTTTGCTAAAAAACTTGGCGCCTAGACCGATATCATCGAAGGCCTTCCGATATCATCGAGGTTTGAATTTCAATGGAATTGAGGAGGCTTCGATATATCGAAGCTTATATGATATTCTTTAAGAAAAACAGTGGCGCCAGAATTCTGCCTGTCGATACTATCGAGTCACTTCCGATAGACTCAAAATTTGAATATCGATGATATCGATAGGTGTATCGATACATCAATAATTCCATCCAGATATGTATAAGGTTGTTGGACATATTTGGTCCTCTTTTCGATGGTATCGATGGAGCATCGAGGACTTGACAGCGCAGGTCGATCATATCGACATGTGTATCGATAAAATTGACAAGGCAAGAAAACTTAGAGAATTTTCCTATTTTGAAAACGTTTTCTTACCCTAAAAATTCTATGATATTCTAACATTTTTTAATGGTTTTAGTATACCTGGTGATTTGGGACAAGGGATGTGAGGCTCAGATTTACCTATGGTGAGCTTGCATACATCCGGTTGAAGCAGACGCTTGAAATGATCTTCCTATCAGGCTCTGTAGTCTAACTGACTCAAACCTCACGCTAATTGAAAAACTAGGGCACTTTCACAATAGTTGCATGACATCCTACTCGCATTAGCCACTCATTCACAAGCCTATAAAAGTGGTATTTAGGTTCAATTACTTTTTTTAAGCCAATCTGAACCAGAATCTTTATTGTAACACCTTAAGCATTCATGGATTTCTTTGCTCTTTCAATCAAAATAATTGAGAAGATATTCTCAGAAGGCATTGAGTCCTTCTCGCGTTCTTCCTTTATGAGTGATCCCTTCCCTTTTCTCAGAGATGTTGTCGATCTTCCTGAAGATCAACGACCTCCACAGGAAATTCTGAAGATAATTTCAGAACTCTAGTAACTCGCAAAGAATTTCTCTGAGGTGGAGAGAGAAATCGAGCAGTGTTGTTCCGCTTAGTCTTGCGATCAGGACTTTAACGAGAAAAGGCTGCACTGGATGGAGAGGTACGACACGACAAAGGAAGTGAAAGCTAGGGCCACTAAAAGATTTGAAGAGCTCAAATTGGCCCACCTATAGCTCCCATCTAGTCACTCTTCTTCTTCCTTGTCCTATTATTCTTGTAATTAAACGAAAGTTACTTGTTGATTTTATAGTCATCTTATAGAGTTCACGAATAATGTGATTTTCGGGTGTAATAGAATGTCATGTATGGTCGTGGTGTCACGCCCCAAATCCAGAAATCGGATTCACAAGAATCCCGATTGCCGAATCTGGTGCCGACAGCCTCCGTAGTACCCCATTCTCGGCTCCTAGCGTCATACGCCAGATTTCCGATCCTGGGATCCTATAAGGAGGAATTTATTTTTTTTAATATACATTTAACTCGTAATAAGCATAACCACAAGATTACCCAATTCACAAAGGTAATATCATCATCACATATCCACTAATATAATCATTTGAGTACAGTGCAGAAAGGGAAATACATATATCAAAAATCAAAGCTCCAGAAGACGGCTGCATACTCCAAGCTCGACGCTGCAACAACCTAACATTACCTACACGCATCTATCATGCATAAGCTTATAGAAAGCTTAGAGGGTGGTGTAAGTGTGTGCACAAGGTAAGTGCCAAGTATACAATGCAATGCCTTAATCATACAATGCCAGAAACACTGGTAATCCATAAATCGTACAATGTCGGAATCAGCAGAAACACTGATAAGAGCAGGAATTTATCAGAGTAAACAGAAATACTGACAAGATCATAAATCATACGATAACAGAGTAAGCGGAAATACAGACAAGTCCATGAGTCAATCAATATCAGAATACGCAATGTAGGACAGCTATGCAAATGAGGAGTCATAAATAATCAAATATCGGATGTCAAAAATATAATGCAATATTCAATTCGCAAGAGCTAACGAATACCATCACTCTCATCTAAGTCACAGGAATACAGAAACATAGCAACCTAAAATGCCATATGCCGAGGGTGTAATGCAATATGCAATATGTGGTGCCAATGGAATGACCATGCTGGAGCATGAAGTCGGGATGATAGTACGTAGTATCGCAGGCTACGGGATCCACCACAAGGGACTTCTATCCAAACTAGTCCCATACCTAAATTTGGATAGTCAGACTTAATGTGGTAAACTCCTGATCTCAGGTTAGTCGTGCGCCCCAACCGAAATCCTTGCCCTAATGAAGGCACATAACAATTAGTTGCGCACCACCAGCCCGAGTGGATAATGAATGAATGAATGAATGAGTATGCAATTCCTACTCAATAAGTCCACATATCAGTACAGTTCATTTATGGGATCATCACCGGGGTTTAGTATACTTCAAATGGCACTGTCTCTCTCCCAGCAGCACAGTCCAAGTGAGCGTAAGAAACCTCACTATCTGCCTGGCCAATAGTCTGTCAATACCTATCCGGCATGTCGATAGCGGACCCATTCACGAGCTCGTCAAACTCAGCCTAGTACTGCCTCTTACCCTCGGGCGAGTAAGGCCACACCCCTTTCCAACCGACCACGACACAGTGGGAGACACGGCCTCCTGGTATTCGGCCCTCGTGCGCTCATATATCCACTCAGTCTCGACGTTGGAGTCATCTCCTGGCCACGGAGGTTTAGGGATTTTCACCCAGGGACATCTATGGCGCCCGTATGCTAGAAACAAACATTTTCGGTGTCCCGTCTGGCCATCCACGATATGCCTGTGGAGGCTACGACCCTGATGTCGCTAGGGCGTACAGTAATCGTAATGCAATGATGCATGAGTCACACAATCCAGTCATGCATCAATCCTGCACATACCGTGTGTTCATGTAAAATAACCTCCGCCTATCAGGGAGTTTCATGACAATCTGTCCAATGACATATGCAATGGTTAACCACATCTCATAACAAACATATAGATGATGCGTATGGGCGTGTATGATGATGTTATGCTGTCACATACTCATAATTGGTATCAATAACCAGCCTCATCAATCGGCTTCGACAATGTGGACATTTAACCAACATTGCCCCCAAGGAATGGCCCACATAGAGCCTGACATATAGTGGACCCATAACCTCACACAAGGGCCAAATATACAACACCATGGGTCCCACTCAAGAGCTTAATACATACCATGATGGGCCTTTCACATAGCCTAACATACATCACAATGGGCTCCTTCGACTGGCCCTCAAATGCATCATAATGAGCCTCATCACCTAGGCCTCAATATATATCACATTATGCCTTAAACACAGGCTGAATACACATCACGTCGGGCCTCAAACACGGATCGCATATACATCACATTGGGCCCCGACAATCGGAATCGGCATTCAGCCACGACAAATCAGAATCGGTAATCGACCTCAATCAATAATCGACAATCGGCCATGACAAATAAGAATCAGTAATCGGCCTCGATCGCAATCGGTCGATCAAGGCCTAAGGAAAGGTCACGATGTGGACATCTAACCGTCATTGCCCAGCAATGTGGACATCTAACCAACATTGCTCCCAACGAGTGGCCCACATAGGGGCAAACATATAGTGGGTCCATGGCCTCACACAAGGGTCTTATAAATCAAGTGGGTCGCGTCACATGGGCCTAATGCATATCGCTTTGGGCCGCAACGTATGGGCCGGAAGTACATCTCAATGGGCCTCATCATATGAGCAGGAATATATCACAATGGCCTCACTAAATGGGTCGGAAACACATCTCAATGGGCCACGACGTATGGGCCGAGTACACATCTCAATGGGCCATGACCCATGGGCCCCAGTACATCATAATGGGCCGCAACCTGTGGTCCTCGAATACAATAAGCGGGCCACATCAATGGGCCTCATATATACACCTCAGGTGGGCCCTGCTCATGGGCTTCAAATACATAACATGTGGGCCTTACACATGGGCCTTATACGCATCAAATGGGCCACGTATCTGAGCCTTGAACACATCAAATGGGCCACGCGTCATGGGCCCAATACATGTCACGATGGGCCTTGCATCAATGGGTCGCACTAATGGGCCTCGTACACATTAAGTGGGTTGCATCAATGGGCCACACTAATGGGCCTCGTACACATCAAGTGGGTTACATCATATGGGCGGCACTAATGGGCCTCGCCCATGGGCCTCAGATATATCACAATGAGCCACGTCTCATGAACCTAACAAGACAACAGGTGGCCCGCACATGGGCCAAACACATCATGATGGGCCACATACGCCACAATGGATCGCACTAATACATCAAGGTGGGCCTCAAGGATGGGCCACAAATATATCAAGGTGGGTTATAAAACATCATATTGAGCCTCGACAAATGCCATATATATACATAATAGGTGGGCCACATTCATGGGCCCTCAAATACACCACATGAACAACCATAAATATATCAAGGTGGGCCTCATTATATGGGTCGCGCCAAAAATCATTTCAATAATTGTAGGTATAACATGTGTATCACTACACCCATGGCCCACGTATGATGATCAACACTGTCCAAACATTATCCATGTAAATCGACGCCAACCAAACATTGTCCAACACTATCCCAACATTATGGATGGTGTGGATACAAAATGCATACATCTAGGTGGGCTACACAAGTGGACGGTATGGATGAAGCACGCACAGCATGGTGGGCCTGTACAGTGTAGGCGGGCCCAGCACATGCAGCAAGTGGGCCCTGCGCCATCAAGACGGGTAGACAGTGCGGATATAAAATACATACATCGGGGTGAGTCCCACCATCCAGCGGGCTAAATGGTGCGGATATACAATACATTTATCATGGCAGAATCACACATTGAAGTGGGCCTTATATACATCACATTAGGCCTCGACCCATGGGCCCCAAATACATCTAATGGGCCGCATCACAGGGACCTCATATATATCAAGGTGGGCCTTAACAATAGGCCATGATTATGGTAAGTGGGCCACACCACATGGGCCACATATATATCAAATGGGCCACACTCAAATATAAGTGGTGATAATGATTTCCACTATTAAAATTTCCAAGGCCCACCATAACATTTATTTCCCATCCAATCTAATCAGAAGATCTCAAGGATTTCAATGGTAGCCGTTCAATCCTCACCGTGCACTGTGGTCCACTTGATAAATAAATCTGTCTTATTTTCGTCTCAAGCCTTAAAATTATTTTCCAAAAATGGTTCGACGGTTTGGATGTAACACATGCATCATGGTGGACCCCACCGTCCAAACAGTTGGACGGTGTAAATAAAGCACATAAATCCTAATGGGTTCCACCGTCCACTACTGTGGACTGACCAAAACACATACATCATAGTGGGTTCCACGTGGGGCCCACCATAATGTTTATATGACATCCAATCTGTTGATACGGTCAGACAGGTTTGGATGAAAGGAAAAACAAATTTCATGTTGGGCCAAAATTTCTGGACCATAAAAGGGTCACAATGGTAGCCGTTTAATCAACATTGTTTCCTTGATGTGGGCCCACCAGGTAAATGGCTGGATGGCGTGAATAGGACACGTACATCACGGTGGGTTCCACCGTCCAAATAGTGGACGGTGAGGACAGACACATATACCACGGTAGCTCTCACCGTCCACGGTAGCGAACGGCCTGAATAAAACACATACATCATTGTGGTCCCACGTGGGGCCCACCATAATGTTTATTTTCCATCCAAACTTGTTGATAAGGTCACGCTGACCTGGAATGCAGAGGGAAAAAAAATTCATATGATCCAAAACTTCTAGGGACCCAAAAATGGGTTTCAATGGCAAACGGTTCAACCACACTGTTCCCTGTGATGTGGGCCACCTGGGCCGTGTAGATGGCTGATGTTTGGCGTGGGGCCCACTGCCCTAAGGGACCATCGAATGCACGGTGTTGATTTCCACAACCATCACAATGGGGTCCACGCTGGGGGGCCAAGGACGGCCAGGGACCGTCCCAGGGTAGAGGACGTTGTGCCGTCCTTGCAGCGGCAGCAGCGTCAACTGCTGTGTTGCCCTTTGTTTTTTTTTTGAAAATTGTTTTTCTGTAGTTTTTCTATGGTAGGGCCCGTATTAGGTGGATCCACTCCACCTATTGGATTCCATGGCTCGAGACCGTCCAATTGAGCCCAATATACAGCATATTCTGGTAAGAAAAAAACATCAAGGTGGGTTTCAAAGGTCAAAACATTGTCTTCTATGTTACGGCCCACCGAATACTCGGATCAACCTCGTTTTTCGTCTCAACGTCTAAAATGAAGTGGAGATAGGAATGGACGGCATGGATTAAGTCCATACATCAAAGTGGGGCCTGCATGAGCGGTCCATCAAAAGGCCTCAAAACTCACTGTTTGTTCACACTTCATTTAGTCCGCGTCCAGCGTCCAGGGACGCTGGACGAACGGCTTGAATATAAAAATCAAAGGTGGGTCCCACATGGACGTGGCCCACCTTATTTGAATCAATCTGATACTTGTGGTTTCCCATCACCATAAGGTGGGGCCCACATGACTTGGACAGTTGGATAAGACATACATCAAGATGGGGTCCATCCGAGTGGGTCACACATCACATAAAAATGAGAAAGAGAGAGAGAGAGAGAGAGAGAGAAGCACCCACCTCTAAATCTTAAACTCCTCCTTCTGCCAAAGCATGCTAGAGCTCCAACGGATGGACTTCAATGGTGGAGATTGATTTTAGAGGGTGAGGATGGGAGATAGGAAGGTGGGCCACACTATCTCTCTCATGGGGAGCTTGGAACGTAGGTTGCTTGGGAGGAAAAATGAGAGAGTGAATGAAAGAGAGAGAGATGATGGGAGAGGAGGGAGGAGTGGTGTGTAAGAGATAAGGCATGGGAGGTATGGGTCTCTTTGACTTTTGGGATAAGAGGAATAGGCTAAGCATGGGTTGCTTTAATTAGTTGGTGGGAGAGGTATGGGTGAGTGATTTGATTGATGTGATTGATGTGATGCTGGGTAGAGATTCTTTTCTCGAAATTTGTAACACGCGGCGTCTTTCCTCGAACTGAATACAGGCCCACATCTCCTGGCCAGAGTATCGCCTCAGTGCGCGAGACGCGACATCGAAACCGCGGTGACAGTGTAGTCGCCAATGTACGAGTTTCGAATCGAGCCGACTTCAGTATGCGAGACTCGGCTTAGGATGGCGCACAAACGTCGGATAAGAGCCGAGAATTGCCAGAATTTGTCCGGTAGGATCGCGGAAGCCTACGGAACGGTACAGACTAGGGCACGGGTCTTACACGTGGTGAGGGTCGTGATCGTCATGTGGTACGGGTCGTGGTTGTAACATTAAAGTCCTAACTCGTTGGCCCCACTATGTTGCATTGTGGTTGGCATGTTATATGGGTCGTGGTTGACATGTTATATGGGTTGTGGTTCACAGTTATATAGGTGTCATAATTTACACTTACGAACCACTCAAAGGGTCGTGGTTTTCAACCAAAATGGGTCCTGGTTCATAGGGCAGTGAAAGGCACAATCCTTATAACATGACGACCATGACCCATCTGGAATGACAACCACGACCCATAACATCTGTCAACCACAACCCATATAACATGATGACCAAGACTCATGTGCATGTGAAAAGCACGATCCTTATAACGTGACAACCAAGATCCAATGTGCATGGGAACCGGCAACCACGATCCTTCTCTGGGTCGTGGTTTTGAATACGTGAAGGGTCGTGGTTGTCACTGTTGGTGGTCGAGGTTTGATTTCTTGGAGGTTGGAAGGTTTGAAAAGGTGAAGTCATAATTTTCTACTATCAATGGTGGAGGTTTAATCAAAAGAAAGCTCCCTTCACGTGACAAGAACCTTCTTGCATTGATCATCCTTTACCTTAGCAAAATGCCTACAGTATTAAAAAATAAAAAAAAAAAATACGGACCTCGTAATGAATGAGAATTTCAGACAAGGAGAAACAACGTCCCTCTCTAGAAGTTGGTCCCTGGATCTTCGCTTTCCTATGAAAACAAAAGAAGAAGAAGAAGGTCTGTAAAAGGTGCATGTGAAAGGCTACATTTAGCCCTTCCAAGGTCATATATTGTTCGGTATTCTCCGGGGGAGAACGGATTGGCTACTCCCACAATCACCGAGCATGACGTATGTGTTTCATCCATTCCGTTCATCTATTTTTACAGTGAAAGGCACGATCGTTCATCTGTTTTGACAGGCCATTTTAGAGCTTGATCCAAGAAATGAGATGAATCATTTTCATGGTCTATCTCGCTCATTCATCATTGTTTCCTATGATGTGGTCCACTTTCTATTGGGATATAGCTCATTTTTGGTCTCATACCATAAAATGATCTGGAAAAATATATGGAAGGCATGGATGAAACACATACATGGCGGTGGCTCCCTGCGACCGCCGAGCACCAGCGATTGGCTGGTGCCCGAGGGAGTAGCCGATCTGTCGCTTTCTCGGGGGTTGGAGCAGCTGGTGACTTCTGCTTCACTCCAGGTCTGTACGTCTCTTGAACCAAGGTCAGGGGCATTTTCATCCGAAACAATTTCCAAAAGATGTCAGAAGGCCCTTCTAAGGATATATGGAATGACGTAGCTTTCTAGGTAATTTGCCCAAACTTCGAGGCAAGTACGGTCAATTTCCCTTGGTATTTAGCACCACAATAAAGCAAAGCCAATGATGTGATGCCATCCAAGGGGCATGCTCCACTTTTTGCAATGGTGGTAGGTGAGTTGATGACAACATCCGGCTTGCCCATGTGGTAGTAAACAATTTAAGCCCATATAACCTTTTCACCTCTAGATTTTCCAAACAATTACCAAAAAATCAGCCCAAAACACTATAAGTAGCCCCCTCTCCCTTTCTAAAATCATCTCACATCTTACACAAATCATATTCATACACACAAAAGTCATACACGTCCTCAAATCTCATCTTCCCTCCATCCACGGAGAGGAAAAGTAATAGGAGAGGAGTTCCAATTCAGGTCAATTTAGCCAAGCTTACACCCTAGCCACTTAAGCAACCAGAAACTCTGATCCAAGCCACTCAAGTCAACCCTTATGACAAACCAATCTACCCACTCCAAGCCACTCAAGTCAACCCTTATGACAAACCCATCTACCCACTCCAAGCCGCTCAAGTCAACCCTTATGACAAACCCATCTACCCACTCCAAGCCACTCAAGTCAACCCTTATGACAAACCCATCTACCCACTCAACCAGCTCTGATCAATCTCAGCATGCATCATACCCTCGACTTCAAATCACATGTTTGTTTAAATAAGTCTAAGGGCCTATTTGTTAACACTGATTTTTTATTTTTTTTACTCAATGTGAAATTTGGAAAAACATACGTGTTTAACTGTGTTTGTTAATACAAATTATGTTGAATTTTTTCGGCGATCAAGTTCCAGCTTAACGGTGAATCAAGAATGCGCTCCATGTACTTTTTTTAAAAGAGAGATTTTGTTCTTTACATAATACACGACCCAACTTTTAATGTGTGGCACTTCTCTAGGCCCACTATGATTTATGTGTTAGATCAACACCATCTATCAACTTTTCTATACTATTCTATAGCATGATCTAAAAAAAAATAAGCACATTCAAAGCTCAAGTTAAAGTTGTGGAAATGGAACGACTATAGTTAAAACCTTCCTGAGGTCTACCGTGGAACTTATTTGCCATCTAACTTCTTCATAATGTCACACAGACCTGTATAAAGGGAAAACATAAGTATCAACTTGATCAGAGCCTTCCGTGACCTCAAGAAGTTTTCAATGGTAGGCACCCAATTCCCACAGTTTCCTGTAGTGTGGCCCACTTAAGCCTTAGATCTATCTTGTTTTTTGTGTTATTTTTTAAATTTATATGAAAAAATGGATTAACGGTGTAGATAAAACGTATACATCACGGTAGGCCCCACAAAGAGCTTTTATAGACCGTCTGTCTCTAGCTCGATTTCGGTGGAAACGGAGTCGCTGGTGTACTTATGTGGGTACGTGTTGTGCAAAGACAGGACGCGGCTTGGCTAACGACGCGGCCACTAGCCAGGTGGCTAGTCGTCGATTCTCTATAAGCTTCATTGTGATGTGTGTGTGTTTTATCCACACCGTCCATCCATTTTTAAAGATCATTTTATGGGATGATCCTAAAAATGAGGCATATCTAAATCTCATGTGGACCACACCAGGGGAAAATAGTATAGATTTAATGTCCACCGTTTAAAACCTCCTAGGGTCGACATAGCACCCGTTCCTCCAGCTCCAAGTTATACTAACGGTTCAAAGGATATCAAAGTTTCATTGGCGCAAAATGATGCATGTATTATATATGCCATTTATCCATTTTGTAAGATTATTTTAGAGTATGGTACCAAAAATTATTTATATGCAAATCTTAACTGGACCACACTAGAAATAGCAGTGGGGACAATGATACTCACCGTTAAAACATTCGTAGGGCCCACTATAGTGTTTATTTTCCATCCAATCTATTCATAAGGTCACATAGACTTGGATGAAGAGGAAAAATAAGTATCAAATTGATCTGAAACTTTCGTGACTCCAAAAGGGTTTCAATGGTAGACGTTCAATCCCCCACAATTTTTTACAGTGTGGTCCACTTGATCATTGTATCTATTTTACTTTTCAGTTCAAACCTTAGAGCCTGTTTGGGAGCGTGGATTTGGACCCCCCTAGATTCGGAACCCTCAGGGTTAGAAACCCCCTGGATTTGCAATCCTCTGGGTGTGTTTGACACCCTGAAGTGTGAATCAACTTTAATCCAAAAGTACCTATCCATGGTATATTTACAGGGGTTTGAATTTAATTACTAAATCAACTTTAATATCTCTAATTAGTGAGATAAGTAATTTTTGACACAATGGTTGTGATAAGCCCGCTGAAATATATGCTTTGCCTAAAAATGATGAAATTCCAAGTCTCGGATCGGCCACAAGCACAAGATCATGTCTGAGTGACTAACCAATGATTTTTAATCGTTGATTTACATGGATAATGTTTGGACGGTGCTGGACAATGTTTGGGCGGTGCTACTTTACATGGACAATGTTTAGACGGTGTTAATCATCATTAGTGGGTCATGTGCCCAATAGAATGTTAGTGTATAATGACACACATGTTACACCTGCAACTATTGAAACAATTTTAGGTATAATTCAAGCTTTCACCATGGATTACAAACCCCCTCAAAGAGGAGATTGGAAACCCTTGCATTTAAAACCCCCGGTTACTTTATGCTGCCAAATGACCAGGGGATTTGAAACCCTGTAAATGCCATATTGTAAATTTAGCACCCAAGTTTGTTAAATTTTGTTGTGCCAAATCATTTAGAATCTGTATCATGTTTTGATGAGATGATTAGATCAACTTCATGCATTTTAAAGTTGTCCAAGTCTTCGTCGAACTTCTCTTGTATTCAAGTTGAAGAAGCGTTATCAAAGTTCAAGATTTCAAGCTCAAGTACAAGTACAAGTTCAAGGCTCAAGTTCAAGTTTAATCTTCAAGTTCAGTACTTTAAAGACTCAAGAACTCAAGTCTTTACTCAAGCTCAAGTTCAAGATTTGAAGACAAGCTTCAAGTATTTCAAGTGTGTGCATTTGCAGAGCGAACGATGTTTCAATTGTTTAAACTCACAAACAAGGTATGGATGACCCTAGATTGACCATAGGTTAGGTCACATTCATTGCATATCTATGTGGGTCATTTCATCGACCAATCCTAGTCTTTCTTCGACTAGCCCAAGCTCGGGCTCGACCAGTCCAAGAGTTTCTCGACCAGTCCAAGGTTTGTTGTGAATTTTTGAAATTTTCTGCTGGACCCTCAAATAGTCGTGGAGACTGCTAGACCAGTCGTGCAGGCTCGACTCAAAGTCCAACAAGGTTTTTTGGTCTCACTCGACTAGTCGAGTAACGACCATATCTTATCGCGTTAGAAATTTTGAAATTTGGTTGGTCCTTCGACCAATCGAACCGACCCTTAGACCAGTTGAGTGAATAGTATTTTCACCTAAAATAGTGGATGAATCTCAAAGTTTTTCATTCATTCCAAGAAATATCAAGCCATCACTCTGAGAGATAAGTTCCTACATTTGTTAAGCTATATTGTGTTCATTTTAAATTCTCTTAAATAACTTTTTGCATTTGATTTTGTGATCTCCATTCAACTCTATTTCTTTAAAGAAGGGAATTGTGATTTTACCCTATTTAAGATCAAAATCAAATCAAGCTAGCCCGCGCTGAATTAATCTAAAAATCATTTAGATTTAGAACCTTTCATGTGTGAGACTGGACATTGATCATCTTCGTTTACATTGGATTGGTTCTACCAGGCTTCTTCAGAAGGAGAATTTCCAGATAAGTATCATTTACATTTTGTATATCTTTTGTAGTTTGTGAGGTTGTGCCAGGAAAATCTCATTTTTGGTTTTGTCTAAGGTAATCCAGGAAATCTCAGAGTGTGGGGTTTTTGTAATTGTGAGGGTTTTAAGGTGAACATTGGAAAACCTTTTTCATAGTGAAAGTCAATATCCCATGGGTGTGGATATTGAGAGTGGAGTAGTTATGTGGTTGTTTTCTAATAGTTGGTGTACACACAAATGAACCACTATAATTCGTAGAGTTGTGGTGGATGATTGAATGTGCTTATGTGTGTGAATGTTGTAATTTACTTTGAGCATTTGTGGTGAATGGTGTAATTTACTTTATGCACTTGTGGTGAATGTTGTAATAACTTAAGTTATTTTCTTTGCTTCTTTATTAGTTTGGGTTTTTTATACTTACAAACGTTCTAGTAAGGTTGTCCTGCCATAAGCCTTTGGTTTTTGGTCTTAGGTTGTCCTTAGAACTAAGTTTATATCAACCTCTCAAGACTAGTGCATTTGAGGTTGTTATTTACTTGTACTTCTTTATTATTTGATTGTGCTATCTATCTTTATATTCCGCATTTATTTTTATTTTGGCATAGTCCTATTCACCCCCCCCCCCCCTCTAGGATATTTTGCTTGACCTTTTCAAGTGGTATCAGAGCATAATAGATCCTTTTATTATTTGGATTCACTTCCTGAGCTAATCGATTTGAGCTTATAAGATGTCAAATTTTGATAGCCTCTCAATTACTAAGCCTCCACCTTTTGATGGCTCCAATTATGCCTATTGGAAAGTCAGAATGAGGATCTTTTTAAGGTCCATAGATGAGAGCGTGTGGCAAGCCACAGTAAATAGATGGACCCCTCCTACCACTAAAGTGACTGACACTAATGGATATAAAACTGTAAAGGTTACACCATATTTTTCTTGGACCACACTTTAGAAAAATGAGAGTAGTGCCAATGCAAAGGCTTTAATGTAATTACTTGCGCACTATCACCAGATGAATTCAAAAGAATTATATCTTGTGATACTGTAAAGCAAGCCTGGGACATTCTAGAAATGACACACGAGGGTACAACTATAGTAAAGAAATCTAAACTTCAAATCTCATCACTCGGTTTGAGGAGATACATATGGAAGAAAGTGAAACTTTCATGATTTCTATACTAAGTTAAATGACATAGTCAACTCTATGTGGGGTCTTGGTGATAGTATCCCAGAAAGTAAAGTCTTGTAAAGATATTATGTTCATTGCTAGATAAGTTTAATTCTAAGGTCACTGCCTTTTAGGAACTTCGTGATACGGATAATATGAGGGTTGAAGAGCTTGTTGATTCTTTACAAACCTACGAGTTAAATTTTAAGGCTCCTAAAGGTAAGTCCATAGCCCTTAAGTCTTCTAAAAATATTTCTCATGATAAAGCTAGTAATTCTAACTGTGATAATTCTGAAGACGACATGACACTATTAGCCAAGAAGTTTTATAAAATTTTCAAAAGCAAAAAGAGGGTAGATTTTCAAAAACCTTCTGAAAAGAAAAGGACTAGATCTAAAACTTGGAAATCTATTAAAGACAGCCAATGTTTCAACTGCCATGAATACGGGCATCTGGCAAACAAATGTCTAAAAAGGGACAAACCTAAGAAGAAAGTTATGTAGGCCACATGGGATGAATCATCTTGCTCTGAAGCTTCTTCTGAGTCAGATGATTCTGAACCCGAGTGTGTGCTAATGAGGTCAATGCCTTAATAACTCTAGCCAGAGTCACTTCCTCAGACAGTTGTAATTTAACTTATGATGAAAATCTGAGAAGCGACCCAGAAAATGATGATGATTTACAAGATGCCTATAATGCCCTATACAGGGAAAGTTGTAAGATAGTTGTAAAACTAAAACTTCAAAAAGAAAAGTTTTTAAAGTTAAAAGAAGATTTTGATAACTTAGTTTTAGAAAAATCGCATTTTTCTGATTGTTTTGAAAAAGCTAAGTGTGATTTAGATTTCAAAACATCCCAAGTTGAAAACCTTAAATCAGAAAATGAAAAACTAAAACTAGAAGTCTCTTCTCTCTTGAGTTTAAAGGATACTTGGAGGTATGCCCAGGGTGATCCTAAACTAGAAAGACTGCTAACCTAATCAAGGAAATGTGGCGATAGATCTGGTCTGGTCTATGATAAGAATACATCTCCCAAAAGTAAGTTCACTTCACCTAAGTTTGTTAAAGGGGAGTCCTCTAACTCAAAAGGAAAAATTCTAAATTAAAATAGTTTCAAAAATCCTAAAACTTTTCAGGCCATGAAATGTAAAAGCAACCATATCGATTATAAAAATCAGAATCATAACCCCTTAGCTGAGAAAATTGTTGATTTACTCAAGGAGCTTCTAAAATCTAACTCGAATGGTAGAATATACAACAACTACAAGCATAGAAAAACCAACTATGCTCCAAAACCCAAAACTATAATGAAATGGGTCCCTAAGGTTGCTTGTCTGGTTGCCCACACCGCTTTCAAGGCTTTGATTCAATCAAAGTGGTACCTAGACAGTGGTTGTTCTAGACACATGACAGGTGACAAAGAGTTGTTCACCAATCTTAAAGATATGGTTCATGGCTCAGTCACATTTGGTGATGGTAGCAACTGCAGGATTATTGGCCAAGGTACGGTTCAACTCTTTAATCTTCCTCCATTTGAGAATGTTTTGTTTATAGAGGGCCTTAAGCATAATCTCTTAAGCATTTCTCAAATTTATGATAATAAACATAGCGTCAAATTCACCAGGGGTGTGAGATTTCTAATGAGAACGGTTTTGTGATATTAAGTGATCGTAAAATATCTGAGAACTGCTATATAGTCAATGATTCAAGCTCGTCTAAGTTATCGTGTTACATGGTCCAAACCAATGAGACTGAACTATGGCATAAATGCCTAGGACATGTACACTTCCGTAATCTTTATAGACTGAGCAAAGGTGAAGTAATAAGAGGTCTACCCAATTAAAGAAAATGGATAAAATTTGTTGCGAATGTCAAATTGGAAAATAAACTAGGTGTGCTCAAAGAAAGTGAACTCCAATGCCACATCCAAACCCCTTGAACTCCTCCACATGGATCTCGTTGGACCGACTAGAACAGAGAGTCGAGGCGATAAGAAATATATTCTGGTAATAGTAGATGATTTTACCTGGTATACATGGGTAGTTTTCATGAAAGAGAAATTTAAAACTCTCGATGAAGTGAAAAGAGTACTCAAGCATATCCAAACTGAGAAGGAATCACATGTCTCTAAAATTCGTAGTGATCATGGTTCTAAATTTGAAAATAGTAATTTTGAGAAGTTCTATAGTGATCATGGATATAGCATGAATTTTTTGCTCCTAAGACACCTCAACAGAGTGGGGTTGTTGAAAGAAAAAATCGTGTGAATCAAGAAATGGCTAATGTGATGTTAAACAGCATGAAACTTCTTAAAAAATTTTGGGTTGAAGCAGTGAACACAGCTTGTTATATTATTAATCGTGTTTATACTAGAAAGTCAAATAATAAGAGTGCATATGAACTATGGTTCGATAAGAAACCAACAGTCAAATACTTTCAAGTTTTTGGCAGTAAATGATATATTCTACGTGACCGGGAAAATCTGGGAAAATTTGACACTAAAAGTGAGGAAGGGATTTTTCTAGGGTATGCTCTAAATAGACTAGCGTATCGAGTTCTCAACAAGAGGATTGGTGTAATTCAGGAGTCCATTAATGTGGTTATAGATGATCACCTAAATACATCTGTCTCAAGTTTAGAAGATGATGAAGTCTCTTTATTTGATAAACCAGACTCTTCATCTAGTCAAAATGACACTGAACTGCGGTCAGTTAAAGACCATCTAACTAATCAAATTCTTAGAAACCCTCTCACTGGTGTGCACACTCGTAGACGATTAGAAAACATTTGTAATTATGTGTGCTTTACATCCTAGATTGAGCCGGCCAACGTAAAAGAAGAGCTTGCTGATGAAAACTGGATAGTGGCTATGCAAGATGAACTTAATCAATTCGTAAGGAATGATGTATGGTACTTAGTTCCTAGACCTAATGATAAACACATTATTGAAACAAAATGGATCTTTAAAAATAAGTCTGATGAATTAGGTAACATTATAAGAAACAAGGCTAGACTGGTTGTACAAGGGTACACTCAGATAGAAGGCATCGATTATGATGAAACCTTTACCCCAGTAGCTCATCTTGAATCTATCAGACTGTTCATATCCATTGCTTGTTACAAAAATTTTAAAATCTATCAAATGGATGTCAAGAGTGCTTTCTTGAACTGTGATCTACATGAGGAAGTATATGTAGAACAGCCTACTGGTTTTGAAGACCCTAAACATATTGATCATATTTATTGCCTGAAAAAGGCACTCTATGGATTAAAACAAGCTCCCAGGGTATGGTACGAGAAATTAATTAAGTTCCTACTAAGTCATAACTTTAATGGGAAGTGTTGGTAAGACATTATTTGTAAAGAAACATAAAGATCACATACTGATAGTACTGATATAGGTTGATAACATTATCTGTGCATCTACTTGTTCTAACATGTCTGTTGAGTTTACAGATTTGATGACATGCATGTTTGAAATGAGCATGGTTGGAGAACTGAATTATTTTTTTAGGTCTGTATGTGGAACAGCTTGAAGACAAAATTTTTATTTCTCAAACCAAGTATACTCTAAACTTGGTGAAAAAGCTTAGATTCGAGAGCGTTAAAAACTTCGATACTCCTATGAGTACGACACTTAAGCTCTCTAAGGATTCAATAGGTAAAAGTATAAATCCTAAGTTGTATCGCAGTATGATAGGTAGATTATTATATTAACTGCGAGCTGACCTAATATTGCATTCAGCATAGGAATCTGTGTTAAATATCAATCTGACCCTTAAGAATCCCACCTGATTGTTGTTAAGCATATTTTGAGATATGTCGCAAGTTCAGCCAATCTTAATCTTTAGTATCCCCATGATACTAATGTTCAATTAGCCGGTTATATGGATGTTGATTGGGCTGGTAATATTGATGACCGCAAGTCTACTAGTGGTGGACGTTTTTATATCAGGAACTGTCTTATTTCATGGCATAGTAAGAAACAGAGTTCTGTATCACTTTCCATAACTGAGGCTGAGTATATTGCAGCTGGTAATTCATGCACTCAGCTCGTGTGGATGAAGAGAATGTTAAATAATTACGGATTTGCGCAAGATTCTATGGTTCTGTATTGCGAATATTCTAGCACAATCAACATTTCTAAAAATCTAATCTAGCATTTACGAACTAAGCACATTGACATTAGATATCATTATATTCGTGAATTAGTGGAAGATAATATTATCTCATTGGATCATATTCAAACTGAAAATCAACTTGCAGACATTTTCACAAAACCCCTTGATAGAAACAGGTTTTCTAAATTGAAATTAGATATTGGTATGTGTAATGTGATCTGAGTTAATTGTGTCTGCTTGTACTATATTACATGTTTCGATTTGTTTGGAGTTTTTGAATAAAAAATGCTGAAAATGAAAAATTTTAAGGTTGTTCGACCAGTCAAGTACACACTCAACCAGTCGTGGCATGACCGGTCAAGTAGCTCGGGTTTGGGGGTTTTTAATGTGCAAAAAATAACTTTTTCTTCATTTCTCTCATCTTCTCCAACAAACCCTTCCACGACCGGTTGAACCCATCTTTGATTGCTACTTGGTTAGTGCATCTTTTCCATTTTCCTTTTGGATTTAGGATCTTTGCACTTCTATTTTCTTAATTTTATAGTTTATTTCAAGTTTTCTTATGGTTTCTTAGGTTTTCTATTTTAAAATCTAATTTGGGAGAAATCCTCCATTCCTCTCTTGCATTTCTTTTGTGTATTGTGTAATGAAAAGTAGATATAAGAAGAGATCCTCTAGTGGTCCCTCTTCTTCCCGTTCCGCACCAATTACGGTGCGTACTCTTCGACCACCCGAAGAGGACCCCGAATATGTGTGGGATATTCATCTCCGTAATGTAATTGTTGAGCGGACAGTTAACTCCAATCATTTGAGTCCTTTCAATATTGTTCCCCTCCTTGAAGCTGTAGGATGGGCTAACATATTGAATTGGGGTGGTCCTACATACCGGTCCATTGCCCAGGCCATGTTTGCTTGTATAAGTGACTTCTTTGTTGAGAATTTAACTTTTACTGTGTCAACTAGAGAAGGTCCAGTTGATGTAGACCATCATTTAATCTCTAGTTTGATGGATATTCTTGTGAATGATGAAGGAATACCTATCTCTACGTTAGTGGCGAGACCTTCTGAATCTGAAAAACATATGCTAACTAGAGTGTTATGCAACATGAATGCTGAATGAACTCTGGTATTGCTCTCAGTTCCGAAAATATGTTACCCAGATACAGGATTCTTCATCATATTTTCATTTCTAATGTGAGTCCTCGATCTAGTAATAAAACTGAGTTAACATCTTTCATGGCTAGCATACTTCACTCAGTCGTTTCTAGTGTTCAAATATGTCTTTCATCTCTTATTTGTTATATCATTATTCAGTTTCGTCTCCATCCCGGCCATAGTGATATTCCCTTTACATACCTGATGACCACGCTAGCTATTCATAGTTTTGTGGTTATACCTGTTGGAGAAGCTCCTATTTCCCATCTACCCTTCAACAATTCCAACATTAACAAGATGAATCTGAGGTTGGTACCCGACCAAGTTGATAGGGATGATGTAGGAGTTGCAGAAGAAGCTGGAGAGAAAGATGTTTTACCTCCTAATGATGTGAACATGGATGATTTATTTAATGAATTAGAATCTGACTCTGAGGCTGATCCTGACTTTCAGCCTTCTAATTTTAATGAGCGATTGAGAACCTTAGAGGAAAAGGTGAAAGGTTTGTATGTATCCCAAGAGACTCAATTTAAATATATGCGCAAATACCTTAGGCACATTAACAAGGGATTACATCAGATTGATCCATCTATTCCTACTCCATCTTCTGGTTTTGATTAGACTCTGTTTGTTTTGGGCATGTATTAACTATTAACTTTTAACTTGGATAATATTTGGGCTTGTGAGCATGACTGTATGTTTCCTGAATATATTTTGCTGATCATGTTTATGATTTCCTTTCTTATTTCTTATCCTTCTCCTATCGCTTTGGTTATATCATCAGTTTGTTTTTTCTTTCCTTTGTCATATTGTGACAAAAAGGGGGAGAAAATGTGGATGTGATGATTGGGGACGTGTGATTGTAGATATATTTTTTTTATATTGGACATGTATTTGTTTGATACAAGTTCTACATTTCACCTCGCCTAGATTGAGGGGGACTAATGGATTGAGGGGGAGAGTATTTGTTGCACATATGGTACATGATTCTTTATTGTGCATATTTTTTTTAACTGGTGCATGATTATTTATTTGGTTTTGTCACAAATTTGAAAAAGGGGGAGATTGTAAATGCTATATTGTAAATCTAGCACCCAAGTTTGTCAAATTTTGTTGTGCCAAATCGTTTAGAATTTGTATCATGTTTTGATCAGATGATTAGATCAAATTCGTGCATTTTAAAGTTGTCCAAGTCTTCGTCGAACTTCTCTTGTATTCATGCATCGCCCTGAAAATCGGGGGTCGAGTATAAACTCAACTCCCGGGTTCCAACGCATCACTTATGCAACATATATGCTAATGATTGAATGTTTTCTGTATTAGTACATGAAACATGAATGAGATTAAGCCAAAGCGGCATATCATACTCCAGAGATGATTAGTTTAAACAAGCGGAAGACTGTGATAGATATATAAAATATATAAACTGTAGTAAGTCTCCAGAGTGTGATAATGTTACCAGGTTAGATAGTTACATGTAAATTTCTAAATTATTCCAAAGGTGTAATGTCATCTAGTCAACATCCCAGAAAGTCCCGTCGATCAGGACACTGCTCACAGGAACCCGCCTGAAAACTGCATAAAGGAGAAATCCTCCTCATCATCATAAAAGTCTGGCTCCGCTTCGCAGCATCACCATCATCTGAAACCCAAACAAGGTCTGGTTGGTGTGTACAACACCGTCCCGTAATGTGGGAGTGAGTGATCAACTCATTGGAACAATAAAGCATAGGTTAACATGTTATCAATTCGGTCAAGCAGTAATGATAAAGCAGTACAATCAAACATTCCTAAATAATCTTGTTAATGCAAGTATGAAATGCAGTCATGATGCATGCCCTTGCCAAACCTCCCTCATGCGACACCATCTTACATCCGCGGCATGCGTTCATCCCTCAGTGCTCCACATCTTCTAGGCACATGCAGTGCTATGTTCTGAGCATGATTATCGAGTTGTTATTAGTCCTTTTCATACAACAGTATTGGGAAACTAGGGTACCTCCCTTATATCATTCCCAAACAATGATCCATTCTAGGGTCGTCAGTCCTAAATAATCTCATACGATGTTGCGGTTTTAGGTCGCTGTAAAGGGCTGTCAGGGCTGTTACACACACTCGTTGCACCGCTCCCCCATCACCTTATCAATACAGGCCTAGTTTATACTCTGTTACTACGGGAAGACTCGTCGCCTCACCGCAGATTCAGAGTATGCTCAAGGTCACTACACCGGGCACGGTTAGGGCTACCAGGGCTGTTACATGCACTTGTTACACCACTCCCCCATCACCCATCAAAACAGTGTAGGTCGACAGCTCGAATACAGTGTCTCATACCACCGTATTCGACTCATGAGTCTGGGCAGCTCACTGGTCACTACAGGGAGGCACATCGCCCCAGCGTAGGCCGACAGCTCGACCACGGTATCCCATTCCACCATGTCCGGCTCATGAGTCTTAGCGGATCGAGGTATCAAGGTTAACGGGATTCCACTGGTGAGTTCGGTGCCTTAGGTTCAAGCAGTAGCGTCCAAACATGGTAAACATACAATGGCCAATCGGCTTACTTGACGAGCTCGACTAGCACGAGCGCCAATCAAGTGGATCGACATGAAATGCGTAAGCACTCCGTGTGGCCTAATCACTGCCGACAACCGACGTACGGCTCGGGTTCATCAAACACGTCCTTCGTGGCGAATGAATCCCAGCCACGAACTCAAGGCCTGTTACCGATTGCCTGGAATATACAATAGCCCCAATCACATTTAAGTATAGATAGTTAAAGCAATAATGGATCAAGATTTCAAATCACACAATCAAAGTCTGATATTGTCCACTTAAGGCTGTCAGGGCTATTGCACGGAATCGTTACCCCACTCCCCCAACACCCATAACGGATTTTATGAAATACAACTTAAACATGGATTTAAACATATGCATTACATAGAGAAACAGACATTATAATAGACGGTACATGGAGGAAAACATACACATAGTTAAAGGAGTTAAAAATCATATCTCAACACCCTTATACATTACAATTTACTAATTACTACTCATTCAGACATTCTAACAAACACTTTAGACTACATACATCAACATACATGACGTATGTTAATCACATAGGTATTAGGCCAAATCCTTTCACTAGGGAGCTGCCCCATGTATAACACGTGTGCACCCACGGCAGATAATCATGGCAAGCATGAATCCAAGTTCCATATTCATTTGAACATTTTCACAAACACTTGGGCTACACATTTTAACATATATAGCGTATATTGGTCGTCGCGTGATTTAGGGCAAGTCCTTTCGCTAGGGAGTTGTCGCATACGTACAAGCATATAATCACGACAGATAATCATGTTAAGCACAAATCTGTATTTCATACGTATACGGTATTTTCTATAAATATGAGGAATACAGTATATTAAACATAGTTAACATATAACCGAAAAACGAAACGGACAGCACTTTGTACATGTGCAACAGCATCCACATCAGTAATATATCATTAACTAACATTGAAAGCCTTCAAAACCATAACCTATACGTTTAAAGTTCGCACCTTACGTCGTAGAAGCGTAAAGAACTCGATAGAATTGATAAGCCTTTGTCTACAGTGATTTGGCAACCTACAACATGACTCAGATTAGTTATTTCATAACTCACGCTACCTGGAACTCTAAAACAAGTTAGGGTTAGGTTTTCTTACCTAAGAACGAAGCCGGAATCGCCAGAAAAGTGATTAGATAACGATGGTTAAGCATGTATAGCAGTGGGATAGAGTATCAGGAAGATGCTCCCAGTACTCTAACACTTTCTCTCTCTTTTCTCTCTTCTCTCTCCTAAGTTTTCTCAAATTCGTATGGAATGAGAGAGTGAGGGTTTAAGGTCCTTATATAGGCTCAGAACTCACCAAATTAGACCCAAGGCCAAGGTATACTTAGGTTATGTCCAAATACGGACTGTTCCGTCTCAACGGAGCACTTCTGGAGCGCCCCCCCCCCCCCCCCGGTTAAGCCAAAGGTCGGACTTAAGCTCACTGATTATAGATCTAGGTCGAGTTAAGCTTTCAGCCTGATCGGCTTGACAGATTGACTGTGGTGGACCAATTTTAATTCAACGGTCCTTGTCCATCTATCAGGGCCACAAGTGCACTGCCATGTATGAGAAATTTTCCCTTATCCGAGGGTGTAATTGGGTCATATTCTGACGATCTGATTGCTTACATCAGGCCCACAAGTGACAAGTCTTAGATTACTTAAATTTAGATATTTATTTCTAAAATATCCACGTTTCTCACACACTTCACTCCGGGCTCAAGCGAATAGCCCCGGGACACTATCTGGATTTGATTTTCGAGATGGTTGTCAAGCCCAGCAAGGTGTTCCTAATTCTATAACTTCGTATCATTCGGACTTTCAATGTGCGGTCCAGATCTGATACGGAGTTTCGTGATGCTCCCGAGAGCAGCCGGGTAATGAGATTGATCCTAGATTTTAGGGTAATGTAGCGTCGATGATTCTACAAGTTTTAGGTCTTGCAGATCGTATTTAAAGTGATTCAAATGGATTTCACAGCTAATCTAGTTTAGCACTTAGTTAAACTCATCTAATTTCTAAAGGATTTAATCCTGTATGATTTCTGCCTGAGGTGATAATCGGGTCTTTGTACGGATTTCGAAAGTATTGTTCTTCATTACCTAAATTATAGGATACATGCCTAATATGAAAGTACTCAGAAACATCTAAAGAACAAGGTGGTGAAAGGTGAAATAAGAGATTTTGAAGGAAATGGGTTGAAAGGGAACTTGAGACTTCGGGATTGAGTTTTGACAAGTTAATAAGGTGTCAGGATTTGACCCATTGCCTAAGGACGTCTATCTCCAGGTTGGCAAAAATCCGGGGTGTTACAATCTACCCCCCTTAAAAACCAATTTCATCCCCGAAATTCCCAAGGGTAGTAAGTAAAGATTTTAGTATTCCTGTTGCCTAAGTTTTATGGACTTCAAGTTTATACGCGTGGTAGGGCACATATTGTCTATATTATTCTGGTTCATTTTAGTCTACCCCCCTTAAAAACTTATTTCTTTATCTCTTGCTTATATCCTGATGGTTTGTTACAATGTATTTCTTTCCCTATTTGGAGTCTTAACGACGATTTCCATCTATTTAGAGTAAGATAGTTGTTTTCAATGTTTGACCATCACGGAGAGACAGTTATAGTGGGCTTGATCCCGATACATCGATCATCTACCTGACCAGGGTAGAAGGCTCATTGTATCCCTTTCTAGTCCTGGTAGATCCTGGTCTTCTGCTTGGTCAAAGCAGTGAGTCCAGTGGTAATCGTTCAGGATTGAGAATTGGGTCAAGCCACGAATGTTTCGTAGTTTCTATTTCAGTAACTCCGTAATCCGATCACTTTAAAACTTAGGGAATGCTCACCATTGAAAGGTTTCAAGTTCTTATTTCTAAGGTTGCCCTTTAGGTCTTGGTCTAAGAGAGTCCTCGTTATAATCTATGTCCAAGGAAAAGGTGAAGCCATATCTTAATAGATCATCCTAAAGAGGTTTCCAATAGTATAGAATTAGTTAAGGTCTCTATTAACATTTGCGAATACACTAACTTTATTTATTGTGACTTAACTCGTAACTATTGTTAAGTCTATTAGTACGAATTGATTTAATACTTGAACCCTAATTGCTTTTTATTCCAGTAATTTCAACGTTAACGGTCTAAGGAAGGTTCAACCCCTATTTAGTGACCATTTAGTGACTTAACCTTTCGTCTAACTTGAATCAATTTCCTTCGATCCTGGGCCAGTAGGGCAAGGGCCAACCATGCTTTCGTTCGGCCTATGAGTGGGTAGACGAGTATACCTATCTAAATTCGACCGCATTCATAACCTTTCTACCCCCCTTAAAATTCTTTATACTCCTAGGGTTCAAGAATTTGTACATCGATCTGTATGTCAGAACGAGTTGAAATTTGAGACCTATCTTTGGTATGAAATGGGAAGCGATCTATCAATACATTGGTCTTCTTTTCATCGATGATGTGTATTATGGCATCGGTACCTATGGTCATAGAAAGGAGCAAAAATGATGGGTGTTGTGGTTGATTCCAGGGATGAGTATGATTTTGTGGTAAGATGCCTAACTATACCAGGGAAGGACCTTTGTCATGGTTCCGACTTACCTCTTTAATCATGTCTAGTTGAATACTGTAAGACAATCTATACACTCTTAGTACATAAAGAATCTGGATAAATAGGTTAACGGACAGACTATCCTTCTAAGTTCATATGCACGTTATGCATGCCAGAATGGTCTGTGGTTCGAGATCTAAGAGTCGGATACATGGACCTTCTGGTTGTAAGTGGTTCGGCCAACACGGAAGGAAAATTGTGTAGTGGGTCTGAGTCGGATACATGGACCTTCTGCCTAGCTAGGACAGAAAATTGTCGTATCAGTTCTTAATCCTAGTTAATCCCGACCTTCTGCTTGATCAGAGCATAGAGTTCATTGGTAACTACCAGGATTGAGAATTCAATTCAAACCGCGAATACCTCGGTTATATATATATTTCCTCTACTCTGTGTTCCCGATTATAATAAGTCCTTGGAAAGGCAATTCTAAGGGGTGTGTTGACTTGACCTAATGTTCAATCCGAGGGATATATAAGTTGAATAGTTTTTCAGTTAAAACAACTTTTCTAAGAGTTGTTAAATAAGCCATAAGTATTAGGGGGATTTAACGAAGGAATGAGATCTCATTCTAACCTAATCAAGCCAACTAACTAAGTCTATCTTTCAATTGTCTTAGCGTAATCAGTCTCTTACATTCCTTAGTGTAACCAGTAGCCTAGTCTTAATTTTAGGAATAGCGGTAATCCAATAGTTGTAATCCAAAGTCTATACTCATACGCTAGATGATCTCATACCATTTTTAATACGAGAAATTGTTTATCACCTAGGGTCAAGCGTTGTCTGATTAGAATTGAGTTGTCAGCACTTGAATTTAACTATGCTCGAGCACTACACATGCTCATACTAGCTAAGAAGGTCCTAAGGTTCACATTATTAATTTGTTGGATTTCCTATACTGCCAGATGTGTTTGCAAAATCTAGGAGTACCAACTTTAGGTCCAAAACTCTATGCGCCTATTTGGCCAGTGGTCTTAAGTTGTATTAAATGGGGCTGCATTGCTAATCCATCCTCGGGATTTGGAGTGGCATGTTTGGTAGGAGGGTGGGAGGGGATTAAAATTAATTTTGTAGGCTTTGAAAAATGAGCCTTGTGTTGGAGAGTGTGAGATGGGATTTCCAAACCCCATGATGTGTAACTTGAAGAGAGATCCCGGGATTTACTTTTAATTGCATACATTCCAAACATGGTATTGGAAAACATGGGATACACCCAATCTAGGGACAATACCTTACACATACATTTCATTTACCAAATTTGCCATGATACATGAGACACAATGTTACATGAATCATGACAGAAGATGCATGTGAGATAATACAACCAAGACCTCAACATTTAAAGCATCCTACCAACTACTACACTACTGGGCCTATCAACATGAAAACACAAGGAGCCTAACATAGTACAAAATAAACAAGCCACAAGGCGGCGGCATGGATGACTAGGCATCCGAGTCTGGCGACGGAGGAGGGCATCATTTCTCTTTCCCATAAGAGAAAGAAAGGTGGAGATCGAAAATATGGCCGTAACTAGCTCGAAGCAGGCCATTGGAGAGGAACAAAGTCTGGGATTGAGATGGATGGTGGAGTTGTGAAGTAATGAGTCACAAAAAGGGGTTTGTGGACTCAAAGCAAGGAAAAGAAGGAGATGGGAGATGCATGTGACTGTAGAGGGCAGTTGGGAGCATAAAATGGTGAAAACACTAATTTTCTAAGAAGAATGAGGTGGAATATGAAGTTCCCACGAGTCCAAGACCCATATGGGGATTTGAGAGTTCAAATGAGAGGGGATGAAGAGTGTAGACAGCAATGGAGGAGGGTCTTGACAGGGTGGTGGAGAGAGTGCACGAAAATGAGAGGGGAAGGACTTGGTGGGGCGATTTTTGCCAAAAATCAAAAATTTGGAAGAGAAAAGAGAGCTTGGGGGTGTGGTTTGTAAAGAAGAGGTAGCATAGGGGGGTTTTATGCGATGAACCCTGGATCAGGGGGCCACACTACATCCCAAACACCATCGGCCCGCCCGGCCGAGCCCGCTAACCGGTGAGGCCTCGCCACTCCCTGGACAAAGTGGCGATGCCTTGCTACTTGGGCGAGGTCCTCGTGCTCCCTAGGCCCCAAAAAGGTCTGGGTCCCATCCTGGGTCCCTCTGGATTAGCGTGGGTAGGCCCACGACTCCGTTTCGAGTCTATTCGAGCCATTTCTGATACTATCTGATGTATATTCGCATTTAGCAATTTCTAAAAGCTAGGATGGGGTCATTTGTGATCTAAACCCGTCGATAGACGGTCTAGAAGTGATATGGGGTCAACTCATGCGATCGCAGATGAGTACGAACCCGATCTCGGTGATCGATTTTAGTGAACTTCGCCGATTGGTGAAACGAGGACAACCTACGACTGTTTCTACATTTTCTCACACCAACCTAAGTCGAAATGTGTCAGCGTACATCGTGTGACCATAACCTAGGTCCGGTTTAATCCAAATCATGCTCTTATACCATCTTGTAATGCCCTGAAAATCAGGGGTCGAGTATAAACTCAACTCCCGGGTTCCAACGCATCACTTATGCAACATATATGCTGATGATTGAATGTTGTCTGTATTAGTACATGAAAAATGAATGAGATTAAGCCAAAGCAGCATATCATACTCCAGAGATGATTAGTTTAAACAAGCGGAAGATTGTGATAGATATATAAAATATATAAACTGTAGTAAGTCTCCAGAGTGTGATAATGTTACCAGGTTAGATAGTTACATGTAAATTTTCAAATTATTCCAAAGGTGTAATGTCATCTAGTCAACATCCCAGAAAGCCCCGTCGATCAGGACACAGCTCACAGGAACCCGCCTAAAAACTGCATAAAAGGAGAAATCATCCTCATCATCATAAAAGTCCAGCTCCGCTTCGCAGCATCGCCATCATCTGAAACCCAAACAAGGTCTGGTTGGTGTGTACAACACCGTCCCGTAATGTGGGAGTGAGTGATCAACTCATTGGAACAATAAAGCATAGGTTAACATGTTATCAATTCGGTCAAGCAGTAATGATAAAGCAGTACAATCAAACATTCCTAAATAATCTTGTTAATGCAAGTATGAAATGCAGTCATGATGCATGCCCTTGCCAAACCATGCGACACCATCTTACGTCCGCGGCATGCGTTCATCCCTCAGTGCTCCACATCTTCCAAGCACATGCAGTGCTATGTTCTGAGCATGATTAACGAGTTGTTATTAGTCCTTTTCATATAGTAGTATTGGGAAACTAAGGTACCTCCCTTATATCATTTCAAACAATGATCCATTCTAGGGTCGTCAGTCCTAAATAATCTCAGACGATGCTACGATTCTAGTTCGCTGTAAAGGGCTACCAGGGCTGTTACACGCACTCGTTGCACCGCTCCCCCATCACCTTATCAATACAGGCCTAGTTTATACTCTGTTACTACGGGAAGACTCGTCGCCTCACCGCAGATTAAGAGTATGCTCGAGGTCACTATACCGAGTACGGTTAGGGCTGTCAGGGTTGTTACACGCACTCGTTACACCACTCCCCCATCACCCATCAAAACAGTGAAAGCCGACAGCTCGAATACAGTGTCCCATACCACCGTATCCGGCTCACGAGTCTGGGTTGCTCACTGGTCAATACGGGGAGGCACATTGCCCCAGCGTAGGCCGACAACTCGACCACGGTGTCCCATTCCACCATGTTCGGCTCATGAGTCTTAGCGGATCGAGGTACCAAGGTTAACGGGATTCCACTGGTGAGTTCGGTACCTTAGGTTCAAGCAGTAGCGTCCAAACATGGTAAACATACAATGGCCAATCGGGTTACTTGACGAGCTTGACTAGCATGAACGCACATCAAGTGGATCGACATGAAGTGCGTAAGCACTCCGTGTGGCCTAACCACTGCTGACAACCGACGTACGGCTCGGGTTCGTCAAACACATCCTTTGTGGCGAATGAATCTCAGTCACGAACTCAAGGCCTGTTACCGATTGCTTGGACTATACAATAGCCCCAATCACATTCAAGTGTAGATAGTTAAAGCAATAATGGATCAAGATTTCAAATAACACAATCAAAGTCTGATATTGTTCGCTTAGGGCTGCCAGGGCTGTTGCACGGAATCGTTACACCACTCCCCCAACACCCATAACGGATTTTATGAAATACAACTTAAACATGGATTTAAACATATGCATTACATAGAGAAACAGACATTATAATAGACGGTACATGTAGGAAAACATACACATAGTTAAAGGAGTTAAAAATCATATCTCAACACCCTTATATATTACAATTTACTAACTACTACTCATTCAGACATTCCAACAAACACTTTAGACTACATACATCAACATACATGACGTATGTTGATCACATAGGTATTAGGCCAAATCCTTTCACTAGGGAGATGCCCCATGTATAATACGCGTGCACCCACGGCGGATAATCATGGCAAACATGAATCCAAGTTCCATATTCATTTGAACATTTTCACAAACACTTGGGCTACACATGTTAACATATATAGCGTATATTGGTCGTGGCATGATTTAGGGCAAGTCCTTTCGCTAGGGAGTTGTCGCATACGTACAAGCATATAATCACGACAGATAATCATGTTAAGCACAAATCTGTATTTCATACGTATACGGTATTTTCTATAAATACGAGGAATACAGTATATTCAACATAGTTAACATATAACCGAAAAACGAAACAGACAGCACTTTGTACATGTGCAACAGCATCCACATCAGTAATATATCATTAACTGACATTGAAAGCCTTCAAAACCATAACCTATACGTTTAAAGTCCGCACCTTACATCGTAGAAGCGTAAAGAACTCGATAGAATTGATAAGCCTTTGTCTACAGTGATTTGGCAACCTACAACATGACTCAGATTAGTTATTTCATAACTCACGCTACCTGGAACTCTAAAACAAGTTAGGGTTAGGTTTTCTTACCTAAGAACGAAGCCAGAATCGCCAGAAAAGTGATTAGATAACGATGGTTAAGCATGTATAGCAGTGGGATAGAGTATCAGGAAGATGCTCCCAGTACTCTAACACTTTCTCTCTCTTTTCTCTCTTCTCTCTCCTAAGTTTTCTCAAATTCGTATGGAATGAGAGAGTGAGGGTTTAAGGTCCTTATATAGGCCCAGAACTCACCAAATTAGACCCAAGGCCAAGGTATACTTAGGTTATGTCCAAATACGGACTATTCCGTCTCAACGGAGCACTTCTGGAGCGCCCCCCCCCCCCCCCCCCCCCCCGGTTAAGCCAAAGGTCAGACTTAAACTCACTGACTATGGATGTAGGTTGAGTTAAGCTTTCAGTCCAATCGGCTTGACAGATCGACCGTGGCGGACCAGTTTCAATTCAACGGTCCTCGTTCATCGATCAGGGCCACAAGTGCACTGCCATGTATGAGAAATTTTCCCTTATCCGAGGGTGTAATTGGGTCAGATTCTGACGGTCTGATTACTTTCATCAGGCCCGCAAGTGACAAGTCTCAGATTACTTAAATTTAGATATTTATTTCTAAAATATCTACGTTTCTCACACACTTCACTCCGGGCTTAAGCGAATAGCCCCGGGACACTATCTGGATTTGATTTCCGAGATGGTTGTCAAGCCCAGCAAGGTGGTCCTAATTCTATAACTTCGTATTATTCGGACTTTCGATGTGCGGTCCAGATCTGATACGGAGTTTCGTGATGCTCTCGAGAGCAGCCGGGTAATGAGATTGATCCTAGATTTTAGGGTAATGTAGCGTCGACGATTCTACAAGTTTTGGATCTTGCAGATCGTATTTAAAGTGATTCAAACGAATTTCGCAGCTAATCTAGTTTAGCACTTAGTTAAACTCATCTAATTTCTAAAGGATTTAATCCTGTATGATTTCTGCCTGAGGTGATACTCGGGTCTTTGTACGGATTTTGAAAGTATTGTTCTTCATTACCTATACTATAGGATTCATGCCTAATATGAAAGTACTCAGAAACATCCAAAGAACAAGGTGGTGAAATGTGAAATAAGAGATTTTGAAGGAAATGGGTTGAAAGGGGACTTGAGACTTCGGGATTGAGTTTTGACAAGTTAATAAGGTGTTAGGATTTGACCCATTACCTAAGGACATCTATCTCTAGGTTGGCAAATATCTGGGGTGTTACAATTCAAGTTGAAGAAGCGTTGTCGCAGTTTAAATTTCAAGCTCAAGTACAAGTACAAGTTCAAGGCTAAAGTTCAAGTTTAATCTTCAAGTTCAGTACTTTAAAGACTCAAGAACTCAAGTCTTTGCTCAAGCTCAAGTTCAAGTGCAAGATTTAAAGACAAGCTTCAAGAATTTCAAGTGTGTGCATTTGCAGAGCGAACAATGTTTCAATTATTAAAACTCTCAAACAAGGTATGGATGACCCTAGATTGACCATAGCTGCATAGTCAAGCAAGTGGAAGAGACCACACTATCCGTCTGACCAGTAGTCTGCCAATACCTACCCGGCTGGTCGATAGCGGACTCATTTGCGAGCTGGTCAAACTCAGCCTAGCTTATAGCCCCCTTACTTAGGCGGATAAGGCCACAACCCCTTCCAACCGACCACGACACAGTGGGAGATGCAGCCTACTGGTATTCGGCACTCGAGCGCTCGTGTATCCATTCGGTCTAGACGTTGGATCATCCCCTGGTACCAAAAAGGTTCTGGTATTTTCACCCAAGAACATCCTAAGTGCCCACAATGCTAGAGCTAATATTTTCGGTATCCGATACATCCATCCACGATGATCTGTGGAGGCCACGGCCCTGATGTCGCTAGAGCGTGCAGTGAGTCACAACATACAATGCGAAATGCATGAGTCACACCGTCAGTCATGAAGTAATCTCGCGCGTACCATGCGCTCATGTGGGGCACTCCGTCTCATATAGAGTCCCATAATGTCTCACCCCAACGGCTTATGCTATGATCAAACATTCCGCATATCAAGCATACAAATGATGCGTATGGGTATGAATCATGGAGCTATATTAAGCATGTTATAAAGTAATGAACTATCCTCACAACGAAGGTGGGTCTAGATGGCCTACGCACAAGAAGTATGGGCCTATCAATGGGCCCTAGGGAGAGTCACAATGCGGACACTTAACCAACATTGTACTTACAATGTGGACGTCAAACCAACATTGCTCCCAAGGCATGACCCGCTACAAAATATCATTACACAAACCATAGGGAATCGCACATTGCAATAGACCTATATACATCTTATTGGGCCTCGACCCAAAGGCCTTAGATACATCAAATGGGCCGCCTCATATGGGCCTTATATAAATCAAGTGGGCCGCACTAATGGGCCTTATGTACATTGCAATGGGCCATATCCCATGGGCTTTTGAAAACATCACAATGGGTCCCGTAACATGGGCCTCATATATATCAAAGTGGGCCTCAATAACGAGCCACCCATACATTGAAAAGGCCTAATCACATTGGCCTTATGTATATACCATGGTGAGGTCCACTTGAACTATAGATCTGCCCCATTTTTGGCCTCAAGACTTAAGACAAGCTTGCCAAATGGTGGACGGTTTGGATGCAACACATGCATCATGGTAGGGCCCATAAAGCCCATCATAATATATATATATATATGGGAAAAGGCACAATGCGCACGAGCTGATTTTTAACGTCCCATGAGATCGAGCTAAGTGGGCCCCCATCGTGATGTGTTTCGAACATCTACCCCATCAGTCAGATGCACCATTAAGAACATTCATAACCATTTTTGAGGGCCCACCGAGATGTGGTTTGTAAATCCAGCCCATCCATTATGGGTGTCCCACTTGCATGAGGGTTCAGCCCAAGTTTCAGGCGCATGCAAAATTTCAGGTGGGACCCACCGTCCACTGGACGGTGTGCATAAAAACACATATATTACAGTGGGCTCCCACCGTCTGCCTGGACGGTGGGCATAAAACACATACATTATAGAGGGTCCCCACTGTCCGCCTGGACGGTGGGGTGGAACACATGCATCATTGTGGGCTATACGTGAGGGCCCACCATAATGTTTACTTACCGTCCAACCTGTTGATAAGGTCACAAAGACCTGGATGAATAGGAAAAACAAATATCAAATTGATTCAAAACTTCCGTGGGCCCAAAAAAAGGGTTTCAATGGTAGAGTTCAGTCACCGCTGTTTCTTGTGGTGTAGGTCACCTGAGATCTGGATCAAGCTGATTTTTAGAGGGGACCCACCTCAGGGGGTGGTCCACCTCATGGATGGTGTGGATACAAAATATACATCATGGTGGGGCCCACGGCTGGAGCCGTGGGACCTGCTCGTCCGCCAGCCTGCAAGCACGCAGGACGCTTGTGCATCTGACAACAGCAGCATTGTATGTTTATTTTATTTTTTGAAAAATACCTATTTTTCTACGGTTTTTCACATGTGGGACGCGCATCAGTTAAATCCACCCCGTCCACTGCTTCCCATGGCCCAAAACAAGCCAAACAAGCCCAATATTCAGGGTGTTTAGGCGTATAGAAACATTTGGTGGCTTTTCAACAGTACAGGGCACAGTTTTCTAAGCTATGGCCCGCCAAAAAGTTGGATCAGCTTCACTTTTTGGCCCAACGACTAAAATGAACTAGTAAATAGGATGGACGGCATGGATTGAATCCATTCATCAAGGTGAGACCTAAACAAGTAGCCCACCCAATAAGCTTGAAACCAAGCTCATATTTGTTTTCATGTCCAGCGTCCAAGGGACGCTCGACGTTCTGGCGCATGGAATGTTTTAAGGTGGGCCCTGCCCAGGTGGGCCACTACATGGCTTGGTGATGTGGAGCAATACATAGAAAGTGGGCCTCACCTACAAATGACCTGGATCCCGTACATGCTTCATGGTGAGGTCCATCCAAGTGGGCCACATGGCCACATCATCACACACATAAAAAAAATGAACAAGAGAGGGAGAGAGAGAGAGAGAGAGAGAGAGAGAGAGGGAGTGGGACACACGTGTGATGGAGGGACCCCGACACTATGGGCCCTCCCTTACATCCAATCATACATCAAATGAAAATCAAGGTGGGCCGTTGGCCACATCTTAGGGTTCAAAATGAGATCCATACCATTGATCGGTAGGCCTCACTTGGCCCATCATAAAAACATGAAAAACCTATCCTATAAAGCACCCACCAAGCGATCTTCTTGGTCCGTTGGGAAAATCGGTCACCTTGTGCTTCACTTTGATGGTGGAGATGAGAAATGGATGGCTAGGATGATGGATTTTGGAATGGGAAAGTGGGCCACCAAAATCACATTCCTCTCACATGGAGAAGCTTGGACGTGCCATTTTTTTTCTCTCCTTTGGTGTTGCTTGGAAAAATGTGAATGGAAAGAGAGAGAGAGGTGTGGTGGTTGTAAGAGAGATGTGAGTGAGTGATGTGAGGTGAGTGATAGATGTGGTACTTGACATGTATGGTGGTGTAAGAGAGAATGTGGGAGAGAGTTGACTTCGTGGTTGCTTTACTTGTGGAGAAAGGTGATGTGTACTTGACATTGAAGTGATTGATTGATTGATGGGTTGATTGATTGATTGATGGATTGATGAGACATGTTGTAGAGATTCTCTTAGGATTGTAAATGCGCGGCGTTTCTTCGAAATAAACGTCGGACCACATCTTCTGGCTTGGGTATCGGATCGGTGCGCGAGTCGCGGCATTGGAACTGTGGCGACGGTGCGGTCGCAATGATATAGGTCTCGGATTAAGCCGACTCGATTCTACAGGATACGACTTAGGGCCTGTTTGGGAGCGTGAATTTGGAACCCCCTGGATTCGCAACCCCCTGGATTGGCAATCCTCTCGGTGTGTTTGGCACCCTGGAGGGTGAATCAACTTTAATTCAAAAATACCTATACATGGCATATTTACAGGGGTTTGAATTTAATTACTAAATCAACTGTAATATCCCCAATTAGTGAGATATATAATTTTTGACACTATGGTTGTGATAAGCCCGCTAAAATATATGTTTTGCCTAAAAATGATGAAATTCCAAGTCTCAGATGGACCGCAAGCACAAGATCATGTCTGAGTGACTAACCAATGATTTTTAATCGTTGATTAATATGGACAATGTTTAGACGATGTTGGATAATATTTGGACGGTGCTGATCTACATGAACAATGTTTGGACAGTGCTGATCATCGTTAGTGGGCCATGTGCCCAGTAGAATGATAGTGTACAGTGACATACATTTATACATGCAACTATTGACATGATTTTACGTGTAATCCAAGCTCTCACCGTGGATTACAAACCCCCTGGATTGGCAATCCCCGGTTGCTTTATGCTGTCAAACAACCAAGGGGATTTGAAACCCCCTCTAATCCCCTCCAATCCAAGGTGTCAAACGACCCCTTAGGGTCAATCGCAACGCCGGTTATTAGTCGCGGATTGCCGGACTTCGATGGAAAGGATCGCGAAATTCGGCGGAATAGTACGGACTAGGATATGGGTCTTACAGCTCTCCCCACCTAATAAAAATTTTGTCCTCGAAATTTGCACTACCATCGCAGCTAACCGTAACTCATAAGGAAATAGGAAACATAACATCATATATAATCAAAACGCAGCATATCATCATAATCAAACATCTAAGGGATAGGGATAACACTCACAAATCTCAAGCTCTAACTCCCAGGACGCCTCATTCATGAAAAATCTACGAAGACGGTGTAGGGGTTAAGTCACATGAATCATCGACGACTGCTCCTAACGACTGAGGGTCCTGCTGGGTGGCATAAAATCTGCCCTGGGCCTGCTAGGGAGATGCAGGTCCCCTCTGAGGTCTTTGCTGCTGCAGGGGAGGTCCCACAAGTTGGTGCTGCGGTCGTTGTTGCTGTAGGGGCTGTCGCGGAGGCTGATACGGTGCCCTCGGCTGCTGATGTTGTGGTGCTATCGCGGAGGTGGATGTAGTACCCTCGGCTGCTGCTGCTGCGGATGGGGACAGTCGTGCACGCGATGTCCTATCATACCACATCCAAAGCAAGTTCGTGTAAACGGTCCCAGAGGTGGTGCTGGGGGTACTGCTGGTGCTCGAAATGCTGGGCGGGTCGTGCGTCGCTGCTGGGAACGATGCTGCTGCGGTTAGGAGCTACTGGAGGGCTCCTTCCTCTTCTGATCTCCCCTCAGGTCACAAGCTCTCTGCAAACTAGCCCAATCTGACTCGTAAATCTGGACCCTCTCTACAATCTGCTCAAACGTCGGAAGCATGTGTCCGATCACACGACTCCAGAGGGTAGGACGCAAACTGTTCTCAAAATGGAAGGCCTTCCACCCCTCATCATCAATAAGATACGTCACAAATCTCGAGAGTGCGACGAAACGTGCCTCATACTGGGACACAGTCATATCTCCCTGAACCAGAGTCTCAAACTCTAATGCGCGCTGCTGCCGCACATGCTCAGGAAAGAACTTTCGGTCAAACTGGTCTGTAAAGTCCTCCCAGGTCCATACAAAATCGGCTGCTACCGATCGGGCTACAGATGCCCACCAATGCTGAGCCTCACCCTGGAGAAGAAACACGGCTAATGAGACTCGCTGCTGGGTCGTACATCTCATGGTGTCGAATATTTTCTCCACCTCGGAGCACCATATCTCTGCAGTAGTAGGGTCTGGCTCACCCCGGAAATGCGAAGGATCGTGTTGTCGAAAGTTCTTGAGAAGGGCGCTCGCACGCTCCTGCTCGGCCTCGGCTGGCGTAACAGTGGAACGCCTACTCTGCCCGTGAAGAATAGCGGTCATCGCCTGTAGCATGTGCTGCACCTGGGTGGCACTCACAGGTACGTTCGGATCCGCACCGGTCTCAGGTAAAGGAGTGGCATCTACAGGTAGGAAATCAAGAATATCTGGTGGTGGAGCAGGAGTCACAGGTGGTAGAGCGGGAGTAGCAGGTGGTGGAGCGAGAGTCGCAGGTGGTGGAGCGAGATTCGCTCGAGTCGCTCTTCTAGCCATTACGTTTTACAGGAAGGAACAACGGCCTATCAGCCTTGAGAATTCTCAAAGGCATAAACGTTAAGGGTCTAAATCGCTAAGTTATTCGGACTCGGAATCTATTCATAGTAGGTATATGATGAGATCTCAGGTATTCCCAAGTTATGCTCTGATACTAACTTCTGTCACGCCCCAAACTCGGAAACCGGGCTCACAAAATTCCCGATCGCCGAATCCGGCGCCGACAGCCTCCGTAGTACCCCATTCTCGGCCTCCAGCGCCCATACGCCAGATTCCGATCCTGGGATCCTACAAGGAGGATTTTCAGTATGAATTTTTTTGTAATGTAATGGAGCATAACCACAAGCATAACCAAGTCACAAAACAACATCACCACATATCCACTATATCAAAAACTTTTAAATACAATGCAGAAAGGGAAATTGTAACGCCCTGAAATTTGGGGGTCGAGCATGAACTCAACACCCGAGTTCCAACGCATCACTTATGCAACATACACAATGCTGGTTAAATGTTGTCTGAGTTAGCGCAATAAACATGAATGAGATTAAACCAAAACAGTAATTCATACTCCAGTTTAATTGTATATAAGCAAGCGGAAGACTGAAATTTTATATTCAAGTATGTAAAGTAACAAAATTTTCTGAACTCCAGAGTATGAGTACTAGCTGAGCACCAATATACATGTATTGTTTTTAAGTCAAAACTCAAAATACAATCCTCCAAAAGAGGCCCTGAGAATCCCGCGATGCAGCCGGCCTAAGCAAAGCCGTCAGAATACTACATGAAGGAGAACTCCTCCTGGTCCTCATCAAAGTCGGGCTCCGGCTCCTGAACCAAGGCGCCATCTACACCTGCGACAGAGTTTGGTGGGTGTTGCAAACACCGTCCCGTAACGTGGGAGTGAGTAGCTAACTCAGTGGAACAATAAAGCATAAGTTAACATGTTATCAAATCAATCAAGCAGTAATGATAAAGCAGTACAAATCAAGCATTTCTAACTATTCTTGTTAAGTGCAAAATGATATGACATGATGCTGTATGCCCTTGCCAAACCACCCTCAAGCGACATCATCTTACGTTCGCGAATGTTAACTCCCTCAGTGCGCCACATCTACAAAGCACATGCGGTGCGATGATGCTCATGATTACCAAGTTTTTTTTATTAGTCCATTTCAGACAGCAGTATTGGGAATCTAAGGTACCTCCCTTGTATCATTTCCCAAACATGATCCATTCTAGGGTCGTCAATCCTAGATAATCTCATACGATATTATGGTTTGAGAAGCGTAGTGAAGGCATCGCAAAGGGCTCGTCACCCGTCAGCGCGGATACAGGTCTCACTGTATGCGGCTCAATTGCTGGCCGTCAGCTCGAGTACAGGTCTCACCGTACTCGGCTCAATCACTAGCCGTCAGCTCAAGTACAGGTCTCACCGTACTTGGCTCAACTCACACTCTAGTTGCTGTGAAAGACTCGTCGCCAATCACAGACTCTTGAAGTGTACTCGGTGATACCACGGAGGACTCGTCGCCCGTCAGCAAGAGCACAGATCTCACCGTACTCGGCTCTCGCCGAAGTATCGACAGCTCGAATACAGTGTCCCATACCACCGTATTCGGCTCATGAGTTGGTTGCGCAATGGTCACTACGGGGAGGCACAAGGCCCCAGCGTAGGCCGACAGCTCGACCACGGTGTCCCATACCACCATGCCCGGCTCATGCGACTTAGCGGATCTAGGTACCATGGTTAAACGGGGATCGCCACTGGTAAGTTTGGCACCCTAGGTTCAAGCAGTAGCGACCAAACAGGGTGAACACACAATTACACTTCGGTTTAGTTGGCGAGGCTGACTAGCTCGAGCGCACCACAAGTTGAGCGATATGGAGCGCAAAAGCACTCCGTGTGGCCAACCACTATCGCCAACCGAGGTACGACTCGGGTTCGCCAGACACGTCCTTTGTGGCGACATGAATCTCAGCCACAATCGCAAGTCTGGTACCGACTGTGTGGACTAAATACATAGTCCCAAACTCAAACAGTTTTCATTGATAGCATGTGAAGTAAAGCATAATACACAAGCAATATAAGCATGTTAGTAGGCATGTTATAAAGCATGAAGTAAAACATGAAGTCAAGCATGTTGCAAAGCATGTTGTAAGGCATGTGATAAAGCACTATCCCCATAGGGATACAATTGTGTGCGCATTACAAGTGAGTGGTTGCGGTGAACCACCGCATGGAGGGGATCCTACATGTCTCTAAGGGAGTCGGAAATCCCATATCAGCGCCTATCTAAGGCACTAGTACATACACATGTACACATGCAAGCATTTGCACAAACACTTAGAATACACTATTCCAACATACATGACGTATGTTAGCCAAGTTCGTGTTAGGGCTGTCCCTTCGCCACGAGAGTATTTTTCCCGTGTATATCGTAATCATACAGCAAATAATCATTACAATTACATTTCCAAAATCCGCACGTATGCGGTATTTCTAAAATACGCAATTTCAACATACATGACATTTACACATGAACATGTATTTTTGCGATTCTTTTCACCAAACTAGCATTTTATCCACATATGATATAATCAAACATTAAATAAACATGTCAAAAATTTTCCCAACAAAAATACGTATACGGTATTTCTACGTATATCTGGAGTATGTGAAATTCCATATTCTACATCGCTAATCGAAACGGGAAACGGAAAGCACTTTGTACATGTGCAATTGCATGCAGATCATGAATCTATCATTATCTGACATTGAAAGCGTTGAAAAACGTAACTTATACACTTAAAGTCCTCACCTCAGCCCTTGGAATTCTAATGAATCAGCAAGGGTGTTGGAGCTTCCGTATACGGGAGTTTCCTAGCCTAAAGAGCGGAACCGATTAGCCTTTGCATAACCTACCACTATCCAACCTCAAATCAGACCTAGGGTTAGGGTTTCTTACCTTCAAATGGGATGGACACCACCGGGAAAACCCCTAGAATAAGGCGGTGTAGGCCGTGGGATGAGTGGAAGCAGCAGGAGGAAGATCGGCTTCGATCTCCAAGCCTTTCTCTCTCTTTTCTCTCTCTCTCTCTAAGGGTTTGCTCCCAAATTCGTATGGTTGTAAGAAGGGGCTGTTCTAAGCCCCTTTTATAGCCAAAATCATGTCCAAAATAGACTCAGGTTCAAGGGTGGCTGCATATATAGGCAGTTCGCCACTTTCCAAGCTCAAAAGGGGTGTTCTGGTGACCCTCCTTGAGCCGAACGTCAGACTTAAGCTCACCATCTATGGATCTACATGGGATTACGTTCTCGACTCGATCGGATTCCCAGATCGTACGTGGCGGACCACTTTCAGTTCAACGGTCAGTGGGCCACGATCAGAAATTCTAAGTACATGTAAATGTTCCTGAAATTTTTCTTAATCCGATGGTGTAATTTGGTCTGATTCTGACGGTCAGGTTGCTTAATACTGACGCGTAACCGAATGATGCCAGATCACTATTCCTGATATTTTTATTTGGATGGGAATAGTGTTTTTCACACTCCCTCGCTCCGGATTGAAAAGAATGGCCGTGGGACATCGAAATCATCTGATTTTTGAGATGATTGCCAAGCCCAGTGGGGCGGTCCTAGTTCCTTAGCTTCGTGTTAATCGGACTCCCAATGTGCGATCTAGACCCAATACGAAGTTTCGTTTCATTCCCGAGAGCAGCTGGGTAATGAGTTTGGTTCTAAACTTTAGGGCAACCCAGAGTCACTAATTTTGCAAGTTTTGGGTCTTGCAGATCGTATTTAAAGCGATCCCAATGGATTTCATGGCTAATCGAGTTTTGCACTTAGTTAACTTTGTTACATTTCTAAAGGATTTAATCCTAATTCTTTTTTGGTTGAGATGGTACTTAGGCCATTGTAGTTTTTATATAAAGTGATCCAAGTTTTACTACTTAGCTAGTTTAAGATAGTGTCTCGGGCGAAAGTGCTTTGAAAAATTGAAAGCACAAGGTAGTGAAGGGTGGGATTTGTGAAGAAAATGGTTTAAGACGGGATTGGAGGCTTTAATTGAGCGTTTGGGAAGTTAAACCTGTGTTAGGATTGACCCATCGCCTAAGGACGTCTAATTCAAGGTTGGCGAAAATCCGGGATGTTACAGTCTACCCCCCTTAAAACAAAATTTCGTCCCCGAAATTGGCTAAGGGTAATAAGGGAAGATTTCTATTATTTCATTCGCCTAAGACTTATTGATTCCAAGTTTCCACGCGTGGTAGGGTATATACCAACTGGTTCATTTTAGTCTACCCCCTTTAAAACTTAATTGTTTATCCATTGCTCATACCCTAATGGTTTGCTACAATTTATTTCTTTACCTATTTGGAGCCTGGACGATAATTCCCAACAATTTAGGGTAAGATATCTGTTTTCATTATTTGACCAACACGGAGAGACGATAATAGTGGGCTCGATCCCGATACATCGATCATCTACCTGACCAGGGTAGAAGGCTCATTGTATCACTTCCGAATCCTGGTGAATCCTGGTCTTCTGCTCGGTCAAGCAGTGAGTCCATTGGTAGTCGCCCAGGATTGAGAATTGGGTCAAACCGTGAATGTTTCGCAGTTGTATATTTCAATAACTCCGTAGTCCGATCCCTCTAGAAACGTAGGGAATGTCCATCATTGAAAGGCTCAAATTGTCCATGTCTAAGGTTACCCTTTAGGTCTTAGTCTAAGAGAGTCCTGGTTATTATCTATGTCAAAGGAAATGGTGAATCAAATCTTACTAGATCATCCTAGAACGGTTTCTCATAGTAGAACTTGCTAAGGCTTCTATAATGTGCGTATGTTAACAAGCACCGTTTCGATCCTGGGCCAGTGGAGTAGGGTCCACCGCGTTTCCGCTGCGCCACCCAGATCAAAGAGGTGTATTAGGTGACCTAACTAGCTTGGGCTCATAATGTTCTACCCCCCATAAAAATTTATTTTCACCCTCAAGGCTCAAGATTTATGTCCTGCTCCGTATGTCGGAACAAGGTGTAATTTAAGTCTTATCCTTGACATGAAATGAAATGCCGCCTCCCACTACATCAGTCTTGGTACCTAGGATTATAGAAAGGGGCTATCACGAATGGGTGTGAGTTTGAGGCAAGATGCCTAATTCTACCAAGGAGTTTTGTCGCGGTCCAGACTTATCCTATTTAATTATGTCTAGCTTAATAGGCAGGCTATCCTTTTTTAACGTTCATAAACACAATATGTATGCCAACATGGCATGCGATTTGAGACCTAATCCCTAACTGTCTGTTGCCTATTTGGGCAATTCCTTAGGCCTAAAAGATAAAGTCTCTATCAGCAATATACTCCTAACACTTTTCAAGGATAAAATTATAAACTCTTAATTGTAAATGGTCGGGCCAACATGGAAAGAAAATTGTGTAGTGGGTCTGAGTCGGTTAAGTCGAATAACTAAGTCTATTATTCAATTGGCTTAGCATAATTAATTAGTCTTGTACTCTTCTTAGCCTAACCAGTAGCCTAATCTTAATTGAGGAGTAGCAGGAATCCATAGGTGAGTCCAAAGTCGATGCTTATACGTTAGATGATTTCACTTCATTTTTAATACAAGGAAGGGTTTTATCACTTAGGGTCAAAGTTGTCTAATTGGAATTGAGTTGCCTAAAGTTGAATTTAACTACGCCCGAGCATGTCACACATGCTCAAACCAACTAAGGGGGTTCTGGTTGGATTGCCTATATCGTCAGGTCTGTCAAAGCACTGCTCTAGGTCCAAACTCTATGGGCCATATTTGTCAAACAACCATTTACTCTAAAAGCTTAAGCTATCAGAGTGTGGTGGGTTAATGTATATCAAGGGACTTTATCACTTCAACACTATTTGGCCAGTGGTCTTAAGCCGTACTAAACGGGATTGTATTACTAATCCTACCTCAGGATTGGGAGTGACATGGTTGGTAGGAGGGTGGGTGGGGATTAAAATTATTGGTATAGGCTTTGAAAAATGAGCAATGTGTTGGAAAGTGTGAGATGGGACTTCCAAATCCCAGGATAATGATTTTCTAAGTGAAATTTGGAAGGACAACTCAGAGTTTACGTTTAAATGCATACATTCCAAACACGGTATTAGAAAACATGGGATACAACCAATCTAGGGCCATACCTTACACATACATTTATTATTACTTTTACAATTCAATCCACCTTACTCACCTAACTCAGTTGGCCGAACGGGCCCTAGAGGGAGAAAAGGGGCTGAAGTTTTTGGTTCTCCACGAACTTGGGTCTCAACAGTGGTTGTAGAGGCCCAAAGAACAGGGATTTGTAAAGGAAAGTGGAGAGATGGGTTGGGTAGAGAGGTTACACGTTTTTGAGCTCCAAATGAGGGGTGTAGGAGCTCAAATGAGAGAGAATGATGAGGGTAGGAGGATAGGTAGGGCTGTAAACGATGGAGTGATGTATGGTTGGACAGGAAACAACGAAATGGGCGATTGGAGTGGAGGTTTGAGAGAGAAAATAGCAAGAATAAGAGGAAAAGAGAGATGGGAGGGGCGTTTGAGAGAGAGGGAGGGCTCCAGACCTAAAAATCCCAACCCCCAGCCAAAACCGCACGTGCCAGGGGGTAGGGGAGGTCGGGCCGACCAACCCCAGCCTTAGACCCACCCCAAATGGGCCACCGGACCGCGGTCCACCTCCGGAACCGCGGTTCCACCGCGGTCCAACTTGTCCGAAGCCATGCCACCACAGCTGGGTGGTGTTCTCCACCCTCCCAAGGGGCCAATGGTACCCCGGGTCTATCCCGGGTCCCCCCGGATTGCATAGTGTGGCCCTCGACTCCATTTGAGGCATTTTCGGGGCCAATTTACAAACTGAAATGAGTTTATATGACATGTGGCATATGATTTTGGGGTAGGAGGATCTAATCTATCTAACTAACCCATTTACTTGGTTAGATTCCAAAGTTAAATGGTCAAAAAAATCCAATTTATACATATATTTACTATTTATAGTAAATTTTTGTTTAAGTATTATTCTTCGTCATTTATACGTTAGAATTTATATCTAGTATGAAAGGATTTAGAAATAATTAAAGAATGAAGTGGTGCAAGGAGAGATTTTGAAGAAATTGGGTAAAAAAGGGTTTTAGGCTTTGGTGTTGTGGTTGACCCACAACCTAAGAACATTCATTTCTAGGGAACGACTCAAACCCGTCAACTGACGGCCTAGAGGTGATTTGAGATCGTTTCGTGCAATCATTGAGGCCTACGGGTCCAATCTCTGCGGTTGATCCCAACCAATTGTGTTATTTGGCGAAATTAGAGAACCTAAATCCGTTTCTACATTTCGTCGCTCCCTCCTAAGTCAGAGTGTGTCAGAGTGCGTAGTGTGATCATAACCCAGGTCCAGTTTAATCAAAATCATGATCTGATACCATCTTGTAACGCCTTGAAATTCGGGGGTCGAGTATGAACTCAACACCCGAGTTCCAACGCATCACTTATGCAACATACACAATGCTGGTTAAATGTTGTCTGAGTTAGCGCAATAAACATGAATGAGATTAAACCAAAACAGTAATTCATACTCCAGTTCAATTGTATATAAGCAAGCGGAAGACTGAAATTTTATATTCAAGTATGTAAAGTAACAAAATTTTCTGAACTCCAGAGTATGAGTACTAGCTGAGCACCAATATACATGTATTGTTTTTAAGTCAAAACCCAAAATACAATCCTCCAAAAGAGGCCCTGAGAATCCCACGATGTAGCCGGCCTAAGCAAAGCCGTCCAGAACTCCTACTCATAGTAACCTCCCGCCGCGTCTCGAAATCTCCAATCATCAAGGCTCCGGCTCCTGAACCAAGGCGCCATCTACACCTGCGACAGAGTCTGGTGGGTGTTGCAAACACCGTCCCGTAACGTGGAGTGAGTAACTAACTCAGTGGAACAATAAAGCATAAGTTAACATGTTATCAAATCAATCAAGCAGTAATGATAAAGTAGTACAAATCAAGCATTTCTAACTATTCTTGTTAAGTGCAAAATGATATGACATGATGCTGTATGCCCTTGCCAAACCACCCTCAAGCGACATCATCTTACGTTCGCGAATGTTAACTCCCTCAGTGCGCCACATCTACAAAGCACATGCGGTGCGATGATGCTCATGATTACCAAGTTTTTTTTATTAGTCCATTTCAGACAGCAGTATTGGGAATCTAAGGTACCTCCCTTGTATCATTTCCCAAACATGATCCATTCTAGGGTCGTCAATCCTAGATAATCTCATACGATATTATGGTTTGAGAAGCGTAGTGAAGGCATCGTAAAGGGCTCGTCACCTGTCAGCGCAGATACAGGTCTCACCGTATGCGGCTCAATTGCTGGCCGTCAGCTCGAGTACAGGTTTCACCGTACTCGGCTCAATCACTAGCCGTCAGCTCAAGTACAGGTCTCACCGTACTTGGCTCAACTCACACTCTAGTTGCTGTGAAAGACTCGTCGCCAATCACAGACTCTTGGAGTGTACTCGGTGATACCACGGAGGACTCGTCGCCCATCAGCACGAGCACAGATCTCACCGTACTCGGCTCTCACCGAAGTATCGACAGCTCGAATACAGTGTCCCATACCACCGTATTCAGCTCACGAGTTGGTTGCGCAATGGTCACTACGGGGAGGCACAAGGCCCCAGCGTAGGCCGACAGCTCGACCACGGTGTCCCATACCACCATGCCCGGCTCATGCGACTTAGCGGATCTAGTACCATGGTTAAACGGGGATCGCCACTGGTAAGTTTGGTACCCTAGGTTCAAGCAGTAGCGACCAAACAGGGTGAACACACAATTACACTTCGGTTTAGTTGGCGAGCCTGACTAGATCGAGCGCACCACAAGTTGAGCGATATGGAGCGCAAAAGCACTCCGTGTGGCCAACCACTATCGCCAACCGAGGTACGACTCGGGTTCGCCAGACACGTCCTTTGTGGCGACATGAATCTCAGCCACAATCGCAAGTCTGGTACCGACTGTGTGGACTAAATACATAGTCCCAAACTCAAACAGTTTTCATTGATAGCATGTGAAGTAAAGCATGATAAACAAGCAATATAAGCATGTTAGTAGGCATGTTATAAAGCATGAAGTAAAACATGAAGTCAAGCATGTTGCAAAGCATGTTGTAAGGCATGTGATAAAGCACTATCCCCATAGGGATACAATTGTGTGCGCATTACAAGTGAGTGGTTGCGGTGAACCACCGCATGGAGGGGATCCTACATGTCTCTAAGGGAGTCAGAAATCCCATATCAGCGCCTATCTAAGGCACAAGTACATACACATGTATACATACAAGCATTTGCACAAACACTTAGAATACACTATTCCAACATACATGACGTATGTTAGCCAAGTTCGTGTTAGGGCTGTCCCTTCGCCACAAGAGTATTTTTCCCATGTATATCGTAATCATACAGCAAATAATCATTACAATTACATTTCCAAAATCTGCACGTATGCGATATTTCTAAAATACGCAATTTCAACATACATGACATTTACACATGAACATGTATTTTTGCGATTCTTTTCGCCAAACTAGCATTTTATCCACATATGATATAATCAAACATTAAATAAACATGTCAAACATTTTCCCAACAAAAATACGTATACGGTATTTCTACGTATATCTGGACTATGTGAAATTCCATATTCTACATCGCTAATCGAAACAGGAAACGGAAAGCACTTTGTATATGTGCAATTGCATGCAGATCATGAATCTATCATTATCTGACATTGAAAGCGTTGAAAAACGTAACTTATACACTTAAAGTCCTCACCTCAGCCCTTGGAATTCCAATGAATTAGCAAGGGTGTTGGAGCTTCCGTATACGGGAGTTTCCTAGCCTAAAGAGCGGAACCGATTAACCTTTGCATAACCTACCACTATCCAACCTCAAATCAGACCTAGGGTTAGGGTTTCTTACCTTCAAATGGGATGGACACCGCCGGGAAAACCCCTGGAATAAGGCGGTGTAGGCCGTGGGATGAGTGGAAGCAGCAGGAGGAAGATCGGCTTCGATCTCCAAGCCTTTCTCTCTCTTTTCTCTCTCTCTCTCTAAGGGTTTGCTCCCAAATTCGTATGGCTGTGAGAGGGGCTGTTCTAAGCCCCTTTTATAGCCAAAATCATGTTCAAAATAGACTCAGGTTCAAGGGTGGCTGCATATATAGGCAGTTCGCCACTTTTCAAGCTCAAAAGGGGTGTTCTGGTGGCCCTCCTTGAGCCAAACGTCAGACTTAAGCTCACCATCTATGGATCTACGTGGGATTATGTTCTCGACTCGATCGGATTCCCAGATCGTACGTGGCGGACCACTTTTAGTTCAACGGTCAGTGGGCCACGATCAGAAATTCTAAGTACATGTAAATGTTCCTGAATTTTTTCTTAATCCGAGGGTGTAATTTGGTCTGATTCTGACGGTCAGGTTGCTTAAGACTGACGCGCAACCGAATGATGCCAGATCACTATTCCTGATATTTTCATTTGGATGGGAATAGTGTTTTTCACACTCTCTCGCTCCGGATTGAAAAGAATGGCCGTGGGACATCGAAATCATCTGATTTTTTAGATGATTGCCAAGCCCAGTGGGGCGGTCCTAGTTCCTTAGCTTCGTGTTAATCAGACTCCCGATGTGCGATCTAGACCCAATACGAAGTTTCGTTTCATTTCCGAGAGCAGCCGGGTAATGAGTTTGGTTCTAAACTTTAGGGCAACCTAGAGTCACTGATTTTGCAAGTTTTGAGTCTTGCAGATCATATTTAAAGTGATCCCAACGGATTTCATGGCTAATCGAGTTTTGCACTTAGTTAACTTTGTTACATTTCTAAAGGATTTAATCCTAATTGTTTTCTGGTTGAGATGGTACTTAGGCCATTGTAGTTTGTATATAAAGTGATCCAAGTTTTACTGCTTAGCTAGTTTAAGATAGTGTCTAGGGCGAAAGTGCTTTGAAAAATTGAAAGCACAAGGTAGTGAAGGGTGGGATTTGTGAAGAAAATGGTTTAAGACGGGATTGGAGGCTTTAATTGAGCGTCTGGGAAGTTAAACCTGTGTTAGGATTGACCCATCGCCTAAGGACGTCTAATTCCAGGTTGGCGAAAATCCGGGATGTTACAGAAATACAGGGTGATCAAAAGCTCCAAAAAGATTTGATATGCTCTCCTGCCTCAGCGCTGCTGCTGTCCAACGGCACCTGCACGCAACTATCATACATAATCTTACAAAAGCTTAGAGGGTGGTGTAAGTGTGTACGTAAGGCAAGTGTCAAGTATACAATATCAGAGTAATGCGGAAGTATACAGGTAAGTCCATGAATACTATCAGTTGTACCAAAGCTATATGATGTAAGGCATGAATGCTATCGGTCATACTAAGGCCATGAGATGCGAGGCCTATGTAGCCAAATGTCATATGTGAGATGCAAAACAAGCATGCCCGTACTCATCAAGTACACATATCAGTACAATTCCTCTATGGATATCACTGGGGTCTAATACACCTCACACTGACTCCCTCTTCCCTAGCTGCACAGTCAAGCAAGTGGAAGAGACCACACTATCCGCCTGACCAGTAGTCTGTCAATACCTACCCGGCTCGTTGATAGCGGACTCATTTGCGAGCTGGTCAAACTCAGCCTAGCTTATAGCCCCCTCACTCAGGCGGATAAGGCTACACCCCCTTCCAACCGACCACGACATAATGGGAGATGCGGCCTACTAGTATTCGGCACTCGGGCGCTCGTGTATCCAATCGGTCTAGACGTTAGAGCATCCCCTGGTACCAAAAAGGTTCTGGAATTTTCACCCAAGGACATCCTAAGTGCCCACAATGCTAGAGCCAATATTTTCGGTATCCGATACGACCATCCACGATGTATTTGTAGAGGCCACGACCCTTATGTCGTTAGGGCGTGCAGTGAGTCACAACATACAATGCGAAATGCATGAGTCACACCGTCAGTCATGCAGTAATCTTGCGCGTACCATGGGCTCATGTGGGGGCACTCCGTCTCATACAGAGTCCCGTAATGTATCAGCCCAACGGCTTATGCTATGATCAAAGATTCCTCATATCAAGCATACAAATGATGCGTATGGGTATGAATCATGGAGCTATACTAAATATGTTATAAAGTAATGAACTATCCTCACAACGAAGGTGGGTTTAGATGGCCTACGCACAAGAAGTATGGGCCTATTAATGGGCCCTAGGGAGAGTCACAATGCGGACATTTAACCAACATTGTACTTACAATGTGGACGTTAAACCAACATTGCTCCCAAGGCATGACCCGCTACAAAATATCATTACACAAACCATAGAGAATCGCACATTGCAATAGACCTATATACATCTTATTGGGCCTCGACCCAAAGGCCTTAGATACATCAAATGGGCCGCCTCATATGGGCCTTATATAAATCAAGTGGGCCGCACTAATGGGCCTTATGTACATTGCAATGGGCTTTTGAAAACATCACAATGGGCCTCGTAACATGGGCCTCATATATATCAAAGTGGGCCTCAATAACGAGCCACCCATACATCGAAAGGGCCTAATCACATGGGCCTTATGTATATACCAAGGTGAGGTCCACTTGAACAATAGATCTGCCCCATTTTTAGCCTCAAGACTTAAGACAGGCTTGCCAAATAGTGGACGGTTTGGATGCAACACACGCATCATGGTAGGCCCATAAAGCCCATCATAATATATATATATATATATATATGGGAAAAGGCACAATGCGCACGAGCTGATTTTTAACGTCCCATGAGGTCGAGCTAAGTGGGCCCCCATCGTGATGTGTTTCGAACATCTACCCCATCAGTCAGATGCACCATTAAGAACATTCATAACCATTTTTGAGGGCCCACCGAGATGTGGTTTGTAAATCCAGCCCATCCATTATAGGTGTCCCACTTGCATGAGGGTTCAGCCCAAGTTTCAGGCGCATGCAAAATTTCAGGTGGGACCCACCGTCCACTGGACGGTGTGCATAAAAACACATATTACAGTGGGCTCCCACCGTCCGCCTGGACGGTGGGCATAAAACACATACATTATAGAGGGTCCACCATAATGTTTACTTACCGTCCAACCTGTTGATAAGGTCACAAAGACCTGGATGAATAGGAAAAACAAATATCAGATTGATTCAAAACTTCCGTGGGCCCAAAAAAAGGGTTTCAATGGTAGAGTTCAATCACCGCTGTTTCTTGTGGTGTGGGTCACCTGAGATCTGAATCAAGCTGATTTTTGGAGGGGACCCACCTCAGGGGGTGGTCCACCTCATGGATGGTGTGGATACAAAATATACATCATGGTGGGGCCCACGACTGGAGCCGTGGGACCTGCTCGTCCGCCTGCCCGCAAGCACGCAGGACGCTTGTGCATCTGACAACAGCAGCATTGTATGTTTATTTTATTTTTTGAAAAAAACCTATTTTTCTACGGTTTTTCACATGTGGGACCCGCATCAGTTAAATCCACCCCGTCCACTGCTTCCCATGGCCCAAAACAAGCCAAACAAGCCCAATATTCAGGGTGTTTAGGCGTATAGAAACATTTGGTGGCTTTCAACAGTACAGGGCACAGTTTTCTAAGCTATGGCCCGCCAGAAAGTTAGATCAGCTTCACTTTTCGGCTCAACGACTAAAATGAACTGGTAAATAGGATGGACGGCGTGGATTGAATCCATTCATCAAGGTGGGACCTAAACAAGCAGCCCACCCAATAAGCTTGAAACCAAGCTCATATTTGTTTTCATGTCCAGCGTCCAAGGGATGCTGGACGTTCTGGCGCATGGAATGTTTTAAGGTGGGCCCTGCCCAGGTGGGCCACCACATGGCTTGGTGATGTGGAGCAATACATAGAAAGTGGGCCTCACCTACAAATGACCCGGATCCCATACATGCTTCATGGTGGGGTCCATCCAAGTGGGCCACATGACCACATCATCACACACATAAAAAAAAAATGAACAAGAGAGGGAGAGAGAGAGAGAGAGAGAGAGAGAGAGAGAGAGAGAGAAGTAGTGGGACACACGTATGATGGAGGGACCCCGACACTATGGGCCCTCCCTTGCATCCAATCATACATCAAATGAAAATCAAGGTGGGCCGTCGGCCACATCTTAGGGTCCAAAGTGAGATCCATACCATTGATCGGTAGGCCTCACTTGGCTCATCATAAAAACATGAAAAACCTATCCTATAAAGCACCCACCTAGCGATCTTTTTGGTCCGTTGGGAAAACCGGTCACCTTGTGCTTCACTTTGATGGTGGAGATGAGAAATGGATGGCTAGGATGATGGATTTTGGAATGGGAAAGTGGGCCACCAAAATCACATTCCTCTCACATGGAGAAGCTTGGACGTGCCATTTTTTTTCTCTTCTCTGGTGTTTCTTGGAAAAATATGAATGGAAAGAGAGAGAGGTGTGGTGGTTGTAAGAGAGATGTGAGGTGAGTGATAGATGTGGTACTTGACATATATGGTGGTGTAAGAGAAAGGGTGTGAGAGAGTTGACTTGGTGGTTGCTTTACTTGTGGAGAAAGGTGATGTGTACTTGACATTGAAGTGATTGATTGATTGATGGGTTGATTGATTGATTGATGGATTAATGAGACATGTTGTAGAGATTCTCTTGGGATTGCAAATGCGCGGCGTTTCTTCGAAATAAATGCCAGCCCACATCTTCTGGCTTGGGTATCGGATCGGTGCGCGAGTCGCGGTGTTGGAACTGCGGCGACGGTGCGGTCGCAATGATACTGGTCTCAGATTAAGCCGACTCGATTCTACAGGATACGACTTAGGGTCGATCGCAACGTCGGTTATTAGTAGCGAATTGCCGGACTTCGATGGAAAGGATCGGGAATTCGGCGGAATAGTACGGACTAGGATACGGGTCTTACATGTATCCACTTGGTCTAGACGTTGGAGCATCTCATGGTACCAAAAAGGTTTTAAAATTTTCATCCAAGGACATTCTAAGTGCCCACAATGCTAGAGCCAATATTTTCGGTATCCGATACGACCATCCACGATGTGCCTGTGGAGGCCACAGCCCCGAGTCGCTAGGGCGTGTAGTGAATCACGACACACAATGCGAAATGCATGAGTCACACCGTCAGTCATGCAGCAATCTCGCACGTACCACGCTCTCATGTAAGGCACTCCGTCTCATAAGGAGTCCCGTAAATGTCTCAGCCCAACGACTTATGTTATGATTAAACATTTCTCAAATCAAGCATACATATGATGCGTATGCGCATGAATCATGGAAGTGTACTAAGCATGTTACAAAGTAATGAACTATCCTTACACCGAAGATGGGCCTAGATGGCCTACACATAACCAGTATGGGCCTATCAATGGGCCCTAGGGAGATTTATAATACGGACATTAAACCAACATTATTCTTACAATGTGGACGTCAAACCAACATTGCTCCCAAGGCATGGCCCGCCATAAAATATCATTACACAAACCATGGGGAATCACACATTGCAATTTACTTATATACATCTCATTGGGCCTCGACCCATAATCCTCAGATACATCAAATGGGTCGCCTCATATGGGTCTTATATAAATCAAGTGGGCCGCATCAATGGGCCTTTGAAAACATCACAATGGGCCTCGTAACATGGGCCTCATATATATCAAAGTGGGCCTCAACAACGGGCCACAAAAACATCGAATGGGCCTAATCACATGGGCCTTATGTATATCAGATGGGCCACACCAGCTGGGCCCCAAATACATCAATATATATATATATATATATATATATATATATATATATATATATATATGAATCATCTCAAAAGATCAACTGGACCACACTCCAAATAACAGTGGTAACAATGATTTCCACCATTAAAATTCTCAAGGCCCACTGTAACATTTATTTTTTATCCAATCTGGCCATAAGGTCACACAGACCTGGATTAAGAGGAAACAAAGTTCCTAATGATCCAAAACTTATGTGAAACAAAAGTCTTTAATGGCAGGCACTCAAACCCCACTACTTTTTGCTATGTGGTCCACTTGATCCTAGATCTGCCCCATTTTTTGGTTTCAAGCTTGAAGGACAAGTTGGCCAAATGGTTGGATGGTTTTGGATGCAGCACATGCATCATGGTGGGGTCCACACTAACTGGCCTACCAATTAAATGGACGGTTTGGATATAACCCAAACATCGAGAGTGGGCCTAGTGAACTATGGATCAGACTCATTCTTTAGCTCATGCCATAAAGTGAGCTTTCAAAATGGCTGGACAGTTTGGATGCAGCACATGCATCATGGTGGGTCCCATATATGGACAACGTGGATGATAAGGGGGGCCCATAGAGCTCAGTGACGCCACTCTAGAGCTAGCTGGAGTGAGGTACACTAGCTGTCCCACACAGGGACGGTGTGGGATACAACACATGCATCAGTGGGTCCCACATGGGGCCCACCACAATGTTTATTTGCAATCCAATCTGTCCATAAGGTCACGCAGACCAAGATGAAGAGGAAAAACAAATTTCAAACTAATCCAAAACTTCTGTGATGCCCAAAAAGGGTTTCAAGGGCAGATGTTAAATCTCCACTATTTCCTGTGATGTGGGCCACGAGCCTTGGATGTGGTTGATCTTAGGAGGGGGCCCACTTCAAGGGGGGGCCCACCTAATGAACGGGTTGGATGATGAACAAACATCATGGTGGGGCCCACGGCTGGGACCATGGGTCCCAACCCATCCGTCCATCCGCTAGTAGGCAGCAGGCGCTGCCTGCGCCCTCTGCAGCAGCGTCTGCTGCTTAAAATTTTTTTGTTTATTTTTTTTTGAAAAACCTATTTTTCTGAGGTTTTTTATAGGTGTGGCCCATATCAACAAAATCCACCCCACCCATTGATTTTTAATGTTAAATACAGACCTAACAAGCCCAATATCTGATATTCTTCGGTGTATAGAAACGGCAGGGTGGTTTTCAATGGTGAAAACCACTGTTTTCTAAGCCATGGCCCACCAGATAATCTGATTGGTTTCATTTTTCGGCTCAACGCCTAAAATGAGCTAGGGAAAGGGATGGACGGCTTGGATTAGAACCATACATCAAGGTGGGGCCTGTATGAGTGGCTCACCCGATAAGCTTTGAAACAAGCTAATATATATATATATATATATATATATATATATATATATATATATATATATATATATATATATATATATATATATTCTTTTCACATCCAGCGTCCAGAGACGCTGGACGGTTTTGGGCGTAACTCATTCATATGAGGTGGGCTGGTGGGCCACCAACTGGATGGATGGCTTGGGTAAAACACTCATATAAAGTGGGCCCCACCCACAAATGGCTTGGATAAAATACATACTTCATGGTGGGGTCCATCCAGGTGGGCCACATGACCACATCATCACATAAGAAGAAATGAAAAAGAGAGGGAGAGAGAGAGAGAGAGAGAGAGAGAGAGAGAGAGAGAGAGAGAGAGAGAGAGAGAAAGGGAGTGGGACACTTGTAATGGAGGGCTCCGCCACTATGAGCCCTCCCTTGTAAGAAATCATACATCAAGTGGGTCTCAATACATGTGGGCCCACCAAATCAAGGATCAACGGTGGAGATCCCTTCTCCACCCAAAATGGATAGTCTAGATGACCTCTTTTCATGGAAGGAAAATAAACATCATGATGGGGTCCATGGAGAATGGCCCCATCATGGAATGATCATGAGCATCAAGGTGGGCCATCGGCCACACCTAGGGTTCAAAGTGAGATCCGTACCATCAATCGGTAGGCCTCACTTGGCCCACCATCAAAACATGAAAAATCTAGCCTAATGCGCACCCACCGGTCGATTTTCTTGGTTCATTGGAAAGCTGATCTCCTTGTGTCTCACTTTGATGGTGGAAGATGAAAAGCGGATGGCTTGGATGAAGGATTTGGGGATGGGAAAGTGGGCCACACAAAACCACTTTTTCTCACACTTGAGATGCTTGGACATCCCTTTTTTTTTTGGCTCTTTGGTGTTGCTTGGAAAATGTGAAGGGAAAGAGAGAGAGGTGTGGTGGTTGTAAGAGAGATGTGAGTGATGAATGTGAGGTGAGTGATGAGTGAGGTAAGAGATTGGTTGACTTTGGGTTTGCTTGACTTGTGGAGAAAGAAAGCATGAGTTGTATGTACTTGACATGAGTGATTGATTGATGGATGGATTGATTGATTGATGAAATATGTTGTAGAGATTCTCTTGGGATTGCAAACGCGCGGCGTTTTCTTCGAAATAAACGCCAACCCATATCTCATGGCCAGGGTATTGGATTAGTGCATAAGATGTGGTGTTGGAACCGCGGCGATGGTGCGGACGCAATGATACAAGTCTCGGATTAAGCCGACTCAATTCTACAGGATACGACTTAGGGTCGATCACAAACATTGATTATACGTCGCAGGTTGCCGGAGTTCGACGGGAAGGATCGCGGGAGTTGACGGAACAGTATGGACTATGATACGGGTCTTACACATCGTGGATGCTTTTTGAAATCTTTGGTTGAGATCTCGAAAAGATATCTTTAATATGATTTGGGCGGTCGGAATCGGGAAGGACGTAGTGGTAAGAGGCCGAGGCTGAGCAGGGCACTTGAGGTGGCCTACGCAGCTTTCCCAAGAAAGAGTCCTCGTATGTGAACTCTCTAATGAACCATGGTCGAGCTCGCCTATAATGTTGAGTGAATAGCCGACCTGCCGAGCCGATATCGAATAGCTGAGCACATAGACCGTGCTCCTTTCTTTAGCAGGACACAAGATGGTGCCCAGGATGTCCATCCTCTTCATCTTACTGCTCGGTGTGGGGGCTCTTTCGCAGGCCTTCCAAGTAAGGCGTGCTCAACCTTACATGAGGTTGAGTCTTGGGGGCTTTTCTAGAAGATTCGAAGATAGACTTACGCACCAACGAGATCTTGGTAGAGCTCAGCGTCATCCAGCTGGGACCTAAGGAAATTACTTCTCTGGTCATTTAAGAGCTTCTTGGTGCTGGCCGAGCTAATATTGTGCACAATTTCCCGACATGAACTCAGTTATACTGGTCATTCCATGATACCTATTATTGAAGAAATAATTATTAAGAAAATAAAATACAATAAACTGTCTTTCAAAGAGACGTGAAACGAAATTCTAGCAAATGGGAAAGGATAGTCAACGGTTAGTTTGGGTATTTGAAGTGAACCATCCACATCATAGTTACTAGGTGGACCGTCCCAATCCACTATCTCTCGTGCCAGGAACCTTGTGGGTAAGTCATGTTACAGAGAGCTCTGAGAATGCAACGTGGATGTATAAGGTACTGCACCTGCACGCCAAAAAAGCTTGGCTAAGTCATCTTGGCCGTCCACCCATCTGATGAGAAGAAGGTATATTAATAGAACCCATTTAATGGATGGCTTGATTTAGATGCCACATGTAGTGGCTTGTGGATGGGGTAGAATGAAGTTACATATATGTCCTTAATGATGCAGTTAAGATTAGTGAGGTCCACTTGATATGTGTATAACATACAAACTATTGAACGCATGTATCTCACTAATAATTGTCCAAATAAAAAATTTAGCTAATCGAATATCAGATGGACGGTGTACATAGTTTTATATGGTGTGGCATACATTATGAATTGGTCCACCGGATTTTTCGTTGATCAAATCTTTACGGTGGGATGTATCTGTTGGGCGGATTGGATGTCATACGCATAGAATGTGGGCCACACAATTTGGTAATCTCATTCATTGAAAAGCAACGGTAGAGCTAGAGGAATTGTAATAAGGTGGAGCCATTTTCCAGGACGCGGATTGCGTAGTGACTAACTCAGTACGCTTAGCGTAACTCTATGAGGTCTACCATGATTTATTTATTTTATCCCGTCCGTCCATCCATTTTATTAGATACTTTTAGGGCTTAAACCCAAAAATGAAGTATATACAATCTTCAAATGGACCACACCACAGGAAACAGTTGAATTGAACTTCTACCGTTGAAAATTTCTTGGGGCCATAGAGGTTTTGGATCAAGCTCATATTTGTTCTTTACATTCATCCATGTCTTTATGATCTCATGAACAGGTTGGATGACAAATACACATCACTGTGGGGCCTAGCATGGTTTCAACGGTGGAAATCATTATCCCCCTGTTTCTTGTGGTATGATCCACTTGCTCTCTGGATATGCTTCAATTTTGGGCTCAACCCCTTAAAGTAGATGAAAAAACGGATGGACGGTGTGGATAGACCACGTACATTCAAGGTGGGCCCTACTGAGTTTACTCAGTACGATAAGAGCGTACTGAGTAACTCAGTACGCAATCCGATTTCTATTTACCAAAGGATACGTGGCAGGATACACTAGGGTATCGATCGGGTCCACCCATATACTGTCCACCCACTATTTCCACCTTGTGTGGCCTACTTGAATGTTGGATACATCTCATTTTTAATCCCGCGCCATAAAATGAGTTCGCAAAACGGATGGACAGGGTTGATTTCTCACAAACATCTTGGTAGGCCCAACCAGCATCCTTGCACAGGAACTTCCTGCGAAAGGTTTTTGCAGGAAATCCGCGTCCCACTAATAGAGATGGTTTATGTTTTAAAGTTCATGCCAACATCTTTGAATGGATGGTGGAGATCTAATGAAAATTTTTTCGCCATTTCTCGCCTTCGTTTCCTCTTATTTACGGTGGTGTCGCTTTGGCTTGTTGGTAGGCTGGAAACAAAACCAGAGTTGAGGCGAGGGAAGCAAAGCTACAAGCAAATCGAGAGAGAGAGAGAGAGAGAGAGAGAGAGAGAGAGAGAGAGATGGAAGTAGAAGGGTCTTCGAAGAAGATGATCGCGACCCAAGAAGAGATGGTCGAAGCCCGTGTTCCTCTGCCCTACAGAGATCAGTGCGCCCACCTCCTCATTCCTCTCAATAAGTGCCGTTCGGCCGAGTTATACCTCCCTTGGAAATGCGAGAACGAGCGCCACATCTACGAGAAGTGCGAGTATGAGCTCGTCATGGAGAGGCTCCTCAAGATGCAGAAGATCCGAGAGGAAGAGAAGATCAAGCAGCAGCAGCATCAAGGAATCCCTTTGATCCCCAAGACCGCCAATGCTTGATCATCATCGGTCAGTTTCTTTTGATCCGGTTCATTCTATTCAAATCCGACCGTTGTTTTCTGTTTTGGTTTTGATTTCTGATGTGGGTTTTTGATTATGTGAACTGGGTCTGAAGCAGTTTTTCGGTTTCATAAGGTTTGGAACTGGAATGTCAGTGAGGTCACTGGTGTTGAAATTTTAGGGTTTCTGTATTTTCTGATGTTGGTTTCTGATATAAATGGATGGATTCTCAAATCCTGGACGTTGGTCGTTTGGATGCATGTAAAATCCTTAAGTTGTAAAGGGATTACAGGTATCGGATTGCAGGGGCTGTTTGTATACCAGCATTTGCCTCTAAAGGCTAAACAGGCTGTAAACAAATTACAACTTTTAGTTGTAATCTGAAACCTGGCGAAAAGCCATGTTTTACCACTTTTAGTTGTAATTTGAAACCTGGCAAAAAGTCTTGATAGATAAAAAGACATTATACATAATAAAATATGATGTGTGGAGCCCACTTTAATGTGTACCGTACATCCAATCTGTCCATCACGTGCTTCCCTTAGTGCTCTCCTATGGCCCCCAAAAAATAACTTGATTGATCATCAAATGGACCACATGAGAGGGAATGATGGGATGTCCACCATTAAAAACTCCTAGGTTGCATTTGGGGCCCACTGTGATGGGTGGAGGACATCCCCCCTCCCCCCCTCTCAAAAAAAAAAAAAAAAAAAGAAAAGAAAAGAATAAGAAAAGAAGAAGAAGAAGAAGAAGAAGAAGAAGAAGAAGTCCTTTTTATGTAATTTGCCGATTTTGGCATGATTTACTGCCTCAAGCACTATGTGGTGTGAATACCAACTTTATACATTGTAAATATTTTTCAAGTTTAACCAAACACATAATCCGTTTACTTGTAAATAGATTACCACTTAAGAGCTAAATATAATAGCATGTAAATAGTTCCCCCTCAATATTGCTCTCCAAATTTCTAGTGTTTTTTTTTGGGAAGTAATGAATCTTTATTAAGAAAAAAAGCCCAAAGCCATAAAGAATACAAGCAGCAAGCTACAACACAAAAGACCCCCAAAATCAAGGATCCCAATCCCTGAGGTACATTAAAGCCCTACTACCAACAACCGAACTGGGCTTGTAACAATTCTTTAAACAACGATTGTTCCTCTTTACTCCTAAAAAAAAGATTGTGCGTGAGTGATCCAAGGTTTAATCCCTGGGAGTGTTCCCTTAAAAAAAAAGCGATCGTTCATCTCTCCCCAAATGGACCATGGGCCAACCGGTAAGACCCTCCGCCATTTTGACTTACCTTTCCTTCCAGTCAACCTTCGTGTTAAGCAAGGAACATCCCTTCCAGAGGCCTTAGCATCACCCACTGAATATTGAAGACCTCCAGAATGTCGATCCAAACATCCCAAGAGAAACATTAGGAATCACCATACCCCTCTTACACAGGTTATCGGCGGTTAGCACCCTTTTCCCACCAATGAGCCAATTGTAGGCCACTATCTTGGGTAGGGCTCCATAGTACTAGAATCGACCCATATGATTTCATCTTGCACTAGATGTCACTCAGGAGATCATATCAAAGAAGGATTTCATAGAAAACTTTCCAAATCTGTCTCTTAGGCAGACTAGCGAGTCGTTCGCACTCGGGGATGTCCGAGTTCCTTGCAGACGAGTTATGAGGCTCAACAACTCCACCACCTCAGCGTCATTGAGGTTATGCCTGCATGAGAGGCAAACATTGCCATCACCTGTCTTGAAAAGCATTGTGTGATTAATAAATCTAGAGGGAAAGAGAGGGTGACGATGTTAGGGAATTTTGATCTAAGAAAGGTCTTCTTGATCTAAATGGTCCTAGAATTGAATCCTCTCATCATCTCCGATAGAAAAGCCAATCCCCTCGAAAACTTTGCTCGCCAACCGGGCAACCACCTTCGAGACATGAGATGCTCTATAGAGGGAGGAGACTTTGGTCCACCAACCCCTGGCAAAAATGCCATATTTACCCACAATGATGGACCTCCAAAGGTTGTCCTCTTCAATCCCAAATCTCTAGGCTCACTTGCCCAACAACGCAGAGTTGACATCCTCTAACTGTCTAATGCCTGCGTCATCTTCCTCGTACATTCAACATGCTTCCTTTTAGTTGAACAGATGGAACTTGCCTTTGGCCACAATGCCTTGCCAAAGGAAGTCCTTTCTCAGCCTTTCAATCCTGGCTAGGACCGATGAAGGACACTTGAACAAGGACATGAAATACAAGGGTAGGTTTGAGAGTGCGACTTTAATGAGCATAATTCTGCCTCCTAAGGACAGGTGTCTGCTTTTCCAAGATGAGAGCTTCCTCTGCATTCTCTCAACGGTCTTATCCCACAGGTGCTTTGGCGGATTGCTAATACATAGAGGGAGAATGAGATACAAAGAGGGGAAGGAACCAACTTAGTAGCTGAAGACCTCAACCATCCTAGAAACTTCCTCTTCGGACAGGTGGATCCCGAAGATATCGCTTGTAGGGTTGTTGACTTTTAGCCCTAAGACAACCTTGAAGCACCTTATGATTATAAGCAAGTTGTCCACTATGGACCTCAATAGTTCAGCAACAGATAATAGTGTCATCTATGAATTGGAGGTGGGAAATCTTGGAATCGACACTCCACTTTAAAACCTTAAAAAATGACCCACGGCCTGGCCCCTACTCATTATTCCGCTCAGCGCCTCCGAGACAATTGTTGATAGGAAGGGAGAAGGGGGTCCCCCTATTGGAGACCCCTTGGCCCTTGAGGCACTGGAAAAGCCAAATGAGGAACTATTAATCAGAATGGAGAATTTTGTCGATCAAACGCACGCCTAGAGCCACTTCCTCCATTGAGCCCTATAACCCAACCAGAAGTACAAATAGTTGAGAAACTGCCAGTCGATATGGTTATAGGCCTTTTCCAGGTTTAGCTTGCAGATAATACTTTTAATGCCAACATAGGTGACACGAATCAATGCACTCATGATCCACTAATGCACTATCTAGAGTTTGCCTACTTGATATGAAAGCACTCTGAGGGGGAGATGACCTTTGGGAGGACATATCGAAAACTTTGGGCTAAGATCTTTGCAATGGTTTTATAAGGGCTACTGATGAGGTTGATGGGTCTGAAGTCTTTCAGGCACTCAACTTCTTCAGACTTCGGGATAATGGCTAAGAATGAGTGCCCCATCTCCATCGACATCAGGCCCAAATCAAAGAACTCACAAATAAAACCCAACAAATTAGGCTTGACCATTTCCTAAAAGACATGGAAAAAGGCTAATGGGTAACCATCTGGTCCTGAGCTTTATCGCTTCCAAGCACCTCCACCACTGTCTTAACTTCCGCTTCTAAAACCGGCTTCTCAAGGTTAGTTGCTTCTTCCTTCAAGATTTTGTCAAACAACAAGTTATCCAAATTCTGTCATCTCCACTGTTCTTTTGAAATGAGATTCGAGTAAAAGTTAACCATGGCATCACAAATCTGGGATTTATCTGTGAGTCTTCTTCCATCCACCAACAGGGATGAGATCCTGTTAGCTCTGGCTCGAGCATTGGCAATCTCGTAGAAGAACTTGGTATTCTTTCTTCCTCCTTAAGCCTGGTAGCCCCTAATTGCTGACGCCACTTGATCTCCTCCTCTTTTAGCTTGTTCCAATAGTTAGAGGTTAGCTTCTCCTTCATAGTTCTTTTTACATCTGAGATCTTCCCTCCCGCTTCTTTAACATCCAACTCTTGGATATCTTGCAGGATGACATCCATTTCTTGCTCCCGCAAACCGAGCACCTCTTTGTTCCACGCTCTTAGCTTGAGTTTCAACATCTTTAACTTCTGGAAGAACCTAAATCTAATGAAGCCTTTAACTTCAAAGGAGGACCACCATCCTAAAACAAGGTCGTGGAAGCCCTCCACCTCGAGCTAGGCTAACTCGAAGCAAAAGGGCTTGGGGCCCCAGTTTTCTTCATCTACTTCTACGAGCATTGGACAATGGTTGGCGACAGGATGGGGGAGACTCATCTAAAGCACCAGAGGAAACCTTTCCAGCCTAAGGGGGTCATTAAAATTGATTCAACCTTGACATGGCGGGCCTTCTCCTGGCCATTGGACCACATGAACTTGACTCCACCCATAGGCAAATCCACTAGCTCATGCCGTTGGATGTAATTAGAGAACCCACGCATACAAATAGAGACGTGGTCGTTGTTTATTTTCTCGTGGGAGAATCCAACCATATTTAAGTAATGAAGTCACCCCCCACCTCACCATGGGAGCTTTCATCTTTCGAAGATTGAGGGCAACTCCTACCATAACGATGGCCGAAGGGAGGGAAGATTTGGGCCATACACCCTAGAGGAGACTCACCTAAAGCCAGATCCCACTTCGCTTAGAACCATCGAGATGGAGAAACAACTAGACCGACTATCTTCCTTCACCTGGATGCTTGGATCCCACATGATCGGCACACGTTTAGATGAACCCTAGGCATCCAACTACTCCCACTTCGCATCCCTACGCCCCGATATGGAATCTACCACTCCTTGGTCTACTGATTAGAGTTTGGTCTCCTGAAGCACGGTCAGCTGGGCCTTAGATCTCGTACACATCTCCAACACCTGGATGCGCTTCTGCTTATAGCTGAGAGTCTGAGATCCCTCACGTTCCAGCTGTGGATCTTCATTGAGGAACCAATCCAACCCCTTGCCGATTTTTTCATTCCTTGGAATGACCTTTGTTATACTTTTGGAAGAAACCCCGAGGTTAGCTAGCACTCTGTAACCCTTATCAGATCTAGGGGATGTCCTCAAAAGGTCCTCTTTGCTTTTCAATAAGCCCCTTTATTCACCGAGCTGGAAGACAACCATGTAGTTCTCATCACAATCGTCGAAGACTACTCCTATCATCCTCCTCACATAGCTGATAGCCTCCCCGATCCACCTCTTCCACCTAGCCATCACAATCAAATCTCCACCACACCTGGCTGAAGACGTGTGAAGATGGAGCTTATTAGGGGAGCTTGTGAGCATGACATCATTGGCGTCCACTTGTAGAGCGGATACGTCTAAATCATCCGATAGATCTCCTATTTCAATGCAACTAAACTTAGCAAAGACTTCAATTGGGGGAACTACAATTAGGGTCAAGACTCGTCGAGCTGTGATCCTCTAGCTCGACTTCAGTGAGAAATCACCTGAGATGAGAAGAGGATAAGAGGAGCTAGGAGGTGTTTGAAAACCTTTAGAGGATACGTGTTAAGAGTAACTGACTCTCCCACACGGCCGAACCTATCGACCTCCCTTGCACATGAGCAAAAAGACGCCCGAGAGCGCACCTGTCTGGGGACTATATGGGGGTGTTGGGGCATCTAATGCTACAACCCCATTGATCCCCACTGAAATCCAAGGCAGCCATGTCTCTTCATGAGTAGCTTCAGAGTAGAGGCTTTAACTAGCACTGGCATAATGTCGCCCTCTCAATGAGCGCCATGTCGCTTCTGGCCCCCATTATTAGTCCTAGACTTGTCCCACTCCTGCCAAGTGCTGCCCAACGGAGTAGCTAAGGGAACGTATGTTAAACCCCTGCGAAGAGGTTTGATCTCCTTGCCTCGACACTGCATTCCCATCACCGCCAAGCAATTGTCCTTGACATTATCAAGGATGTGTTGCCATCGACACCTCAACTCCACCACAATCGACCTGCGAGACAATTTCCATCGCGTAGTGCCATCAAAGCGATGGGGGCGAGAGGAGTTATAATTCTCAGCCAACTATCCCTCCACTATCTCATGCTTGATAGGGATTAGGCCATGCATCGCCAAGATTAGGATCTTGGCGCCACCTAGTGCCTGCTGCGCTATCTCCACCGCACACGTAGTTGAACCCTTTACCGGTACAACACACGAGTATCTGAAGGGTGCACTTTCACTCCCCTATAGCCCTCCACTACCTATCGCAGCTGAGTCAGGCACCATGCCTGACCTTGCAACTCCCACCTTTGCTACCTAATTGGACTCCTCCCCTTCTCGGGTGATGTGAATAGAGACTCGAACATCGCCAATCTCACCAGAATTTAGTCCGACAATGTTTTCGAGTACATAGAGTTTGGTAGCCCCAAGGTCCTCCCATTGGGTGGTAGCCATATCAATGGCCACAACTTCTTCAATACTAGAGATGACGACCACCATCGCCTCCTCAAACCACAACTCCGATGGCAGATCCCACAACATGACCTAGACATCAGCTTCCCAAACATAGAGCACCCACTTGAAGATGGAGGCCATTGGCCCATTCTTGAAGACATGGTTGACGAGGATAATCCTATCCACATTCTCGATCTTCCGCAATGAGATCTAGATCTCTGAATCGTTAAAGGGGCCTTAAGATACTGTCATCTTCTCCTAGACCATAGTTCTAGTCAAGCCACTTCCCCAGATCATCAACAAAAGAGCCTTGCTTCAGAGCGACGACGAGGCTCTATTGGAGAGCCTTCCAAGCATTGTCGACCAAGGGGTGGGCCTTCACCATTGGGCCAAGCGATGACGCCTCCTTCCACACCCATTTGTACTTCTCCTAAGATCATGGTATTTCAAATCGGTTACGTAACGGTAACGGTCATAACCGTTACGCATTACGGGGTCGAAACGGCTGTAACGGACGTTACAGAAAAACGTTCCGTAACGGTCTAGGAATTACATTTTTCAAAAAATAAAAAATGGCCGTGACGGTCGATACGGGGGCTCTAACGGCCGTTACGGCTCGTATCATAACGGTAACGGCGGTGGCCGTTACGGCCACCGTTACCGTTACGGAACACCTTGCCTAAGATGGTGCAAGTTGACCCCCCTCGATGACAGCACGAGGCTCACTTTGTTGGAGAAGAGGGGGATTTGCCACTACAACTTCCTTGTAGGACTTTGCTCCTCCATTTATATGCCCTTCTCCACCTTCTAGCAACGTTGAGACTATCGTCAACTTCCTTCCTTTTGATTCCCTTCTTCCCAAGATCTTTCTCCCACCTTTCTTCCTTGCCTTAAGGTTAATTGCCGCTAGACTGAAGTGCACCTTCTGCAAGACAACTACCTCCCACCATATCTTCTGCCATTGAGCTCCTCTATTGCCTTAGCCAACTCCTTTGGGCAGCTCATGCGAACAAAAGCAAAGCCCCAAATGGTAGATGAACCTCAGATCTTGGGGATGACTACCTCCACCTCAAATGGCAAAAAACTCTGGAGAAGTTCAGGTCCATCCACTCCCCTGGGAAGTTATCAACATATAAGGTAGATCCATCCACTCCAAAATGGCTAAAAGGGTTTGATTCACCATCCTCTTTGAAGCCTTCCTTTGTTTTAGTATTTTTTATTTTTTAATGACACTAACCGAACATTGGAATAACGACATGAAATGAATTGACATCTGTATGAACTGATTTATGAAAGGCACCCGACAAATGACAGAAATCTTCCATGCTGAAAGTTTCATTTCCGTCATCTCCCACAGTTACGTCCCAAAGCTTATTAGCCTGCTTTCCCAAGCATAACGGAAGACCTAGGTCCGCTAAAGGAACACTCTAACTTCACAACCTAACTCTCTGTCATGCTCTTAAATACCATCATCCATCAGCTGCAGTTTTTATTTATTTATTTATTTATTTTTTTTGAAGATTAATTTTCTCGATGCCTCTTTGAATTATCTATGAATCTTTCTTAAGTGGGAAACTTGAACACAAGTCACCTCAGAAGAGAGGTGTATGTGTGTGAATTATCAGTTGGAAACCTGGAAGTTGGCTTGCTCTACCCTAAGGCTGCGGATAAGACCCTTCAAAGACGCCTTGTCTAACTTGAACACAACTTACAACCAGTGTTCGAAATATCGATACTATCGGCAGATATTATCGTTATCGCACCCTTGTGAGACGAAACCCTCGCGATAACTCCCGGAAGATACAAAAATACTCAAAATCCAGATATCGGCCGATATATCGTTGATATCGCGCGATTTCCTCCTCCACTATTGTCTGACATCGACAAACGCACTCAAAATCCGATCCGGGTTGTGGAGAATAAAAAAAATTTGAATTAGAACAAAAAAAGAACAGAAATCAGAGAGTACTTGGCTGTAACGGTGATCGGGAGGTAGGCCATTCGACAGGTAAGTATGATTTTCCCTATTTCTTCGATGATTTTTCTCGCCATTTCCTTCAACTTCCCTCTTTCTTCGCTAATTGGAGCGTGTCTGTGGGGATTTCTCGGAGATTCCAGCGAGGAATCAGGCCGGATTGAGGAACCCTTCCTTCCAGAATGAGATTTGAGGGGACGGAACCCTTGCGTGCGTGAAGGAGAGGGAAAGTGAAAGAGAGGGGCGCGGATGGGGGTAGAAAACGGATCGGTTGCGTGGTGCGTTACTCAGTACGCTCTTATCGTACTCAGTAAACTCACTTGGGCCCACCTTTAATGTATGTGGTCCATCCACGTCGTCCATCCGTTTTCCCATCTAATTTAAGGGGTTGATCCCAAATTTTAGAAAAATCTAAGATCATACCACAGGAAACAGTTATGATACTGATTTCCACCGTTGAAACCTTTCTTAGCCCTACAGTGATGTTTTTTGGTCATCCAAACAGTTAATAAGATCATACAGACGTGGATGAAGGGAAAATATGCAAATATAAGCTTGATCCATTCATCCAAGACTTCTGTGGCCCTCAAGAAATTTTCAACGGTAGATGTTCAATTCAACTGTTTTCTACGGTGTGGCCCATTTGAACATTGTATATGCTTTATTTTTTGGCTAAAGCCCTGAAATTATCTGGTAAAATGGATGGACGGATCGGATAAAATACATAAATCATGGTGGACCCTACATAAATCATGGATGGATGGATCAGATAAAATACATAAATCATGGTGGGTGTCACTCTCTCCACTGTTTTCTGTGGTGGGGTCCACTCGAGCTCTGGATCTGACCCATTTTTTGGCTCATACCATAAAATGATCTCTTCAAATGTATGGACGGTGTGGATACAAAAAATACATCATGGTGGGACCCACATAACTTGGTGACATCGCTTGTGCCCCGTCAATGACGGGCGTTCTGTATGGGATTGTGTACTGAGTTACTCAGTACCCTCTTATTATACTGAGTAAACTCTGTTGGGCCCACCGTGATTGCACATGGTTTATCCACGCCGTCCATGCGTTTTTACTGATCATTTTAGGTGTTGAGCCCAAAATTGAACCATATCCACAACTCAAGTGGACCACATTACAGGAAACAGTGTTGAATGAACGTTGACCATTAAAAACGTTTTGGGAGCCATAAAAGCTTTGGATCAACCTGATATTTATTTTTTCCCTTCATTTGGGTCTTTAGGACCCAATCAACAGATTGGATGTCAAATAAACAGTACAGTGGGCCTTAGGAGGATTTTAATGGTGGATATCCAATCATTTTTGTTTTCCCGTGGTGTGGTCCACCTGCGATTTATATCCCTATAATTTTTTATATCAATCCATAAAATGATTCGTAAAAATGGATGAAACAAATACATTATAGTGGGAGCCATGGGGCCGGTGTCAGGGGGAGTAGCCAATCTGTCTCCCCGTGCCGTAGGACGCGGAAGGTACTGGCAGGTTGCGTAGCCAGATTGGCTACTGAAGTGACGCACCAAGTTCTGTGGGGCCCACCATGATGTATGTGTTGTATCTACACCGTACATACATTTGACTATATCATTTTAAGGCATGAGACAAAGAATGAGTCAGATCCAAATCTGGAGTGGAGATTCGTAAAAATGGATGAAACAAATACATTATGGTGGGAGCCATGGGGCCGATGTCAGGGGGAGTAGCCAATCTGTCTCCCCGTGCCGTAGGACGCGGAAGGTACTGGCAGGTTGCGTAGCCAGATTGGCTACTGAAGTGACGCACCAAGTTCTGTGGGGCCCACCATGATGTATGTGTTGTATCTACACCGTACATACATTTGACTATATCATTTTAAGGCATGAGACAAAGAATGAGTCAGATCCAAATCTGGAGTGGACCCCACCACAAAAAACAGTGGGAAGAGGGATGCCCATCGTTGAAACCTTCCTAAGGTCCACTATGATGTTTATCTGAGATCCAACCTGTTTATAAGTTAAGACAGACATGAAAGAAGGGAAAAAACAAATTTCAGCTTGATCGAAAACTTTTGTGGCCCTTAGAAATTTTTAATGGTGGGCGTCACTCTCTCCACAGTTTTCTGTGGTGGGGTCCACTCGAGCTTTGGATCTGACTCATTCTTTTTTCTCATGGCCTAAAATGATATCTCCAAATGGATGGACGGTGTGGATACAACACACATCATGGTGGGCCCTACAGAACTTGGTGACGTCACTTCAGGGTCCACCATGTCATTTATTTTCCATCCGACATGCTGTAAATGTAAAATCCACCATTCATCCGGTGATCCGTACATACAAAAGCTGCCTGATTAAAAACTATTGTAAGCCACACCAATGGGAGGAATGTAAAACTGCTTCCAAATTGATAAATTCACGCTGTGAGGCCCACCTGAGTTTCTTTTATTAGGATGAATTATGTACATTCTCTTTATTTTAGTGAGTTACACCTGATTAACGGCTTTGGTTGAAGGTCCACATCATTGGCCCCTAATTACTAACCTATTGTTGGCATCAATTTCCATTGTTCCATGTGGTGTGGCCCATCTGAGTGGTGGATCTATCTGATTTTGGCTCTATCCAATCTCGACGGATAGATAAAATATTATTTTAGTTGCATTTGTTCAGTTAAACATCACATAGCTTAGGACCGTATACAAAGGAAACTTATTATGTGCATATTTTTTTTTGACATGTTATGATTTAAAAGTGTGTATTAAGGGCTTTTTTAACAATCCCCAAAGTTTCATTAAAAAATTCAACCATTTTCCCAATGTTTCCCCATGTTTCCCAAAAAGTGCGATAAATTATGCGATACAAACGATATATCCCATGCGATAACCGATACGTATCTATATCCCAAGGGTGCGATACATAGTGCGATACCGATATTTCGAACACTGCTTGCAACCTCGAAGAGATGCATATTATGTGCAAATTGTTAGTGGAAAACCTGAAGGCTGAAAGTTGGCTTGCTCCACCTAAAATCACAGATAACACCCTAAAAGACTCCTTCCCTGACATTCTACTTAAAGCTTCCACCTTGGCAGCAAATGTAAGCAATGAAAGGAGGGGTCCCCTTGCTGCAACCACCTCGACCCTTTGGAAAGCTTTAGGAGACCTGTTAATCAAGATAAAGAAATGAGCTGACCCCATCCACTTTGACATCCACTTTCTCCACCTAACCCCAAACCCAACCTTCTCATCATGTAGTCCAGAAATTTCCAGTTAATGTGGTTGTAAGCTTTCTCCACATTGAATTTTCATGTACTCCTACCCTTTCTCCCCTTCTTATATCTTGAATTGGTCCACTCGTGTGCAACTAAAGGACCATCAGGTGTTTGTCTTTCGTGAAGAAAACACCATCCAACTTGTTAAGCACATTTCCAAGTACCTTCCTGAGTCTTGATGCCAAAATCTCAGTCCAGGTCTCATATAGTCCTGCAATCAAACTAACGAGTCTGGAATCCTTAAAGCTTTCAGCTCTTTTTTAGTTTTTGTTTTCCTTAATGCTATAATGAGTCAATGACACCCCCTGACTTCCTTAGATAATCTTCCCCTTTCCTAGAAGTTTGAAACAAAGTCGAGCAAATCCAAGATCACACCCCCTCTTAAAATTTAGAAGAAAGTCACTGTGAATCCATCTGGCCCAAAGGGCCAAGGTTTTAAATATGGTATTAGGGGTGTATCTGCTGGGATAATAATGATAGGATACAGGCCTGTATTGGTGGAAATTTTCTTTTCTTTTCTTTTTGAACGGTAACACTAGCAGAAAATTGCTGACCCAAAGGATTTTGAAAAATTATCTAGAAATAAGAAAATTTTAAAACACTAGAATCTTTCTTGAGTTTTTGGCGCGCAGGCAATGGTGTGTCCAACCCTTCTCTGTTAAGAATGTTAAACGGATATGCCCTAATAGAGCACAAAGCAAGCATGATTTGGTAGATTAGGGCCCAATTACACTGAAATATAGCAAAATGAGAAAAAAAGTAACGGTTTACCCCTTTTGAATTTTCCCTAAATGGTCACCACTCCGCTTTGACTCATTGAATCCCACTCAATACTTGTGTTATGATCTTCAAATAGGCCTAGAGGCTAGAGCTAGTCTAAAATGAGTTTCCAAGTTTTTCCATGCTTGGATATGAAGAAAGACGCGAAAATGCGAAAGGAAGATCCATTTAAAAAAAAAATAATCAAGGGGCTGGTAAGACCCATTTCTTAATCGGACTGGTTCACCTCACAATGGGGGTGACTGATATGGCCATATCGTAACAGATATTCAAAACTACACCATGGGTTTTGTCTTGTCCCAGTTTCGCAGTTACACTCTGAAGCTCTTCCTCCCCAACTGGTCTTTCCAACCAATTTGCCTTTTCCTCAGTGATCTGATCAAGTTGAAGTTTGTCAAGACTGTGTCTATTGTAGCCCTTTTTAGAGAGGAGATTGGAATCAGACCTCACAATTTCCTTGCTTATCTATTGCTTGCCATCTACCCTTCTACCCATCAACCTCTGAATTTTATTTTATTTTTCTCCAGGCATTATCAATTTTTTGAAGAATCCCTTTTTTTAACTAGCGCGCTGTAGATGTTTGTCTCCACATCATCTTCTCCTCAACCTTTTTTCTCGATGAGTATCTTCTCCTCAACTTCCTTTTTAATCTAGCTTCAACTTGTGGCCCACACAACCCATCATGCTAGTGGATCTCCACCAACCTTCACTTCATCAATAAAGCCCTCCTCTTCCAACCATGTCAATTAGAACTAGAAGGGGCTCAGGTCCCTAGGAAGCAGTGTTTGTTTCCAGCAAAACTAGACAATGGACCCATCTGCCACAGAAGACCATGGAAAATACTCATCTCAAGCCAGTAGCCACTAGTCTCAATAAACCTCCTCAAAACTGGGAAATAGCACTAGCCATAAGATCCTTTAAAAAAATAGAATTTCCATTCCATTAAACCAAATGGCGCCTTAAGTTCATCTTGCATCCAGTGGAATTGCTCATTTTCTAACTTTCCTACTTTTGCAATGCTACGACTTGAACCTTTGCCTTCTGCCACCCCTTTAATCTGTGTCCACTTTTTTGGGCAACCTATCCCTCTCAAAGGATACGAAATCTGATGTGTATCAGCCCAAATGAGTCCCATATTAGCACGTCTGAATACACAATATGGGTGTGTGTCACTGTTTTTGGTGTGTTTTGAGGTGTATCAACTCATACTGGGCTGTATTAACCGGCGTACTGTGTACTGGCTCCAACATAGTCTGCATCGGGCAAGACACATAAATGCAATATTTTATAGTTTTTCGCTTTTTTTTTTTTAATGTTTTTTCTTCACTTTGAGCTTGGAGGAGTGATAGACGCGTTTTTGACAAGATTTTATGCCTACTTTGAAGAAAGACACAAGATTCATGGATGATTCAACAAACTGAAGCTGAGTGTACCATTTTGGAGAAAATCTGAAAAGGAACCATTATTTTTTTTCCCTTTCTGCTTTTTTCAATCTAATGGGTTATAAACATGGTCCAATCATGCATGATTTGCTTTCGGATATATTTGGTTGGATTTTCCTATTTTTCATGTTTTTATCCTATTTTTGCTTATTTTTATTTTTTAAATATTCTTGCAAATGATGCATGATGTAGTTGTTGGTACCCTATCGTGGTTCACCATTCCTCCAAAAAATTTAAGGCATTTTCTTGAAGTTTCTTTGGGGAAGGATGATTTGACTATTTTCAACCTAGATCTACTTTTTTTTTTTTTGAAAGATCAACCTAGATCTACTTATCTGTATGTGAAACTTGTGTGTGTGGGTGTGCTCTTGTGGATGCATGTTTGGGGTGGGTGGTGGTGTTTGTGCCCGTGAGAGATCTGTTTATGCATTAAATCATTCATTTGTTGTGTATTTTTTTGCATCCTTTTCTTTTTGTTATTTTTGATGTTTTCTTCATTGTAAAATTATTATAGGGATTTCTTTTGTATGAAAACATGTATATAATCCTTTTTTTATATACTTAGAATTCTCTTTTTTAATGAATAATGCAATTTTATTTGAATATGGGAGAAAGTAAGATGCAAGAAGGGAGGTGCAAAGGCCACTCAACCCTCGCAAGGACATCTGAAACAACTCAATCAAACTACACAGCCATTGGCCAGGAAATGAAAGCCCATTAATGCAGATCCACCATAGATATTCCTGTGCTAGTGACGTGCTGCTTTGTCAGAGTGTGCCTCTCGAGGAATGGAAGCAAAAGAGATTACCTGATCACTACATATGTCCCTGGCTTGCTCAATAATGTCAGCCAACGTCTGAGCTCCTCCAGAAGCCTATGAGATCGCATTAGACGAGTCTCCCTTGATAATGATTGGGAGGTGATTGAGTAACCAATTTGATTACTTGGAGCAGGGCAGTGGCTTTGCTTTAGTAGAATCCAAGGTGTGCCGCATCGGTATCGGTTGGCATAACGGTGACCTCCAAAACCGATACGGATACGGGAGCGTAACGGTGATACGGGGGCGTAACGGCCCGTAACGGCGCAAATTTTTTTTTTTTGCCAAAAAAATATGAAAAAATATGGATTAAATCCGGAATATTCTAAGCATTCCAAATATGCATTCATTTATAAATTGGAACATGTTTATGGTGGTGTAACGGTCCACTCTTTGGTGAGAAGTTGTATCGGACTGTCTAATGAATTTATGAACTAGATAACCTGAATTTGACTACAAAATTCATATATTTAATTTTCTAACTATCTACTATCAATGATAGATATATTAGAATGAATGTAATATGAAAATATCTTACATTTGGTGTTTGCAATTATTTTTGAGGAATTTCTCGAATATGCGTAAATAGAAAAAAATATAAAATGACACCCCAAATCTATAAAATGCACATTAACATGTTCTACTATGATTAACACATCACATGGCATGATTAAAACAGCAAAACAATCATTAAAAAATGATTATTTGAATTTTTTTTTTTAAAAAAGGCCATAATTAATGCGTAAATAGAAAAAATTATTAAAAAAATAAAAAATGGCACCCAAAATCTGTAAAATGCATATTAACATGTTCTACTATGATTAACACATCACATGGCATGATTAAAACATCAAAACAATCATTAAAAAATGATTTTTTGAATTTTTAAAAAAAGGGCCATAATTAATGCGTAAATAGAAAAAAATATAAAAAAATATAAAATGGCACCCCAAATCTGTAAAATGCACATTAACATGTTCTACTATGATTAACACATCACATGGCATGATTAAAACATCAAAACAATCATTAAAAAATGATTTTTTGAATTTTTAAAAAAAGGGCCATAATTAATGCGTAAATAGAAAAAAAAATATAAAATGGCACCCCAAATTTGTAAAATGCACATTAACATGTTCTACTATGATTAACACATCACATGGTATGATTAAAACATCAAAACAATCATTAAAAAATGATTTTTTGAATTTTAGAAAAAAGGGCCATAATTAATGCGTAAATAGAAAAAAATATAAAAAAAATATAAAATGGCACCCCAAATCTGTAAAATGCACATTAACATGTTCTACTATGATTAACACATCACATGGCATGATTAAAACATCAAAACAATCATTAAAAAATGATTTTTTGAATTTAAAAAAAAAGGGCCATAATTAATGCGTAAATAGAAAAAAATATAAAAAAAATATAAAATGGCACCCCAAATCTGTAAAATGCACATTAACATGTTCTACTATGATTAACACATCACATGGTATGATTAAAACATCAAAACAATCATTAAAAAATGATTTTTTGAATTTTAGAAAAAAGGGCCATAATTAATGCGTAAATAGAAAAAAATATAAAAAAAATATAAAATGGCACCCCAAATCTGTAAAATGCACATTAACATGTTCTACTATGATTAACACATCACATGGCATGATTAAAACATCAAAACAATCATTAAAAAATGATTTTTTGAATTTAAAAAAAAAGGGCCATAATTAATGCGTAAATAGAAAAAAATATAAAAAAAATATAAAATGGCACCCCAAATCTGTAAAATGCACATTAACATGTTCTACTATGATTAACACATCACATGGTATGATTAAAACATCAAAACAATCATTAAAAAATGATTTTTTGAATTTTAAAAAAAAGGGCCATAATTAATGCGTAAATAGAAAAAAATATAAAAAAAAATATAAAATGGCACCCCAAATCTGTAAAATGCACATTAACATGTTCTACTATGATTAACACATCACATGGCATGATTAAAATAGCAAAACAATCATTAAAAAATGATTTTTCGAATTTTAAAAAAAATAGCCATATTTAATGCGTAAATAGAAAAAAATATAAAAAATATATAAAATGGCATTTGTTGTATATCTATGTGGTCCATCCTTTTTGCCCACTTATTTCAGGGCATGGACCAAAAAATGAGGCTGATCCAAAGCTTGGGTGGATCACAAAATGGGCCTTAAGAAGATTTTAACGGCGGGCATTCAATCTCAACTGCGTGGTCCAATTGATATTTTGATCCTTTCATTTCAAGGATCATGCTTTAAAATGAACTTGAAAAATTATGAATGGCATGGATTTACCATACATAAATCAAGGTGGGCCCCACCGCATGCAATAAAATAGCGAGTGTGCACCATGCAGCGTGCACTGCAGATTATACAAAAAAAAAAAAACAAACTGCGTGGCTGTTTCACAGCCACGCCATTCTATTCGACTTTGCTGGAAAAAGAAAAGAAAAGAAAAGAGAAGAGAAGAGAGGGAAATGAAAAAAAAAAAAGACGAAAACAGAGAGGGACCGAACCGAGAGAGAGAGAGAGAGAGAGAGAGAGAGAGAGAGAGAGGGAGAGAGAGAGAGAGAGAGAGCTACTGCCGCAGCTGCAGCAGCGCCACAACCGCAACCGCAGCAGTCGCAGCAGCGCCGTAGCAGCCGCAGCAGCAGTGCCGTAGCAGCCGCAGCAGCAGCGGAAGAAGAAGAAGAAGAAGAAGAAGAAGAAGAAAGAGAAGAAGAAGAAGAAGAAAAGAAGAAGGTAAGTTTTTTTTTTTTTTTTTTTCAAGGCCTGTAACAGCCGTTACGGGTCCGTAACGGCCGTTATGGCCCGTAACGGCCCCGTAACGGCCGTTATGGTCACAAAATTCCATAACGGCCGTTTCGACCCCGTATCGCGTAACGGTGTCAGCCGTTACCGTTACGTATCGGCCGATACGGCCGTATTGTAACGGATACGGCACACCTTGGTAGAATCAGATATCCCAATGGAACTGGTGAATCTGGCTACATATGTAACCTTATAATCCCGCAGCAGCCCCCCTTCTCCTGCAGGCCTGAGATTCCCCACTGAACACCCATCAAAAATTGCTTTCATACCTGGATGAGGCACCCAAACAGTTACTGCTTTAGGAAAACACAATCTGCATTCAAGAATTTTGACTAGTAACCTTTCTATCATAGATGAGGAGAGACCCTTGAACTTTGGGTTTAGGTGAGCCCACCTGGTCATAGGGAGAATAGTTCTTCTAACTATTACTCTCTCATTTGATGAAGTGGTTTTTAATAGACGAGCGTTGCGTTCCATCCATATGAGCCATAACCCATCAAACAACTGTATTCGACAGCTCCCTGCTGCACGGGCCCCAAGCTGATGAAGCCTGACTGCTAATAATTTCCATCAAGAATGCGGGAAAAACCAGGTGATATTAAATTTAGATAGAGTACTGCTAAAGATACCTGAAAAAAATGGGCAGTGCAGAAACAGATGTCGAGTTATTTCCTCACTTGTGCAATGCAGAGGACATATACTAGCCAAAGACTATCTTCTTTCTTTAAGTGATCATATGTAAGGGCCTCATCCAAGCTAGCTAACCTAGCGAGTACGCTGATTTTGAGAGGGACTGGTGCCTTCCAAATCTTTGAAAATGTTGAGGCATTAGGGGATGGACCACCCCAGAGATCTCCTGCTAGAGATCTTGTCGAGAAAACGCCCCTTTGTTCTAGCTTCCAAACTCTTCTGTCCAGGCCAGCCCGAGGGACTTACCACCAAATGTAGACCCCAAATAATCTGGTAACCTCTTCGATTTCTTCTTCAGAGGTTGCGGCAGAATTCTAGAACAAGAGTATACCTGCACCATGCCTTTGAAAACAGTGTCTAACTGATAGATCTGTCTTCTCTTGCCAACCTTTTCCCTAACGCTCTCTGTCTTCCGACCAGCGCTGTTCCTGTGGGTGATATTGGGATTGCTAACTTCCGCCGCCTCTCTGGCCCTCCGCTGATTGTCAAATGGCAGCAACCTCCACCAGGTTGGAGTAAACTGAACGTGGATGGTTCTGCAATGGGGAACCCGGGCCCCTCGGGTGGAGGTGGTATTTGCCGGAATCAGAAGGGTGAATTCATATTCGGTTTCACAGCTGGCTACGGGTCAGGCTCCAACATCTTCGCCAAACTGCGAGCAATTCATGATGGCCTCGCTTATTGTTTCCACCTAGGACTGCAAAACATAGTGGTGGAATCCGACTCTAAGCTAGTTATTGATTTCTTGAATGGTTCAGTTCAGCCTGGCTGGAAGTGGTCCTTCTGGGTGTCACGCATCATGAGGTTCAATGCGATTGGCCGTGTGTGCTTCTCTCATATTTTCAGAGAAGGAAATGAGCCTGCCGACGGGATGGCCCGTCTAGCCAGCATCTCTCAATCGTCCTCCCTCATCAGGCAGTTCTATCTCCTTCCTCGTTGCGTCAAGGGTAGTTTTTTCCTTGACAAAGTGGGACTCGGGGCGATTCGAATGGGCCAAGTTCACAATTTCGCAGGATAGCTTCGTCCCGTCACAACCTAAGTCCGCAGCACTTTCATATCTGGTTCTTTGTAAATGTCTGTATCTGCTTACGATAGGCCCTAGACAGAATTTTTCTTGTGAGGGCCTGAATGTCCTACACATGTAATTTGATCATATATATATAAAGGTGGGAAAATAGTGTTTGACTGATATTCCTATGATAAGTGTAATTCTACCCCCAATAGAAATCATAAGCAATTGGGAAGAAATGAAGGCGACATTGAAGCAGAGGTTTTTGGTGTTGGATTATGAGACGACTTCTTTCCAAGAGCCCACACTTTGGCAGGATAATCTGACTGTGGAGGAGTATGCACAACATTATTATAACTTAGTCATTTTCTACCGCCTAACAGAGATTGGAAGGCAGCAAGTGGTGTGTTATTACAATAGACTATGGTTCAATATTCAAAGAGATTGGTGACATTTGGCTAATAGTGTAGACAAAGTGTATTAGATGGCCTGAAAAGTACAGGAGTAGAAGTTGGAGATAAGACGCGGTAGCCCTCACGTTTGGGGCCATGCATCTACCGTCCTATTGTTAGTGGCTCCACAGTGCATTTACAACCAATCGTGTCTCACAGTAACTTTCCTTGGGATTACAAAATTGGTTAGAACTTTACCTCTAAAAATCCTTTCTCGAAGCGATGACACAAAGGGAAAGTCTATTGTGGCAACTCAAGGGAGGTTGACCAACACTTGCTTCAAGTGTGATGGTTGTGGACATTACGTGACAAAGTGTCCCTCTCGCAATCTCTGGTTTTGCGAGGGACAAGAGGGTGAATGGTACAAAGAAAACTTCATTGCAGACCAAGTGGGAGGTGAACATGAAAGCAATCAAGAAGATGACGATTAGGAACCTGAGGAAGGCCTGGATGGCCTCAGCGAAATAAGTTATCGTTGGTGGTTATTAGGATTTTAACGGCACCAAAAGAGGAGGTTCAAGAAAGCTAGTTAAGAACCATATATTCCATATTCAAGTATCGTGTGGTGGAAAGTTTGTTAAGGTCATTATTGACGGAGGCAGCAGTATGAACATGACGTTGCAAAGCATGGTGGACAAGTTGAAGCTAAAACGTCACATGCATCCCAATTCCCAAGCCAAACAAAATTGCATGGGTAAATGACATTCATCCCCATGACTAAGCAGTGCTTACTACTTAGTGAACTTATCCTTCAGTTATGAAGAATCACCTTGGTGTGATGTCATTCCAATGAAGGTCACACATATTAGTGGCTCCCATAGATATACGACAAGATGTTACTCATAAGGGCTACAAGAACACGTATAGTTTTATGTACAAAGGAAAACCCATTAATCTCAACCACATAGAGGATGATGAACCTGAACAGGCAAAGTTGGCTGCCATAGTGTTCAGTATGACCTGATTCGTGGAGGAAAGTTGGGAAGGAGGAATCATGTATGCTCTGGTAGGATGTAAGATGATCCAACTGGTGATCTTCCTATCCAACCACATAATATTCGGGACATTTTGTCTCAATTTCATGATTTGTTTCCAAATGAACTATTGAGTGAGCTTCCACCCATGTGTGACATTAGTATATGCGATTGATGTGGTACTTGGAGCACCATTACCAAATCATCCAGCATACCGAATAAACCTGACAGAGTATGCAGAGCTTTGTGGACAGGTGGAGGAATTGCTGGCCAAGGTTTTCATTCGTAATAGCCTCAACCAGTGTGATGTGCTAGTGTTGTTGACACCAAAGAATGATGGCAGTTGGTGAATGTGTGTTGACGGTCGCGCTATCAACACGATAACAATAAAGTACCATTTTCCACTCTACGCAAGATGACATGCTGGACACGATGGAGAATGCTATAATCTTTTTGAAGATCAATTCGTGAAGTGGATACCACTAGATAAGAATTCATCCTGGAGATAAATGGAAAATCACTTTTAAGGCAAAGGATGGATTGTATGAGTTGCAAGTTATGCATTTCGGCTTGAAAAAACGCACATGCGGGTGATGGTGCAAATTCTATAGCCATTCATTGGCAAGTTTGTCATCATGTACTTCGATGACATCCTCATCTATTGTCTTTCACAAGAATATCATTTAGTACATTTTTGCTAGGTGATGACAATGTTATGCCACAAGAAACTCGACGTCAATTTGAAGAAGTGTACCTTCGTGAGTTCCGTCGTAGTCTTTCTAGGGTTCATCGTTTCAGTAGAAGGCATGGGGGTTGTATCTGAAAAGATAAGGGCCATTGTCGACTAGCCTACTCCCATGAATATTCACGAGGTTTGTAGTTTTCACCGGCTAGTGATGTTTGATTGAAGGTTTATTGGGAACTTTAGTTCCATCATGGTGCTCATTATTGAATGTATGAAGGCCATTTCATTTGAGTGGAACAAAGTAGCAACAAAGGCATTTCAAGAAATCGAACGAAAAATGATGGAAGCTCTAGTTCTTAGGTTTCCTAATTTTAAAGGGTGTTCAAAGTTGTTTGTGATGCATCCCACATAGGCATAGGAGGTGTCCTTAGCCAGGAAGGGCATCTAGTGGCCTTTAGTGAAAAACTCAATGAGGCACGGAAGAAGGATTCTGCATACAATGTGGAGTTTTATATTATTATACATGCTTTGAAACATTTCCGTCATCACTTCATTCATTGGGAGTTTGTACTTTGTTCTTAACATGAGGCATTGTGTTATTTGAATTTTCAGAAGAAGTTGAGCGCAAGGCACATTAAGTGGAGTGCTTTTATTTAGAAGTTCACATTCAACCTAAAACATTGGGCCGACATTGAAAATAAGGTAGTAGAAGCCCTCAGCCGAAAATCACATATATTATCTTCCTTATCAGTCTTTGTTGTCGTGTTTGAGGAACTTAAAGAGGCTTTGCAATAGATGATGATTTTAGGAAGGTATTTTCAACACACCACCAGCTGAGGCATTGAGTACCCATGATACATCCTGCACGATTGGTACTTATTCTATGATATGAGGCCGTGTTTTTCTAAAAACTCCCTATGGGAGCTTATTATATGCAGTGTTCAAAGTATTGGTATCGCTACAAGTTTCGCTCGCCAGGGATACAGAAATAATGTCGATATCGCCGATAGTATCGCTGATAATCGAAAATGCGGGGAAACATGGGCAAAACGGTGGAATTTTCAGTGAAACTTCAGGAGACGTTAAAATGCACATATTTGCATATTTAGAAATAAAAAAAATTGCAAAAATAATGCATACATAACAAGTTTCCATTTAATGGGGCCTTAAAAGCAAGTCTTATTGTAAGAAATTAGTCCAACCATCCCATCCAGCCTATTTAACCATCCAACCTTCCATCCAAACATCCATCGGTATTGCAAAATATCAACAACACATGATATTTCACCAAGAAATCATCAACAATTGGAAAGGAAACGGAAGAGTGTGGTCTCAATATCGTGCATGTTGCGATATCGATAATATCGAGATATTATCAATATTATCAATGACAAATCGAACACTACATACAACCATGTGCCCATAAAAAAAAATCGAAATAAAAATTTTCTAATAAACAAAATTTTGATTATATCAATTCGTTGGCGATATTATTGAAATATTGTTGAAACACTTATGATACAAGCATTACCTAGAATTTATATAGTCGAAAATATTGGTGATATTGATGCATTGGCAGTACAAGGGACACCTGGAATTTAGATAGTTGAAAATATTGGCGATTACATTATGGTATTGATACGTTGGCGATATATTGCTAATACCTGAAATTTCTGATACTATTAGTGTTATCGATATCGCTACCAGTGTTATCGTTATCGCAGAGATGGAGATAAAGATAATATTGGAGATAGTTCGAACACTGGTTATATGAGAGCTTCATTCAAGTGGCTTTGATGGTCCCTTTGGTATCGTAAAAACAACAACCTTGGCTGAGGATTGTTTCTATTGGCCAGGTTTGAAGAAAGATGTCGGAATTTTTGTTCTTCAGTGTCAAGTGTGCCAACTAGGCAAAGGTAGCAAATGGAATATTGGTGTTTATACTCCGTTGCCTGTTCCAAATGCTCCATGTGAAGACATCAACATGGATTTCATCTTGGGATTGCTTAAGACTCAACGTGGCTATGACTCTACTTACATTGTGGTTGACAGCTTTTCGAAAATGGCCCATTTCATTCCTTGTAAGAAGACATCAGTTGCCGTACACATTGCCTGTGTTTTCTTCAAAGAGGTGGTTTTTCTACATGATGTTCCCAAAACAACAATATCTGATTGTGATGTTAAGTTTATGAGCTACTTATGGCACACCTTGTGGTCTAAGATGGAAACTAAATTAAAGTTCTCATGTGCTTATCATCCGCAAATAGATGGGCAGAATGAAGTCGTCAATCGTAGTCTTTTTTTTTTTTTTTTTGAAAGATAACGATAGATGTATTAAAGGAAAAGGAAGGAAAAATACAGAAGAGGGAGGAGAGTCTGCTGAGGGAGCAGACTCTGCTAAACTCTTAAAAAGCGAAGGTCGAAGTCCTTCAGAAATGTTACATTAACAGCCCATTCAATAAGTAGACCCTTTGCCTTAGAGGAAACTCTCTCCACCGAATTGGAAATGTTCCTAAAGCATTTCCCGTTTCTTTCTTCCCAAACAGACCACCAGATTGCCATGATAACCATTCTCCATAAACGCATTCTTTTCTTTCCTACCCTGACCCCATGCCAAGCTGATAGAAGATTATCTACCGAACCAGCAATACACCAACTGATTCTGAAACGCTGGCAAAAATCAGACCAGATTTTCTCCATGTAGGGACAATGGATGAGTAAGTGGTTGACTGATTCTTCGTCCTTCATGCAACATAAGCAAATGTTGACTATCTGCATTCCCCTTTTTCTCAGATTATCCACCGTAAGGATCTTCTTCTTGCCAACCAACCAGCCAAAGCATATAATTTTAGGAGGAGCCGAATATTTCCAAATGTAAGAGGTGGCTATGCCATCCATAACAACTTTAGAATGGAGGTGGGAGTAGAGCGATTTAACTGATAATTCGCTAGACTTATCCGGTCTCCAGATAAGACGGTCTGCGGTTAGCTGGTTAGGCATTGCTTTGTAGATGCAAAGGATAAGGTCTACATACTCGCTGATCTCCCAATGTTGGAGATTTCTTCTACATTTTACGTTCCATTCAATCTTGCCAGCAGAAATAGAGTAACATTCAGTGATGGAGATTGCTTTGTTAGGAGCAAGGAGGAAGATGTTCGGAAAACGAGTTTTCAATGGTTCGTCACCCACCCATAGATCTTCCCAAAACCGAATGTCGTCGCCCCTTCCTAACTCGTAACTAATACCTTTGAGAACTGTCTTTTTCATACAAAGGGTGCCCCTCTAAAGATAATATGCCCTATAGTAGGAAGAATCTCTTGTCCACCACCCACCCTCAGATGAGCCGTACTTGCTTTTGATAATGGTATTCCAAAGAGATCCTCCTTCAGTCCCTAACCTCCATATCCACTTGCTTAGGAGGGCCTGATTCATGGTCTTAAGGTTTTTGACCCCTGCGCTGCCTTCTTTGATGTCTGTTTGGTGATCACATCAGTTCATGGGACATCGTGTTACTGCAAGCTAAGTTTGCTTATAACAGTTTTGCAAACTGCACTATGGGACTCTCTCCTTTCGAAATTGCGATGGGTATGCGACCTCAACAAACTATTGATTTAGTCCCACTTCCTGTTATGACTCGATCGAGCTAGGACGTCGATTTGCACAACATATTAGATAAATGAGGAAGTCAGGAAAAAGAGCACCTTAGTAATGAAAAGTACAGGGGGGCATGCAGATGTTCGATGATGTTTTACACAATTTCAAGAAGAAGATAGGGTCATCGTGCAGCTCAAGCCTAAGACGTTTCCAGCAGGCTTTTTTACAAAGCTCCACTCCAATAAGGCAGACCTTTATCGTATTTTGAAGAAGCTAGGTGGTAATGCGTATTTGATCGAGCTTCCACTCAAAACGAAGATCAGCCCCATTTGTAATGTGGAAGACCTTACAATTTATTTTGGACATCATGAGGACAAGAGCATGGAAGAATAGGCTTTCCAAATACCTAAGGTGCTATGCTAGCTTGAAGAAATCATTGAAGATGTGTTGGATGATCAAATAGTTTCCATACGCTAAAGAGGATATTAGAAGTTTCTCGTCAAGTGGAAGGGCTGACTGAGATCCAACAACATGTGGATCTCAACAGATGATTTCAAGTACATCAAACCGGAGCTCCATGAGGATATTAGAAGTTTCTTGTCCCATGTCCCACATGTTCACGCTCCACATGTGCACACAAAAAAAGGCCCACTTTTCTTTTTAAGCCTATCTTTAGTTTCCTTTCTTTTCTTATTTACTATGTTAGGAAATAAGTAATCTTATATTTTTCTTACTTTAAGTGCTTTCTTATTTTAGAGATTCTATGTTGGGAAATAAGCATTATTTTTCCTATTTTAGATATCTTGTCTAGCTAGGAATCCTATTTTTAGATTCCATAGATTATGTTGAAGATTGTACGCACTCATTATAAATATTGAATGGTATTCTCTTTGAACAAATTCTCTTGTTTCTCTATGGTAGTCTTGTTGGTGGGGGGACTGATGACATTGCTTACAATCATTGCATTCTCGTCTCATTGGTACTTTGAACTTCAATCCAGTACTTTGAATCTTATTGCAATTAGTTCCTTCCTTAATCTAGTTGCATTATTCCTCCTTGTCTAAGTTGTACCAGATAGGCTGCTTTTAGACAAGTTAATCTTCAATCCTGCTTTCAGAGAAATTAAAAAATTGTTAGAATGTCTCGGAAGTTGCATGCTTCTTGTAACAATCCATTTCCAAAAAGGAGTGTATCATCGTCATATTAAGCAAGTAATTCAAACACTAGAACTTCCTGCAGTCATACCAGCAATAAAACCCAATTGGAATCCCTTTCTTAGAAGCCCCGATAATCCCCGAAACTGAAAAAAGAAGCGGAGATAGGGGGGTAACCATGACGAAAACCCTCTTACTTCATTAGAACACTTTGGGGGAGCCATTGAGAAGAATAGAAATCAAGGAGATCTAATGCAACCATTAATCCAGCTTTTCTATCTTGCCTGTAGCCCATCTGTTGCATCATGCATGACAAGAATCTCTAATTGACATAGTCATAAGCTTTGGACATATCCACTTTCAAAAGAAAACCTTTGCTTCCCCTCTACATATAGTTGTCTACTAGTGTATTGGCAACCACCTAAGTCTCGCAGCCAACACTCTTAACAGTTATCTTGTAGACACTACCGATGAGGTTAATAGGCTGATATTTGAAACAAATTCTGTAGGCTATATTCTGGATGAGATAGATGAACATGGATCCAAACCCTCTAGGGATGCAGGCTCAATAAAATAGTTCTGCAAACACTTTGATCATCTCAGATTTCACCACTTCCTAGCACTTCTGGTAGCACAGAATCGGGAAACCATCTGGACCCGGGCACTGCCATTATCAGCATCAAAGAGCTGTGTAAATTTCTTCTTCTGGGAATTCCCGCTCTGAATTCTTGGCCTGCTGCTCGGATAGAAACGAAAGGACCATCCTGTCCAAATAGGCTCTGATTTTGAAAGACAAGATGAACCATTCACAAGTTTCATCTCTCTGGATAAGCATCCGAGAACCATTGTTCACTGCTGTGATTCTGTTTGCTCTCCTTCTAGAGTGAGCCATCTTATGGAAAAATGCAGAATTGCTGCCCCCTTCCTTTATACATTTCTCTCTCAATCTTTGATACCAAAAAATTTCCTCTTTGCGGGCTTTATCAAGGAGCTCCTCAGTCACCATCTTTTTTTGCAGAATCAAGAGCAGATAGAAACCTCTGCTCTGTCTGACTTTATCAGCGCCTCATGTCCTGCTGCATTTCTGATTTTGAATTTTGAAGGAACCCAAGTACTTATTCCAGAATTTTAACTTCTCCTTGAGTAACCTGAGTTTCACACTAAATATTGTGCATGCTCCATGGCTAATGCCAAATTAATTCCACCTGCTTTAACTGATCTGAGGAACTCTGGGCACTTGATCCACATGGCTTCAAATAGAAAGAGCTGTCCTCCTTGATTCAAGATTGGACGAGAGACAAAACATGCATGTAATCTTTTTTATGTATTAAAGCATGTTTGTTCAATTTTTTTTAAAAACCGTTTTGCTGTTTTAAAAAATTAATTTTGCTGTTTAGAGGGCTGTTACACCATTGAATACATTAAAAAAATGCAAATAAATGATAGGTTCTCGGGGCTGCTATTTCTTTCAATAATTTTTTTTTTTTGACTTTTTTTATTATATATATGTATTGGGTAAAAGATCATGATGTAACAACTATCTGAGCTTGGTTAATTTTTTTTTTCACCTCTCTCTCTCTCTCTCTCTCTCTCTCTCTCTATATATATATATATATATATATATATATATATATATATATAATAGGGTAAACGATCATGATGTAACAACTATCTGAGCTTGGTACAGTGGATATGCTCTCTACCTGACATGCTCCAATACTGATTCTAAACCTTGCCCCTCTGGTTCCTAGAAAAGATCCTCATCTAAAAACATTTATGATCTCCCATTGATTCCCACTTGCTCCTGTGGCTTGCCTAGAGGAAGTAAATCCATCCCGTCAATGGTTCTCTTATGAACTAAGTTTCATTAGTCCATGCTTTCTTGAACTACCCTTCCTATACCTTCCATCCACTCCTTCAATGTCCATTGCCCATCATGTGGAGCCCACCTTTGATGTGGACTCTCCATACTATGGTCCCACCTTCGAAGTGGGCCGTCCATCATATGAGGCTCACTTTGGATGTGGGCCATTCATCATTAGGGGTCGACCTTTGATGTGGACCATCCATTTTGTGGGCCCACCTTGATGTGGGTCATCTATCATGTGGGGTCCATCTTTGATGTGGACCATCCATTGTGTGGGCCCCACCTTCAATGTGGACCGTCCATCATGCGGGGCTACCTTTGATATGCATTGTCCACCACGTGTAGAGAGAGAGAGAGAGAGAGAGAGAGAGAGAGAGAGAGAGAGAGAGAGAGAGAGAGAGAGAGAGAGAGTAAATAGTTAAAAAGCAAGAATTTTTTTTTACTTAGGGCTATAAGTAAGTTTAAGTTAATAAGCTATGGGGAGTCAGACAAAGTGCGCCATCTTAAGAAGTCAATTTATGGCCCAAAACAATCTCCATGAGCTTGGTTCAACAAATTTAGTAAAGTGGTGTTTGAATATGGAATGAAACATAGTTAGGCTGACTACTCTTTCTTTGTAAGACGAAGTAAGGTTGGCGTCATTATGTTGGTTGTTTATGTGGATGATATTATTATCATTGACAGTGACGGTACATGTATTGACAAGTCGAAGAGATTTTTACAACAATACTTCCATACAAAGGACTTGGTTTGGCTTTGATACTTCTTAGGTATTAAGGTAGCAAGATCTAAGGTGGACATTAATTTGTCATCACGAAAATATGTGATGGATTGATTTGCCTAGATAGGTCTTCTGGGAGCTAAATTAGAAGTTTGTTGTGTATAAGGGGGAATTGATTGATGATTCAGGAAGATATCGTCATCTTGTTGGAAAGCTAATCTACTTAATAATCACTCGATCTGATATAACTTTTCCTATAAGTATGATTAGTTTATGTAGGTTCCTCATATTGAAGCCGTGTTTTGTATACTCAGGTACTTAAAGAGAGCTCCTAGCCGTGGTATTCTCCGTAAGCAAAATGGTCATCTTCAAGTAAAAGGGTATTTAGATGCAGACTGGGTTGGTTCTCCATTTGACAGGTGGTCTAGTACAAGCTATTGTACCTTTGTATGAGGTAATCTAATTACATGGAGAAGTAAGAAGTACAGTGGCCCGTTCAAGCGTTGAGGCATAATAGAGGGCAATGTCTTAAGCTACATGTGAACTTGTTTAGTAAAAGACGTTAACGTGTGAGCTGGTGTTTATGATTGATATTCCTATGAGGTTATATTGTAATAATCAAGCTGCCTCTTATATTACTAACAATACAGTTTATCACGAGAGAACCAAGCACATTGGAGTTGATTGTCACTTTATTAGAGAGAAAGTTGCAAGTAACAAAATTTGCATGCCGTTTGTCAAGTCTTAAGATCAATTGGTAGATATGTTCACTGAGGCTCTTGATCGCACTCATTTCGATCTTCTCTTTGTCAAACCGAGCTTTGGTGATATATATGCTTGGGTTTGAGGGAGAGTGTTGATGGATCGTGATGATATAATGGGTGGACCGTGATGGTTACGTGTGGTCTCTCATTATCATTAGGCAGAGAAATGTGTTAGAATAAAGTTTAGGCCCATAGGCTTTGGTTATGTATTAGCTCAAGTATGGAGGGTTTTTTTATTTTTTATATTTTTATTTTAACTTTTGCTTTTATTACGAAAGCCCTAATAATAAAATCGAGAGGCTAGGGTCGTGAGAGGCTATTTCACCCTTATCTCTCTCACTCTCTCTCAATCTTACTCCAGAACAAACATAAAGAAAGCCTAAATGTGATGGGAGAAGTCTAAAATGCCATCACCTAAGGAATTATTCTCTAGCAGCCCATAAGTGGGGGCACTGTAGTCAATTTTCTTTATTTAAATGACACAAGTACACTTATTTATTCATCAACTAAACATGCACCCTCCATATGTGTGGCCATGTGGGTCTCATAGGTGTGATCATTTCGGGCCTGATCTCTCATCTAATGTAGCCATTTGGTTGCATAAAACATGGCTGCCAGTATAATCATTTGGAAAATTAGTCTCAACCCACTTACTTGAAGCAAGTATCAGGGGTGGTTTTGGGTGACACAGTTTAGTAAAATGGAAAGTGTAGTGTTAAAAAGCTGATTAACGTTTAAAGACTACACAGGTGAAGCATTGTTTTCAGTGGGAAAGAGTCTATCCATTTTGAAGCTTATCTGGAAGCTGAAATCTTATAAACTTAGCTGAAGTGATGCGGTGATAGGGCTGGAACACAGAGTCCGAAAATCCAAAAATCCAGAAAAGGACCCTATAGAATTTTTGAGGGGTAGAGATTACAAGACTTTTTGGGTTTACTGGTGATATCATCATGCTGATGTCATCCATGGATTTTTTGGCATATATGGCTCGAGAGGAATAATCGCCTATTTCCGTAACCTTATGGGTTCTTAGATTGGGTGTGTATAATAGGGCAGCGCTGTACATCACCATGCATTCAATGATGTATCGGACGGTGTATTGGACCATTCTTTGATGAGAATGTTGTCTATCAATTTGACTTGTTGAAGGTCAACTAAATGGGCCGTCACAGATGAACACAAATCAAGCATGATTTGGTGAACTAAAGTCCATTACATTGAAATACAACAAAAAGAAGATGAAAATATAATAAAGTGAAGGTTTATTCTTCTTTTCAAAATTTCCCATAATTGTCCACTTCACTTCATTTTGTCGAATCCCATTCAAGTCATTTGTTTTGATCCCAAAATAGGTCTAGATCTAGCATAAAATAAGTTTTTAAGCTTCTTTCATGGTTTAAATGAAAAAAAGAAGAGAAGTGATTTATTTATTTATTTATTTTTTTAAATAATAATTCAAAATTAGACTTTTATGGTTGTATTGGCATGTATTGGCGCATATCGTTGCTGATACACCCTGTATCAACCGATACGGGCCGATATAGACTGATACAAGTCAATTTTTTCCGTATTAGGCCAATACAATCCCTGATCGCGTATCATCTCGTGCTGATATGGATATGATATGGCCGTAAGAGCTGATATGATACCAATATTCATATCCATGATATGGAGCAACTACCCGACTTTGTTGCTCAGGGGGAGTCAGGCAAAGTGTGTCATCTTAAGAAGTCAATTCATGGCCCAAAACAATCATCTCTAAGAGCTTGGTTCAACAAATTTAGTAAAGTGGTTTTTGAATATGGAATGAAATGCAGTTAGGCTGATTACTCTATCTTTGTAAGACGAAGTGAGGCAGGTGTCATTGTGATGGTCATGCCTGTGGATGATATCATTGTCACTGACAGTGACGCTACATGTATTGACAAGTTGATGAGATTTTTATAACAATACTTCAATACAAGGGACTTGGGTTGGCTTTGATACTTCTTGGGTATTGAGGTAGCAAGATCTAAGGTGGACATTGATTTGTTGCCACGGAAATATGCAATGATTGATTGGCCTAGATAGGTCTTTTGGAAGCCAAGCCAATTGAAATTCTTATGAATCCAAATTATAAGTTTGGTGTGGATAAGGGGGAATTGATTGATAATTAGGGAAGATATCGTCGTCTTGTTGGAAAGCTAATCTACTTAACAATCACTTGACCCGATATAACTTTACCTATAAGTATCGTTAGTTTATGTAGGTTCCTCATATTGAAGCCGTGTTTTGTATACTTAGGTACTTAAAGAGAGCTCCTAACTGTGGTATTCTCCGTAAGCAAAATGGTCATCTTCAAGTAAAAGGGTATTTTGATGCAGACTGGGTTGGTTCTCCATTTGTTAGGTGATCTAGTACAAGCTATTGTACCTTTTTACAAGGTAACCTAATTACATGGAGAAGTAAGAAGTAAAGTGGCCCGTTCAAGCGTTGAGGCAGAATAGAGGGCAGTGGCTTATGCTACATGTGAAATTGTTTGGTTAGAGATGTTAATGTATGAGCTAGGGTTTATGATTGATATTCTTATGAGGTTATATTGTGATAATCAAACTGCCTCTTATATTTCTAACAATCCCTTTTATCATGAGAAAACCAAGCACATTGGAGTTGATTGTCACTTTATTAGAGAGAGAGTTACAAGTAAGGAAATATGCATGCCATTTGTCAAGTCTTAAGATCAACTAGTAGGTATATGCTCACTAAGGCTCTTGGTCGGCACTCATTTCGATCTTCTCTTTGTCAAACTGAGCATTGGTGATATATATCCTCCAGCTTGAGGGGGAGTGTTGATGGATCGCGATGATCTTATGGGTGGACGCCGTGATGGTTACATGTGGTCTCTCATCATCATTAGGCGGAAATGTGTTAGAATAGAGTTGAGGCCCATGGGTGTGGCTTATGTAATAACTTAAGTATGGTGGGGTATTTTTGCTTTTATTATGAAAGCCCTAATAATAAGATGGAGAGGCTATTCCCCCCCATCTGACTCCAGAACAAACATAATGAAAGCCTAAATGCGATGGGATAAGTAAGGCTGTACACGAGCCAAGCTAGCTTGAAAAGCTCGCTCAACTCGATCTAGCTCGACTTGACTCGGCTTGAACGACAACTCGAGGCGAGCCAAGCTTCAAATGACTTAACTCGTTCTGAAAACAAGCCGAGTTCGATCATAGTGGATCTTGACTCGACTCGAGCTCGGGCTCGAGCTTGGCTCAACTCAAATATATATTATATTATATATAATATATTGTATTTAAAAATAAAAAAAATTAAATATTATATGTATTTTATTAATTGAATATTTGATTTGGGAGTTGGGTCGGTGTCGGTTGGGTCAATTGGGTCGAGTGGCTAGGTTGAGTCGGGTGTCGATTGGGTTGGGTTGCTGGGTTGAGTCGGGTGCGAGTTGGGTTGGGTTGGGTTGGGAGTAGGCTCGACTCGACTCGAGGTAAGCTCACCTTGACTTGATCCACTAGCTCGACTCGAAATTTTTGGAAAACAAGCCAAGCTCCAATGGTAAGCTCGAAGCCGAGCTCGAACTCGAACTCGAGGAGAGCACGGACGAGTCAAGCCAAGCTTGGCCCACCTCGACTCGACTCGGCTTGATGTACAGCCCTAGGGAGAAGTCTAGAATGCCCTAACCTAAAGAATTATTCTCAAGCAGCCTTTAGGCCAGTCTAGTCAATTTCTTTTATTTAAAAGACGTAAGTACACTTATTTATTCATCAACTAAACATGCACGTGGCCATGTGGGTCCCATATGCATAATCATTTGGGGCCTGATCTCTCATCTAACAGCACATGCAGCCATCTGGTTGCACAAAACATGGCTGCCAATATATTAATCTGGAAAATTAGTCTCAACCAGGGTGGTTTTGGGTGACAGTCTGGTAAAATGGAGAGTGTAGTGTTAAAAAGCTGGTTAAGGTTTAAAGCTTACATAGGTGAAGCACTGCTTTCATGGGAAAGAGTCTTTATCCATTTTGAAGGTTATCTGGGAAGCTGAAATCTTGCAAACTTAGCTGAAATGATGCGGTGCTAGGGCTGGAACATGGACTCCAAAAGTCCAAAAATCCAGCATAGGAAGCTATAGAATTTTCAAGGGGTAGAGATTGCAGGACTTTTTGGGTTTACTGGTGATGTCATCATGCTGTCATGCTGATGTCATACATTGATTGTCGAATTTTAGATTTGCGTGATAAGCACGAACAGGATTATTGGCTATTGCTAATACGCGCTTTGGAGTATTTATTAATTGATCGTTCTTGCATAGTGCTTGAGTTGTTTACTGAACCATAGTTCTCAAACTTGGAATGTTCTGTCAAGTCAAGTAACTCAGTCAAGTTTTTTCGTCTTGAACACCAAGACTCAGTAATACTTGAAAATTTTAAAATATTCTAGTCTTGTTTGAGTAGAGTCGAGTTTTGTCAAGTCAACTCTACTGGAGTCTCGAATGAGTCTTGATGATATCCGATCAGGTCAAGTTCACTCGGCCAGGTCGAGTATTTCTGGTTTTCAAGCCTTGACTAAAACCCACTTTATTTGAAAATGTGGGATAATTTAGTGCTGTATTAGTTACTGTTTATTACTGTTACAGGACCATTCTATATTTCAATTGAGCAAGTAGGTGTTTTTCCTGTGACTGTTTTTGATAGCTTTAAAGGCCAGAATCAGATTAGATTGAGGGCTTAGATTAAGCAAAGGCTTTCTATTATTTTGGGATGGGGTAGAATTGGTTTAAGATTGAGGGCCTAGACAAGTATAGGTTCTCTATTATTTTGGGTATATGTATGTGTGCAATGGTTTTAAATATCTGATTTGGTGCAGCCATACTGGTATATGATATGGGGGGTTGATACAAGGCTCATATGCTTGATATGGGTCATTATGGAGCTTTATTGTATCAGATTTTTTTTGGGGGCTGCCCCCGATACCGATATTTAAAACCTGGACAGTGTGCACGTGCATGTGCTGTGTATTAGTTTTTGCTAGAAATTAGGTGCGTTATTTTCTTTGCTTTTCTTGAAGTCTTCAAGATCTTGAGGTAATTACCTCTTGTTTAGTTTGATTTATTTCTCTTTTCAATTTTCCTTTGTTCACTTGCAATTCTGCATGTGTTTTTTTCCCCCAATTTAGAGGCCTGATTCACCATGAAGCCAGTTAATTTCGATGACCTCTCGTGATGATTTATTTGCTTGCTGCCTAAATGGATTTGGAAAACAATGGGTCTGAATCTGAGGCAACAAGTTTCAGCAAGCACACGCAACTTGAGATAGTCATCTGTTAGATGTGACAGCGAGTGTTTTGGTGGTTGGGTGTGGATCAATCCTTATTGGGTTAACAATCACCTCCCCGGAATTTGCTCCGGAAGAATCGGAGCTCGACCAGATCAGGTCAGTTGAATCCACAAATGATAATGCTTTTGTTGTTTGCACACGCAAGCGGTTTGACATTTGAAGTCACCTTCTTATAGCTCTCTTGAGAATTTCATGGCAGCCTAGGCCAAGGTGGATGCTACTACTAAGAGTGGTAGGGGGGAAAACGATAATTTTCCATCACCAACAAAATCATGACTGGATGGGGGTTTATCAACTGCTAGAAAAAACACTTGCAAAAACCTTTTCTCCCTATATGAAAATACTGGTTCACGTATATTTCCATCTTTGCAATTTTTTAACAAATTCTATCTACCACGTTTCACTAAACCTGTGATGTTGCTTCAAGTAACTCATAATTGTGCCAGTTCTATTTCATTATGGATGCATTACCTTTTCATGTCATTGTGACAATACCGCCTGCTAATGATTTTGTTTTCTGACAATTACATACACCCTGCACTAATCTATAGTTAGCACATATACTAGGGGCATGTTTGGATGAGGGGTGAATCTGAGTAAATGGTATAGGATAGAGCCCTGTCCAAATCATTTCACGCATGAGACGGAATGCACTGGAATTTATAAACCGCTCATTTAACCATAGTTCTAAAACTCGGTGACTCGACTCAAAACTTGCCCGAGTCAACTCAACTTGATGAGATTTTGAGATGAGTCACTGGGAAACTTGCTGGTGACCTTGACTCATTTGAGATTAAGCAGACTTGTCAAATTGGCTCACTGACTCAATTGACTTGTCAGGACTTGGCATGACTCGAAATGAGTTGTGCAGTCTGGGTGACTGGTTTTAAGAATAAAAGAAAAAGCTATAGAGTGGAAGAGAAGAACCCAAAATCTCTCATAGAAAGTCGAGTTGACTCTAGCAACAAGCCAAACACTATCTATGAAGATGTATGCGAAATTTGATATTCATAATTGATTGTAGCTGTTATTACTTGAATGTTCTTATTAATTTGATAATTAAATATCGGTTCAAGGTGAGTCGTGGCTTAGGGTCTGGATGAGTATATAAATCTTACTTACCCATCCAGAAAAATCAGGCTAATGTTCCCCATCCAAACAGGCCCTAAGAGTTTGAAATTTGAAGTGGAGCAACTTGGACAAAAGTTTTATTCTCGATGGTACTCTGAAACAGCTCATTTGTTCATCCTTGCTATCCATGGATGGTAGGAGATCATACTAGATCCACTTGCCTCTTTATATCCTGAGTACACTGAAGACAGACCCTTTAGGATTTTGATATACAGATAAAAATAACTCTTTACACCCTTCAAAAGAACAGAAAAGAAAAATCTGTAATATGCATAAATACTAAAAGAATATATTTGTTTGCTTTGGATTTACAGGCATCTGTGTAGCCCATGGTTTTAAGACTCAGACCAGTCCCATGTGACTTGTCTGAGTCGACTCAGACTCAGTAGGATCCAATTGGTTTGGCACCACGAGTCACCTGGACGATTCACCCTTACTTGAATGAGTTGGGCCAATGACCCTGACTTGACTTGAGACAGAATGAGTTGGTCTGAGTCGCTGACTCATAGGGTCCTTACTCTTGCTCGGGTGGTAGACTCGCAGGAGTTTCAACTCCCGGTCAAGGGTTCGAGTACCCATAGGTGGTGAAATTCCACTAGCGTGAGTGTGTGGGGTGTGTGTGCGTGTGTTAAGGGCTGCATGGTTTTCTTGTCAACCATGATATCGGAGGGGCTCCAAAGATATTATCCAAGCAGCTGATGGATAAGAAAACTCTCCCACTGGGAATGTGGATAGCAGCTGGAATTGCTACCTAATATTTCGTGTGGTTCACTGCTAGAATTGACTTTTTGAGTGCTACTACTTGACTTGTTTGGCTCTCATTAATCACTGGCGTATTATTTTCTCATGAGTGGAAAAAACATACATTCAAAGTTAGTTTTTCATACTACCTTGTGATTCTCATTGGTGGTTTGTCAAAATCAATCTCTCTCTCTCTCACTCAATGATGGGTCATGCACTGCATTTATGGCGTACACGTGTACTAATCCATATAATCAAATTGTGGGCTCCACTGTACTGGATGGAACGTGACCCAAAGATCACATTGATTGGACAATCTTAACCATCCGATCTTTCCTGTTTAGTGTGATTATAGACTATGCCGGGCCACAGCCACACTACGTGGATGTCCTGGATTAATATACATGTATGCCATGTCTTGGATGATCACAGAGGGTGCTTTTTTTTTTTTTTTTTTCAAGTACTGTCTACTAATATCTAATGTGCAGTGATGGATTTTTTTTTAACAGGAAAGCAGGGATTTAGAGCATCCAATGTTTTATTTGGAAACCACCTGTGGGGACTGATTTGATTGTATACTGCGAAATAACAGTACATGTTTGAAAGAACACAATGGCAAACTGCCTTACTCTCTTCTTTTTCTGTTTTCTATTTTGCATGCTCTGTTAGTTTCAGCTGATTTGAATAAAAGAAATTGGATTCCAGTGGTAAGCATATATCTACTCTACTCGGGTATGGAGGCATTTGCTAGTAATGCATGTGTTTAGAACCCCTGACCATCTCTATCTACACGTGGCCCATGTAACATCAGGTGGGAGAGAACACCATTAGATCTTCTGGCCCGAAGATGGGGCCCCTCCTGTGTTTAAAACAAATTGATTGCTAGAAATCTGTGTTTGCCTTTTTCACATTATGGCCCACCTGGAGTGAAAGTCTACTTATTAAGTTAATAATAATAAATAATAAAAAAAAAAGGATTAAAAATGATTTTTTGGTGTACTGTCTTGGGCACCCACTAATAACTGATGTATACGGTTCATATTGGGTGGGCCTTATGGATTGGTTTCGAACAAGTTACTTTAGAGATCCTAAATGACGGAAAGCTATGGTCACACACGTGCCATTTGGCACGTGCTTGCGTGTGGGGGAGGTTGGCTCTACATGAGTTAGTTATTATTTTGTACGAATGATGTAGACAACACAACACTCTTTATTCACCTGCCTGTAAACGTTATTCAACTCTGTGGGGGATCCACCTTGTTGTGTATGCTATCCAACCCAACAACTGCCATGATATGATGTGATGCCTAAAAAATCAGGTCTGTTCAATCATTAGGTGGGCCACAGTTGAAAAAAATGGCTGAGCAGCCAAGAACATGCGCTGGCCCATGTGATGATTGGATTGACTTTTTATTTCTTTGATGGAGCCGGCTACGCTTCTCCATGGGATGGACCCCTACACAAACCACATGGGCCACACAAGAGATGTAGTAGGTAAGTGTTTTCCCCCCTTCCTATAAATGTTATAGAGGATCCATCCGGCCTCACATCACCATTTCTTAAATGGTCTCAACTCATCACCCACCCGACACTTGGCATTCATTTACGTCTAATCCGGACCATCCGAACTTTTGGCATTACCGCGTCCACAGCATATTCAGAAGATTGTGCTGATTGGATTCTCTTAACCGTCCGATTGGATTGGGACCGCTTATTATTTTTACTAAAAACTGTCCGTTGAATAGCCAGCAAGTGGATGGTCAGGATCATCTGCGACAGCTAACTTTCTTTCTTCAATGTATTCCATATCCGTATCATGCGACTCCTGGGCTTCAAGATGTGATCTTTGCAGGTCCTCGCCCTTCCTTATAGTTGTTTACACCTGGCCTGGCGTAACGCAGTCCAGATAAGCGAATGTATAAAAAATTGGAAACGGGGAAAGAGATTGCAAGTATGTGTCTATTGAAGACACGTGTCTTGCCAAAAAGAGTCATATACTTGAAAGTCATACAGACTTGTCATTACTCATATGATATATGATCTACGGACGCAAGGCACTCACAATCCTTAACATGCACGAGAGAAGTTTTTCCAAAAAAATCTGCCATTGCTGGATTCGTCATGGTCAACATATGCACACCATGACCATCCGATTAATCCAAAAGGAAAATTTTCCTAGAGAATGTCTGAAATCTTCTCGCAAGTCACAAGAAAGTTAGAGCGAATAGAGGAAAGCAATTAGTAAATAGAAGCAAATTATCTAATATAGTATAACGCAGTAAAGACTCCAGATACAAATAGGATATAACTGCTGATTAATGAGTAAGAAACAGAGCCTTACATACCACCTTCGCCTCTCAGAAATCTATAACAGAAAGAAAAGCCCTCCGCATTCGCTAACACAAATTAGTTAATTCTCTTTTCAACTCTACACTGCTTATTCATTTTGTCATCCATTGCTACTTATTAGTTTACCTTCTTAGCTTAATTTTCTTCAATTTTATTTTTCATCTATGATGCGGTAAGTTTATGGCCATTAGGCCTTAGCTTAGTTTCACTATAGTATGTTAATACGTTAGTTTAAATATCCACGACCCTGTCATCGGATCTCTAGATTATTGAGTTTTTACTTTGTATATCTCTAGTCATGTCATACGAATGTCTAGTATTTCCATGACCGTCCGGGTTTAGAGCACTGTTAATGTCATAGTTGTTTTCTCCAGCACAGACCGTCGTAGGTACCTTTTTCTCTGCTTATTTGATTTCATTGTAATTCTTTATTACTCTGATCCATAAAATCGGTGATTCAACCTTTATTTCTAATTTGTTTTTCTTTATTGTTTTATTGAGACCCAATTTAAATTATCACTATTGAAGGAAAAATACTTATTTCCAAAGTAAAAAGATTTCATTTAAAAGGATTAACCCTCATTTTAAAATTGTCTGATCACTATAATAATTAGTGATTGGACAATTAGATATGGTCCTAATTCAGCTAGTTTTTATAAGTGTTTAGATTGATTCAAGTCAAATACGACTCTAACATGCCCGAGCAAACAATCTAATAACACAGTTTAACTAAAATCGTGTTGTTTGTTACACATGTGGCCATTTGTCTGGATGGATGAACAGCAACAATATCAAGGTATTTTTGTTTACATATTTGGTATACCGGTGAAATCGGCACATGAAGTTGTTTAGATGTGACCAGGTGACGTCGCACCTGATTTCCATAATTTTCTAGGCCATGAGAGATTCATTGAGTAATCCAGATCCCCTACATGGGATGTTGACATGTTTAGTGGTAGCTAGAGAAAGGGCCATTTTTCCGCATCCAACCTATATGTGACCATCTGACGATACGATGCTATCTTTGCTAGCTATGGAAGATCACTGGTTGGCCCACCTGATGAATGAATGGTTAAGATCTCACATGCTACATTGGCAGGTGTAGGGTTAATAGACTAAGACTTTTGGTGTTTGAGGTAGGTAGCCAATTGCTTGTTTGCTGATGTCAATGAAATTAGTACAAGGCATGCATGGATGCCAATACCATTTGACAAAGACGGGTCTGAACTGGCAAAATGTTAAATGGGCTCCTCCTGACAGCTCGATCGAGACCGTCCATCAGCTTGGATTTTGGGAATAGAACAACCACCTTGTGGTCCATTGGCAGACTAATAAATTAACACTGCTGGGATTATTTATGTAGCTTGTGGGCCCAGATTGAATCCAGTCCGGCCATGCTTTCAGCTTATGTCCTTAATACTAACAATCACTTGGGCTCACCCCAACCTGATTGCAACCTATCTTCTACATTCATCTCTTTTATACACGTGGCAATCATCTAGTCTGACCATCAATCACAGTACATGAACGAGCCACAGCCCAAAATCACTGACCTACAAACTACCTTGATACTAACAAACGGTTTAAATTTTTTTATGCATCAACTGAGTGCGGATAAACGGTTCAGATTTCATGATCGAAATCGTTTGGATTGTCCGATTGCCACAAAGATTAGGCTATGGTCCATCAGGTTACGAGTCTCATCTCTAAAATGATTATGATATGGATCATAGAAAGATGATATATTGGTACAGTTGAAAATGGACCCGGTTGATCCGATGGGTAATTGGCAACCAGATTATTGTGGTGTGTGGTTTTTGAAACCGTTCAAGCGGACAAACTTAGTCGGATCTGAATCCAGACTCGTCAATGTCGAACGGGTCATATCTGAAACCTACTAAAATAGATCTGACCTAACTTGCCTTGGATTCGATTTCTAGGTGGGTCGGGTTTCAACCACTAAAAAATAGACCCGACTTTATAATTTCTTCCATGAAGTAGCAATGTCCCTTCACTAAACTGTAAAGAAACTACCTAGAAGAAAATAAACTCTTAGATAAATGAGACGGATCTGACTCCTATGTGGGCCTGTTTGGATGGTACCTGCAATTGTTGTTTCGTGAAAAAACCAATCAGGTTGTCTTGTCTATTTGTCACCCAAACCAACCATATATGGTGGGCGATCCAAACAGGCCCCAAAACCGTCGTTTCAAATCGAAACGAGGGCCTTTTTTAGATTTGGATTTGATCCAGACCCGACTCATATTCTATGGATCCGGTCCATACCCGATCTATAACTTGTATCTAGAGCTGGGCATGGGACAACTCGACTCATCCCACTCGACCAGAACCGAATGGTTGAGTCGGTGGCCCAATCCAAACTCAAACCGAGTCAAGTCCGAGTTACCCAATGACTCGACCCAAAACTCGATTCGGTCAAACTCGACTCGATCCGAAACCCGACTCGACTTGAATTTGGGTATGTGTGTGTGTGTGTGTATAAACCTTAGTTTCTAAGTATCTCTAACCCTACCCACTGCACCCCCAACCCCAATCCGAACCCAAACTCTCTCTCCCTCCTTCATCCTTCTCTTGCAAGTCCGACAGCCACCCACTACCATCACCATCTTCCTTCTCCTCTCTCTCTCCTCTCTACTCCCTCCCTCCCTCATCTCTTGATCCGACTCGGTGCCAACTCGACTCAACTCGATCCTTTTGACTGGTTCGAACTCGGTCCGAATCAGTCCAAGGCATACCGGACTTGGATCGGGTCAAGCATGTTGGGCTCGAAACCGAGTTGGGTTAAGTTCGGGTCAAGCATATTTCAAAACCTGATCGAGTCGGGGCAACCCTAACTTGGTCCGACTCGACTTGATGGCCAGCTCTACTTGTATCCACCTAACCTGACCCACTTGCACCTCAAGGTCTTACTGGCAAAAGGCCCACAAAATAAAAACCATTTAAAAAACACATATATTATAAAGTAATTGCCACGTCGGCAGTGCATAGGCCATGATAACATGTTTGCGCCGCCGCATTCTACGTCATTCGTTCACCTGCTCAACATGTATCAACAAGTGCCACATGTATGTATCAACGGTGACGCATGCACCCGAAAAAAAAAAAAAAAATCAAAATCATATTTCCAATTTTGAGTGCCATGTAGGTGGATCCCAATCCTACACGTGTGCCACGGTCCACATCTGCTGCCCACATAATCTTCTTACCTTAGCTGTATCTAGAATTATTCAAGCTACTACCAATAAAAGAAAGACTATGATTAGGGAAAATAAAAAGGAACGTAGCTATTACATAAGAAGTCTATGATTTGGGAAGGTGGGCCTTTGAAAACCAAGGTATTCATTCCTTATGGAATGAAACATTTCAATTTATAATGAAAAATTCTATGTACTTTTGCTGTGAAACGACTTAGTCATATACCTAACTTATAAAGAAATATACAGAAGCATCCAAATTCTCAATTACCTTTCTAACCATTCATCAGCTTTTTTTTTTTTTTTTTTTTCATGGACCATAACTCTCACGTGCGTGAACATGCCCAAATTTTTGAATGAGAATCATTCCCTAGACTATCATCATTGACTCAAACCATGCATGAGAAAATATGGTATGAACCATCATCACATGCATCTTCAACCGTCCAAAAGATGGTGGGTGAGAATCTAATTTCCAATACATCGTGTGTGCCGACACCTATATTCGTACATGTGAATGGTTTCAATCCTGAAATTTTGTTGGCTGGAGTGGACGTGTGGGATGATAAATCGATGATCTTAGCCGTACATTTATCAGATTATCTTGGCCATTTTGTTATAACCGTCCATTTTTTGCTGAATAATAGGTTGGGTGTTTAGCATCATGTAATCAAATTACTTCCTGACAGCCATAAGAATGGTGGGCCTATCAAACAGATGTTTCAGATAACCGTATGGATTGATATTTAGCCATCCACGTGTCAATTAAAAACATTGGGGCTTTGGCTGACACCACAAATGAGGTACAACGGTCAAATGGACCGTGTGAACCAATTACAGCCACATCTCCCCATATTCTACTGAATTTGCCAATAAATAGACTATTAGCTAGAGACTTTTGGTTGGGCCCCACATAAATGGTGACGGTAACATTTTCATGTGTATTTGTGTGGGTGGAAATAACCTCAACTGTCTATTTTTGTATGTTTCTAAGGATGAAGAAAAAGATGCATTATTAATGAGTTTGTTTTCTAGAAGGTTCGTGATTGATCGATTGAGGGACTTTGATCAGGAGAGATATGAGTGGTTGTACAAAAAAATCCAACTGTCCAGATTCAACGAACATGTGTCGTTGATTCATGCGAATATTACATGGCATTCCCATAGTGCATGCGCACAACCTGATGAACGGTGGTGAACTCTTAACACTTGCCATCAGCCTAGATCTCTCGCACGTGCTGGTGTGTCCCTTCACCTAGTGGCTTGCCTCTGATGAACGGATTAGATGGTGGGCCCTGCAGACTGTAGGAAAGTGGGGAAGGTTTTATTGATTGGGCGTCTCTTCACAACTGTTCTTTGTGATGTAGCCCGCCTGAATTTCTTTTCAGGTTGATTTTTGGGCCGTAGCCCAAACATGGAAGGATGCCTTTTATGAACGGTGTGGATTGTATTCATATTTTACGTGGACCCATAACAGCATGGTACGGCTACAAGTATCATATGAGCCCATCTCTACCATTATTTTTCCCACTTTATAAAAGCGTGTTGTATTCTCTCCAGATTTGGTGGCTTCCATGCATTTCACGCAAACGACTTCAATAATCCCAAGCAAACATAATCAAGTCGACGCCACGAAAACTACCTTTTCATCTCTCTCCCATGTGGACCCTACATGCACCACCATCTCTCTCTCTCTCTCTCTCTCTCTCTCTCGCATGGGATTAGATGGTCAATGTAGAATGTTTTAGTCAATTCATAATAAGACTTTCATGAATCTCCAAAAAAAAAAAAAAAAAGTGGCTGGGCTCCTATGACCATATATAGTCATGCAGACCGCCAGTGTATACGTGGCACGCATTTACATAAATCCAATCCATCTAAATTGTGGACTCCATGGTTGATTCATCATGGTCCCAAAGATGCACGCTGAAAGGATAATCGTTCTGCGGCATCACATGATGAGATCCTGACTGTTCATCTAGAATGCCACAGTGTATACCCTATATGGAGAAAATCTCACCAATCAAGGATCTTCACCATCACATGAATGTAAGAAAGAAACTAGTTGTATGCAACGGTCCAAATTCAACAGACAATGTTCATTTGCAGTGGGCAGGATTTTGACGGTTTGGCCTTATGTAGTTGTATGCAACGTGGAAAGACGCTACGTGCATGCATGTGGGTGGGCCACATACTGCCAGAGAATCAATGTTTTTCTCTAATTTATTGAAATGACCATGATGACCCTTTAAATGTCTAGGGAACCCTTTTCGTACCGTTTCTTCTGCGTCACAAGCGCCACTAAAACTGCCATCGTGGATTATTGCTATTCGTAGGGTATTTTAGTCAATAAAAATGATCCAGAACTCTCAGGGAATTTGGACTGATTAATCGATTGATCTGAACTGTCTATTAAATCTAGAAAGCATGTTTTAGGCTACATTACAAAACTTGTACTGATCAGATGATCTGGTCCTTCCTTTATTTGGCCATATTTTTTAATAGACATACCTTTTCCAAGCCATAGATCTTATGGTTATGATCACCTTACAGAAGTAATTCTTTAGAATCATAATAAATCCATAATGGGAACTAGAAGATAGATGGATCAATTGTTGACTGTACTTATTTTTTTTCTAAACATCCTTGACCATCCATTATATTTGGAATTTGATCAATGGTTAATTTTTGTCCGATCGGTTTGAATTTTTCATAGTAACATATGAGATTTTCTATGGACCTAATGAACAGTCTGGATAAGTGTATTTGATTTTTTTAATTGTCCCAATGAAACTAAGAGCACTATATCTTATAGTGATCTCAGAGCACTGGATTACTCTCCTTAGTCAATTAAGAAAAGTGTGCTGACGCACATGCGCGTCGATCCCTCCCATCCACACGCAAATGCACGTCCCAATATTGTATACATGTACCCAATCTGACCTTTCAATAAGGTGGGCCCCACGTTTTAAAAATAAAAAAAAATAAAAAATCTAAAGGCTAAAAATTAATGGTGATTCGTTCCTTAGGTGGGCCACCTTGTACAGAACAAACAGGCACTTAAAACAAAAATTTCTAGCCATCCATTGTTTTGGGTACTGTAGCTCACTTGATTTGTGTACTGTAGCCCACCCAAACAGTAAACCGGCCTGCTTTCTGGGTCGAAATGTCAACCCACTGTAGCGCATCTCGTCGAAAAAGCTCCAACATCACACGCGCGTGCCATATGCGCACCGATACGCTCGCGTGTTGGCGGATGGACGATCATCTAATATCAAACTAGTGACCCTTGATTGTCCATGGTTAAAAGGATAGCTCTGGTCTCACGATAGTAACCATCCGATTAAGGGAATTCCCAGCCGTTGAATGTGGACCATTTTCATTATAATAATAATTATTATTATTTAATTTTTAAATTGAAGTTGGGGCATTTTTTTCGCAATGCCCAGCGTCATTTCCAACGGTCTTCTGGGCTTCTAAAATGCATGGGTTTGTTCATTGCACGCTCGTGTAGATCCACACACATTCACAAATGTGTCATCGTGGCATTTACGTCTTAGATAAAATCCATCCACTCGTTGGTCGGACCATGTTTTCTTTGAGTTAAGCGTTTTATATCCCCATACATTTTCGTTTACAAAATATGGTCTAAGCAGCCACTGAATAAACCTAATTCTTCGAACAGAGCATTAATGTGTTGTTTCCTTTCTAATGAATGGATTGGATCTTAGATCGAAGTGCCACGATAGCAAAATTATTGCATGTACACGATTTGTATTGCACACGCGCGTGGGATTAGCGTATCTCATATCTAGAGAACCCCACCCACAAACACCACTTTCCTAACCGCTACTCGCAGCTCTGTGGAGCCCACTACCAACATCCACTCTGTCCATCGGTTTTTCCGTGCTATGGTAGGGTGTGATTCCAAAATTGAGTTAGGTTTAGGAACAAAGTGGGCCACTCCATAGGGAAAAGGGAGGATTCAACACTCACCGTTGAAACCTTCACGAAGAAATTATCATTCTCATATGCCCTTTTTCACATGAACAATTCTCAGGAAACAGTTCTGAAATGGTTTTTTAAAAATCAATTCTGCAGTTGTTTAGCTACTCGCATCACAGCGTCAGTAGCGAGGTTCGCTCTTGAAGCGACGTCACCAAGTTATGTGGGCATCACCATGTTGTATTTGTTTTATCCACACCGTCCATCCATTTGGAGAGTCAATTTTATGTCCTGAACCAATGAATGAGACAGATCCAAAGTTTAAATGGACCCTACCGCAGATAAAAAGTGGGAATTTAACACCTACCATTAAAAACTCATCGATGACACAAAAGTTTTAGATGAAGCTGATATTTGTGTTTTCCCTTCTTCCATGTCTATGTTAACTTATTAACAGGTCTGATCTCAACAAAAAAAAAAAAAAAATCACATGCTGGCCCTAGGAAATTTTCAATGGTGGGCGTCACTGTCCCCGCTGTTTTCTGTGGTGGGGTCAGCATGGGATTTTGATCTGCCTCATTATTTGGTTCAAAGCCCTTAAATAATCTCTACAAATGGATGGACGGTGTGGATACAACACATACATCACAGTGAGGCCCACAGTAATAGGTGACTTCAATTCAATAGCCTAGGTGGGATACTCACACTGTCAGTAGCCAATCAATCCGCGTCCGTTATCTACTGGGTTTTCAAAATTCCAATTCTCGAAAATGCATGTGCTATCCTTGAAGAAATCTTGAAGCGTTACTTTACTCGGGTAAGACGTTAGTGGGTGTTTTCCTGACCATAGTCTACCTTGATGTATTTTTTGTATATCAATGCCGCCCATCAGTTTTAAAAGCTTATTTCAGAGGCATGGTTTAAAAAATGAAGCAGATCCAAATCTCAAAATGTATAACACCACAAGAAACAGTGGTCATTGAATGCCCAACGTTAAACCTATTGATAAATTCACACACACATAGATGAAGGGAAAACGCGAGAAGTCTTTACGCGTGAGCATTCCTTGAGATTTGAACTGGAAAAACTGATGATGGACGGACTGGATATACAATACATACATAAAGGTGGGCCCATGGTCAGGGGCAACACCCACTAACAGTGTTAGACGGGTAACACCTAATCCGCTCCTAAATTAAAAACTGGTGGATGCTCTTCAACCGCACACTGGTGGATGATTGTACGGAATGATAGCAAAATGCAGACCCAAGTGCCTACGGAGCATAACCCAAAAATTGCCTTGGTGCTTTAATCTGAACCATCCAATTTAGAGATATACTCCATCACAATGGGAACCACAAATTGAATGGTGTAGATAGCTGTGTATAATTTGCAGGTGTGAGGAGGAAGATGAGTGAGCGGCAATTTTTAAATGGTGCAGAACAAACATTGGAGGAGTAAGTCGTGAAATTTGAAAGTGGAGAAGTTTCTGCGGTGCGGTGGCCATTTTGTCAATTTGCAAAGGACAACCTTTTAAAAGACTCTCTTTTGCACAGTCCCCCTTTTGTCACTTTCCCTAAAACCTCTTTTTTGTGACTGTCCATTTGTGGGCACTTGACTGAACAGTCATGATTGTCCGGCAAGCGAAATTTACGGCCATAAGGTGGGCCCCACTGGGCGAAAGTCCAAATTGATTGTGGTAGGTCCACCTGAGCGGTCGGAGGGGAGTTGTACCATGTCTTGTATCTTTCATCTCTAAACTAGGAATTACATGCACCAGGTTCCTAGAAAGTAGTGCTCATTGTTGGGAGATCTCTACCGTTGATTTTTTGGGATTCAAAACTCCGCCATATTGGAAAATCTTAGCCTTTAATTTCTTTCTTATTTCATCTACAAGCTTTTTTTTTTTTTTTTGGTTAGCTTGTTAGTACACACCCATGTCAGTACACACTCCACTGTTAGCCACCCCCACTAGGGATCAATACCAAGACCTCAAGTGTTGAAACGAGGTATCTCAACTCAGTCTACCAGTTGAGCTATGGATCTGGGTGTATTTGTCTATTCTTGCTGATTTTCAGTGGGGCTCATTACATCAATGGTCCAGATCTCTGGCCCCACTTGATTGTGCTGGCCGCTGGTAATTTCTGCTCAAATCCAGCAGGAATTTGCACAAACTCTCCAATTTCGTGCGCAGGCCATCACTTGATGAATGGACCTTGAATCAGGGCCATTTGTGGTCAATTGGAAATATTGTTTCAAGGAATACACAAAGATCACCAAAATCAGAAAAACTAAAAGGTACCCTACATTGGAGACCAAAAATGAAAAAATGCAGCCAAGAAGTTCACTACAACAGGCAGGACTCGGATTAGGTGATTGATGGGGCTGTACAGTACTCTCAAAGATGGGCCCGGGCCCTTTTTAAAGGTTTTTCGACATCTCTCTGACCGCATACGCCCCTACTGATGTAGAGCCGGTCGGAGACACTTTCATGGCAAAAATGAACTAGATAAAGACCAATGGTGGAAATGATTCAGCCTAACAGAACCATAGCCCGCTTGGTGGTGGAAATGATTCAGCCTAACAGAACCATAGCCCGATTGGTGGTGGAAATGATTTGGCCTATTAGAACCATAAATAGTCGTATTTTGCAAATCAGGATGTGTTTTTAAATATATTATATATATGATTTTAGGATAGGAGCCAACCCTGCTACACCGAGTTGCACACGTTAAATTTGTAAGATTCCATCCGATCAACGATCAAAAGTCTAATTTATTTTTGTTTTTTTACTATAAATAATAGATTTTAGTTAGAGTATTACTTTTGATCCTTTGAGTTGTAGAAGTCGCGCCCAACATGAAGATGGCTTAGAAAAGTTAGGAGAATAACATGGTTGGGCCAAATTGGACACTTATTATTTTTGACCGAAAACATAAAGTCTATTAGGATTAGGGGTGTACATCGAGTCAAACCGAGTCGAGCTGGCCTCAACTTGAGTCGACTCGAACATTGGCTGACCTCAGATCGAACTCGGCTCGGCTCGGTCCTCGAGCTTGATTGGCCAGCTCAGTTCAGTTTGGTCAACAGCTCGGGCTAGCTCAAGCCAAGATTGAGCTGAGTTCATCATTGAGGCATTTCCATAAACACCTGAACTGCAACTTCACAATCCCACTGTTTGTAAAACAGAGGCAATGGTTTTACAAGTGTTTTATCAAACACCTTCTAAGTAACATAAAAACCAAAAAAAAAAAGAAAAAAAGAAAAAAGATATTTGTTTAATGTACATACCTTGCTTGCCACTGGTCAAACCTTCTTTGCCACTAGCCAAAGCTTCCTTTCCACCAACCACATTTGGTTGAGTCATTTTATCAAATAGTTGGTGAGCAACATCAATGGCAAAGTAACCGAGTTACCAAACTGGTTCGATCCGAGTTCGATTCGAGCTGGATTCGATCTGAGTCAAGTCGAGCTGGGGCCTGCTCGAACTCGGCTCGAACTCATTTTTGAGCTCAAAAAATTAGCTCGACTTGGCTCGAACTCAACTTCAAACCGAGTCGAATCAAGCTTTTTCGAGTCGAGTCGAGTCAAGTGAGCTAACTGAGCTAGCTCAGTTCGTGTACACCCCTAATTAGGATTACAAATAGTCTACAAATAGTAAGTTTATTATTTACAGTAAGTCACGTTTTTAGGGTATTTGAGTTGGAGTTTAAGTCTATAACTCCATCCTCGGTTTAAGCTCATTATTTAAAGGGTTGTAATTTAGTTTTTTTAAAAAAAAATCATCAATCAAATTATTTCGAATTTATTAGGAATTATTCTAACTTTTATCCTTCGTGGATTCAAGGAAGCTTTGTGAGGAGTTCAGAGAGCTTTGTGAATTCAAATTAGTTATTTCCTGAGAAAGACAGTAATTAATTGACCTCATCACCCCTCCTGGTACCACCCACTAATTCAAATTAGTGAAACCTTAATTTTGGCCCTCACACGAATGACCTAAATCACTTAAATCTGAGTTCATTTTCTAAAGATATTCGCATTTTTCACGCACTTTGCTCCGGGCTCAAGTTGTGCATTTCCGAATACTATTAGGACTTGATTTTCGAGATAGTTGTCAAGTCCAGCAAGACGGTCATAACCGTATAGTTCCGCGGTTATCAGGCTTTCGACGCGCGGTTCAGGTCCGAAATAGAGTTTCAACGTGCTCCTAAGGGCAACTGGGTTTAGAGATTGATCCTAAGTTTTTAGGCAATGCAACGTTAGCGATTCTGCTAGTTTTGGGTCTTGCAGTTCGTACTGAAAGTTGTCCAAGCTAATTCGACAGGTGATTTAGTTTAGTACCTAATTAATCTTTGTCTAATTTCTAAGGGATTTGGTCCTTAATGATTTCTGCCTTAGGTGGTACTCAGGTCTTTGTACAGATTTTTCCGAGACGTTAAAGGATTTCACATCATCATGGCCCCCTACCTCTCCCAAATAATTAAAAAAGAGAGATTTAAAATGAAATTTTATGGGAGGCCAACCATTGATTTTTTACCAGACCACTATGATGTGTATGTGAGATCCACTTCGACTATTAGATGTGTAATCCAACGTTAGGTCTAGGGCAAGACAAAAAATCAAGCTGACATGTGATTCATGTGGGCCACATCAAAAGATATAGTTGTAAGAGAGACATCCACCTTTAATTTTTATAGGGACCACCATAATGATTATATGATATCACTCCAACCATTAGATGTCACACCATAAATTAGGCATGGGGTCAAATAGTAGGCCCATTTATACACCAGGTGAAACAGTTTGGAGGGTGAGGGTTACCATATACACTACTTCTAATTGTGTGGTTCAGCTGAATCATGAATGGAACTGATATGGGCCTTAGGCCTTAAATAGGGTGACACACACGGTTGTAGGGTGGGTTTCACATAAACTTCATGGTTATGTTTGAAAGTGCCCTGGTTTGTCAATTAGCGTGAGCGTTGAGTCAGCAAGACAAAGGAGCCCCATAGGAAGATTGATCAAGTGTCTGCCTTAACAGGATGTGTGCCCGAACTCGTCACAGGTAAATCTTAGCCTCACATCTCATGTCCCAAAACACCAGGTATATATAAAACCCTTAAAATTGAATAGAACATCCTAAGGTTTTTTTGTTTTTTTGTTAGAAAACTTTTTTCAGAAATCAGGAAAATCTGTAAGTTTTCTACCTTTGTTGATTTTTCGATACATGGCTCGATGAAATCGAACCTTGTTATCGATGTCCTCGAGGCTCACTCGATATTATCGAAATGAGGACTTTTGATGTCTAGCAACCACAAAGATCTCTGGACTGAATTATCGATGAATCGATGGACTGCTCGATATTATCGAAGTTTGAATCTCGAGTCCATTGAGTCTACTTGATAAAATTGACATTTGGTCAGTTGTGTCCATAAAGCCACTAAAGCAAATCATGTGATTCTCGATATATCGAAGGGCTCCTCGATATCCTCGGAATTCATATCTCGATGATATCGGTAGACCTTCGATGATATCGGATGGGGACACAAATCTTTCCAGCAAGTTTTCAGGTTATTTTTCTTAGATCGAGGGTCACTCGATAAAATTGATATTTAAATATTGAACATATCGAGACAAGGTCGATGTCATCGAAATAGGGTAAAAACTTTCCAGCAAGCCTATAGGAAAATTCCTTGGAATAATTGATAAATCGACACTGTCATCGATATCATCAACATTCAATTGATGCTCGATCATATCCCTTACCTGAAATATTTCAAAGGCAAGCGCTCTCACATTTTCAAATGTCGAGGAATCGAACCTCGTGTCGATGAAATCGGAGTTCGAAATCCAATGACATCGATGCATGTTCGATTTCCTCGACCAGTTGGCAAAAAGTTTCAAAAGCGTTTAACAGTTGAATTCGTATCATCAAGCGGCCAGTCGATGCTATCGAGAGTATACGCTCGATGATATCAAACTCTGTAAAAAAAATGACTGTTTTATATCCGTTGGAACCTTTTGTCTATTTAATGAGAGCTTGCCCTTAGTTGTTGGTAGAGAAAAATAAAGAGTGCTTTTGTGTGTTTAACCCCATATCTTATACCTTAAGCCTTTTCTCTCATGGAAGTTCATCCTCCAATCCACCCTCATCATTGCCATTCAATAGAGTGGATTGGAAAATGAACTTCCGCATTCAAGGATCTTGTAGCTACCATTTTAATGACAAATCATTAAGCTGGGATGCCTTGAATACATAGATAATTGGAATCACTCTCTCTCCTTTATAGGAAAATATTTAATAGAGTAGGATTCCATCATAACCTTGACCCAACCTGTCGCCTTATCTTGGTACATCATCTGAGTTGCGGTTCAAGGAAGCTGAAAATTTTTCATCATCAAAGGAGGAGATCTTCATCAACATGCTGAATAGGGCTCATCTACTTATGTATAAGTGTAAGTGCTATAGTTTATATCCCTGTCTGTTGTCAAATTTGTGGTGCCAAAATTACTGTTATATAACTTGCATAAGTGAAGCTCTTTCAAAGATCAACATTCATGAACAAGCAAAGCTCACAACAAGCAAAGCTCACAAGTACAAAGATCAACCTTGACTGCAAGAACTACTCACAAGACATGACTCAATAATACAAGACTTCAAGAAGAGTACAAGGCAGTTCGTAAAGAACTCAAGACACTTTCAAGATTGAACTACATTAAGATTTCAAGACTTAACTACATCAAGACTTCAAAGCTTAAACTTCAAGGTCACTTGTTCCTAATGTTTCAATGTCCTTACTTCATGGTTGAGGTTTGACTGACCTTGGGTTGACCTTAGGAGTAGGTCACTTTGGATACATAAGTCGGATGTTTATTTTACATGAGTTTGGTCTGTTCTTCGACTAGTCTTAGGCCTTCTTCGACTAGTCTTAGCTTTGCTTCGACTAGTCTAAGAAATTCCTCGATCAGTCGTGAGTTTGTTACAAAATTCGGATATTTTCTGTTAGGCTTCGACTAGTTCAGGAATCTGTTCGACCAGTCGAAGGAACAGTGTCGACTGCATCTTCGATCAGTTGAAAGTTTTCGACTCAAAGTCCAGCGATGAAATTCAGGTTCTTCGACCAGTCGAAGGAGACCTTCGACGAGACCTTCGACCAGTCGTAAAACGGTCAAAGCTTATCGCGCCCGATTTTTCAAATATCTGTTAATTCTTTAACTAGTCGAAGAGCTCCCTAGACCAGTTGAAGACGCGATCTACTCACCTATAACTAGAGCACGAATCTCAGAAGAATTCATCGAATTAATTAATCCATTTAAGTCAATCTTCGTCAAACTTCTGAGAGATAATTCTGTGCTCCATCTAAGCTAAGTGCGCTTATTTAATATTCTCTTTCTTTAGCTTTATTTAATTGATTTTGTTTCTGCTATTCCAATTTAATTTGATAAGAGAAATTGTTATTCCCTTTCTTTGGAATCAAAATCAATTAAGGCAAGCCCTATTTGGTTTAATTTAAAATCTATTAGAACTAAAACCATTGTAATTGAGTACTGGACATTGAACTTGAACATTCAATCATCTACTCTGACTTGGTTCTACCCGGCTGCTACGACGAAGGAGATAATTGGGTATTTTACATTTAATTGTAAATTCCTTTCTGTTTTGGTTTCTTTCAAGATTTGCCAGAAAAATCTTGTTGTATTGGTTATCTGAGGAGAGCCAGGAAAACTCAGATGTAGGGTTTTTTTAATTGTGTAAGCCCACAGACAAAGACACAATTGTAAAGGTTTTGGGTGAACCTGTGAAAACTTATTTTGTTAGTGAACGTTAATATCCCCTGTGTGAGGATATTAGGAGTGGAGTAGCATTCTGTGTGGTTGTTGTTTGATAGTTAGTGAACACACAGGTGAACCACTATAATCCCTTGTGTTATGGTTGAATGATTTATACTTCTAATCTGTAATTATTCATTTGTGGGATGTATGTATGGTGGTGAATGTTGTAATCATTTAATTCAAGCATTGTGGGAATTTTGTAATAGTTTAGAATTTATTTTCTGCTATTCCTTTATCAGCTTGATATTTAATTTCCTTTAAAGATTGTTCCAACAAAGTTGCCCTGCCATTTTTATGGTGTATGGCTGTCCCTTGAACAATACATTTGTGATTACAATTTATTTCAGTTCAGTTTGTGTTTATTTTTATATTCCTCTTTGGTTTGAGATTTGATACAAAGATCTTTCTAGAAATAAGATTGTCCTACCATAAACTCTGGTTTTTGGTGTAAGGTTGTCCTTAGAACAACATTTGTATCAACCTCTCAAGATCTAAATTTTGAGGTTGTTTTACTTTCCTGCATTGTGATTTATTTTGGCTATCATATTTTTTTTAAAATTCCGCTGTTATAAGTTTTATTTGGCATTGTCCTATTCACCCCCCCTCTAGGACATATAGCTAGGCCTTTTCAGTAAGTCATTAGAGTCCAGAGGACCCTTGTGATCATTCCTTCTGTAGGATTGGGTCTAAGGTGGTTCTCACCTCTTTCAAGTCCTCATAGGAGGCCTCCGATGGGAGCGTACGTGGGGGTACTTTGTGTTGACCCTTGTTATGTGGAGAGCATAAACTCTTAGGTCCCTGTGTAGGTCCTTGACCTATGTGGTCTAAAACTTGGGTGTTGGTGTTGACCCTTGCTCATGGGAGCATAAACTGGCAGGTTCCCTATGTGGATCATTGGCCTGCGTGGCCTAAAAGTTGGGTGTTGTGTGTTGACCCTTGCTCCTGTGTGGGGCATAAACTTGTGTCGTGTAGACACGTTAGAGTTAGCCGAGAATAGGTTGTACTGGTTTGAGGTGAACCTAATTTGAAACCTTCGGTTTGAGGTGAACCTGTTGTGAAACCTCCGTTAATGAGATCTGGTACACTCAAGGGTTGAGTGTGTCCACCGGAAGTGGAGTAGACAAGTAGTCGAACCACTATAAAAATAACTGTGTTTGAGATTGCTATAGTCTTCTACTGCTTGTGTGATTTCTTTAAATATTTTCATATTTAATTATCTGAGATCACACCTCACACACAGTCACCTCCATCATAAACTATTATTTGCATCTTGTTTATCTTTCAAATAGTTTTATGACTGGATCCTCTATTTGGCTTGGAAGCCATTAAAGTTACTTTGAAGAAATCCTGATATATGCATATTCTCTCAGGATAAGATTGATAGAATTTTAAAATATCATAAAATACTAAAAAGTCCTATTCACTCCCCTCTAGGACATATTCGCATAAACTCACTTCAACTAAAGTGGTCATTACCACAATTTCAAGGTTTACTCGAGCTGCCATCATTTGTTGGCATTGCTTGTTGTATATGTGTTTTACAATAATAATTTTGAATTATTTTGTTTCCCTCTAAAATTTTAAAAACGTTGATTTACTTTGTTGTGTTGTGGGTTTATTTCCACATTAGATTTGCCTAAGGAACCTTTTATGTATATAAGAAGAGTTTTTTGCAAAGGGCATGTTAGGAGAGGGGGAGCTCTAGCTATGTCATAAATCACACATGCACGCATGTTAAGTTGAGAAATACTGAGTCGAGTTCGCATGTGCCATGACGAGACGGGGCCATGGGCACGGGTGCACTCGCGCGGGTGTGTGTGTGTGTGTTTGTACTCGTAGGACTTTTACTTTGTATGAGAATATACTCACGCTTCCTCCCTTTCATTTTTTTAAATAAAGAGACTCTTGATCGGTCGGTCGCATCTATTGGGTTTAAAACCCAACAAACGACTCTCTCCCTGCATTTTATATAACTATGAAAATATATTATATTTTTTAAATGCTTTCTATTACTGTTATCTTTAAAGAGTTTTGTGTAACATCCCGGATTTTTGCCAACCTGGGATTAGACGTCCTTAGGCAATGGGTCGATCCTAACACCTTATTAACTTGTCAGAACTAAATCTCATAGTCTAAAATCGCTCCTCAACCATTTTCTTCACAAATTCCACCCTTCACCATCTTGATCTTTCAATTTTTCAAAGTACTTTCACCGTAGACGCTATCTTAAACTAGCTAAGTAGTATAACTTGGATCACTTTATATACAAACTACAAAGGACTAAGTACCACCTCAGACAAAAATCTTACAGGACTAAATCCTTGAGAAATTAGGCGAGATTTAGCTAGTGTTAAACTAGAGTGCCTGTGAAATTAGCACCAATCACTTTAAATACGATCTGCAAGACCCAAAAGTTGTAGAATCATTGACGCTAGGTTACCCTAAAACCTAGGATCAATCTCATTACCCGGCTGCTCACGGGAGCATCTCGAAACTCCGTATCAGATCTGGACCCCACGTCGGAAGTCCGATTAACACGAAGTTAATGAACTAGGACCACCTCGCTGGGCTTGACAACCATCTCGGAAATCAAATCCAGATAGTGTCCCAGCGCTATTCGCTTGAGCTCGGAGTGAAGAGTGTGAGAAATGTGAAATTAATTCAAAATAAAATATCTTGAATAGTAATCTGGCACCACTCGCTTGCGGATCAGTATTAAGCAACCAGACCGTCAGAATTAGACCAAATTACACCCTCAGATCAGGAGAAATTTCATACACATTTACATGTACTCGGAATCTCCGATCGAGATCCGCTGACCGTTTAACTGAAACTGGTCCGCCATGCATGATCTGGAAATCCCACTGAAACGAAAACTTAATAGAACGTAGATCCAGCGTTAGTGAGCTTAAGTCCGACCTTTGGCTCAAGGAGGCCTGCCAGAAGTCCTCCGTTGAGCTGAAACTGACCCGCTTTGGTTATAACCTAAGTATACTTTGACCTGGAGTCTATTTCGGTGAGTTTTTAGGCTATATAAGGACCTTAAACCCTCTCTCATTGCAGGCATACGAATTTGAGAGAAAACATACAGAGAGAAGAGAGAAAAGAGAGAGAAAGTGTGGGAGCAGTAGGAGAACCTCCCTGCCACTCTTCCCTGCCGCTATACGAGCTACACCGCTCCGTTCTAATCGCTTTCCCGGCAATTCCAGCTCCGTTTCTAGGGAAGAAACCCTAACCCTAAATTGATTTGGGGTTTTGATAGTAGTAGGTTATGAAATAGCTAACCTATTTCGTTCTATAGGTTGCCAAACTGCCGAATACAGAAGCTTAGCAAACCTATCGACTTCGTTACGATTCTACGACAAAAGGTGCGGACTTTAGGTGTATAGGTTATGGTTTCCAACGCTTTCAATGTCAAATAATGATAGATTCATGATCTGCATGCAATTGCACATGTACAAAGTGCTGTCTGTTTTCCGTTTCGATTAAAGATGAAAAATATGGAATTCTACATACTCTAGGTATTTGTAGAAAGTACCGTATACGTATAAATTTTGGAAATGTATTTGACATGATTAATTGTTGTATGGAAATATTATATGTGGATAAATTTCTTGTTTGGCGAAAGGACTCGCCCTAATACATGTTTTGCTTATATACACTATGTATGTTGAAAGTGTGTATTCTAGAATGTACCGTATACGTATAAATTTTGGAGATGTATTTGCCATGATTATTTGTTGTATGAATATATTATACATGGATAAAATACTTGCCTGGCGAAAGGATAGCCCTAATACATGTTTTGCTAACATACACCATGTATGTTGTAATAGTGTATTCTAAGTGTTTGTGTAAATGATTGAATGAGTATAGAATTCTCATTCGTGCTCACCATGACTAATTGTCATGGATATATGATTGTTGTATTGGCGATCCCCCTTTGACGAAAGGATTTACCTTAAATCACGCCACGGCCAATATTCACTACTTATATTAAAATGTGTGGCCCAAGTGTTTGTGGAAATGACTGAATGAATATGGAACTTGGATTCCTGCTTGCCATTACTATCCGTTGTGGGTGTAAGCGTGTTATGATTGGGGTAACTCCCTAGTGAAAGGATTTGACCTTATACCTATGTGATCAACATATGTCATGTATGTTGATGCCTGTATTTTAAAGTGTTTGTTGAAATGTCTGAATGAGTAGTAGTTAATAAATTGTAATGTTTAAGGGTGTTGAGATATGATTCTCAACCTCTTTTAACTATGTGTATGATTTCCTTGGATAGTTGTGTGATTAGGAATTGAACATGTACAAACTCATGCTTGTGTTGTGCTTCATAACATGCTCAACTGCTTTTATGATTTTATCTATGTAATGCATATGTTAAATTCATGTTTACGTTATATGATCCGTCATGGGTGATGGGGGAGTGGAGCAACGAATGTGTGCAACAGCCCTGGCAGCCCTAAACGGATAATATCAGACTTTCATTGTATGATTTGAACCTTGATCCATTACTGCTTTACTATTTGAAATTGATCGTGTTTGGGGCTATGATTATAGTCCAGACAATCGGTACCAGAATTGAATTCGTGGCTGTGATTCATTTGCCACGTGTGATGTGTTCGACGAACTCGAGTCGTACTTCGGTTGGCGATAGTGGTTGGCCACGCGAAGTGCTTATGTATGTTCAACTTGTTATACGCTCGAGCTAGCCGAGCTCGTCAGGCAACCTGATCTGTCTTATGTATGTTCACCATGTTTGGACGCTACTGCTTGAACCTAGGGTACCAAACTTACCAGTGGAATCCCTTTTAACCATGGTACCTCGATCCGCTAAGACTCATGAGCCGGGCATGGTGGTATGGGACACCGTGGTCAAGCTGTCGGCCTACGCTGGGGCCACGTGCCTCCCCGTAGTGACCAGTGAGCAACCAGACTCGTGAGCCGATTATAGTGGTATGGGACACTATATTCGTGCTGTCGGCCTACATTGATAAGGTGATGGGGGAGCGGTGCAACCTTTGTGCGTAACAGCCCTGACAGCCCTTTGTAGTGACCTCGAGCATACTCTAAAATCGCAGTGAGCCTTAGGGTTTGCCACGGTATATAGAGTATGAACTAGGCCTGTTTCTGTATTGTGATGAATCGTTTAAGAGGTGATGGGGGAGTGATGTAACCTTTGTGCGTAACAGCCCTGACAGCCTTTGCAGTGACCAAGAAAACACACCATCGTCTGAGATTAACTAGTACTGATGACCCTAGAATGGATCATGTTTGGGAATGATACAAGGGAGGTACCTTAGTTTCCCAATCCTGCTGTTTGAAATGGACTAATTAAAAACTCAGTAATCATGCTCATCATGCATTGCATGTACCTGGAAGATGTGGAGCACTGTGGGATGAAAGCATGCCGCGAGCGTGAGAGGTGTCGCATGAGGGAGTATGTCGGTGAGGGCATCCATCATACCTGCATCCATACTTGCATTAATAAGAGTAGCTAGGAGTGTTTGGCTTTACTGCTTTATCATTACTGCTTGACTGTGTTGATAATATGTTAACCTATGCTTTATTGTTCCACTGAGTTAGCTACTCACTCCCACGTTACGGGACGGTGTTGTACACACCAATCAGATTTGTTGAGTTTCAGGTGATAGCGATGCTTGTGAAGCAGAGCCGGACTACTTCTATGATGATAGGAGGAGTTCTCCTATCTGTATCTCTCTGGCAGGTCAATGAAGACCTGATATTGTATTGACGGGGCTATGGTACTTGGGATAGGAGACATTACACTTCCTCACATTTGGTATATTTTAGAACTGTACTTGTAATTATTTAACCTAGTAATGTTATCACACTCTGGAGACTCATCATAGTTTATATATTTTATCTATCTATCACAGTCTTCCGCTTGCAAATTTAACTGTCTCTGGAGTATGATATGCTGTTTTGGCTTAATCTCACTCATGTTCAATGCACGAATATAGTCAACATTTAATCATCATTCATTTTATTGTATAAGTGATGTTCTGAAACTCGGGAGTTGAGTTTATGCTCGACCCCCGATTTTCAGGACATTTTGGTTTATGAGTTTGTCGTTGAGTCAACTTAACACTTTCAGGGTTAAACTGCAAGTGGTTTAAGCATGTGTACAATGAGTGCACCGTTAGGACTAGGTCATAGTCATTGTATCCTAAAGGTTGATTGTTCTGAAAACCTATTGCACTTGGAATCCTGTCTAAGAACTTGGGACATTGTTAAAGGAAAATTCAATTTCAAGCTGAGTGACCTACGTCACGCCTTGACTAAACTCTATAAGTTTTTTGCTTTATCTTCTTTAATTTCAAATTTGATTTTCTATTGACACAGTCTATTTGATTTCAACCAATTACTCTAACATTGCTAAACCCTAAATTAAATTTTAAGAAAAAATCTAATTAGCTTAGTAAAAAGCTTTTGGAAAAGTTACTTTAAGGTACATTGTCTATTAAAGAAAGTAGTTAAAGTAGTTTTTTTTTAATTAATAAATGTTTTTACAATTAAGCACTTTTATTATAGTTTATCAACATGATCTCGTATGTGAGTTCGTCACTATTTGACGATCAGGACTCGTTAGCCTGAGAAATGATGGCCACCCATTGGTCATTGTATGTTACGTAAGGAGGCGGGTTGGATGGTGAGGGCGCATGCAGTTTGGCTAGCGATGCTGCTAATAGCTAGTTGGCTAATGAACGGTGCTCTGTGGGCCCACCATGTATGTGTTTTATCCATGCCATCCATCCATTTTTCCAAATAATTTTAGGCCTTGACCTAAAAATAATGATTGAATGTCCACCTCTAAAAACCTCCTAAGGCCTAATGTAATGTTTACTTGACATCAAACCTGTTGATTAGGTCATAAGGACCTGAACGAAGGGAAAAAACAAATATCAGCTTGATCCAAAACTTTTGTGCCCCCAGGAAGTTTTTAATGGTGAGTGTTCCATCAACATTGTTTTCTGTGATGTGGTCCACCTGAGATTCGGATCAACCTTGTTTTTGGGCTCATACCATAAAAGGATATGAAAATATGGATGGACAACATGGATGAAACACATACATCATGGTGGAGCCTACAGAGCACCAACCACTAGCCACTGGCTAGTAGTGGCAGGCTCACTAGCCAATTTGAGATGCTTGGTGGGGCAGTGTACGTACTTGGCCAAAAATCCTCAAAATGAGGAAGCTATGGGTTGGTGTACCACACACCACCGATTTGGTTGGTATGTCGACGTCACCAAGTTTCGTGGGTTCCATCATGATGTATGTGTTATATCCAAATCGTCTATCTATTTGGCGAGCTCATGGGAAGCCCTGAGCCGAAAAATAAGACAGATCTAAAGATCAAGTGGACCACACTGCAAAAGAAGTGGGGATTGAACGTCTACATTTGAAACCCTATGAGGGTCACCAAAGTTTTGGATCAATATCATATTTTTTTACCTCTTCATCCGGTTTGTTTGACTTTGTGAACAGATTGGATGGAAAATAAACATTATGGTGGGCCTTATGAATGTTTTAATGGTGAGAATCAGTTCCCACCGCTATATGTAGTGTGGTCCACTTGAGCTTTGGATATGACTCATTTTTGGGATAAGTTCTAAAATGATCTTGCCAAATAGTGGATATAATAAATGCATCATTGTGAGGCCATGTAAGTTTGACCTCCTTTGAACTTTTCATACAACTCGAATCTCGAGGAGCATCGAGCACTTACACAGACCACACTAGCCAATCCACTTCCTAAAAAATGACCGGACCCATTTCTTACACCTTAAAGCCACGGGTGCGGATTAGGTACTACCCTCACCTCTTCCGAGATCGAGACAGGCAAAGGCTCTGAGGGGCAACCATTATGTATGGATTTTATCTACACCGTTCATCCATTTTTCCATATTATTTTAGATTATTATCCCAAACATAAGGTTGATCTAAGGCTCAAAGTGGACCACACCACATGAAGCAGCGGTACTAAGGATACCCACCATTGACACCATCTTAGGGCCCACCATGTTGTTTATTTGCCATCCAACATGTTGATATGGTCATATACACTTGGATGAAGTGAAAAAACAAATATCATCTTGATCCAAAACTTCAATGGTCCAAGGAATTTAATCACCACGGTGTGGTCTACTTAGTCTTGGATATTCCTTATTTTTCTGATCATAATTTAAAATTATATGGAAAAATGAATGGAAGGTGTGGATGAGATCAATATATCATGGAGCCCCTCAAAGCACAGCATGTCTTGAGCTCGGAAGAGGGGAAGGTAGTACCTAATCCACGCCCTACGGCCTCACCCTGTACGGAAGGGGATTAGCTGTTGTACTGCACAACAACGACTAGGCTGGTGTGTTGATGTTGCCAAGTTTAATTTGTGGGCCCTATCATGAGATATATCCAAATTATTCATCCATTTTGTGAGATTAATCTAAGAGTTGAACCAAAAAAATAAGACAGATCCACAAAAACAATAAGAGATTAAAAGTCTACCAATGAAACCTTGCTGGGTCACAAAAGTATTGGATCAATCTCATATTTGTTTTTTATCTTTCGTTAGGTTTTTGTGACCTCATAAAATATAAACATATTGGATGAAAAATAAAAACATTTGATGGGCTTATGTTAAAGTGGGAATAATTTTACCTACTATTATTTTAGATGTAGTCCACATTAACTTTGATTATGACTCAATTTTGGCCCATGCCCTGAAATGATATCCCCAAATGAATGTACAGTGTAGATATAATAAATACATCGTTATCAGGCTGACATAACTTTGATCTTCTTTCCCTTGTCGTAGCTAAAGATCGTGGGCTCAAGGACCGTCGAGCTCTTCTGCATGCACGGTACAGCAGCTAATCCGCTTCCACCCGTTACATACAACAATCCAGACTGTACTGTTTGGGATCATTTGTGGATGGGACACTCACTAAAATTTGCCGGAAGCGGATTGGCTGGTGTACCACACACCACTTACCTGAATTGTGTATCACACACCACCGACCTAGATGTTGACTTTCAATCGTAAATGTTTAATTCCCACTGCTTTTTACAGCGTGGTTCACTTGATACTTGTATCTCTCTTATTTTTTTGGTTCATGACTTACGACCAGCTCGCCAAATGAATGGACGGTTTGGATATTACACATACCTCACTATGGGACCCAAAGAACTTAGTGACGTCAACACATCAGCCAGGTCGGTGGTGTGTGGTACACCACCAATCCGCTTCCTCATTTGCTCGGCATGATGTCCTGCACAACTGCGAATATGCCTCTATTAGGTACATATGGGGCTAGCAAAACTTATGTGTACTCGCTGAGGGTAAGAACCTGTACACATACACATAGAAATTGTACACGTGTCATCCATTTGTTCCAGATAGCGTGGCCTGTATCAGATGAGCCATAAACCGAAAATCATCCGATTGCTGGCCAACAGAAAGACCGTTGAAATGAAAACAATCAATGGTACAGATTTATTAATAGAAGTTTAAATTATCCATTCCATCTAACATTTCAAAATATGGCCCATGTACAACTTGGCCCAAGATTTCAACGGTTTGGATATGCTAAGATATATGCCACGTATACAGTGGCTTTGTGCATGCGCATGGAAGGTCCTGCATACGTTGCAAGAGGAGAGCCGTCGGACCAAATAAATCAGGGAACGGAAGCACGTAGGCTACGTCATTAGATTGGCGCATACATGAGATAATCAGATGACATGACCCATCGTAGAAAAATTCCCATCTCTCCCCTTCTCTCTACAGTCAAGATCGTTCATACGGTACCGTTCCCTCCGCAAGCAGGTTGTACATCGAGTCGAACGAGTTGAGCTGGTCTCAACTCAACTTGGCTCGCCCACTAGCTAACCTCAGCTCGAGCTTGGCTCAGCTTAGTTCTCGAGTGTGATTGGACGGCTTAACTTAGTTAAGCCAGTAGGTCAACCCAAGTTCACCGTTAAGGCATTTTCACACACACCTAGACCTTCAAATTCTTAATATACGTGAGATAGTGGTAATGATTTTGTAAGTATTTTATCAAACACCTTTTAAATAAGTAAATAAAGACCTTGGTTTCATATACATACTTGGTGAGCAACGTTAATATTAAAATAATCAAGTCACCTGATTGATTTGATCTAAGCTCAATTTAAGTTGGGTTCATCCAAGTCGAATCAAGCTAAGGCCAGCTCGAACTCATTTTTGAGCTTAACTTGACTCGGTTTAAACTCAACTTTGAACCGAGTTGAATCGAGCTTTTTCGAGTCGGGTGGAAAGAGCTAAACGAGCTAGGTAGGTTCGTGTACACCCTACCAGCAAGTCATCACTTGTGATGGTACCCGAATTCTTTGGGGACCGCATCAAATTTTCATAAGATCCACACCGTCCATTAGATGATCCGTTTGATGTTATACTTTGGATTAAAAAAATCATCTCGAATAGAATCGTAGATAAGCTACAATACAGAGAACAGTTATAAGCGGACGCCCAACCAATAAAAACTTCCCCACTGTTTGCGGTCCCACCATGTTGTGTATATGCAATATAATCCATTCATCAGGGTCGGTCCAGTATTTTGAAGGTACACACAAAAATAATGGCATTCGAAAATTCAGGTGGACCACACCACGTGAATTTATACGTCTTAAGCAAGATTTTACATCGTTCCAGGTAAGTTTTAGATAGGCATGAATTTTGGTTTGTACGGTTTTACCAAGGGGCAGAAAACGATGGACGGGGTGGATCTGATATAAAGTTGACGTGGGTCCTACAGAATCCTGATACTAGGACAAGTTGTGGTGGTACAAAGGAAGATCTGAATCATCGTCGAGCCAAAGTGAAGCATATGGAGTTTTATTTTCCATTTACGGTCCATCATTTACAAATGATAGATGTCCACACCATTGATTCATCGAAACGGGTCTGAAAAACCAAAAATTGTAGATGATGGAAATGGGTCCAACCAATCAACGATCAGAATCAATGATCAGTGGGCCACACAGGATCTGAAGCAGAAAACTGGAGTATAGTATGCAGTCAGGATCACATAATTTCGTCACAGTTCAATCAATCAATGCCGATCACAATCTACACCTCTCCCCATGCATTCTCTTCTGCACACGCCAAGAAAACCGGCGCCCTCGAAGCTCTCTATCTCTCCACCGAGAGCGACTTTCATACTCTGCTCCAGTGTCATGGATGATGCTCGGCCACTTACATATCGTACACACGTTGCATGAGAGTCAAACCAAACCATCCATACAGTATCCTCCACTGTGGATGCTTTTTAAAAGTAATGAACAATCCTTAAATGGTCGAATAAATTTAAAACTGATCAACGGTTCAGATTCGAGAGACAAACATGCATAAATCGGAAATTGAAATCATCTAATTAGTATAATTTTTTACTTTTACGCTATTTAAATATATTTTACACGATTCGTACGGTTCATGTTGAGTTTTAATTTATTTCACACGTAGGAATGTGATTGCCTGTGTATGATGGATGAGAATCCGGTAGAGTATAAAAAAACAAGCATCATCATTCGAGGTTGGGCAGAAATTCCCATCATTCCATTTCTGCCCCCGTCCTTAAGAAAGAAAGCGAAAGGACGAGAGGGACAAAAGGAATTTCACAAACGAATAAATACTGGGTTTTTTTTTTTTTTAAAAAAAAAAAAATTTATTTATTTAATTTACAATCCCGAGGATGAGAGGGATTTTAGGTTGAGAAAACATTTGATACTCTGGTGGAGTGTCATAGATGATACACAGGGACTTGTATCCATGGAATGGAAGAATTTCAAAATCAACTTTCCAAACTATGGATACCCTCTTAGCTGTAGCATGAAGCAAAATTTATTTTTATTTAATTAACTAATTATTAGATTGCTTGATATTTATTTGACGGTCATTAATGAAAAAAAACCCAATGGTCTTATTTAAAAGAAATCAAGTGTCCACGAATAAAGTTCTTATTTTCGGATTTAACTTATATGCAGTGGTTTCCACAATTTAGTCAGTTTAATTTGAGTTAATATATTACATATATACTATTTCAAGTGCCTGCGTATCAAGCGTCGTAAGCAGCCAGAGTATCACGTAACTCCTCTTCGGGTTATGGCCATCATTACCTTTGTTTTGGACGCTTATGCTCCCCTACTGTTAACGTGTCATTCCTCGGTACGCCCATATCCGGATATCGGGCTTTATCGCACCTCCGTGTGTCGGGATTCGTGCCGGATATTTATTTGGGGTCGTACGGTTGGGTTGTTGGGATTTCGTACGTGGGCCGAAATCGCCGATCTACGCCGTTCCTGTTGGACGCCGATTGGGTTTTATACTGTCCATCCATTTTTCCATCTTATTTTAGGGTACGCCTCCAAAATAAGTTATATAGAAGCAACGGATATAATGACACCTACAGTTGAAAACTTACTGTACTCACCCGGACGCCAACCAGTTCGTAAGGGTGGAAAGAAGGGAAAGCACAAATGTCAGATTCATTCAAAACTTATGTCACCTTCAAAAATATTTTCACTGCTAATATTTAGTGGTTAGGATTATATGCAAAAATGATATGGAAAAATAGATGAAGGGCGTGGATAAGACCGATACATCAGTGGATCCTCAGAGCTCCAATCCGTGTGGATGTGTCTACCATTGAAATCCTGTCGGTGTTACATAAGTTTTTAATCGATATGATATTTCTTTATCCTTTTTATCTAGGTATATGTGACCTTGTGAATAAATTAGATGGAAAATAAATATTATAATGGCCCTGTGAATGTTTTAGTGGTGAGAATCAGTCCCGGCTCCTATTTGTGGTGTGGTCCACCTAAGCTTTGAGCACGAAGCTTTCGCTCCTATTTGTGGTGTGGTCCACCTAAGCTTTGAGCACGAAGCTTTCGCTCCTATTTGTGGTGTGGTTCACCTAAGCTTTGAGTACCAAGCTTTAAAATGATATCTCAAAATGGATGACCAGTGTATATATAAAAAATACAGCATTTTGGGGCTACTAACTTTGATCTCCTTTGAACCACAACGGATTGGCAGCTCTCCCTGCCACCGGCCCAGGGGCTGATGGTTGGTGCTCCGTGGGCCCCACCATGATGCATGTGCTTCATCCATTCTGTTAATCCATTTTTACAGGTCATTTTAGAGTTTGATTCCAAAAATCAGAGGGATATAAATCTCAGGTGGACCACACCACAGGAAAATATTAATGATTGGATATCCACCATTAAAATCTTCCTAAGGCCCACTGTACTATTTATTTGACATCCAATCTATTGAGTAGGTCATACAGACCTGGATAAAGGAAAAAAACAAAGATAAGCTAGATCCAAAACTTTTATGACCCCCCAAAAAGTTTTTAATGGTGGACGTTTATTTAATACTGTTTCCTCTAATGTGGTTGACCTGAGATTAGGATTTACCTCATTTCTAGTCTCATGCCATCAAATGATGTAGAAAAGTAGATTGACAGCATAGATGAAACACATGCATCATGGTGGGGGAGTAGCCAATCCCTTTCCCCTTTGAACGGTTCCTACAACTTGGCTCGAGGAGCAGCTCTTGTCTTCGCACGACACCGTGGCGAGACGTACCCACACCAGCCACCAATCCGCTTCCAGTCGGAAACGGACTGGCTACTCCCCCTGACACCCGCCAATGCCTAGTGGTATGTGCTTTGTGGGGCTCACCATAATGTATGTGTTTCATCCATGCCGTCCATATATTTTTACATATCATTTTATGGTATTAAACAAAAAATGAGGTATATCCCAATCTCAATTGGACCACATTACAGGAAACAGTGTTGAATGAGTCGACCATTAAGAACATTTTGGGAGCCATAAAAGTTTTGGATCAAGCTGATTTGTGTTTTTTCCCTTCATCTGGATCTGTATGACCTAATTAACAGATTGGATGTCAAATAAAAAGTATAGTGGGCCTTAGGAGGATTTTAATGATGTATATCCGATCACTATTGTTTTCATGTGGTGTGGTTCACCTGAGATTTATATACCTCTCATTGTTGGGATCAAGATCAAAAATTATATTTAAAAATGGATGAACCGAATGGATGAAACACATACATCATGGTGGGGCCCGCAGAGAATCGACCATCAGCCCCAGGGCTGGTGTCAGGGGGAGTAGCCAATCCGTTTCCCTTCAAGTCCGTTCCTAACTGGGGACTGGCGAGGGTAGTACCCAATCCCCTTTCGTTACTGTTGGGTGATGCATACCAAACGTATCTCTTCGGACTATGATTGGCTCCCTTGCGTAAGCACGGAGAGGGCCTGCCTTGCGTTAACTATTCGCTACGTGTGACAAACAGGAATCAGATCAACTCCGTCCATCAGATTATCCATCACATTTTGACCATGGATCTTAAAATTAAGTCGAATCCAATACTTAAGTGAGCTGTACCATAAGAAACGGTCCAAAATCATACTTAAAACCTCCAAATTCGTGTGGTGCGGCTCGCATGAGCATTCGAATGTTTTTTTTTTTTTTTTATTTTATTTTTAATTGTATTTTGGGAGAATCCATTCATCCTTGTGTAGCACGTCAGATAAGTCGAGTGGATGGTATATACACGGACGGTGGACCGCAATTTAGACGATTTTAACGGTGGAACTTCCCATCTCAACTGTTTTTCTCGTGGTATGGGACGCCTGACAGTTGAATCGAAGTGCTTTTTGGGCCCCTGTCCAAATACAGTGTGGAGCACTTGATGGACGAAGTCGTTCCGTCCACGTCAGCTGAAGTAACGCTATCATATGTACGCAAAGTGTTTTCGTATTTCTTTGGACAATTTTTAGCCTTTCAATTAAGAAGCAAGCAAAACAACGGTCTATGTTGGACCGGCTATTCCACAACACCAGTTTTCTAGGCCTTGTTTGGCCGGACGGCTTTGGGTGCATTAAGACGTATGGGATTACTGCCGTATTTGCATTTATTGCCGTCAGTAGATGGCCGAGGGCTTTGGGGGTGGACACCAATCCCATATGCCCCACATCATCCGTTTGGGTGTTGTGGGATTGCAACCATCCCCCAACAGCATTTATTTGGGTAACCGTTGGATTGCAACCACACACCTCAAAGTACCCAGGTGCAGATGTTTGGGAGGCACTGAGTGTGAAAGGCTTGCGCAGGAACTTGCATCCAGGTCTAAGTGTCATGTACGGCATGTGTAGTGGGCCGCACCATGTCCCTTTGTTATTATTTTCAGTCTACCAACTCTTTGGTTAAGGATGGGCTATTTCAGCACACATTACATAACAGTACATCAATCTAGGCCATTTAAATCACTGGCCTGATGAGGAAATCTTATAAACGAAAATTTACACTTGAAAATCTATAATAACCGTGTGATTTTTTCCATTGGAATTCAACTATCAGGCCAACCGTTACGAGTGCTTGATCATGATGCATATGCTCCAACCATCACGTGGCCACAACCTCAATGGTCCGGATAGCAGGATAACTCACCACATACTGGTAAACAATCAGCTTCATCTATCCCGTTAATAAATAAACAAAAAATTCGAAAGTAAATTGCCAATATCTTGAGGCAGCACCTCACTTCCTCACACCACCACATGTCAGTACGAAAACGTGGTAAACATGAAAAGAATCCAAACCATCAATTTAAAACTTCCACCCATTTTAAAAAATTACAATGTTTACATCATCTAACCCAATAAATAAAACTGTCGACTCTCGTTAATTGAAGAAAACCACTTAAGAGATGTTTAAAATATTCCATTCAGATTAAAATTTTGTCAATGGGTAAGATAATCAACGCCTAGCGCACAAAATGTACAGTTCAGATTAAAACAGAAATGTGGTAGATGTGTGGTCTAGGATCCATGAAAACGCCGAACATAAAAAAACAAAAAAAAAAAAAAAAAAAAAGCTGAAAAAAAATAAAATTGAAAACATAAAAAATACCACCAGCAACATGCAAAAGAAACTCGCTCTTCAACACCCAAACAATAACAAATTCACATGTCTAATATCAAAGTAGTCAGGTGAGGCAGTCTCTCTGACAACTGGATTGTCTTCTAAACCATTCCATACTTTAGGCATCGATTCAGATTCACGGCTAAACAATGTGGTGAACCTGTAAACAGTTTAATTCGAAAATGAATAAAATATTAATAGGTACTCAACCCAAACTCAAGATGCCAATGTGCAGACTCTGTACCTGTCCGTAATGATAATGTTAGGAAGATAACATATACTCTTAGTCAAATGTACTTTCACAATATTCTACCAAAAGGCTGAGATTTACCTATTCATGTCTGAGTGATTTTAGTATATTATGACTACACACAAAACAACTATTGCCTACATGCAAAGGGCATTAATACCAAGGTTATATTCAATTGTGTCTCCATTGATCTGGTAGTTACCCTCCATGCAAACAACTATTGCCTACACACAAAACTACCTTACTTAGCAAATTATACACTAATCCAATCCGGGTTTCAAGTAGTCATACCTGGCCCTTGGGAAACTTGTGTTCAGCTAGCTGGTCTTCATCTGTTAGGAACTTCATACTAATGGAGATTAACAAAGAGATGGATAAAAGAAAAAATGAATGCATGCAATTCTATTACAATTTACATTCAAATCTACATATAATGAGAACATATTTAAGATACAGTTATACATGCCATAGAAAAGTGTTCTATAATCAAATATCTTATGTCTACCAAAATTTGAACAACAAGAAAGTGGTGCAACACTTACTGAAACTACAGCTTAATTATAATATATATATATATATATATATATATATATTATGAAGAATACAACCAAGATGACAACTAGTAATGCAGCCACTGTTTTCCCGACTTTCAGGGTGGCATCATCTGTTTGTGTACTCTTGCACACCATGAATCTCAAAATTTCTTGGATCGAATTCCGAGCATATGTAAGTGAATCTTCCTTACCACATCATCTGTTAATTAATCTACTACTTGAACTTGCATAGTTTGCATTCCACCATGTAGTCGCATCTTGGAATGTTTTGAAGGATCGATGTCTAGCACCGCTGTATCCCTCCACATGTAGTCGTGCCTCATCCCAGGGCATATATATCTCTGGTCATCATCCATTGATTACGACATAATATTTACTTGAACCCATCTGCATTCACATAAACATGACCAAGATACGAGAAAATGTATGTTATACAATTTATAGTACGAAAACATGTAAAGATGATAAATTGATAAAATGGCATTTTAGATTGGATGCAAGAGATGTAAACGCAAGCATGTGGTATAATTTGTAAGTATCCTATGAACATTTAAAACGAAAAAAAACCCACAAATCAGTATCTAGTTATTACAAAACCAGCATTATAAAAAATCCTGTTTCGATGCGTAATAAAAGTATTTTAATCCATCAAGAAGAACCCTCACCAATCCCTCCATTCAAATCAGACAAGGTTTTTTTCAACCAATTGACCCTCCGCTTCGGGTGGAGACTTACGAAAAAAGACGCTAACTTCTTATCCCAAGTCAGCATTTGACCAACCTCGATAAACTTTGAGTTATCAGTCCCTGAACCTCATCGAGGATATCTAGCACTTTATTAGTGTGGTTGACCTCTTTTCCAAGTCCAAAGTTTCGCATTGCCTCCGCTACACCATCCAGAGCACTGCCAAAGATGTCACAAGGACGAACAGAACGCATCCGTTTTGTCGTCATACTCCCACCACGACTAGTCTCAGAGCCAGTCGCTCGATTGAGAGTGTTGCGGAATGAACGATTTTTTGTTGCCCGATGAGATTCATTTGAAAAATGATAATTCCCAGTCGAATATCCGAGATGATCCTTGGAAAGATTGATAGGTACATCCATCTCATCGTCCAGGTCAGTCTAAGTGTCATTCAAATCTTGTTGAATACGAGAGGAAGACACAGTCATGTTCTTGTTTCCTTGGGTGTAGCGGCCTGTTGCATGGTCTGAACCAACAATCGTCGCTAAATCGTCCATTCGCTCAATCCGCTTTCCGCATAACCTTTCTGCTCTCGGATGCGACTACAATCAAGAAAGAGATTAGTTTAGTAAACATATTTTATACAATCCCGATTTGCAATATAAGGGTTTGTACGCAATGATTACCTTCAGGTACTCTTCCCAGACCTTGTTGGGTGCGGTTACAACCATACGGTCGCTATCCCAGCCAAAATCACTTGCAGCCAACATGTCCTTCACATCGTTGTACTCACGCTTGTGACACCGCATTCGGTTTTGAACGTTTTACAAGTTCACCAAAATTTCTATCCTCCTAGACACCTCCGTAGCGGTCTCATTATATGCCTCTCTCATAAATCCGTTATCTGCTTTTCGGCCTAGAGCTATCTGTTCAAGCAAGGCGTTGAATAATATTTAATCCATGGTCCGGGTCCATTTGATTTTTGCAGCGCATGACAGCGGATCAGCAAGCGATTTAACAGTCTTCTCGCGTGGAGAGAATCTTGTTGGCAGAACTGGAGATCTTACTAGGGACTGCGTCGGAGTATGTGTATTTCTTACGGAATAGTTAGACATGTCACCTAGTGCGTGGATTAACAAACAGTTAAAAAACAAGTTACACAATAATGAAGTTCAATATTCTACTAGCAAATATGTATTACTTAAAGAGTAATTAATCGTATTGAGCAAATATATAGGTCCAAAATGACAGACTTCATCTCGACTGTCTTCTCGCTCTCTCTCTCTCTCTCTCTCTCTCTCTCTATATATATATATATATATATATATATATATATATATATATATATATATATGCCAATCACATCAGTTAATGTATTTATAAACTAAAATGACCCTATCTAGTCATACTATTTGTTTGTGGGTCTGTCCACATTCGCTCCCCAATTTGATCTCAAACATTGATCCATGCAGATTTCTCCTGCTGTGTCACTTGCACTAGCCACTGCCGCTCATCCATTGTTGATACCTCATTTGGTGTATGATTGCTCTCTGCATCCCCACGGTTATACCAACATCCTCCAAATCTTGTCCAGTTTCATCTTCCTGATGAATGAAATTATGTAGTATACAATAAGCTGCTACAATCTTCACCTGGGTTTCAAATGGATATTGCGCAGCTGTCTTCAAGATAGGAAACGTCCCCTTCATTACACCAAAATAACGTTCAACTGCGTTTCGCAATTGCACGTGTCGGTAATTGAACAACTCCTTATTCATGGGTACTGTCCCGATTCAATATTTGTGTAGGTGGTATCGAACACCGCGGTAAGGCGCCATGAACCCAAGTAAGTGAGCATATCCCACGTCGACGGCAAAATATTTTCTTACATTGCATAAGAGTTATGGTTCTGGGGGTTAGTGTGTTGAAAATGATGTTACGGTGAAGAATATTGTCAGTTATTTATGAAGAAACAATTACCGTTTGGTGCAATTAGTGGATCATCACTTTGGGTCAGAGCATTATGTAGGACTCGTGCATCCGAAGTGGAACCCTCCCATCCAGGTAGCACGTATAAGAATGTCATGTTAAATGAACAAGCAGCAAGTACATTCTGAGACACGATACCCTTCCGGTTGCGAAAGCTTGGGTGTTGGGATGATTCCACATGAGCGGGAATATGCGTCCCGTCTATTGCACCAACACAATCCTATCCTCGATGACATCAAATTTCACTTATAAGATAATATAACAAATATTAGCTTATTTCAAAATTAAAACAGAAAATGGCATCTCGCGACGAAAATGGTACGTGGAAATAAGTTTGCTAGTAAGGATTCGATTGAATCTCCGAGGGGGTCTCAGTACTGGCCTGCTTAACAAAATCAGGATATAAGGATACTATCGCATCTAGGACACGATGAAAGTCACGACTTACCGCTTCACCTGAACGTATAAATCTGTGTCCTATCACACGATTATGCACGTTATGTCCTATGGTATCGAGGAAGATAACTAGTTGCTCCTTAAGACTAACGTGTCGAGTATCGCGTAGGTGCGTTCTCTCACGCAGTAAGTTACATAATGAGAAGAAACCTTTTCGTTTCATCCTCAACTGCGTAAAACAATCACTGTCACTTGCATGCACGATTGAGTTTAAAAACCTTGCCCGCTCGTCATCCCCTTGACGTGCCGGTTCGCTTAACATATAGTGACAACAATATTCACCAACAGCAGCGACGCATGCGGCCACAGCTTGGACCACCATGGTCTCGGCCATTTCTTCTTTATCGTCGCTATCGGTCTCCTAAATCTCACCTACACTTGCGGATATAAGATACTATATGATCACCTTTAATAGCCCTATGTCAAACTTCTAATTAAGCACATAAACCCTTAGGTGGCTCCATAAAATATAATGAAAATACTATTCAAATATACAGTGGGTATTGAGAAATCGTATACCAAAATTGAGTAAGGAGTGTATAGCTTATAGGTTTATGATGTTGCAAAGTGAAACTGAAAGCATAACATACCCACACACACACACGCACACACACACACACAAATATACAGAACAAACAATCAGAAGGTATACAATGATAGCCAATTGACCATCATGGTGAATAAATTTATCAGTTAAAGATGGTCCAACAATCAGAAGGAATAGACTGATAGCCGATTAACAGATATCTATTATGGAACAGTCGCCTATGATTCAAATTATACATCCACTAACGTCATGTGCTTGTATAGCTCATAGCAAATTCATACATTCAAGTGGAATACACCATATTGTAACAACGTTTAGATTGAACGTGAACCATACAAAATCTTGTGGATCCAAGTATTATAGTTATATACCATATGAATTGAACATGTTGTTGATGATCACACAAATCTGTTTGACATCGTAAAATAGATGGTAAAATCGGGTGGATTCCTGAACATGGGCTTAATTAATTAATGATTTTGAAATATAACTTAATGGAACTGAAAGCGGATTTTGGAAATTAAAACCAAACACCATCACACAATGACTGTTCCATGAATCTTCTTCTGGACCTGGCATTTTTTTTCTTGAGTGCGTACAATTTTTTTTTGAAAAAAGGAAAACAGGACAAAGTAGGGCTACGGTAGTAGTCAGGCCTGCTGAGATAGCAGTCAGGTGTTGTTCTTTAAAATATTTCTATGTTTCCTGCCTTCTGCACTAAGAAATTCATGTGTCAAGAATGTGGGTCCCAGCAAGTAGTAAAATCCTACTTGTTGCAATCTCACTGGGCTACATTATCACACAATGCATTTCTTTTAGCATGAAAACATAGTGCATCTATCTTTAAATGGTATAAATTAAAATCACAATGCATGAAAACAGAATTCTCTTACTTGTGGCAAGTACAGGATCTGTATTCAAATATAAACTGGAATAAATGGACCAAACTGCAGGAAACTACGTGGGGCCAACCTGATGTTTGTATTATACTCAATGAAATCATTGGATCCTTAAAAAAATGCATCTAGTTTAGAACTCAAATAAGCCACCATATAAGAAAAAGTGAAAGTTTAAAGGTTGCTGATGAAACCTTCATAAGGCCCACCCGCCATCTATTCCCCCAATTGATTAGGAATGAAGCAAAAACACAATAAAACTTATCTAGCCTTTAAAAAAGTTAAAATACATAGCATTCAATCCCTAAGGCAGGAAAACAGGACCAACAAGGCAGAAGGTAGGAAAATTAACTTCAAAGACATGAAAATTCTGTATGTAGGAGGAACTAATCTAGAATAAAAAGATGTAAAAAAAATAATTCAAACAAATAGATGATAATTCAAAACAAGACAACTGAAACCATCTGAGCTCAACGATATCAATGCTTCAACTACGAAGAGCTCAGAAATAACAAATCTGTAATAAGTGACATTTATACAAGACATGTTTACAGGCTCTGGCATCAGTACATAAAGGCTCCAGCTGCACCCACAATGCACAAGCAAGGCCAAGGATTAGTTATCTGGACCACTGATCTGATGATGGCCACTCATTGCATGGGGTTGTCCAGATTGGATGCTCCTGGACCCCTGATATTCTTGATATATATGTGTGGTTCATTGTTTTAATTACAAAAATTTATCCAAAATGGAAATGAAGGTAGATTTTGGATGGGAATATATTTATGCCACATTTTTGAAAGTATGAGCTACAAGAAGGCAGTATCTCAGGTGGAAGCCTTCTTTATAGATGGGTCCTAGAAGAATGGCCCTCTTCTTTACAAGGATAATGAATTGGAAACAGTTAAAAAACTGAACAACCGCTAAATTACTTCTGCAATCAAATGAGTTGAGAAATATTTTAAAACTCATCATGACAGACTTCATTAGCAGTCAATGTGGACATGAAACCATGCAAAGCACCCCTGACACCACCACAAAGAAACATTGAAATACTTTGAAATTCATCATGACAGACTTCATGTATAGACAATGTGGCCATGCAACCATGCAAAGAACCCCGGCCACAACCACAAGGAATCATAGAAATATTTTAAAATTCATAATGACATACTTCATTTATAGACAATAAAATTAGGTGAAACCATGCAAAGCACCCCTGACACAACTACAAGGACACACAGAAATATTTTCAGTTTCATCATGACAGACTTCCAAAATAATAACAATGTGGCCATGAAACCATGCAAAGCACCCCTGACACAACCACAAGAAACATCAATAGGGAACACCATAATGGTACTTACCAAGCATTACATCTATAGAGCATTGGTTATGACCAAAGGATGGTAAAGGGATTTACACCCAAGGCACATGTGAGTTGATCAAAAGCCCAACCAAAAAGTGTTCCTGCGGTTTATGCCTTCAGTAAGGTAGCTTACACACCCTATACTTGCCCAGGAGATACACTAGTATAAGAAGGGTAGGTGAATCAGCAAGCTAGCTTACAATTTGTCATATTTGCCTTTTAGTCTCAATTTATAAGTTTCGCATTTCGGGATTAGTTGTACATCAGTTAGAACAAACAATGAGAAGGTATACATTGATAGCCAATTGACCATCTCGGAGAATACTTTGAACAATTAAACATATCCAACAGACCTAATGTATGTAGTTTATTTCCAATAACTTCATGTGTTTGACAGTTAAAACATTATCGTATCTCAGGTGGATTACACCATACACACTCAAAGTAGTGGTTAAATGTCAACCATCAGGCAAAACTAAATAGACAAAAGCTGAGAACCAGTATAATAAGATACTCCCTCCACAGATGTTTTGTCTTAAACATTCTTATTTCTGAAAATGGCAGGAACTGTTTGGAAGGGCAAACACTGAAACCTACAATATATGCAAACTGTATGTGTATTTTATGACAATGCAGACTCCATCAAAATCATCTTAGAAGATACATTTGAATCTATACATACAGTACATTAAAACATAGATTAACAAAGATACGAGAAAAATTCCAATGTTTCAAACTCATTGTCTGTCCCTAGGTTCTGTAACTCATGAATATGCACATCAATCATAAGATCTGGGCATAGGTTAACCCCAAAATAAGAAATCATTTTCTACGAATAACATACAACAACTACAGAAGCTAATCTATAGGTACAATGACCCATCTATAAAATGCTATGCAAATTACACTTACAGCATGATCGAATTTCAATGATTTTTACTGAACATTCAAATATCAGCATATGCAAACAAATTGAAACCCATTGGAATTTGTATACCCAGATTTCACCTTAGAAATTTGGACCAAAATGAATGTGAATCATGTATGACATGTCTTCTATATATTTATGAAAAAGCATAAAAAACTTAAAGACCTCGAGTTATGAACCTGGAAGTTGTTATACCATCCATTTTATGAAAACCTCAGGAAATAGATAAACAAGGTATGGAAAATATCAATGCATGACTTACTTTCAATAATGAAGATGGTTGGTATCAGGTACCTAGACAGTAAAGTAGGTGAACACCACAACGTCGAGGTCTCAACGGCCACAGCTCTGCCATGCAAACTAAGAAAACAAGTGATTAAGATCGTTCTCACAAATCACTTTCGTGAGAGGGCCATATAGACGATTTTCATCCTCGGTACCTGATCACCTACAACATTGGCCTATTGGGGCCTGATGAGGAAGTCCAGAATAGATGAGAGACAACCCTGAGATAATGATCTCAAAGGCCCTATTGGCCGGTGATTAATTGGGGGAGATCAAGGCTCTCGAATGCATTTTCTATCTAACCCTCCCTCTTACATGAGCAGACATAATCGGGAAAGTGATTTTGAAAAAACCTACCTCAGCTTCACTTCTCCGGCAGCTCGCCCTTGCAACACCTCTCCACGCAATAAGCTCAGTGACCAACACGCGTCCACATATATAACATTGTATTCGCGCCCAAAAACCTCTCGGCTATCATCTCTCCTGCCATGCCCTCTCTCCCGCCAGCGCGAGGGATTGAAAAATCCCATCCGTGGTTCGTACTAGGGACTGCGAAATGTAGAGGGATGGGCTCGATGTGAGAGAGCCGACGATGAATCCAAGGCGGGATTTCGCAATCCCTCCATACCTCCCATGTATCCATCAAAGGACGGAAGATGTCCCACTTACGAAGCCACCCAAATAGGAAGAGGGGTAGGATAGGAGGGATTTGACAATCCTATCCGACCTAATCCCGTCTAATACGCCGAAAGCCACGAACCCAAATAGTTAGCAAAACACCCAAGCTGTAGCTGTGGGGTTCACCATGTTGTATATGTAAAATCAAAGCCATCCATTAGGTGAGAACCAATATTTATATGAAATATACAGATGATAAGTTCGATTAGAAACTCATACGAGCCACACGGACGGAAACAATGTAAAATTGCTCCCAAAACAGCTAAGTTTACATAGTGTGGCCCTTTGGAGTTTTGTATCAGCCTTTTATATTCTCTTAATCCTCGTTGGTTACACTTGATTAACGAGTTTGATGAAAGATACACACCATGGTGTCCCCACACAAAAACCTATGGGATGCACGAGTTTGATGAAAGATACACACCATGGTGTCCCCACACAAAAACCTATGGTTGGCATCCCATTCCCATTACCCCATGTGGCGTGGCCCATGTAAGTTGTAGATCTAGCTGACTCATGGCCCCAGGGACTGACATCAATGATATAATCTGATAGACGGTGTGGATTTTACATAGTACAACATGGCAGGCCGCATAGACTTGATCATTTTAGGCACCATGCTAAAACAAATGTTGTAGAGGATTTCATTCCGTCCACGTTCAATTCAAACATGTACTAACGCTAGAAGTTGAGATCTTTCAATCTCTAAGATTTTTTGGGAAGGATCGACGGACCAATGGTCGTGATTGATGTTCCATGGGCCCCACTTGTAACCTTCTGTTGTTGATTATTCATAACCTCTGGAAATAAGCTCTTTTTATTGTATGCGGCACACCCTGTACATTGCGTTGCAATAGAGGACAAATAATTAATTTGATTAATACTGTAGAAGAGGGTGAAAGATGATATATGTTGAGGTCAAAATCTAGATCACCCTCCACTCAATGCGGTGAACCTTCGACAAAGGGTGAGCAAAGCAGACCCTGGCTAAGCCAGGGGACCCTCCGATGCCTAAGTCAGGTAGAGGGAATCTGGGTCTAAGTTGAATGTCGAGAGAGGGTGTGAGATGTTGCGTACCTGTAGCAATGAGACCCCCTTATATTTATACCTGCGTAATGGACGATCTGCGTCCGTTAACCTCGGCACGATTCACTCAATTAGTGGGATACTATGATCGTGAAGATTTTTCCAGTAATCTGGGGATCGTGTAGCATATCATGCATATCTGCAGGCAGAATAATCAGTTGTGTCCGCTTAAGGTAGTTTCTTAGTTTAGCACTTGAAATGTTCACATCCAGCCTCGACCTTAGCTTGGGACCTCAAAATAAAGAGGCCCTGACTCTGGACCTCGAACCTGGACTAGTATACACATGGACTTCTCTGTCGAGTTATTAAGTAAGGACAGCATCCAGAGGCCGGGATGGGCTTTGATCCGGATTCATGGTGGGCTCGGTCCCACTCGTCCGTCATGTGCTCTCGAGGTCTCCCCTCCGATCTTTGAAGTGGGCAGCGGACCTAACCCGTTGAATTGGATTTCTCCATAACAGGTGGTATGTTGATATAAATGGCCGAATAATGCATCTAGTTGCGCAGTAGTAGGATGGCTTGAGATCCAGCAGGTAGATTTTGGTCTAAGCAATCTGAGCTTCACACCAACTGCCTTGGCCTTGGACTATTTTGAACCGACAGACTTGGAGTAGAAGCGCCTCTTTGGGCCGAGCCAAGAGGCTTTCCCTTCTGCTGTTCTCACGTTTCTAGATTAACTCTTGAGTATCCGGTCGGATCTGGATGGCATCGGACCTCGGAGTTGAAGAGGCTCAGATCTTCCCATAACAGAAGCCCCCTGCTCTCCGAGTCCGGACATGGACTCCGAGAGTAAACATATGTGGAAGATCAATAGTCTCCCATGCTGTACCCTCCACGCATGCAGTTGCAATCATGATTTTAATGTTTGAAGAGATACGTCCTCAGGATTTTTCGTCTACGGGTTAACCTCCAGCGGACGCATGGTGACAGTTAAGATTTTGAATCGTCGCTGAACCTATGACAGATCGCCACGTATGCCACTGGAGGCGTTCGAGCGATGCTTCCCCTGCTAGAGTGCCGCTTCCGCTGCTCTGAGCCCGCCACCTAATGTCAGAGGCACGCGACCTGGCAGAGCTCGAGCCAGTGACATACCGCCATGTGGATTCTGAAGTCGGCTCGTGACGGTTTGGCTGCAGCCATCATGCCTCGCCATTAATGCGAGAATCTTTCATAAGTTATATAAACCATAATGCTTAGGAAATGTTCGCATTCTTGCATTTCGAATTCGCGTGGCTGTTGGTTCCCTGAGAAGGTGATTTTCAGCTAAGGTGATTCTGACTGATTTGAAGTTTCCAGCGAGGCAATTCCGGCCGATTTGAGGTTTTTGGTAGAGACGATTCCCGGTGATCATCCAGTGAGTCTCCCCTTTTAGCACCACTTCTATTTCTTTTACCTTCATGGGATGTCAGATGATTTAAACATGGCACGAGAAGATTACGATATCGATGACGACTTCGGGCCGGAAAGCTCGGATGACAGAAGAGGGGCCTCCGAAGGTCCCTTAGAAACAATACCCCTCTTCCACCCGCCCAGGAGGAACAAAGAAGCGAAGGCTCGGACACGCTGCACAGGTAAAAATAAAACCACCTGAGCCCCCCGAGAGTCAACAACAGGAGCTGCTAAGATGCCTATGAGTGGGCGGGCTTCAGAAGTTATTCCGGGAGGCTCTGTACTGATGGAGTCTCAAATGGGGTGGATTCAATTAGAGTTCGAGATCCTGAACTCCGTACAGATAAGGGCGCCAGAGTCCCTCAATACTGCTGGCGCTGTAAGACCCATATCCTACATCGTACCGTTCCGTAGGCTTCCGCGGTCCTCCCGATCGAATTCCGACAACCCTCAACTTGTATCTGACGTTTACGCATGATCCTATGCCGAGTCCTGCATACTGAAGTCGTCTTGACCTGAAACTTGTACACTAGCGACCACGCCATCACCGCGGTTCCAACGCCGTGTCTCGCGCACCAATCCGATACCCGGGCCAACAGATGTGGGCCTACATTCATTCTGAAGAAACACCGTGCGTTGCGAATTCCGAGAGAATCTCTACGACCTGTCACATCAAATCAAGTACACCACTTTACCTCAATGCCACCTCACCTTATCCCAAGTACAAGTGCCCATTCCCTCTTTTTCACGAGTTAACTCTCTCTCTCTCTCTCTCTCTCTCTCTCTCTCTCTCTACCCATCCCTCTTTTACAAAAAAATTCAAACAAACCCATGCTTTCCCATCCCCATTCCTTCCAACACCCATTCCATCCATTCCTTTCATCCATCACTCCTCTGCCTCCCTCTCATTTCTATTTTCACCCCCTAACTCCCATGAGAGCTTCCAACGTCCAAGCTCTCTCTTCCAAAAACAAGTGTGGCCCACTTTCCCACCCTCTCATCTCCTATCTCAACCTTCCAATCTTCATCAACCTACATCAAGATTGAAGACAAGGAGCATACGAGTCCAAGGAGCTAAAGAAGAAGGCAGATAGGTGGGTGATCCACTATTAAATTTCTTTTTTGAGACCACATGTGGTGGGACCTGTTTGAAGTATATAATGTAAGAAATGGAGGGCCCATAGTGGCGAGCTCCCTCCTCTTCATCACGATCTCTCTCTCTCTCTCTTGTATGTTGTATAGGTGCGTGGCCCACCTGGTGTGTGTGTGCGGCCCACCATGAAGTATGTGGTATATCCATGCCGTCCATGCAGTGGCCCACCTTGCTGGACTGTCCAGCAGATGGGATTGCTGCCTGTCCGTCTGGACAGGCCCGGATGTAGGAAAAATGCAAATGTCATCTTGACCTTGAATGGGTGGGCCACACATTACATCATCCACACCGTCCAGATCCCTGGATGGTGGGACCCTTGACACTGTCCAGACGTCCAGATGGCTGAACGCTGGAGTCCTCACTCTCTCACACACCCACATATGTATATATTAGATGATATATTATATTATATAAATATATATTATGGTGAGCTACTCCCATGTGGGACCCATGTTGAAGTGGATTTCATCCACTCGATGTATGCATTTTGTCCAGCCGTCCATCTGGATGCTGGACGTTACAGTCCTATTTTTTTTAAATATAATAAATAAATAAATAATATATATAATATAATATTACATTGCTGTGGGCCCCACGTGGCAATCATCCACGTTGAAGTGGATTGGCTGGACGTCCATACACCAGCTATATAACTGATGTATTGACGTCAACAAGTAGGTGGGGCCCACCCCTCTCCTTGATGTTTTTATTCCACACCGTCCACACCACAGGACGGTGGGACCCCACACGTATGCTACTGCACGTGCAGCAATAGTTGCATGCTCCACGGTGATGTATTTATTGTATCTGCGCCATCTATATGTTCCCCTGCGTGGGGCCCGCTGATGTATGCGTTATATCCAAACCATCCATTCATACGACGAGCTCGTCTAAGGCTTGAGACTAAAAATAAGATAGATCTGGTATCAAGTGGACCACACTATAGAAAACATTGGATTAAACACCCACCATTGAAACCCCTTTTGGGTTACAAAAGTTTTGAACCAATATGATATTTGTTTTTCCTCATTGTTCAGGTTCTTGTGACCCTATGAACAGTCTGGATGGGAAATAAATGCTATGGTGGGCCCTCTAAATTTTTTTAACAGTGTGAATCATTATCACCACTGCCATTTGTGGTATGGTCTAGTTAATCCTTTAGATATGATTCATATTTTTTATAAGCTCTTTAATGATTTCTAACAATGGATGAATGGTTTTGGAACCAGCCCATTCAACTCGGCTCATTTGATTCGGCCCATTTGAATTGGCCCATTTGAATCGGCCCATCTGATTCGGCCCATTGATTCGACCCATTTGATTCGACCCATTTGATACGTCCCGATGTTATATATTAGCCCATGAGTGAGGCCCAATGTGATGTGTATATGCCCCATAAGCAAGGCCCATGATGATGTGTATTAGATCCTTGTATGAAACCGTGGACCCATTATACGATTGACCCTATGAGCGCCATTCCTTAGGAGCAATGTTGGTTAAAGGTCCACATTGATGGGCAATAATGGTTGGACGTCCACATTTTAACCTTCCCTTAGGCCTTGTTAGGCCCATTCTCATCATTCTTTAGTGGGTTAACCTAAACGCTTAGGCTCCCATTGATTTTAATTGATCCATCATCGGCCGTCCATTTATGGACCCCGCCTTGCGTCGAGGTTGATTATCGATGCCAATTATCGGTGCAGATTGTCGATACCGACTACCGTTGTCGATTATGAGTTTGTGACAGCATAACATCATGATACATGCTCATACGCATCATCTGTATGTTTGTTATGAGATGTGATTGGTCATTGCATATGCCATAGTGCAGGTGGTTTATGGGACTCCCTGATAGGAAAGTTATCCCACATGAGGGCACGGTATGCGAAAGATTGATGCATGATTGGACTGCGTGACTCATGCACATTTGCATTTGTGTGATTGTGATTACTGTGCGCCCTAGCGACATCAGGGCTGTGGCCTCCACAGGTACATCATGGATGACCAGATTGGATGCTGAAAATACTGTTTCTAGCATCAGGGTGCCATATATGTCCCTAGGTGAAAATCCCTAAACCCGATGGTACCAGAGAATGACTCCAACGTCGAGACCGAGTGGATACATGAGTGCACGATGACCGAATACCAGGAGGTCGCATCTCCCACCGTGTCGTGGTCGGTTGGAAAGGGGTGTGGCCTTACCCGGCTGAGCGTAGGGGGCATTGCTAGGTTGAGTTTGACCAGCTCATGAATGGGTCCGTTATCGACATGACTGATAGGTATTGGCAGGCTATTAGCCAGGCGGGTAGTGAGGTTTCTTACGCTCACTTGGACTGCTCGCCTGAGAAAGGGGTAGTGCCATTTGAAGTGTACTAAACCTCAGTAATTATCCAGAATGAGAACTATACTGATATTTGTAACTCTAGTGATGAGCTGCATTGATTTGTGGATTGGCATGCTAGAGTTGCATCTTGCATCGCATGGTCTTAATATGGCCGATAACATTCATATCTTGCACCACATGGCCTTGGTACGACCGATTGCATTCATGTACCCATCAGCATGATTCCACATTTTTCTGACATTACATTCTGAGTACGTTCATATTACGCACACACTTACGCCACCCTCGAAGCTTTCTATAAGCTTATCGGTGATTGAGTCATAGCTTCGATGCAGTAGGAGCGTGCAGTCGGGCTTCAGGAGTTTCCGTTATTATTATCTTGTATTTTCCTTTATAGACATTGTACCTTAAAGTTTTTGATTGTAGTGGATTGTGTGATGGTGTTCTTGTGGTTATTATTCGTGGGTTATGCTTATGCTTATGCTTATTACGAATCAAAATCATGTTTGAAATCCTCCTTATAGAATCCCAAGATCAGAACCTGGTGTATGGGTGATGGGAGCCAAGAATGGGGTACTATGGAGGCTGTCAGCGCCAGATTCAGCGATCGGAAATTTTGTGAGCCCGGTTTTCGAGTTTGGGGCATGACAGAGGTTGGTATCAGAGCATAACATGGGAACAACTCAGGACAATATCACATGTCTAGTATGAGTTTAAGACAATTAGGTTCCGAGTGCGTAACCTTCCGATTTAGTTCCCTAATGTGCCTTCGAGAGTTCTCAAGGATTAATAGGCGCCTTTGATCTTTTCTATGATATGCTACCTAGGAGAGCGACCCGAGAGACTCCCGCTCCACCACCTGAGGCTCTCGCTTTATCACCCACGACTCCCTCTCCACCCCTAGAGATTCCTGTTCCCTAGCTTGAGGATGTTGTTCCTCCACCTGAGACCGGTGCGGATCCGACCGTACCTGTGAGTGCCTCCCAATTACAGCAGATGTTGCAAGCTGTGACGGCTGTGCATTAGGGACAGGGCAGGCACCCTGTTATCCTTCGGCCTAGGCAGAGCAGGAGCGCGCGAGCGCCCTTCTTCGAGAGTTCAGACAACTCGATCCCCAGCGTTTCCAGGGCGAGCTAGATCCGACTGTAGCCGAGAGATAGTGCTCCGATATGGTGAAGATTTTTAATACGATGGCATGTACGACCCAACAGCGAGTCCGGTTAGCAGTATTTCTTCTCCAAGGTGAGGCCGAGCATTGATGGACCTCTGTTACCCATGTTGTAGTGCCCGACTTCATCTGGATATGGGATGATTTTATAGACCGATACGAGCAACAGTAATTCCTCAACCACATTTGTCGGCAGAGAGCGTTAGAGTTCGAGACTCTGGTGCATGGGGACATGTCCGTGGCGCAGTACGTGGCTCGTTTTGTGGCGCTATTGTAACACCCCATACTTTTGCGTACTTGGGTGTTACCATTAATCCAAATTTTGCTAATGGTGTGAAGACACATAATAACCCTAGCATTAATAAACATCATTCGATAAATCACAACCCATCATTCAACCATCTGATTAGGATAATAACTGTTAATTTCTCCTAGGATCAATTAAGGGCCAGTAAGAACCATAAGGGTCAAATCCGAAGATGATCTGACCATTGGATTTATGAGAATCCACAAGTAGGACTCCTATGCAGAGTTGTAAATTGGTCCAACAGTGGAATTATAAAATAGACATGGTAGTTGAGCATACAACTCTGAAGATGTGCATTCGCTCAAAGAATAACTTAATCGGATGATTAGAGGAAAACATACACCGTAGTTGTTAACTAAATCACTTAGGAATCATGTGGAACCATTTATAACATCTGAAGCCAATCTGACCAATAGATTGGTAGGAATCATTAATTGGCCATGAGATTACCAAATATGGCCACTTACAATTTAACATGATCTAATCTTTCTGATCAAAGCCCTATAGGGGTTGAGTGAGTAAATAGATGGTGCTTATTAGGATGGGACCCACGTAAACAACTTAGAGGAAGATAACAGAAATAATGATAAGAATAATAATAATAATAATGAAAAAATGATATTAATATTAACATATGGTTGGTATTATGTAAAAGGGGTCCTACCAATGATCCACCAGGATCTTTTGGACCATTGACGATCGGGTTAAGGTTGATCCGACCGTTGAACCTACATAAGCGCCCCTTTAAGAATGTAAATGAATTCATACGAACCACCTAAGCCTTGGATCCACCCGATATTTGACCAAAGTCCCTTGTAGGGCCTTCCAAGATGAATAGACGGAGTGGATTAATCATAGACATCACTGTGGACCCCACTCACATGAGGGCATGTGCACATGCGGTGCACCAGACCGCTGACTCGGGTCAGACGCAGCTGACCCAAGCTTTCCTAAAATGGAGAAACTCTCTCCCTCTTTCCCGCCTACGGGCATTTTTTTTTAAAAAATGGACAGACGCTGTTGTGATCATGGCCCATGGGGGTGGACCCAACCCCACGATCTGAACAGTCCATCTGACTTGGGCGGAGGGCTTGACCAAACCTCACCAACTCCTATGCTTAGGACCCTGCACGCAGGCACACAATCTGCGGTGCAATCAGACCCTACAAAACCAACGCTTCAAAAAATGGAAACTGTTGCGCGGATAGGTTGGAAATCTGCGTGCCACCTTTTCCTCCGATCTCAGTCGTCCAAACCGATGAGATCTTGACCATCCAAATCCCCAGTTTAGGGCTTCCACTTGCGGCAAAAACCAAAACCGCCCGATTTCGTAAAACTGGCTGTATTTAGAGTCGTTGTAAATCGCTTCATCGGAGCCACCCATTTCGAATCCCACGGTGAAGGATTTGATAGAGAAGCTCCATATAAGGGGTTGGAATTGGATGCATTAGGGTTCTTTCCATTTCACGCAACAGCCCAAGGAAATCAGCCGCAAGTTTCTTCTTCCTAACCCATTGAAGAAACCCAACTAGAGCTTCGATTCGAAGTTTCCCTAAGCTCCCATGGACTTGTCCTGACCTTCTGAAAGCAACGTTTTGAAAAAATGAAGCTCCGTCTCGAATCTGCCATTGGAGCATGGCCATCTTCCTCATCGAAGAGTGGTCAAGTGAACCACGGGTCCCTATAACGCCCTGAAAATCGGGGGTCGAGTAGGGCCAACTCCTGAGTTCCAACGCATCACTTATGCAACATAGAAAATGATGATTAAATGTTGTCCATATTAGTGCATGAAACGTGAATGAGATTATACCAAAACAACATATCATACTCTGAGACAAGTGAAATTGTAAGCGGAAGACTGTGATAGATATATAAAATATATAAACTGTTGTAAGTCTCCAGAGTGTGATAATGTTACCAGTTTAAATAATTATATGTACAATTCCAAAATATACAAAAGGTGTAATGTCATCTTGTCAACATCACAAAAATTCTCATCGATCAGGACACGGCTTATATGAACCTGCTTGAAAACTGCATGTAAGAGAATGCCTCCTCATCATCCTCGAAGTCCAGCTCTGCCTCGTAGGCATCACCACCACTTGCAACTAAGACAGAGTCTGGTTGATGTGTACAACACCGTCCCGTAACATGGGAGTGAGTGATCAACTCAGAGAAACTATAAAGCAAAGGTTAACATGTTATCAATTCAGTCAAGCGGTAATGATAAGGCAATACAACAAGCATTCCTAAGTACTTTGGTTAATGTAAGAATGGTATGTATAAATGATGCATGCCCTCGCCTACACTCCCTCTGCGATCTTCATCTCACGATCGCGACATGTCAGTCAGTTTCTCAGTGCTCTACTCCGACGCCAACGACACATGCAATGCGGTACATGAGCGTGATTACCAAGTTCTTATTAGTCTTGTTTCATACAGCAGCATTGGGAAACTAAGGTACCTCCCTTATATCATTTCCCAAATAATGAACCATTCTAGGGTTGTTAGTCCTACTAAATCTCATACGATGTTGCGGTTCTAGGTCACTACAAAGGGCTCATCACCTCGATGCAGTGTAGGCCTAGTTTATACTCGAGTTGATACGGAAAGGCTCGTCGCCTCAACGCAGGCTCAGAGTATGCTCGAGGTCACTACAAAGATCTCGTCACCTTCTCAGTGTAGGCTGACAGCTCGAATACAGTGTCCCATACCACCGTATTCGGCTCACGAGGCTGTGTTACTCACTGGACACTACGGGGAGGCTCGTCGCCCCAGCGTAGGCCGACAGCTCGACCACGGTGTCCCATACCACCATGTTCGGTTCATGAGTCTTAGCGGATTGAGGTACGAAGGTTAACGGGGTTTCCACTAGTGAGATTGGTACCTTAGGTTCAAGCGGTAGCGTTCATATATGGTGAACATACATCGGGTCAATCGAGTTACTTGACGAGCTCGACTGGTACGAGCGCACCTCGAGTTAATCGACATGAAGTGTGTAAGCAACCCGTGTGGCCTAACCACTGTCGACAACCCAAGGACGGCTCAGATTCATCGAATACATCCTGTGTGGCGAAGAGACTTCAGCCACTAACTCGGAAATCATTACCGATCGCCTGGACTACATCGTAGCCCCAAACACACTCTAAGCAATTGTGTACACATGTAGTAGTCAGAGATAGCTTGTGACAACTAAAATCAAATATGAATCTCATTTGAGCATTTCAACGAACACATAGTGTACATGTTAGCATATATAGGCATTTCAACAGTAAATCACATAGTAGTAAGATAGGTTACATAAAGGAAACTCTAACTATGTATAAGGGGATTGAGAATCCCATCTCAACACCCTCATTAAGTACATTACATCAAGTATTTTCTCATTCAGGCATTTCATCAAACACTTGGACTACACATATCCATGTACATGTAATGTATTAGTTTTAACATATATTATGACAAGCCCTTTCACAAAGGAGTTGTCATACATACAACCATCATATATATACGATCACTAAGCTTGACAAGCACAAATGCAAATTCCATATTAAACATTATAACAAACACTTGCAATGCATTTTAATCAACATAACTTACATACATATGTAATATACGGGAAACATCTAATGTAAGCACATGTGATAGCGATCAAGTCAGTCATAAATCATTAATTGACATTGAAGGCCTTGAAAACCATAACCTAAACATCTATAGTCTGCACCTTTCACCGGTAGACTCGTAACGAACTCAATTTAAACACTAAGCCTTTGTCTATGGCACAACGACAACCTATAGCATGAAATAGGTTAGCCATTACACCATCTAATTATAACATCCCGAATTTTTCCCAACCTGGAATTAGACGTCCTTAGGCGATGGGTCAATCCTAACACAGGTTTAACTTCTCAAACACTCAATTAAAGCCTCAAATCCCTTTTCAAACCATTTTCTTCACAAATTCCACCCTTCACCACCTTGATCTTTCAATTTTTCAAAGTACTTTCACCATAGACACTATCTTAAACTAGCTAAGTAGTATAACTTGGATCACTTTATATACAAACTACAAAGGACTAAGTACCACCTCAGACAGAAATCTTACAGGACTAAATCCTTTAGAAATTAGGCGAGATTTAGCTAGTGTTAAACTAGAGTGCCTGTGAAATTAGCACCAATCACTTTAAATACGATTTGCAAGACCCAAAACTTGTAGAATCATTGACGCTAGGTTACCCTAAAATCAAGGATCAATCTCATTACCCGGCTGCTCTCGGGAGCATCTCAAAACTTCGTATCAGATTTGGACCGCACGTCGGAAGTCCGATGAACACGAAGTTAAGGAATTAGGACCGCCTTGCTGGGCTTGACAACCATCTCAGAAATGAAATCCAGATAGTGTCCCAGCGCTATTCGATTGAGCTCAGAGTGAAGAGTGTGAGAAATGTGAAATTAATTCAAAATAAAATATCTTGAATAGTAATCTGACACGTGTTGCTTGCAGATCAGTTTTAAGCAAACAGACCGTCAGAATTAGACCAAATTACACCCTCGGATCAGGAGAAATTTCATACACATTTACATGTACTCGTAATCTCCGATCGAGATCCGCTGACCGTTGAACTGAAACTGGTCCGCCACGTGTGATCTGGAATCCCGACCGAAATGAAAACTTAATAGAACGTAGATCCAGCGTTAGTGAGCTTAAGTCTGACCTTTGGCTCAAGGAGGCCCGCCAGAAGTCCTCCGTTGAGTTAAAACTGACCCGTTTTGGTTATAACCTAAGTATACTTTGACCTGGAGTCTATTTTGGTGAGTTTTTAGACTATATAAGGACCTTAAACCCTCTCTCATTGCATCCATACGAATTTGAGAGAAACCCTAGAGAGAGAAGAGAGAAAAGAGAGAAAGTGTGGGAGTTGTGAGAGATCCTTCCTGCCACTCTTCCCTGCCACTCCACGAGCTCCACCGCTCCATTCTCATCGCTTTCCCGGCGATTCCAGCCCCATTTTTAGGTAAGAAACCCTAACCCTAATCTGATTTGGGGCTTGGGTGGTTGTAGGTTATGAAATAGCTAACCTATTTCGTTCTATAGGTTGCCAAACTGCTGAATACGGAAGCTTAACAAACCTATCGACTCCGTTACGATTCTACGACAAAAGGTGCGGACTTTATGTGTATAAGTTATGGTTTTCAACGCTTTCAATGTCAGATAATGATAGATTCATGATCTGCATGCAATTGCACATGTACAAAGTGCTGTCTGTTTTCCGTTTCGATTATAGATGAAGAATATGGAATTTTACATACTCTAGGTATTTGTAGAAAGTACCGTATACGTATAAATTTTGGAAATATGTTTGACATGAATATTTGTTGTATGAATATATTATACATGGATAAAATACTTGTTTGGCGAAAGGACTCGCCCTAATACATGTTTTGCTAATATACACTATGTATGTAGAAATAGTGTATTCTAGAAAATACCGTATACATATACGTTTTGGAGATGTGTTTGCCATGATTATTTGCTGTATGAATATATTATATATGGATAAAATACTTGCTTGGCGAAAGGATAGCCCTAATACATGTTTTGCTAACATACACCATGTATGTTGTAATAGTGTATTCTAAGTGTTTGTGGAAATGACTGAATAAGTATAGAATTCTCATTCATGCTCGCCATGACTAATTGTCATGGATATATGATTGTTGTATTGGCGATCCCCCTTTGATGAAAGGATTTTCCCTAAATCACGCCACGGCCAATATTCACTACTTATATTAAAATGTGTGGCCCAAGTGTTTGTGGAAATAACTGAATGAATATGGAACTTGGATTCCTGCTTGCCATGATTATCCATCGTGGGTGTACGCGTGTTATGATTGGGGCAACTCCCTAGTGAAAGGATTTGGCCTAATGCCTATGTGATCAACATATGTCATGTATGTTGATGTATGTATTTTTAAAGTGTTTGTTGAAATGTTTGAATGAGTAGTAGTTAGCAATTGTAATGTATAAGGGTGTTGAGATATGATTCTCAACCTCTTTTAACTATGTGTATGATTTCCTTGGATAGTTGTGTGATTAGGAATTGAACATGTACAAACTCATGCTTGTGTTGTGCTTCATAACATGCTCAACTGCTTTTATGATTTTATCTATGTAATGCATATGTTTAAATTCATATTTATGTTGTATGATCCGTCATGGGTGATGGGGGAGTGGAGCAACGAATGCGTACAACAGCCCTGGTAGCTCTAAACGGATAATACCAGACCTTGATTGTATGAGTTGAATGTTGATCCACTACTGCTTTATCTATCTGCAATTGATTATGTTTGGGGCTATGATTATAGTCCAGATAATCGGTACCAGAGTTGAATTCGTGGCTGTGATTCATTTGCCACGTGAGATGTGTTCGATGAACTCGAGTCGTACTTCGGTTGACGATAGTGGTTGGCCACACGAAGTGCTCATGCGCTTCATATCGTTCAACTTGATGTGCGCTCGAGCTAGCCGAGCTCGTCAAGTAACCCGATCTGTCTTATGTATGTTCACCATATTTGGACGCCTCTGCTTGAACCTAGGGTACCAAACTTACTAGTGGAATCCCTTTTAACCATGGTACCTCGATCCGCTAAGACTCATGAGCCAGGCATGGTTGTACGGGACACCGTGGTCGAGCTGTAGGCCTACGCTGGGGCCACGTGCCTCCCCGTAGTGACCAGTGAGCAACCAAACTCGTGAACCGATTATGGTGGTATGGGACACTATATTCGTGCTGTCGGCCTACATTGATAAGGTGATGGGGGAGTGGTGCAACGAATGCGAGCAACAGCCCTGACAGCCCTTTGTAGTGACCTCGAGCATACTCTGGAATCGCGGTGAGCCTTAGAGTTTTGCCGCGGTGTATGGAGTATGAACTACGCCTGTTTCTGTATAGTGATGAATCGTTAAAGAGGTGATGGGGGAGTGGTGTAACCTTTGTGCGTAATAGCCCTAGCAGCCTTTGCAGTGACCTAGAAAATATACCATCGTCTGAGATTAACTAGGACTGACGACCCTAGAATGGATCATGTTTGGGAATGATACAAGGGAGGTACCTTAGTTTCCCAATCCTGCTGTTTGAAATGGACTAATAATAACTTGGTAATCATGCTCATCATGCATTGCATGTGCCTGGAAGATGTGGAGCACTGAGGGATGAAAGCATGCCGCGAACGTGAGATGGTGTCGCACGAGGGAGGGTGTGGTGAGGGCATACATCATGACTGCATTTATACTTGCATTAATAAGAGTAGTTAGGAGTGTTTGATTTTACTACTTTATCAGTACTGCTTGACAAAATTGATAACATGTTAACCTATGCTTTATTATTCCACTGAGTTGATCACTCACTCCCACGTTACGGGAGGGTGTTTTTAAACACCAACTAGACCCTGTTGTAGCTGCAGGTGTTGGCGATGCTTGTGAGGCGGAGTGTAACATCCCGGATTTTTGCCAACCTATGATTAGACGTCCTTAGGCAATAGGTTGCTCCTAACACCTTATTAATTCGTCAGAACTGAACCCCACAGTCTAAAATCGCTTGTGAACCCATTTCTTTCACAAATCCCATCCTTCACCACCTTGTTCTTCAATCTTTCTCAGTACTTTCACCCTAGACACTATCTTAAACTAGCTAAGTAGTATAACTTGGATCACTTTATATACAAACTACAAAGGACTAAGTACCACCTCAGACAAAAATCTTACAGGACTAAATCCTTTAGAAATTAGGCGAGATTTAGCTAGTGTTAAACTAGAGTGCCTGTGAAATTAGCACCAATCACTTTAAATAAGATCTACAAGACCCAAAACTTGTAGAATCATTGACGCTAGGTTACCCTAAAATCTAGGATCAATCTCATTACCCGGCTGCTCTCGGGAGCATCTCGAAACTCCATATCGGATCTGGACCGCACATCGGAAGTCTGATTAACACGAAGTTAAGGAACTAGGACCGCCTCGCTGGGCTTGACAACCATCTCGGAAATCAAATCCAGATAGTGTCCCAGCGCTATTCGCTTGAGCTCGAAGTGAAGAGTGTGAGAAATGTGAAATTAATTCAAAATAAAATATCTTGAATAGTAATCTGGCACGTGTTGCTGTGGATCAGTTTTAAGCAACCAGACCGTCAGAATCAGACCAAATTACACCCTCGGATCAGGAGAAATTTCATACACATTTACATGTACTCGGAATCTCCGATCGAGATCCGCTGACCGTTGAACTGAAACTGGTCCGCCACGCGTAATCTGGAATCCCGATTGAAACGAAAACTTAATAGAACATAAATCCAGCGTTAGTGAGCTTAAGTCCGACCTTTGGCTCAAGGAGGCCCGCCAGAAGTCCTCTGTTGAGCTGAAACTGCCCCGCTTTGGTTATAACCTAAGTATACCTTGAACATAAGTTTATTTTGGTTAGTTTTTAGGCTATATAAGGACCTTAAACCCTCTCTCATGGCAGCCATATGAATTTGAGATTTGAGAGAGGGAAAAGAGAGAGAAAAGAGAGAAAGTGTGAGAGCTGTGGGAGAATCTCACTGCCACTCTTCCCTGCCGCTATTCGGGATCCACCGCCTGATTCTCATCGTTTTTCCGGCGTTTCCGGTGTCATTTCTAGGTAAGAAACACTAACCCTAATCTGTTTTGGGGTTTAGACAGTTGTAGGTTGTGAAATAGCTAACTTATTCTATTCTATAGGTTACCAAACTGCCAAATACGGAAGCTTGGCAAACCTATCGACTTAGCTACGATTCTACGACAAAAGGTGCGGACTTTAGGTGTATAGGTTATGGTTTTCAACGCTTTCAATGTCAGATAATGATAGATTCATGATCTTCATGCAATTGTACATGTACAAAGTGCTTTCCATTTTCTGTTTCGATTAAAGATGAAGAATATGAAATTTTACATATTCTAGGTATTCGTAGAAAATACCGTATACGTATATTTTTTGGAAATGTGTTAGACATGTTTATTTGTTGTATGGATGTACGATATATGTATAAAATACTTATGGCGAAAGGATTCGCTTAAATACATGTTTTACTTATATACACTATGTATGTAGAAATACTGTATTGTAAGAAGTACAGTGTACATGTATATTTTAGTGATGTGTTTGCCATGATTAATTGTTGTATAAATATATTATGTGTGCATAAAATACTTACTTGGCAGATGGACTCGCCCTAATACATGTTTGTTAACATACACTATGTATGTTGAAATAGTGTATGTTAAATGTTTGTGGAAATGCTTGAGTGAGTAAGTGTTTGGATGTTGATGCCTTAGGAGGGTGTTGAGATGGGATTCTCAACTACCCTAGGGACATGTATGATTACCTCCATAAGGTTGTTTACTTAAACTGCTTATTTGCAATATATGTGTTTGTATTTCTATTGATGTAGTGCTTTACAACATGCTTTATATCATGCTTTATAACATGCCTTATAATATGCCTATTAGCATGCTGAGATTATTTGTTTGTCATGCTTTACTCCACATGCTATGGTTGGAAATTGATTGAGTTTGGGACTATGTCCATAGTCCGAATTGATTGAGTTTGGGACTATGTCCATAGTCCAGACAATCGGTACCAGAATTGAATTTGTGGTTGTGATTCATTTGCCACGTGAGATGTGTTCGACGAACTCGAGTCGTACTTCGGTTGGCGATAATGGTTGGCCACGCGAAGTGCTTATGCGCTTCATATCGTTCAACTTGATGTGCGCTCGAGTTAGCCGAGCTCGTCAAGTAACCCGATCTGTCTTATGTATGTTCACCATGTTTGGACGCCTCTGCTTGAACCTAGGGTACCAAACTTACCAGTGGAATCCCTTTTAACCATGGTACCTCGATCCGTTAAGACTCATGAGCCGGGCATGGTGGTATGGGACACCGTGGTCGAGCTGTTGGTCTACGCTGGGGCCACGTGCCTCCCCGTAGTGACCAGTGAGCAAACAAACTCGTGAGCCGATTATGGTGGTATGGGACACTATATTCGTGCTGTCGGCCTACATTGATAAGGTGATGGGAGAGCGGTGCAACCTTTGTGCGTAACAGCCCTGACAGCCCTTTGTAGTGACCTCGAGCATACTCTGAAATCGCAGTGCGCCTTAGGGTGTGCCGCGGTATATAAAGTATGAACTAGGCCTGTCTCTATATTGTGATGAATCGTTTAAGGGGTGATGGGGGAGTGATGTAACCTTTGTGCGTAACAGCCTTGACAGCCTCTGCAGTGACCTAGAAAACACACCGTTGTCTGATATTAACTAGGACTGACGACCCTAGAATGGATCATGTTTGGGAATGATACAAGGGAGGTACCTTAGTTTCCCAATCCTGCTGCTTGAAATGGACTAATTAAAAACTCAGTAATCATGCTCATCATGCATTGCATGTGCCTGGAAGATGTGGAGCACTGTGGGATGAAAGCATGCCGCGAGCATGAGATGGTGTCGCATGAGGGAGTATGTCGGTGAGGGCATCCATCATACCTGCATCCATACTTGTATTAATAAGAGTAGCTAGGAGTGTTTGATTTTACTGCTTTATCATTACTGCTTGACTGTGTTGATAACATGTTAACCTATGCTTTATTGTTCCATTGAGTTAGCTACTCAGTCTCACGTTACGGGACGGTGTTGTACACACCAACCAGATTTGTTGAGTTTCAGGTGATGGCGATGCTTGTGAAGCAGAGCCGGACTACTTCTATGATGATAGGAGTAGTTCTCCTATCTGTATCTCTCTGGCAGGTCAATGAAGACCTGATATTGTATTGACGGGGCTATGTTACTTAGGATAAGAGACATTACACTTCCTCACATTTGGTATATTTTAGAACTGTACTTGTAATTATTTAACCTGGTAATGTTATCACACTCTGGAGACTCATCATAGTTTATATATTTTATCTATCTATCACAGTCTTCCGCTTGCAAATTTAACTGTCTCTGGAGTATAATATGCTGTTTTGGCTTAATCTCACTCATGTTCAATGCACGAATATAGTCAACATTCAATCATCATTCATTTTGTTACATAAGTGATGTTCTGAAACTCGGGAGTTGAGTTTATGCTTGACCCCCGATTTTCAGGGCGCTACACGGAGCCAGACCTCTGCGACGATGAGGACACTTTCTTGTATATATTATTTTCTGGCGGCTACATGTGAGCCGTGCCTTGATCTACGGGGTTACAGGGATGTTGATTAGATGACACTACACCTTTGGTATATTTTAAAATTATACTTGTAATTCTTTAACCTGGTAACATTATCACACTCTGGAGACTCACCATAGTTTATATATGTTATCTATCTATCATAGTCTTCTGCTTGCAATTTAACTATCTCTGGAGTATGATATTCTGTTTTGGCTTAATCTCGCTCATGTTCAATGCACTAATACAGACAACATTCAACATCATTATCTATGTTGCATAAGTGATGTTCTGGAAACTCGAGAGTTGAGTTATGCTCGACCCTCGATTTTTGGGATGTTACACTCATCTATTTACATCTCTTGAACAACTTAGGGTTAGGATTTCTTACCCAAGTACAGAGTCGAAATCGCCAGAAAAGCGATACAGATGTAGTGGTGAAGCACGTGGAGTGTCAGGGAAGAATCCTAGAAGCAAACGCCAACCCACTCTCACTCTCTCACTTTCTCTCTCTTTCCTTCTCTCTTTTCTCTCTCTTAGGGTTGGAAATTCATATGGCATGAGAGAGAGAGAGAGAGGGTTTAAGGCCCTTATATAGGCTTAGAACTGATTGGAATAGCCCCAAAGTCATGAGATACTTAGGTTATAGACAAATAGGGACTGTTTCAATCCAACAAAGCACTTCTGGAGGCCCCCTTTCCGTGTGCGGTCGGACTTAAGCTCCCTGGAATTTGATCTAGGTTGAGTTACGTTTTCAGTCCGATCGGATTTACAGATCGACCGTGGCGAACCAGTTTCAGTTCAACAGTCACCGCCACTTGATCAGGGCCATAAGTACATTGACATGTGTATAAAATTTTCCCTGATCCGAGGGTGTATTTGGGTCAGATTCTGATAGCCTGAATCCTTAAATTTGGCCTGTAAGTGAACGAATCAATTCACTTAAATCTGAGCACGTTTCCTAAAGATATTCGCGTTTCTCACACACTTTGCTCTGAGCTCAAGTTATGCGTTTCTGGATACTATCTAGATTTGATTTCCAAGATGGTTGTCAAGCCCAACAAAGCGGTCATAACGATTTAGTTTCACAGTGATCAGACTTTCGATGTGCGGTTCAGGTCTGATACGAAGTTTCGTGCTGCTCCCGAGAGAGCAACTTGATATTATAAGCTCAATGTAGACTTGTCTGAATGATTGTGAGACTTAGAAATTAACATAGGTTCCCTTGAATTTTTTAGATTAGTTGATCAAACTTAGAAACAAGAACTTTAGTTCCCTTATAAACTGCAACATGGTTGTTTGAATTTAGAATTTAATTATGTGAATATCTACTATGATGTACGTAAGACTAAACAAGGACATTCCTTGTACTTCACTTCCAAATGAAAATTTTCTAGAAATTCAGGATATGAATTTTCCTAATATTTCATGGTCAGAGATAACACTATCGTAATAATCAATCAAATGGATCGAACTTAGACTTCGTAGGATCCACCACGTTGTACGTTAGGTTAAACATAAGCACTTCCTAAATTTGAGGAATTTGGCCAAAAATTGTTATTTGAATCTCTCAATACATCTTTCACTTGAAAATAACATTTCCACCAATTTCAACACACAAGAATTAATTAGAGGAGAAGTTACATGATCTTAGGTAAAATTTTGACCCTAGGCTAAGCATATGGAAATTAGGTTAGAAATCTTAAATGAACTTGGCACCCTTTAAACCTAGGTTCCATGTAAAAATCCTTGTCTTGAAACTTTCAAATAGTAGTTAGATAATCAGAGTGCGCATTGGAAGCGTAATGGGCCACATTGTCTTATCCGTTATGGAGGTAGGAGAGTAATTATACCTCCCAGGAGTCTAGAATAATCAAAATCACGGGTTGATTGAACTACATTTAAGCGAAGTTGTGTTGTTTGATCCGAACCCCATATCCTAGCAGATTCCAATGATCTCAATGCCCTGATCAGGCAGAAGATCGAGATTTACCGGGATTAGGGATTGATACAGAAAATCCTCTATTTTACGTAGGCAAAGGATCGATGTATCGGGCTCAAACCTACTATGACCATATATTCGTGTTACCCTGAACGCTGAAAAATAGAAATTGGTAATACACTTTGGACAGCTAGGGACTATCATTAGAAGTAAAAGAAAATAAAGAGAAATGTAAAATATTATCATTAGTGGTCACCTAAATCTTAGTGGACGCGATGGGACATTTGATGTAGGTAAACCTTTAAAAAAATCCTTAGTATTGGTTAATGCTAGAACGGTTCCAAAAGTTTAGTAAGAATTAATATGCTAGACTAGATGCTTAGGGATGTGGTACGTTTAAATATGGCTTGTTAACAGTGCAGGACGTGTTTGCACAAGTGAGAAATAGAATGCACTATTAAAATGAAATTACTGGTTGTAATGTTAACACTTAGGGATACACATAACAAATCTCGGGACGAGATACCTGTTAAGGGGGGTAGATTGTAACACCCCGTACTTTTGCTTACACGGGTGTTACCATTAATCCAAATTTTGCTAATGGTGTGAAGACACATAATAACCCTAGCATTAATAACCATCATTCGATAAATCACAACCCATCATTCAACCATCTGATTAGGATAATGACTATTAATTTCTCCTAGGATCAATTAAGGGCTAGTAAGAACGATAAGGGTCAAATCCGAAGATGATTTGACCATCGGATTTACGAGAATCCACAAGTAGGACTCCTATACAGGGTTGGAAATCGATCCAACCATGGAATTATAAAACAGACATGGTAGTTGAGCATACAACTACGAAGATGTGCATTCGCTCGAAGAATAACTTAATCGGATGATTAGAGGAAAACATACACCATAGTTGTTAACTAAATCACTTAGGAATCATGTGGAACCATTCATAACATCTGAAGCCAATCTGACCAATAGATTGGTAGGAATCATTAATTGGCCATGAGATTACCAAATATGGACACTTACAATTTAACATGATCTAATCTTTCTATTTAAAGCCTTATAGGGGCTGAGTGAGTAAATAGATGGTGTTGATTAGGATGGGACCCACGTAAACAACTTAGAGGAAGATAATAGAAATAATGATAAGAATAATAATAATAATAATGAAAAAATGATATTAATATTAACATATGGTTGGTATTATGTAAAAAGGGTCCTACCAATGATCCACCAGGATCTTTTGGACCGTTGACGCTCGGGTTGAGGTTGATCCGACCGTTGAACCTACATAGGGGCCCCTTTAAGAATGTAAATGAATTCATACGGCCCACCTAAGCCTTGTATCCACCCGATCTTTGACCAAAGTCCCTTGTAGGGCCTTCCAAGATGAATAGACGGAGTGGATTAATCACAGACATCACTGTGCACCCCACTCATATGAGGGCGTGTGCACATGCAGTGCACTAGACCACTGACTCGGGTCAGACGCAGCTGACCCGAGCTTTCCTAAAATGGAGAAACTCTCTCCCTCTTTCCCGCCTACGGTCATTTTAAAAAAAAAAATGGACGGACGTTGTTGTGATCATGGCCCATGGGGGTGGACCCAACCCCACGATCTGAACCGTCCATCTGACTTAGGCGGAGGGCTTGACCAAACCCCACTAACTCCTATGCCTAGGATCCTGCACGCAGGCACACAATGTGCGGTGCAATCAGACCCTACAAAACCAACGCTTGAAAAAATGAAAACTACTGTGTGGACAGTTTAGCAATCCGCGTGCCACCTTTTCCTTCGATCTCAGTCGTCCAAACCGACGAGATCTCGACCATCCAAATCCCTAGTTTAGGGCTTCCACTTGCAGCAAAAACCAAAACCGCCCGGTTTCATAAAATTGGTTGTATTTAGAGTCGTTGCAAACCGCTTCATCGGAGCCACCCATTTCGAATCCTACGGTGAAGGATTTAACACAGAAGCTCCATATAAGGGGTTGAAATCGGATGCATTAGGGTTCTTTCCATTTCACACAGCAGCCCAAGGAATTTAGCCGCAAGTTTCTTCTTCTTAACCCCTTGAAGAAACCCAACTAGAGCTTCGATTCGAAGATTCCCTAAGCTCCCATGGACCTGTCCTGACCTTCTGAAAGCAACGTTTTAAAAAAATGAAGATCCGTCTCGAATCTGCCATTGGAGCTTGGCCATTCCTCGTCGAAGAATGGTTAAGTGAACCGCGGGTCCCAGCTCTGTTTCATCCACCATGAAAGCCGTCCGAGTCCATCCTAAACACCAGGGCTCCATCAGGTCCTGACCATCGAAGGGAAGCCACAGTTCAAGCCAAAACAGCATCTGCACCTTGCTGTTTCAAGGTCACACTAAGCTTTCGTGGCGAGATTTGGATCCGCGAGAGCTGCTCTTGTTGGCCATGATTGAAAGGAAGAAAGAGAAGGAAAATAGAGAAAGAAAAAGAAGAAGAAGAGAAAGGAAAGAAGAGAGAGAAGGTGGCTGCATTGTGCTCAACCAAGCCCAACATTGGGCCGGGTCAGACCGAGTCGCGACTATGACTCGGACCGAGTCTGTCCAGATTCGACATCCATTGCTGGACGTTCTAGCATGAAGAGAAGAAGGAGAGAAGGAGAGAAAGGAAGAAGAGAAAAGAAAGGGAGAAGGAAAAGAGAAAGAAGGAAGTTCGAATCGGGCTTGTTGGCTGCTGAGCTGACTCGACTGGAACCGAGTCCAGCAGAGTCGAGTTGGGTTTGGCAGGGTCTAGACCTTTGCTAGATTTCCAGCATGTGGAAAACAGAGGAAAGAAAGAATGAAAGGTGAGGAAGAGAAAAGAAGTGAGAGGGAGAAAGAGGAAGGGTGAGGTTTGACTTGAGTTATGGGTTGATTCGCTGAGTTAGTTGGGTCAAGTCGGCCACGGGGCTGGTGCGTCTGAGAAGTTTCAATCAGGCCTTGTATGGCCCATGACTTGCTGGACTTTGGAAAAGAGAGAAAGAGGGAGAAGCAAGATGGAGAAATGATGGAGATCGAGTCAACTCGGTTTCAAACTGAGTCAACTCACTGAGTTAGGGTTGACCTGAATCCCATGCCATTCGAGGACCATGCTCGGTCAGTAGACCAACTACGTTGGGGCTCCCATCCCAATCCTAGTGCTATGCATCGTCGTCAGGTAACATTTCCAACTGAACTCAAATCAGCTGAGTCGACTCAATGAGTCAATACTTTCCTTCTAGACTAGACATGTCTCATTGTATTAATATAATTGATACATTCTTGTTATTAAGATTTGCTAACCTTAGATATGATTAACCAATGATGGACAACCTATGCTAAAACTAGTTATTACAAACAAAGTTGCAATAGATAAATAATAGTATTTCATCTATTATTTTCAACGTTACCATTATTAGTATATCATAATATCATCATAAGGATTAAAGTTGTCAGGATAGCTAATAATGATCGCTAGTATCAATGGCAGTTTTGTGATTACTAATATCATTGGTATAGTGAATAATCGTACATCAATTGGCATATTAAATCCTATAACTTATCCTAGACTAAATTAATCTAAACCCTAGACCTATACTTAAAATGTAAATAGTAAGTTGAGCTTTGGGCCTAATAGTAGTGTCATAAATCATGATAGATCCTAATATCTGGATTCATTAATAATATCAATTAATATTGGCATTAGAAAATATTCATGACTTCTCTTATGAGATTAGTATAATGATTGTTAAATATAATCTTAGTATTAACCCTTATTATATTTTCACTAGTAAATATTCCATTATTATTACCCATATTATTTAGAAGATGGTTGGTCAGTATAAGAATATTGGATAAGGTGGTACATCTAAATGTGGATCTACGAACCATCATTATTAATATTGAGAGATTAATACTCCTAATAGGAACATCACTCAATCCATTGTACAATAATAATGATAATAATATTATTAATAATTTAGGATTAAAATCCTAAAGTCTAAGTTTAAGGATAAACCCTAGGATAGAAACCCTAAATTCTACATTAAAACCATAAGATAAATAATCTAAACCCTAGGTTATGATCTTAAACCCTAGGTAGTGATTAGAACTTGGACCTAATTGTACAAGTTCATGATTTGTGGTAGGATACAATTCTAAGGGCGCAAGCACTTAGCGACACTAGAAGGCGATTTAAAACATAAGGTGATGATTCTTTCCCTTGTGCTTTCCATCTTCTCATTAGCTTAAGTGATAGTTTTTTTATTATTTAAATTCATAATTGATATATCCCTTTATAATCACATGTGTTAGCTGTTGGAAATTGAATTATTGTATTACATGCTTTATGATTATCCTGTATAATTGTTCAAGTTTGTGTTCTTTTTGTGGATTGCTTGTGGAACTTAAACTGGTACATTAGTAGGAAATTCCCACATACGAATGTACACCCATACTTGGGATGTAACTTGACTAGTTGTGATCGTAATGGATCTTCGACTTGGTGGTTATTAGGTGATGGTCTAGATGGATCATTGATGTGGGCCTACCATCCAAGGTTGTTGTGCCCAATGATTTTTAAGGATGATTTTCATCGTATGGTTTTAATATTCGTCCTATGTGGCATATTTTGATACTCGCCCTACATGGTTCTATTTTGATATTTTTTCTATATGGGTTCGATGTTTTATACTGTATAACCATGCGATGGTAAGCCCCATATACTGTAATATGATTGACCACTAGTCGATGAGTTTTCAATAAACATCTTAAAACGGTAGCCTCATGGGCCGGGGATGGTAGTCATGGGATACTATGCTCGAGCCGTCAGCCTACGCTGGGCCATGTGCTCTCCGTAGTGACCATGAGCTTATTTAAACCGGTTGGTTGTAATTGGATTAATAATGGATTAGCTAATCATGCATTCATAGCATATTAGCGATGAAGGGTGGCTATTCTGGATGCTGTAGCACGTGCCCTAGAATTGTTGGGGTATCGTTTCACTAGCTCCCAGACCCCCGACTATCGACCCCTGTTCCGACTGGATGATGTTTCCTAGGTTCGATGATTGCATGGGTGACAGTCCACTGTCCGCACGGATGAGCATCCCCGGGGCGATGATTGCATTCACGCATCCATGCACCTAATAAGACTGCATGTATTCTGTTTTGGTTGTCTGGATGTTTTATAACTATGCTTACCTAATGCGGCGGTGTGTAATCTTTAGGGGCATTCACACTGAGTTGGCCACTCATCCATCAAATATATAACCGTACAGGTAGCACAGGTGGCTTAAGTGATTTTCAGGTTCAGGCTGATGTGGAGCCGAGTACAAGTGCCAAGGTTCCATGGTTGTATCTACCTCGAGGAGCTGCGCGATCTTGCGGCTTATGTTTACATTCTTATGTTATTTTTCATGTACTAAATCATGTGGATTCTTGTATTTGTTATATCGAGACAATGGTTTGTATAAGTCATTATGGGCAACCTTTGTATATTCTAAATTTAAATGTAAATTCTTCTTTATGCTGACTTGTCCATTCTATGCTCATCTGCTTACTCTGATATATATATATATATATATATATATATATATACTTGAATTTGACCATCCTTTAAGGTTAACACTCGGGTTTTTGGGAAATGAGTCATGTACTTGGGTCCTGAAGATTCGGGGCGTTACAGCTATCGAGGTTCGCCCCATATTTGGTTGATGATGAGGGGCGGAAGGCTCGCCGTTTCGAGAACGGCTTACGTTACGGTCTTCGTGGCCGTGTTATTGGGCATGAGCTCCTAACTGTCCAGGCTGTAGTGCGAATGACTTATATTTATGAGACTGAGTGGGTTGACACACAGAGTGATCGAGATCAGAGGAGAAGTCGGAAGAGGTAGACCCCCTCCAGTAGCTCCCAACAGCATCGATGGCCAAAGAGGCACAAGATTCACCTATCTGCTAGAGCACTAGCAGTACCAGCGACACCTCCAGCGCCACCCCAGTAGCCATTTACGTGGACTTGTTATGGATGTGGTGGGACAGGGTACCGCGTGTATGAGTGCCCCCGCCCTTATCTGTAGCTGCCAGGAGGGCCACAACAGCCTCCAGCGCAGCAGCGACCCTATCAACAGCGACAACAACCACCTCAGCCGCCGAGGCCCCAGCATTAGCAGAGACAGCAGTACAGGGCGCCGTAGAGGTATCAGTAACACCAGGGACCTCAAAGGGGACAAAAACCTCCCCAGCTAGTTCAGGCTAGGTTCTACGCGGCTCAGTAGGACTTGCAGACTTTCGGAGGAGTCGTTGAGGGTATATTTACAGTCTTTGCTGCATCGCTCGAGTTTTATTTGATTATGGTGCTTCGCACTCGTTTATGTCCGAGGGATTTTGTTGTTCGACTGGATTGCCAACAGAATTTACTCAAGAGGGGTTGACTGTATCAACGCCCTTGGGGAATACTATAGTGTTAGGCCGCTTCTTTTCATCTTACCCCGTGCTGGTGGGAGAGATTTTCTTGCCTGGTGAATTGTACATGCTGCCGATGTTAGATTTTGACGTTATCTTGGGCATAGATTAACTTGTCAAGTACCACGACCACGCCATCTTGGACTGTTCTGCGAGGATAGTTATCTTCTACATACCACGCTTGCCGCAGTTTCAGTTCGTTGCCAAGCCCAGAGGAGAGTCATTGTCTTTCTTGATGTTCTGCGCCGTTGAGGAGCCTGTTATCGCTTGTATTAATCTGTTGCTGATTGTCTGTGATTTCCTCGACGTGTTCCAGGAGATTCCGGGGTTGCCTCTTCGTCGGCATATTAAGTTCCAGATTGATCTTGTGCCCGGTAACGCTCCTATCTCGAAGGCCCCTTATCGTTTGACACCGATGGAGTTGAGGGAGCTGCAGTGACAGTTAGATGAGTTGAGAGAGTTGAGATTCATTCGTCCGAGCAATTCGCCTTGGGGAGCGCCGATACTCTTAGTCAGGAAGGAGGATGACTCGTTGAGGCTTTACGTGGATTACGGCGAGCTTAACCGGGTCATGATCAAGAACAAGTACCCACTCCCGAGGATAGATGATTTGTTTGATCAACTGCAGGGTGCACATTATTTTCAAAGATTGACCTGTGTTTCGGTTATCATCAGATTCGGGTCTGGGAGGAGGACATCCCGAAGACGGCTTTCAGAACATGTTATGGTCATTTTGAGTTTTAGGTCATGTCCTTCAGACTAACCAATACACCCGCGGTTTTCATGTAGTTGATGAACGAGGTCTTCCGTCCGTATCTTGATCAGTTTGTTGTGGTATTCATCGACGACATCCTGATATATTCGAGGACCCGTAAGGAGCATATGCGCATATGGAGATCGCTTTGCAGACCCTCGATGCCCACCAGCTTTATGCGAAGCTGGAGAAGTGAGAGTTCTGGTAGGCGGAGGTGAGGTTCCTCGGTCACGTGGTGACGAGGGAGGGTGTCGCAGTGGACCCCTCAAAGGTTGAGGCAGTGCATCTGTGGGACCAGCCCACGAGCGTGTCCGAGATCCGCCATTTTCTTGGTTTAGCGGGCTATTAACGGTGTTTCATTGAGGGCTTCTCCCGTATCGCAGCCCTATTGACCAGCTTGACTCGGAAAGGTGCAGAGTTTGTTTAGAGCGACGCCTGTGAGCGAGCATTTATGAAGCTGAAGAACCGCCTCACGTCCGCTCCTGTCCTCACTCTTCCCTCAGGGAGTGATGGATTTGTTGTATTTACTGATGCTTCGCGTATTGGCTTGGGTACTGCCCTGATGCAGCACTGCAGGCCTGTAGCTTTCGCGTCTCGCCAGCTCAAGGTCCATGAGCTGAACTACGCCACGCACGATTTGGAGCTGGCAGCAGTCATCTTCACACTGAAGGTGTGGAGACACTATCTCTATGGGGTTAGGTTCGAGCTCTTCTCTAACCATAAGAGCTTGAAGTATCTATTTTCTCAGTTTGAGCTGAACATTAGGTAGAGACGCTAAATGGAGCTCTTGAAGGACTATGATTTCGATCTCCAGTACCACCTAGGCAAGGCAAACATGGTGGCGGATGCTTTCAGCCGTCAGTCACGGGGCCTGGTGGCACACATGATGATTCAAGAGTGGAACATGCTCAAGGATATAGTAGAGTACGACTTCGATTTTGGTCTACAGTCTCCTATCGTTCAGATATTAAGCTTGTCGATTCAATCCTCTCTTGTCGCAAGGGTAATCGAGGCTCAACAGACTGACGAGTCGTTATAGGAGTACCGAGCAAAGGCAACATCTGAGAGTCAGACAGATTAACAGATTGATTCTGATGGTGGACTTCATTTTAGAGGCCGATTGTGCGTCCTGGATATTCCTGAGTTACGCAGAGATCTTATGACTGAGGCACATCGATCACGGTTTTCTATCCACCCTAGCTCGAGGAAGATGTATCGTGATATGAGGAGACAGTATTTTTAGGTAGGGATGAAGCGCCGGATTGCCAGTTTTGTGGCCAAGTGTGACACGTGCCAGCGTGTTAAGGCCGATCATCAGAGACCCCTGATCCATTACAGCCGTTGAGCGTCCTGATGTGGAAGTGGGAGCACGTATCTACCGATTTTATCATGGGTTTGCCGAGGACTCAGCGTGGTCATGACGTCATTTAGGTTGTCGTGGATCGTCTGACGAAATCAGCACATTTTTTTACGATTCGTGAGACTTGACATTTAGATCGGCTCGCCAAGCTGTTTGTTGATGAGATAGTGAGACTGCACGGTGTCCCTGTCTCGATTGTTTCAGACCGAGACCCGAAGTTCACGTCTCAGTTTTGGGGGAGCTTTCAGAGAGCAATGAGTACTGATTTGCAGTTCAGCATCGCGTATCATCCGTAGACTGATGGGCAGACTGAAAGGGTCAACCAGATCCTTGAGGATATGCTTCGGGCCTACGCGATTGATTTCGAGGGTAGCTGGGATGAGCATTGTGATTGGCTGAGTTCGTATACAACAACAACTGTCTGGTGACCATTGACATGGCTCCTTTTGAGGCATTGTATGGCAGACCGTGCAGATCTCCGAGTTGTTAGACTGAGGTCGGAGAGCGGCTTCTCCTAGGTCCTGAGCTTGTGCAGCAAACGTCAGAGGCTATTGATATCATCAGGAAGAGGATGCGCACAGCTCAGAGCCTGGAGAAGTCACCGGCGTCATCCCTTAGAGTTTGCTGTTGGGGACAGAGTGTATCTCAAGGTCTCGCCCATGAAGGGCATAGTTTGATTTGGAGTAAAGGGCAAGCTTACTCCGAGATTTATAGGACCTTTTAAGATCACTGGGCGTGTTGGCGCCGTGGCCAATCGGCTTGCCTTACCATCTCAGTTGTCTGACGTCCACAACATTTTTCATGTCTCTATGCTGAGGAAGTGTGGATCAAACATCGTTCCTGTTATTGATAGGCAGCCGCTGGAGGTACGTGAGGATGCTTCTTACATTGAGCAACTAGTTCGTATCCTCGATCGGAAGGAGCAGGTCCTCCGGACTAAGGTCATTCCCTTGGTGAAAGTTTAGTGGGGTCACCATTCTGTTGATGAGACATCTTGGGAGTGTGAGGCCGAGATTAGAGAGCACAATCCCCATCTCTTTGATGATTGATTATATGTTGTATCTTATATGTTGTCTCCGATTTTATATGATGATGCTTTGTTTCCTCTTCTATTAGGAGTTATGTTTACTTGCAATGATAGTGTAAATTTCGAGGATGAAATTTTTATTTGGAGGGGAGAGCGGTAAGACTTGTATCGTAGACCGTACCATTCCGTAGGCTTCCGTGGTCCTCCCGGTCAAATTCTGGCAACCCTCGACCTATATCCGACATTTACACACAATCCTAAGCTGAGTCCTACATACTAAAGTCGGCTTGACTGGAAACTTGTACCCTCGCGACCGCGCGGTCGCCGCGGTTCCAATGCCGCGACTGGCGCACCGATTCGATACTCGGGCCAGGAGATGTGGGCCCGCATTTGTTTGAAAGAAACGCTGCGCATTGTGAAATTCGAGAGAATCTATACGACCCGTCGTATCAAATCAAGTCAAGTACACTACCTTACCTCAATGCCACCTCACCCTATCCCAAGTACAAGTGCCCATTCCCTCTTTTTCACAAGTCAACTCTCTCTCTCTCTCCTTACCCATCCCTCTTTTACCAAAAAATTCAAACAAACCCATGCTTTCCCATCCCCATTCCTTACAACACCCATTCCATCCATTCCTTTTCATCCATCACTCCTCTCCCTTCCTCTCATTTCTATTTTCACTCCCTAACTCCCATGAGAGCTCCCAACGTCCAAGCTCTCTCTCCCAAAAACAAGTGTGGCCCACTTTCCCACCCTCTCATCTCCCTTCTCAACCTTCTAATTTTCATCAACCTCCATCAAGATTGAAGATAAGGAGCGTATGAGTCCAAGGAGCTAAAGTAGAAGGCAGATAGGTGGGTAATCCACCGTTAAATTTCTTTTTTGGGACCACATGTGGTGGGACCTGTTTGAAGTATGTAATGTAAGAAATGGAGGGCCCATAGTGGCGGGGTCACTCCTCTTCATCACGATTTCTCTCTCTCTCTCTCTCTTGTATGTTATATAGGTGTGTGGCCCACTTAGTGTGTGTGTGCGGCCCACCATAAAGTATGTGGTATATCCATGCCGTCCATGCAGTGGGCCCCCCTTGTTGGACTGTCCAACGGATGGGATTGCTGCCCGTCCGTCTGGACAAGCCCGGATGTGGGAAAAATGCAAATGTCAGCTTGACCTTGAATGGGTGGGCCACACCACGTGGACCCACCTTGATGATTACATCATCCACACTGTCCAGATCCCTAGACGGTGGGACCCTTGACACCGTCCAGACGTCCAGATGGCTGGACGATGGAGTCCTCACTCTCTCACCCCCCCCCCCCCCCCCCACACACACATATATATATATATATATATATATATATATATATATATATATATATATATATATATTAGATGATATATTATATTATATAAATATATATTATGGTGAGCCAATCCCATGTGGGACCCACATTGAAGTGGATTTCATCCACTTGATGTATGCATTTTGTCCAGCCGTCCATCTGGATGCTGGGCGTTATAGTCCTGTTTTTTTTTTTTTAAAATATAATATAAATAAATAAATATATTATATATATATATATATAATATTACATTGTCGTGGGCCCCACGTGACAATCATCCACGTTGAAGTGGATTGGCTGGACGTTCATACACCAGCTATATAACTGATGTATTGACGTCAGCAAGTAGGCGGGGCCCACCCCTCACCTTGATGTTTGTATTCCACACCGTCCACACCACAGGACTGTGGGAACCCACACGTATGCTGTTGCACGAGCAGCAACTGCTACATGCCCCACGGTGATGTATTTATTGTATTCACGCCGTCTATCTGTTCCCCTACGTGGGTCCCGCTGATGTATGTGTTATATCCAAACCGTCCATTCATATGGTGAGCTCGTCTAGGGCTTGAGACTATAAATAAGATAGATTTGGTATCAAGTGGACCAGACTATAGAAAACAGTGGATTGAACACTCACCATTGAAACCCCTTTTAGGTTACAGAAGTTTTGAACCAATCTGATATTTATTTTTCCTCACCGTTCAGGTCCTTGTGACCTTATGAACAGTCTGGATGGGAAATAAATGCTATGGTGGGCCCTCTAAAATTTTTTAACAGTGTGAATCATTATCACCACTACCATTTGTGGTGTGGTCCAGTTAATCCTTTGGATATGATTCATATTTTTTATAAGCTCTTTAATGATTTCTAACAATGGATGAATGGTTTTGGAACCGACCCATTCAACTCGGCCCATTCAATTCAACCCATTTGAATTGACCCATTTGATTCGGCCCATTTGAATCGGCCCATCTGAATCAGCCCATTAATTCGGCCCATTTGATTCGACCCATTTGATACGGCCCGATGTTATATATTGGCCCATGAGTGAGGCCCAATGTGATGCATATATGCCTCATAAGCAAGGCCAATGATGATGTGTATTAGACCCTTATATGAGACCATGAACTCATTTTACGATTGACCCTATGAGCGCCATTCTTTGGGAGCAATGTTGGTTAAAGGTCCACATTGATGGGCAATGATAGTTGGACGTCCACATTGTGACCTTCCGTTAGGCCTTGTTAGGCTCATTCTCATCATTCTCTAGTGGGTTAACCTAAATGCTTGGGCCCCCATTGATTTTAATTTATCCATCATCGGCCATCCATCTACAGATCCCGCCTTGCGTCGAGGTTGATTATCGATGCCAATTATCGGTGCAGATTGCCAATACCGACTACCGTTGCCGATTATGAGTTTGTGACAGCATAACATCATGATACATGCCCATATGCATCATCTGTATGTTTATTATGAGATGTGATTGGTCATTGCATATGCCATAGTGCAGGTGGTTTATGGGACTCCCTGATAGGCAGAGTTATCCCACATGAGCGCACGGTATGCGCAGGAATGATGCATGATTGGACCGTGTGACTCATGCACATTTGCATTTGTGTGATTGTGATTACTATGCGCCCTAATGACATCAGGGCTGTGGCCTGCACAGGTACATCGTGGATGGCCGGCTTGGATACCGGAAATACTTTTTCTAGCATCGGAGAAACCATAGATGTCTCTCAGTGAAAATTCCTAAACCTGATGGTACCAGAGGATGACTCCAACGTCGAGACCGAGTGGATACATGAGTGCACGATGGCGGAATACTACGAGGCCGCGTCTCCCATTGTGTTGTGGTCGGTTGGAAAGGGGTGTGGCCTTACCCGCCTGAGCGTAGGGGGCACTGCTAGGCTCAGTTTGACCAACTCGTGAATGGGTCTGCTATCGACGTGCTGGATAGGTATTGACAGACTATTGCCCAGGCGGATAGTGAGGTTTTTTACGCTCACTTGGACTGTGCGCCTGGGAAAGGGGCAGTGCCATTTGAAGTGTATTAAACCCCGGTAATTATCCAGAATGAGAATTGTACTAATATTTGATGCTCTAGCGATGAGCTGCATTGATTTGTGGATTGACATGCTTGAGTTGCATCTCGCATCGCATGGTCTTGATATGGCCGATAACATTCATATCTTGCACCGCATAGCCTTGGTATGACTGATTGCATTCATGTACCCATCAACATGATTCCGTATTACTCTGACATTGCATTCTGAGCACGTTCACATTACGCACACACTTACGCTACCCTCTAAGCTTTCTATAAGCTTATGCACGATTGATACGTGCAGGTGACGCCAGGACGCAGCCGTAGATTCTCTGCAGTAGGAGCGTGCAGTCGGGCTTCAGGAGTTTCCGTTATTATTATCTTGTATTTTCCTTTATACACATTGTACCTTAAAGATTTTTATTATAGTGGATTGTGTGATGGTGTTCTTGTGGTTATTGTTCGTGGGTTATGCTTATGGTTATGCTTATTATGAATCAAAATCATGTTTGAAATCCTCATTGTAGAATCCAGATCGCAACCTGGTGTATTAGTGCTGGGAGCCGAGAATGGGGTACTATGGTAGTTGTCAGCTCCGTATTCGGCGATCGGGAATTTTGTGAGCCCGATTTCCGAGTTCGGGGCGTGATAGGCGCTCCTGCCGAAGGGGAAGTCGCAATCTTCCTTTGCGTTATGCAATGTGGGCTCTGATTTCCTATGCATCCTTTCGTCCGAACCCTGATTGCCTATTTGGGGCTACTTTCAAGACAATTCACCCCAAATGCTTGGAGGGTTTTAATTTCTTCTTATATCATCTGGCGTCAAGTCGGGAACGCAGAGTTGACACCAGAGGAGCTGATAAGCTTGTACTTAGTCAAGCATGATAGCCAAGAGCCGTGGTATTACTTCGCGACTTGCGGAAGCAAGGGCTTGGCGCTGGTCATGAATCTTCCATCCTCTAATAAGGACTGGAAGAATAAATGGTTTTGGGCTTCGAGCGAGTGGGAGGCGCTGGCAGTGGAGCTTGGGGGCTTGAGGACTCGGGTCCCAACCCAATTTAATTCTCCAGGTCGGACCTTGAACCTTCTTCTAGTGACCCTTTCTCGTCTGCCGTGATCTGACTGAAGCCCACTTTTCATGTCTGCAGATTTCCTGAGGGGCTCGCCTCTCCTCATCTCAGACCAAAAGAATCAGGTTGCCAAGGCCAAGGCGTGCTCGGGAGATCTTCGCTCTTGGTCGGATCTGATCACATCCTCCAACCTTCATTGGTCCGGACTTTGCAAGTTCAAGCCACTCCCCACTTCCTTCAGTAAGTTTTTCCTTCGTTTCTTACTTTGAAGGAACTGAATCTCTTAGCTTGAACGTTGATTCATTACTCTGTATGCAGGCATGGCGGAGGCTTCTGGGTTGCGGAAGAGGAAGGCCGCCCCGACAGTCGAGGAGATGTTGAGGGCTGAAACCCGAACAAAGACTACTGTTCGGAGGAGTTCTGCGGTTCCTCGCGGTAAGGGTCCATCGGCCCCAATTTCTGTCTCTGTAGCTCCAGCTGCAGCTTCAATTTCTGTTGCTGTAGCTCCAGCTACAACTCATGTTGTGACTGAGGTCGCTACTGACAATGCTTCGGCTCCAACTCTTCCCCCGTCGTCGCCCCTCATGCTGCTGAAGCACCTCCCGCAACCCCCGAGCTCTGCATAGCCATCCCATCTTCATTCGAACAGGAGGAAGCCATTTGGATGGCTAACGCCATGCTCTCCCCTCCCAAAGTCGAGAATGATCTCAGGGCTGAGGCTCAGGTGTCGGTAAACAGCAGGACGGGGGCCAGGGAAGTGAAAGGGTCAGCTCAGGTGGGAACGAGCGGAGAGAGGTTTCAGCCGGGCTACCACATGTCCTTCTTGGTCTGCTAGGCTGTCAAACACTCCCCAGAGGAGGAGATTGCCAACCTTCTCACCAAGTCGGATGAGTCTTTCGTCAATGACATAGCTTTCATCTTCTACTGGGTACTTCTATAAACTTTTCTTACTTTTCGTGCCTTCAGTTTTTACCGCGTTTGAATGCTCATTCTCTTTATTTTTATTCAGTTCGTCCCGAGGCTCCTTCTGACTCGAGAGAGATTGAGGGAGCTTGCAAAGAAAGACGCCAAGGTGGAAACCCTCAGGGGCGAGGTCGGGACCCTGCGAGATGAGGCCACATTCCTCCAGATGGAGCAGACAGAATTGCATCGGCAGCTTGACGACGGAAAGGCCCGTGAGCTCCAGCTGAAGGGGGTCGTGAGCGATCTTGAAGCTCGATGCGGTGCCGCTGTAGCCGAGCTATCCCGAGCTAGGGGCCATGCAGACTCGCTCGCCAAGGAGAACGCCCGATTGGGGGATGTGCTGGAGCGGACCAGAGCTGAGGCGGTAGAATAGCAGCGTCGAGCAGTCACTCAGGCGAAGGAGGCTCAGCGGGCCGAGGACGAGGCCTCCCTGGCCTTGGCGGTGGCAGCTGTTGTAGATGCCTTCAACTCTTCAAAGGAGAGGGCCGCTGAAGCCACTAAGTTTTACAACTGTGGCTTAGATGCTTGCATTGATGTGGCCCAAGATCTCTATCTGGACCTCAACTTTGAGCCTTTGCTGCCTGAAGATGCCGGGGAGAAACCTATAGGAGATGCTCGCCCGGACCAAGCCCCTGCTTCTTAAGCTCCTCCTTCAGCTCCGACTGAATAGTTTCCAACATTCTCTCTCTCTTTTTTTTTTTTATAACTTTTTTTGAACTTTTAATGAGTGGTATGATGGATGATACATATTTTGACCCTCTAGAGAGGGCATGTGGATGATGATTTTTATATATTAATCCGTAGTTGATTTTTGGATGGTAATTGTTAATTGTTGATTGCCGACCGATTCATTGACGGGTTGGTTCATTTCAGGGCATTGCCGAGTCGACTCCTTGATGGGTCAGCTCATCTTAATGCCGTTTAGTAGCAGTCTGTGGTGTTGCAATTGTTAGGACTGGTCCCCTAGGGGATCGGCTCCTCCCACGATTTGCGAGCAACTTTTAGTAAACCCGTTAGTTGGACGATGAGCCGACTCCTCTATTAGGGAGTCGGGTCGTCTATGGGCTTTTCCTCCGAACATGGGGGGATGCTATGGAGAACTTTCGTGGGATAACGTAGTAACCCATTCTTTAAGGGATCAGTTCATTAAGTCGGCCCCTGCTTATAAGAGATAACTTTTTATTAGTAGATAATCCGCTCATGTAGATACGAAGAAATGTGAATTTTATTGGGAGCCTTAAAGGCTAGTCGGTCAGAGGAGTACATTTATTGGGGGCCCTCAACAGACATTACATCAAGGGTAGTAGACTTTTAGGTGTTCGATGTTCCAGGGGTGGGAGAACTGACGGCCCTTGAGGTCTTCTAAGTGGTAGGAGCCAGGTTTTGTCGATCGGATCACATGGTACGACCCTTCCCAGTTAGGCCCGAGTGTCCCAGCCCTCGACTCTGTGGTGTTCTGGAAGACTCAGCGAAGGACTAGGTCCCCTGGATGGAACCATCTAATCTTGACTTTAGAATTGTAGAATCGTGCCACCTGTTGTGTCGAGCAGCGACCTGGAGTCTAGAGATGCCTCTGGCTTCTTCAAGTAGATCCAGGTTGGCTACAATCTGCTCGGCGTTTTTATTCTCCTGATAATTTCTGACCCGAGCTGTAGGAAGGCCAATTTTGATTGGCACCATTACTTCCGAACCGTAGGAAAGCGAGAATGGGGTTTCCCCAGTGGATGACTGAGCCGTAATCCTGTAAGCCCAGAGGATAAATGGGAGCTCCTTGGCCCAATTACCTTTTGTTTTCTCTAGTTTTGTTTTGAGATGGTGTTTGATGACCTTGTTAACTGCTTCCACCTGTCCATTGGATTGCGGGTGGCGAGGCGAAGAATACACGTTTGTGATGCCGAGCCCTTTACACATGCCTCGGAACTTGTCGTTATCAAACTGCCTGCCATTATCAGACACGATGGTGCGTGGAATCCTAACCGGCAGATGATGTTTTTCCAAACAATATCGATTACCTTCTGTTCTGTGATCTTTGCAACGGGTTCAGCCTCAGTCCACTTGGTGAAGTAGTCAACTACGACAATGGCGAACTTGACTTGTCCTTTCCCTGTGGGGAGAGGTCCGATGAGCTCGATCCCTCACTGAGCGAATGGACACGGACTGCTTATGGGAGTCATTTCTTCTACAGGTTGCCTCGGCACAGCCGCGTACCATTGATATTTATCACACCTTTGAACATAGTTCTTTGAGTCCTCCCTGATGGTCAGCCAAAAATATTCTTCGCTATGTATTTTCAGAGCTAGGGCTCGACCACCAGAATAGTTTCGGCAGATGCCTTCATGAATCTCCCGAATCACATAATCTGCCTCATCGGGACGGAGACACCTGAGGTAGGGCTGCGAATGCCCCTTCTTATATAGGATCTCGTCCAGGATTACATACAGTGCCACTCTGACTCTTAGGCGCCTAGCTTCCAACCTATCCAAGGGGACCTCACCAGATGTGAGGTAGTTATAAATCTGGTCCATCCAGCTCAGAGTATCATATACTGGATTGACCATTTTTTTCTCCGTCTGGTCGATGCTCGGATGTTCTATGAACTCCACAGGAATGATTCGCGGGATCTTCCCTTCCGTGGCCGAGGCTAACATCGCTAGGGCGTTAACACATGAATTCTCTGCTCTAGGAATCTGACTGATAGTGCAGCTCCAAAACCTTTCTATCAATTTCCTTGCTTCGGCCAGGTAAGCGACCATCCTAGTTTCCTTGGTCTTATATTCAGTGGAGATGTGATTTACTACTAGTTGGGAATCACATTGTACCTAGAGAGACTGGACTCCCAGACTGGCCGCCAACCTGAGTCCAGCTAGCAGAGCCTCGTACTCCGCCTCAATGTTAGATGCCTTGAAGCCGAGTCTGATCGCATACTGGATGGGAGTAGAATCAAGCGCGACCAGGACAATTCCTGCTCCGGCGCATTTGGTATTGGACGACCCATCTACATAGAGGATCCATCCTGGTTCTGACACCGTCTCTTGATTACTTGGAGGAACAGGTGAATGAGCCTTCTCGACTTCGACACTGATCCCCTCTCCGTCTGGGGCTGTGAATTCTGCAATGAAGTCGGCCACAACTTGGTCCTTAATCTCGGTTCTGGGTCAGAACTGACGTCGAACTCCTTGAGTTCGATGGCCCACTTGGTTAGCCGACCTGACACTTCAGGCCTCTGGAGGACTTGTTTTAGGGGAGAGTCGGTTAAGACGCTGATGGAATGAGCCTGGAAGTACGGACGTAACCTTCGAGCTGAGACAATGAGACAAAGCGCTAACTTCTCTAAAGCCGAATATCTCGTCTCACCAGGTTCCATGGCTTTCCTCACATAGTATACGAGACTCTGCTTTCCCCCTACTTCTCTAATCAGAGTTGAGCTGACAGTTAAGGCCGAGACCGCAAGATACAAGAACATGGGCTCGCCTTCTTCTGGCTTAGACAGTAGAGGTGGCAAAACTAAATACTGTTTCAGCTGCTGAAAAGCCCGCTCGCATTCCGACGTCTATTCTGCCTTCTTATGACCCTTTGACTGCCGAAAGAAGGGGAGGCATTTGTTCGTGGCTCTGGATATGAATCGTCCGAGCGCTGCTAGTCGTCCGGTGAGGCATTGTATCTCCTTGATAGTCCGAGGTGAGCTCATATCGAGGAGTGCCTTAATCTTGTTGGGGTTTGCTTCAAAACCCCTTTGGCTGACTTGAAACCTGAGAAATTTACTGGAGCCAACTCTGAAGCGCACTTCGCGGGATTTAGCTTCATCTAGTACTCTCGGAGGATGGCAAAGGTTCCTCCGAGATCTGCTAAGTGATCGGATGCCTTAATGCTCTTAACAAGCATGTCGTCGACGTAAACTTCCATAGTATGCCTGATTTGCTTGGCGAACATTTGATTCACTAGCCACTGATATGTGGCCTCAGCATTCTTCAGGTAAAATGATATGACCCGGTAATAGTAGAGCCCCTTGTCAGTGACGAATGTAGTCTTCTGTTTGTCTGGGGATGCATTGCGATCTGGTTATACCCAGAATAAGCGTTCGGGAAGGAGAGTAGTTCGTGCCCCGCTGTGCTGTCCACTAGCTGATCAATTCGAGGCAATGGGAAGCTATCCTTCAGACAGGCTTTGTTAAGATCCGAGTAATCCACATAAACCCGCCATTTCCCTTTGGCTGTCTTGATGATGACGACGTTTGTGATCCAATCGGGATAATGTACCTCCTCTATGATACCAGTGCCGAGCAATACGGGGACTTCATCGGATATGGCTTCATACCGCTCGGCATCAAACGACCTTCTCTTCTGCCTCACAGGTTTATGATCCGGGTCCACATTCAGCCTGTGGACCATGACATCCGGAGAGATCTCGGGCATGTCCTCATGCGACCATGCAAAGACATCCCTGTGCTATCACCAGAAAGCCAGCATTTCAGACCGCTGCTCAGAATTCGATGACGTTCCGAGCTGAACAGTTTTGCTCGGGTTTGTCTCGTCGAGTGGTACTTTCTTCAGATCTTCCACAGATGAGTCCTCTGTAAGTCCTCTGGGATCTAGGACATTGAGGGTGAGCGCTTGCTTCACGAACCCTTTCTTTACTACTATCGCGTAACATATCTTAGCTTCGCGCTGATCGCCTCGGAGGTAACCCATTCCGCCCTCGGCGGGAAACTTCATCATCAGATGGTAAGTAGAGACGACTGCCCTCATTGCATTGAGAGAAGGTCTGCCCAGGATGGCGTTATGCACTGATGGCACATTAACGACGAGGAAGTCCACCGTGAAAGTGACTTGTTGTCGTCCTTCTCCCTCGGTCACAGGGAAGGAGATGGCTCCTTCAGAGATCACCCTTTCTCCGGCAAAGCCGTGGAGGGGGTGTTTACAGGTGTGAGGCGTGACCTTGGAACCCCCATTCTTTCAAAGGCTTTGGAGTAAATAACATCAGCCGGACTTCCGGTGTCGACCAAGATGCGATACACCTTATGGTTGTTTATGGTCATAGTCACGACTAAGGCGTCATCATGCGGATGTTGGATTCTATACGCAACTTCTTCTATGAACGTCAGACTACACGAGCTGACCCAGAGTGCTTGGCCTCTCAGTCATGTGGACGTAGTGTTCCAGATCAAACTTCTGAGAATGGGCTTTACTGGCCTTGTTTGAGTCTCCTCCCCTGATGAACCGCCAAAGATGGTACGGATCTCGGTCGGCTCTTCTGCAGGGTTATTTGGCTGTTCTCGTTCTTCTCTTTGAGTTGTTCTCTCTTCCTTAGCTTATCGACGCAAACGATCTTTACGGATAAGGGTCTCAATCTCATCTTTGAGGTCCATGCAGTCAGCTGTGTTGTGGCCGTGATCACGATGGAAGCGACAATACTTACATTTGTCTCGATGATACGAGTTGGCCTTCATACAAATGGACCAGTTCAAGAGCTTCTGGCCTCTGATGTCCAACAGTATTTGCTCAGTAGATGTGTTGAGGGGAGTGTAGGAACGGAATTTACCCTCGGGTTTTCTACTCGGACGACGATCATACGGAACGTGATCATCTGGTTTTTTACTGGATGACTGAGACTCTTCGTTCCTCGACCTCTTCCCCTTGCTTGTCGGTTCTGCTACTTGGACATTTTTGCGTGCGTTGGAGAATTCCTCGTTGTTAGTGTATTTCTGAGCCCTGGTGATGAGGTCATCTAATGTCTTCGGCGGATTCTTTCCATTGGAGAAGGTGAACTTCCCTTCTTTCAAGCCACTGAACACAGCGGAGAGCACCATTTTGTCATCATAGTCTTCTATCTGCAATGCCTTTTCATTAAACTGGGTGATATAGTCCTTTAATGACTCCTTTGACCCTTGCTTGATGGTGAACAGATGAGTGTTTGGTTTCCGACTCTTCGTACCATTTATGAATTGGGTAAGGAACAATCGGCTAAGCTCTACAAAGGAACCAATGGAATTGAGTTTAAGTTGACGATACCAACTTCGAGCGGATCCTGTGAGTGTGATCGAGAATCCCCTACACATCATCACGTCTGTTGCTGTCTGGATCTGCATCCAGGAGCGATAAGCCTCCATATGCTCGGATGGGTCACCAGACCCAGAGTATTGGATGACGGGAGGTATCTGGAACCTCTGCGGCATCACCTTGCTCATGATTGCAGAGCTGAAGGGAGGCTCGGTCTCTTCAATCATTGCTTGAACGGCGGCAGGAACTGATGACGGCTGTTGATTCTTTTCTAGGATCAAAATCTTGTTGTTGAGCTCCGCAAACCGTGTCTCCCACGGATCTTTGTTTCCAGCCATCATCTCTTGTCCGTCTTCTACTTCAGGAGTTCTCCTCCCCCTCCTCCTTTCTAACTCATGACGAAGGTCCATTGGGGCCAGGGACGAGGTGATTCGTCGGAACACGGGTCACTTTATTCCGGACCGGAACTCTGTTTTGAGTCAGAGAAGGGTTCTGAACCGAAGCTGGTGCCCGAGCGGGTTGACGTTGAGACCCCTCGGGTCTTATTCTCAGCACAGAATGGGCTTGCACTACCGGACCAACCGTTTCTTGAACAAGGTTTTCCTGAGCAGGATGTGGCTGCGGCCCTTGTTCCTGCTTCATCTAGTTAATTTCGTTGCGTAGGGCTTGTATCTTACTTTGCATAGCTCGACACTTGCTCGCCCGATTGCAAGAATGCTGGGATTCAACATGAAGTAGCGAAGAGGAACGGGTCTGATAATTTTGATCTGGTTCTACAGCTGCCACTTTCTTCTTTCCTCTTGCCATTGAACTTAAGAATAGGAACCTGGCTTTTCCTATCAGCTTCCCACAAACGACGCCAAAAAATGTTGAGGTCAAAATCTGGATCACCCTCCACTCAATGCGGCAAACCTTCGATGAACCCTAGTCCTGCACAAAGGGTGAGCACAACAAACCCTGGCTAAGCCGGGGGACCCTTCGATGCCTAAGTCAGGTAAAGGGAATCTGGGACTAAGTTGAATGTCGAGAGAGGGTGTGAGATGTTGCGTACTTGTAGCAATGAGACCCTTTATATTTATACTTGCGTAATGGACGATCTGCGTCCATTAACCTCGGCACGGTTCACTCAATTAGTGTGATACTATGATCATAGAGATTTTGCCTATAATCCGAGAATCGTGTAGCGTATCGTGCGTATCTGCGAGCGGAATAATCGGTTGTGTCCGCTTAAGGCAGTTTCTTAGTTTAGGACCCGAAATGTTCACATCCAGCCTCGGCCTTGGCTTGGGACCTCAGAATAAAGAGGCCCTGACTTCGGACCAAGGACCTAGACTAGTATACACATGGACTTCTCCGTCGAGTTATTAAGCAAGGACAGCGTCCAGAGTCCGGGACGGGCTTCGATCCGGATTCATGGTGGGCTCGGTCTCACTCGTCCGTCATGTGCTCTCGAGGTCTCCCCTCCGAGCTTCGAAGTGGGCAACAGACCTGACCCATTGAATTGGATTTCTTCATAACCGATGGTATGTAGATATAGATGGCCGAATAACCGCCTCTAGTCGCACAGTAGTAAGACAGTCGGAGATCTAGCAGGTAGATTCCGGTCTGAGCGATTTGAGCTTCACGCCAACTGCCTTAGCCTCGAACTATTCCGAACCGACAAACTCGGAGTAGAAGCGCCTCTTTGGGCCGAGCCAAGAGGCTTTCCCTTCCGTTGTTCTCACGATTATATATTAACTCTTGAGTATCCGATCGGATCTGGATGGCGTCGGACCTCAGAGTTAAAGAGGCTCGGTTCTTCCCATAACAATATACATGTACTTACTAATCAACTGAATACGTGACATACATTTATATCAAATTAAATTGTTTAAATTATCGGTCCCAGATTAGACATATACCATTAGCCAAAAGTATTGATTCTTTGCACTACGTGAAAAATGGAAATAAATGACAGATTTAGAGACGGTTCTGGACCGTCTCTAAATTTGCTTGGTTTAAAGACGCTTTAGAGACAGCCGTAAACCGTCTCTAAAATTAGGGACGGCTCCTGACCGTCCCTAATATTGTCTTTAAATGTTTTGCGTCCGCAAACAATATAAGACGGTCTTTGACCGTCTTATATACGTCATCTGAGATGGTCAAAGACCGTCCGTATTAGAGACGGTCTTCAACCGTCCCATATGTGGTCATCTGAGATGGTCATTGGCCGTCTTTTACTTGTAATCTGAGACTGTCAAAGACCGTCTTTATTAGAGACGGTCCTTAGCCGTCTTATTGCCATGTCAAAAACCGTCTCTAGTAGAGACTGTCAATGACCGTCTCTATTAGAGACGGTCCTTAGCCATCTTCTATGATCGTGGAAGACTGTCTGTATTAGAGACGGTCCTTAACCGTCTCTAATGCTCAGGTACCTCCTGCGCTAGGAAATAGTTGATAACTTCTACAATGTTTAAAAAAAAAAAAAAAAAAAACCGTGATTTTATAAAATTCTACATTTTGAATTTTTTTTTTTAAGAACTTTGAATAATGTTGATAACTTTGAAAAAAAAAAGATTTCAATAAAAAAAATGATATTTTGAAAAAGAAAATATAAAAAATTAAACAAAATTGTGAAAAAATTGACAAATTGTAAAAAAATATATATATTTTAAAAAGAAAACTAGATTTTGTATTTTGACAAACAAATTTAAAAAGTTATATAACAAGATTTGTCAATTTAAATTGTGATATTTTTTTAAATTAAAAAGTTATATAACAAGATTTGACCAATTCGATATATAACAAGATTTGTAAATTTAAATTAGAGTTGTATTTTTTCGATAAAAAAAATGATATTTTGAAAAAGAAAATTTAAAAAATTAAACAAAATTGTGAAAATTTTGATAAATTGAAAAAAAAAATTGTCTAAAAAAGAAAAGTAGATTTTGCATTTTGACAAGAAAAATTGAAAAGTTATATAACAAAAGTGATATTAAAAAAATGATATTTTAAAAAAGAAAATTTAAGAAATTAAACAGAATGGTGAAAAAATTGACAAATTGTAAAAAAATATATATTTTAAAAAAGAAAACTAGATTTCGTATTTTGACAAAAAAAATTAAAAAGTTATATAACAAGATTTCGATAAAAAAAAATGATATTTTGAAAAAGAAAATTTAAAAAATTAAACAAAATTGTGAAAAATTGGAAAAAATATATTTTTAAAAAAGAAAACTAGATTTTGCATTTTGACAAGAAAAATTGAAAAGTTATATAACAAAAGTGATATTTTTAGAAAGAAAATTTAAGAAATTAAACAAAATTGTGAAAAAATTGACAAATTGAAAAAAATATATGTTGATATATTTGTGTCTCCATTAGTTGAGATTTTCATTACTTATTCAGTTAAGAAATGAAAAAAAAAAAAAAAAAAAGGCAGAAAAGTTAATCACAGATGTATGGATTTATCAATAGGGAATCCTGTACATGGCAGGACCAATCACATTAACAGACATAGTATAGATTTATCAGGAGATTCAGGACATTAATCACATATGCATTAAAACATATTCCTTGGCATTGAAGCAACTTTAAAAGAGCATAAGAAAACAAGATCTTAGAAAGGATTTGCATCGTTTGGTGATATAAATGACAAAAACAAAAAAAAAAAAGAGTACCAGTTATCGGTTACCTCTTTGATACCTGGCCATAGCATATGTTTGATGTTGTGCATGCCCCTTCTCTCACAGTTTGTGGTCTTTGATTATTTTCTGCAAACATCATAAGAAAGAAAGTGCCGCTTGATTAATGAGTTAGACTTGAAATATTGACCTCAAAAGTTTGGAGGTTGTATGGCAAATAAACATTCAGGTGAGATTGAGAGAGATTGAGAGAGAGAGAGAGAGCAGAGAGAGAGAGAGAGAAAGAGAGAGAGAGAGAGAGAGAGAGAGAGAGAGAGAGAGAGAGAGAGAGAGAGAGAGAGAGAGAGAGAGAGAGATACCGTTCATACAACAGGAAACAGTGGGAATAATGATTTCCACCGTTGAAACCGTACTAGGTCCCCCATTGATGTTTATTTGTCATCCAACATGTTCATAAGATCGTATGGACATGGATGAATGGAAAACATAAAAATAAGCTTGATCCAAAACTTGTGGCCCCCAAGAAATTTTCAACCGTAAATTCACACTTGTTTTTTGTCGTGTGGTCCATTTTAGTGTTGGATATGCTTAATTTTTGGGTTATAAAGTCCTAAACTTATCTGATAAAATGGATGGACGAAGTGGATCAAATACATAAGTCATGGTCTACCTCATGGAGTTTACTTAGTACGCTGAAATTTGGATGTGCTCCGTGAGTCGACAAAATGGACGAATGGTATGGATACACAAATATCATCTTGATATAAAAGTTTTGGAGCCTTTAGATATATACACAAATAAATCATATCCAAAGATTAAATGGACTGCATCCATGTTAAGGCATGTGAAGTAGTTCTGTTTTAAGCTGCAGATGGGTCGTATGCTGCACAAATTAATAGTGATTTGAAAGCAGGTGTGATATCTTTTTTTTTTTTTTTTTTTTTTTTTTTTTGGGGTCATAAGTAATCTTTTAAAACTGTTCTGGACAGTTTTAGGTTGTAATTCTGCTTCATTTGAGATCCACACAAAATAGAGAATTAGGATAACCTAGTGGTTACACTGTTTTTTTTTTTTTTTTTAAGTACAAGCAATGGCCCGCATTGGTGTTCAATTTCGGGTCAGGTTGGTCCCAACGTGCATTCTGGATTGTGTTTAAAACATTGTATATGTATGCAAGTGGATAATAATATTCAATAAATATTTTGAGATATTTTTAAATTTATCATACCAGCATAAATACATTGGGTCACATATATTAGAGTTAAAGTTAGTGGTTGATAGGATATGATGTCTGATATTTGATAAATCAGGACGTTTTCATTTTTCTGTTTTTCATGGTGAGTTTTGTATTTAATATAAAATAGTGGTGACTTGTTCATAACAATAGTGGTTAAGATATAGAGTTATCCAAACCATCCAAATAATCGGTATAGTTGTAAATGATAAATATTTATATATTTTTATTATATAATACAATCTTAACCATCTAGAAATTGGTCCCATACATGTACGACCGTTAATAAAGTTTGTGTAATTATTTAGTGGAAAACTCACACGGATTTCAAAATTTTATCTTATTTGGAAGAGGATTTCGTATCCATCCCAAATCGATCGAGCGCCCCTCATTTCCCTCATTTCCTCTTTCATCTTCCATCGAGAGCCCACATTCAAACGGCCCCATCGATCGCTTTTTCCGACACCAGATCGGCATTCTCCGCTGCCAGTGCTCAGCTCCCATGTCTGATCTCAAGCCCAAGACCGAGATCTCGTTCGCGGGAACGTTCGCCAGCAATGCTTTCGCCGCCTATGTTGCAGAGGTATCGATCCTTTTCTTTTCCCTATTCTATTTGATTTCGGACGCAGAAGCAGAAGTAGAGTCGAGGGCTCGAAAGCCACAGCCCACCTTTCCTTTGATCGAGCGGCCGTGGTTTCTCGATCGCACGGAAACTCCTACTCTCGTCTCCACCCATCTTTGTAATCTTATTTGGGTTAGAGATGGGCAGCGGACCAGCACCATTCTCAGAGATTGGGAAGAAAGTGAAAGATCTTCTGACAAAAGACTACAATTTCGATCAGAAATTCACTCTGATGATGTCTCATGATGGTGGGATGGGGCTCACAACTACTGGGGATTCAATACTGCTTCAGCCTCTTTCACCAAGTGCAATGCTGGGATTGACTTAAACAAGCAGGATTTCTCTGCTTCCCTTATACTGGGAGATAAAGGAGAGACATTGAAGGCTTCTTATATTCACTTGGTGGACCCCATTAACGGCACTGCTGTCGCTGCCGAAATGACCCACCAGTTCACCACATACGAGAACAGCTTCACCATTCGAGGATCCCAAGTTCTCGATCCTCTCACCTTGGTGAAAGCTCGGCTCAGCCAAAATGGAAAGGTAGCGATGCTCTGTCAGCGCAAGTGGCGGCCCAAGTCGCTGGTAACCCTTTCAGCAGAATTTGATCCAAAGGCGGTAAATGGTCCCCCCAGGTTTGGATTTGCATTAGCTCTCAAGCCTTAAAAAATGGTGGAGCAGTCCCTTATTTCTTCTATTTTTGAGTACCTGTCCTTATATTCCATCGGAAAATGATTTTTTTGACCTGCATCGGTTTCAATCTATTTGGATTCTTTCAGTGAAAGCATTAGAACTGATTGAGAAGGAATTAAAATTAGAAGGAAATCCAATAGCAAGAAATACAAATACTACTTGCTTGCTCTTCTTTAATTTCTTTCACATTTTCTGCCACACACACAAAAAGTTGAAACCTTGATATCATAGTAAATTGTTTTTTGTGGTGATTGGAAAATCAATCTGAATTGCTTTTTGCAATTTTCTCAGCTCTGTTAGGATATTTGAATATGGGTTCCTTGCTACCTTCCGGTGGTGTCAGGAGTGGCCGAACCTTCCAATTGAGCCCTGTTTGGAAAGGTGTAAAATCATGGAAAATAGTACGAATTACCCTGAATGTGAAAAAAAAAAAATTTGGTTTTGTTTGCTTGATCTTGTTGTTTTGATCTTGATCTTGTATTTTGGGCCTCTTTTTTTTTTTTTTTTTTTTTTTTTTTTTTTTTTTTGCATTTTTACTGTAAATTTTCGGTGATTAATTTTAGTTTGATTGAACAGATGTTCTCGTTTGATCTGGTTCATTTGATATATTTTTACAATTTTTCTTGCATTTTCTGCTCATCTAGTCGAATTTAATCAGTTTGGATTTTCTTTTTTCTTTTTTCCTGTTTTGCTGGATCTTTGGTTGACTTGTAATAGTTTGATATTTTTAATTGTAGAGCTTTCGATCTTCATGCTACATTTGCGTAAATTTTCAGCATTTTCGTGTTACATTTGCTGTTTAATTAGCGAATTTTGAAATGCATGAATTTTCTAGTTTTCTTTTTCTATTTCTTTTTGCCTTTGATAGACAGCAGAGAGGGCATTGGCTTGCATTTGATAGACAGCAGAGGGGGCATGGATTTATGGAGGCTTGCATTTAGGAAATCCAAGGATTTGACAATCCCTGCAAATGATAAATAGGGGAGATTTGAAATCCATGGATTTCACAAATCCCTGCCAAAAATCCCTCACCCCAAACAGCCCCTAAGTAATCAAAGTAGAAAAAATAGTGAACATGTTGATTAAGTGATGACACATGGAAAAAAAAAGAAGAAAAAAAAAGAGAAAGAGACTAACATCAAAGAGATCTCAGAAACATCCTCAGCACATGAGTCACTGAGACTAGACCACCTTGTCGATCTCCAAATGTACACAGTGGAAAGAAGTAATCAAGAGGTGTTGCAAGAATCCAAACTTCCTCTTATATTTTCATAAATCTTCATGTTTTTAGATACCTTTCAAGACGCTGTCTGGTGTGTATCATCTTTAAGGCCTAGTTGTCCTTTATAATATGGTTTTGAAGGGTGTGCTCTTTGGTGAGCATGGGTGTAACTTGTGAGGATCAACTATGGAAAGGTTGATTCAGGGGTCCTCTAAACTCTGATTTATTAGGACAGTTATAGCAAGGATTAGTTACAATTCACAACTATAGTTGTGGAAAATGATTTTCGCAACAAAATTTACATGCATGATTAGCCCAGCTTGTAAGTACCTGTATCTTGGTTGCATTTTGAACATTTCACTAGTCAAATGATTCTTTTCCAGTGTTCTTGATCAGATGCTTACAGAAGGGGAGAGAGATCTTAGTCCAACTTCAGAAGGGCATGGAGTAGAACCCTCATAGAAGCATTGCAGTAATGTTGCTGATCCTTAGCTAAACCATGATCAACCATATTTCTGTATTTCATATGATAAATATTTTTTAGAGGTTTTTGCATATACAACCCTTCCTTTTAGCAATACAAGACAAAGCCCCCTCTAGTTTTCATATTTGTAATAACACCATTCCTTTTTGTCCTTTATAAACAAATCCCCAAACTGTGACTGTTTTAAGATGATAGCATAACTAGTGTTTGCTAAGCTACCAAATTAAGTTTTTGCCCCTTCTGATTTGGAAAATGTTAGTTACTCTACTAGGTTGTTAAGGTGATATTCATGATGTCAAAAGCTGCACAAGTGGCATGGTCACAACTTAAAACTGTTTATCTCGCTGATCCTATTTTAACAGTAACTTAAACTAATAATTACAATAGTTTGATTATTATTCAGCCGATTGATCTTCATTTTTTTGGATGATCAATGAAAGGAAGTGGGTGTTCATTTGTAGTTCCCTCCGCTTCTTTGGGCCATGCTTCTTAAGCTAATAAATATTTCATTCATCATTTCAGAGTATTGCAGTGGCCTTCATGTATCAGTCCCCTTCGCTTCTTTGGGCCATGCTTCTTAAGCTAATAAATATTTCATTCATCATTTCAGAGTATTGCAGTGGCCTTCATGTATCAGTCCCCTTCGCTTCTTTGGGCCATGCTTCTTAAGTTCTTGTTCGGAAGTGCATATTCAGTTGATGTAAGAGCATTTAATCTTTCTTTTTATTTTACCATGATTTAGAAAGGAATTATAGATAGTGAATGTCATTTGCAGTTCATAAGATGGAAACAAAGGGTAACCATGCATTTGAATTAATCTTCTTTTATATACTAACATTTAATTTGGCCTGGCATGAGCCCAGGTCCGGGCCTAGCTTGGCCTTGTACATGTGGCATATGACTCGAGAATCAACCTAACAAGTCCTAGAGCCATGCCAAATCTGAATCCCTAAACCCTTAGCCTAAACCTAAAACCTAAACGTAAACCCGATCTCGAACCCGAACCTGATTTCCTATACCTAAACCTTAACGTATTCTCAAATCCCTAAACTTAAACCTACACCTAATCCTAATTTCAACTCCCTAATCTAAACCTAGACCTAAACTTGAAAACCCAAACCTAAACCGATCCCGAACCTGAATCTGAATCCCTAAACACTTAGCCTAAACCTAAAACCCAAATGTAAAAAGAGAATGGATTTCTAAATTTTCAATATTTTCTCATGTTTTCAGGTTGAAACTAGTAAAGTATTTTTGCGAGATACTAGCATCATCTCTCCATACTCTATTTTGCTATTCGGTGGTCCCATTAACATTCAACACTAGGTTTCCTACCAAAGCCTTCTTTATTCATTACACTGCAAAAGCCTATAGTTGCTTCTCTTGTTGAATACTTATAAAATAAATATAATGGTAGTTTACATTGTCTATTGGGCAATGGATTTATCCGACTTCAACTTCCATCCATGATGTTTGGTTGGTTAACTTTTGAAGAATACATATTGTTCAAATGAGTCAAGTACATGATATAGACTTACAATCTCAAATGGAAAATTTTCCCATGGTACAAGTGCATGGAAAACTTTCCACATATCAACTTGCATTTGGATCAGTTGGCCTCCACATCACCCATCTGGACCGTCCATTAGGAAAACATTACAAGGAAAACATCTCCACAACATCAATCCAACTTAGGCATGTATGAGAATATGAGAGTATTACAGCACAGGAAACAGTTTGATTGAACATCTACCATTGAAAATTTTTTGGAGGCCAAAGAAGTTTTGGATCAAGCTGATGTTTGTGCTTTCTCTTCATCCATGTCTTTGTGATCATATTAACAAGTTGAATGACAAATAAAAATTACTTTAGACCCTAGGAAGGTTTCAACAGTGGAAATTTGGATTTTCTTATTAGTAAATTTTAACTGAACTCGTTCTTTTGAAAAATAGAAAAATGGGAATATTAGTAAATATGGATTTTCTTATTAAGAAGAAAATGGAAGATGGATTGAAAAAACATAAAAGAGTTTTACAGAAATTATTTGTTCCAAACAGGACATTTATCAAAGGAGCACTATTGGGTGATATTTAAGATTTTCATTATAAATAGATTAAGAGTCAATGATAATTATAAGTAGACTTGCAGCCAAAAATAAAGAATTTAATTTTTTTCAAAACATGGAAAGACTAATCAGTCCTACTTCTTGCAACTTCAGCCACTGCTTCAAATGGAGGGACTGCACAAAGATTTGGTTAGGGAGACCACTGATGGTGAACTAGCAGCTGTAACAAATATGAGAGTTACAAAGGTGAAAAGAAACCTAAGTCGGTCGGTAAGATAAGATGCATGATTTTCCTTTTCAATTGTTAGTCATAGATTGACAGTACTTGTTTCACTTTTCTTGGATGGATGATGAATGTAAATGAAAATAAAAAACTTATATATATATATATATATATATATATATATATATATATATGTTATCAATGGAGGATACTTTGTTTAGGGGGACATGAAATTCTTGTAGCTTATGGTATGGTGCCCCATATTGGTTGTATGTTACTAGTATGTAGTAGATAATACTAGGTTCAATAATAGATAATACTAGAAAATCTCTAAACCTAAACTTACATCTAATCCTAATCTACTCCTTAACCCGAATCCAAACCCGAATCCGAATTCCTAAACCTTAACCTAAACATATAACCTATAACCTATAACCTAAGCCTATACCTAAACCTAAAACCTAAAGCTAAATCTAAACCTATAACTTAAACCTAAACTCAAATCCTTAAACCTTAACCTAAACCTACAACCTAAACTTAAACTTATAACCTTAACCCTAAACGTACACCTAAACGTACACCTAATCCTAATCTCAACTCCCTAACCTAAACCTAAACCTAAACTTGAAAATCCAAACCTAAACCCGATCCCGAACCTGAACCCGATTCCCTAAACCTAAACCTTAACCTATTCTTAATTCCCTAAACCTATAGCTTATAACCTAAACTTTAACCTAAACCTAAACTTAAACCTTAACCTAAACCAAAACCTATGACCTAAAACCTAAATGTATTCTTAAATCTCTAAACCTAAACCTACACCTAATCCTAATCTCAACTCCCTAACCTAAACCTAAACCTAAACTTGAAAACCCAAACCTAAAACCCGATCCCAAACCCTAACCCGATTTCCTAAACCTAAACCTTAACCTATTCTCAAATCCCTAAACTTAAACCTACACCTATTCCTAATCTAAACTCCCTAACTTAAACCTAAACCTAAACTTGAAAACCCAAACCTAAACCCAATCCTGAACCCGAACCCGAATTTTTAAACCTAAACCTTAACCTATTTTCAAATCCCTAAACCTAAACCTTCACCTAATCCTAATCTCAACTCCCTAACCTAAACCTAAACCTAAGTTTGAAAACCCAAACCTAAACCCAATCCTGAACCCGAACTCGATTTCCTAAACCTAAACCTCAACATATTCTTAATTCCCTAAACCTATAGCTTATAAGAACTAAAACCTTAACCTTAACCTAAAACTATAACCTTAAAACCAAACCTTAACCAATAACCTACAACCTAAACCAAAACCTAAAACTTAAATGTATTCTCAAATCCCTAAACTTAAACCTACACCTAATCCTAATCTCAACTCCCTAACCTAAACCTAAACCTAAACCTAAACCTAAACTTGAAAACCCAAACCTAAACCTGATCCCGAACCCGAACCCGATTCCCTAAACCTAAACCTTAACCTATTCTTAATTACCTAAACCTTAACCTAAACCTAAACTTAAACCTTAACCTAAACCTATAATCTTAACCTAAACCAAAACCTATGACCTAAAACCTAAATGTATTCTCAAATCTCTAAACCTAAACCTACACCTAATCCTAATCTCAACTCCCTAACCTAAACCTAAACCTAAACTAGAAAACCCAAACCTAAAACCCGATCCCGAACCCTAACCCGATTTCCTAAACCTAAACCTTAACCTATTCTCAAATCCCTAAACTTAAATCTACACCTATTCCTAATCTAAACTCCCTAACCTAAACCTAAACCTTAACATATTCTCAATTCCCTAAACCTATAGCCTATAAGACCTAAAACCTTAAACTTAACCTAAACCTACAACCTTAAAACCAAACCTTAACCAATAACCTACAATCTAAACCTAAACATAAAACCTAAATGTATTCTCAAATCACTAAACTTAAACCTACACCTAATCCTAATCTCAACTCCCTAACCTAAACCTAAACCTAAACCTAAACTTGAAAACCCAAACCTAAACCCGAACCCGATTCCCTAAACCTAAACCTTAACCTATTCTCAATTCCCAAAACCTATAGCTTATAACCTAAACCTTAACCTAAACCTAAACCTAAACTTAAACCTTAACCTAAACCTATAACCTTAACCTAAACCAAAACCTATGACCTAAAACCAAAATGTATTCTCAAATCTCTAAACCTAAACCTATACCTAATCCTAATCTCAACTTCCTAACTTAAACCTAAACCTAAACTTGAAAACCCAAACCTAAACCCGATCCCGAACCCGAACCTGATTTCCTAAACCTAAACCTTAACCTATTCGCAAATCCCTAAACTTAAACCTACACATAATCCTAATCTAAACTCCCTAACCTAAACCTAAACCTAAACTTGAAAACCCAAACCTAAACCCAATCCCAAACCCGAAACCAATTTCCTAACCTAAACCTTAACCTATTCTCAAATCCCTAAACTTAAACCTACACCTAATCCTAATCTAAACTCCCTAACCTAAACCTAAGCCTAAACTTGAAAACCCAAACCTAAACCCAATCCCGAACCCGAACCCGAATTCCTAAACCTAAACCTTAACCTATTTTCAAATCCCTAAACCTAAACCTACACCTAATCCTAATCTCAACTCCCTAACCTAAACCTAAACCTAAACTTGAAAACCCAAACCTAAACCCAATCCCGAACCCGAAATTGATTGCCTAACCTAAACCTTTACTTATTCTCAAATCCATAAACTTAAACCTACACCTAATCCTAATCTAAACTCCCTAACCTAAACCTAAACCTAAACTTGAAAACCCAAACCTAAACCCAATCCCGAACCCGAACCCGAATTCCTAAACCTAAACCTTAACCTATTTTTAAATCCCTAAACCTAAACCTACACCTAATCCTAATCTCAACTCCATAACCTAAACCTAAACCTAAGTTTGAAAACCCAAACCTAAACCCGATCCCGAACCCGAACTCGATTTCCTAAACCTAAACCTTAACATATTCTCAATTCCCTAAACCTATAACTTATAAGACCTAAAACCTTAACCTTAACCTTAACCTAAACCTATAACCTTAAAACCAAACCTTAACCAATAACCTACAACCTAAACCTAAACCTAAAACCTAAATGTATTCTCAAATCCCTAAACTTAAACCTACACCTAATCCTAATCTCAACTCCCTAACCTAAACCTAAACCTAAACTTGAAAACCCAAACCTAAACCCGATCCTGAACCCGAACCCGATTCCCTAAACCTAAACCTTAACCTATTCTCAATTCCCTAAACCTATAGCTTATAACCTAAACCTTAACCTAAACCTAAACCTATAACCTTAACCTAAACCAAAACCTATGACCTAAAACTTAAATGTATTCTCAAATCTCTAAACCATAACCTATACCTAATCCTAATCTCAACTCCCTAACCTAAACCTAAACCTAAACTTGAAAACCCAAACCTAAACCCGATCCCGAACCCGAACCCGATTTCCTAAACCTAAACCTTAACCTATTCTCAAATCCCTAAACCTACACCTACACATAATCCTAATCTCAACTCCCTAACCTAAACCTAAACCTAAACTTGAAAACCCAAACCTAAACCCGATCCCGAACCCGAACCTGATTCCCTAAACCTAAACCTTAACCTATTCTCAATTCCCTAAACCTATAGCTTATAACCTAAACCTAAACCTAAACCTTAACCTAAACCTATATCCTTAACCTAAACCAAAACCTATGACCTAAAACCTAAATGTATTCTCAAATCTCTAAACCTAAACCTACACCTAATCCTAATCTCAACTCCCTAACCTAAACCTAAACCTAAACTTGAAAACCCAAACCTAAAACCCTATCCCGAACCCGAACCCGATTTCCTAAACCTAAACCTTAACCTATTCTCAAATCCCTATACCTAAACCTACACCTAATCCTAATCTAAACTCCATAACCTAAACCTAAACCTAAACTTGAAAACCCAAACCTAAACCCAATCCTGAACCCGAACCCAAATTCTTAAACCTAAACCTTAACTTATTTTCAAATCCCTAAACCTAAACCTAAACCTACACCTAATCCTAATCTTAACTCCCTAACCTAAACTTAAACCTAAACTTGAAAACCCAAACCTAAACCCGATCCCGAACCCGAACCCGATTTCCTAAACCTAAACCTTAACCTATTCTCAATTCCCTAAACTTATAGCTTATAACCTAAACCTAAACCTTAACCTTAACCTAAACTTAAACCTGAACCTATAACCTATAACCTAAATATATTCTCAAATCCCTAAACCTACACCTACACCTAATCCTAATCTCAACTCCCTAGCCTAAACCTAAACCTAAACTTGAAAACCCAAACCTAAACCCGATCCTGAACCCGAACCCGATTTCCTAAACCTAAACCTTAACCTATTCTCAAATATCTAAACCTAAACCTAATCCTAATCTAAACTCCCTAACCTAAACCTAAACCTAAACCTTAACTTGAAAACCCAAACCTAAACCTTAACCTATTCTCAAATCTCTAAAACTAAACCTAATCCTAATCTAAACTCCCTAACCTAAACCTAAACCTAAACCTCAACTTGAAAACCCAAACCTAAACCTAATCCCGAACTCGAACCCGATTCTTAAACCTAAACCTTAACCTATTCTCAAATCCCTAAACCTACACCTACACCTAATCCTAATCTCAACTCCCTAACCTAAACCTAAACCTAAACTTGAAAACCCAAACTTGAACCCGATCCCGAACCCGAACCCGATTTCCTAAACTTAAACCTATTCTCAATTCCCTAAACCTATAGCTTATAACCTAACCTAAACCTAAACTTATTTATATGTATCATGCATGAATGAATGTAATGTGAATAATATTGTTTGTGTTTGGATGGATGTAGTTTATGTTTGGATGGATTTACGTAGTTTGGGTTTAGATGGATGTGAATGTGATGAAATGTGGATAAGATTGTTTTTTTTACTTATGAAGTTAAACTTATATGTATTATGCATGGATGAATGTAATGTGGATAAGATTGTGTTTGGATGGATTTACGTAGTTTGGGTTTAGATGGATGTGAATGTGATGAAATATATTGTATAACAGGTGTATATCAGGAAGATTGTGTGTTTAGATGGATTTACGTAGTTTGGGTTTAGATGGATGTGAATGTGAATGTGATGAAATATATTGTATAACAGGTGTATATCAGGAAGATTGTGTGTTTGGATGGATTTACGTAGTTTAGGTTTAGATGGATGTGAATGTGAATGTGAATGTGAATGTGAATGTGATGAAATATATTGTATAACAGGTGTATATCAGGAAGATTGTGTGTTTGGATGGATTTATGTAGTTTGGGTTTAGATGGATGTGAATGTGAATGTGAATGTGATGAAATATATTGTATAACAGGTGTATATCAGGAAGATTGTGTGTTTGGATGGATTTACATAGTTTGGGTTTAGATGGATGTGAATGTGAATGTGATAAAATATATTGTATAACAGGTGTATATCAGGAAGAAGACTGTAATAATAGGTCAAATTTGAAAAGTCCTTTTAAGGGTCATAAGAGACGGCCTATAGCAGTCCTTTTAAAGGACGGTCTATGACCGTCCTTTTAAAGGACGGTCTATAACCGTCCTTTGAAGGGTCATACGAGACGGTCCATGACAGTCCTTTTAAAGGACGGTCCATGACCGTCCGTTTAAAGGACGGTCTATCGCCGTCCTTTGAAGGCCCATAAGAGACGGTTCATGACAGTCTTTTTTAAGGACGGTCCATAGCCGTCCTTTTTGGGCTCATAAGAGATGGTCTATGACAGTCCATTTTAAGGACGGTCCATGACCGTCCTTTTTTAGGACGGTCCATGACCATCTTTTTTCGTCAATAAGAATGACGGTTTTCAACTGCCCTGTAAGTAATAGGACACGTCAAAATTTGACTGCCTATGTGACGGTCCATGACCGTCCTTTTTGGTCATTTAAGACGGTTTTGGACCGTCCTTTTTTCACTGTTTTGGCGTAGTGTTGATTACCACATTATCCAATTAGTGCACATTTATTTGATGGTTTAAAATGAAAATACTTAATTGTACTATTTCAATCGATCGTGGATTGTCCTCAATCGCGACAAGGTAGCTACCCTCCCCTTAAAGTAGTCGGGGCTGAAATCCCCACTCAACGACAAGGAGCGACCAAAGTGTCTCTATAGTTATACTGTCCGGTACTCGGGCCCTACGCCGGCGCAACGCTACAGCACCGGTAGCCTCCTCGCGTGCAACACCAGCACAGGCAACACGCCCACGTGAGCACGGCAGTAGTAGGGAGCGGAGCTTGGGCGGCGGGCGTGGACGCCGTGCTTCAACGGCGAGCGTGGGCGCCGACGTCCAAGGGCCTCATGTGCTCAAGGCGATAGGTGCATGCATCGTGCTTGGGCGGTGGACAAGGACACTATTTCATCGCATGCCCCTACCGTGCCATCTTGGGGTGGGCAAAGATGACCTTTCGTGCACCCTCACCACTGAAGCTGCAGAACATATACTATTCCTGTTCGGCAACCTTGTTATTTCATCCCGGATTGCCAGTTCTGCTAACCAAAAATGGCCCAGTTGGAGTCTCAATTCCTTCCATTTGGCTGGATCATGTTAGGACATGAGCCCAAAAATGAAGCAGATTTAAAAGTAAAGTGGGCCACACTGTAAGAAAAAGTGGGTAGGGACATGCCTATCATTGAAACCTTCTTCCAGTCCTCCGTATGTTTATATGCCATTCAAACTATTCATAAAGTCATTTCTACTTAGATGAACAAAAACACAAATATAATATCCTTATCCAAAACTTTTGTAGTCCCATGAATATTTCAACGGTGGGTGTTCAATCTTCGTGGTTTCTGTCATGTAGCTCATTTGAGTTTTCGAACTGGCTCATTTTTGGGTTCATGTCCTGACATGACTTCGTAAAAAAGATGAAAGGAATGAAATTTTCACCAACATCAAAACGGCTCCCACCTAACTTCTTCGTGGGAACTTCCCTTAGGACGGTAACAAACATGTAACATTTCAGGTGATGTGCCAAAGAGGCCTTTTTTTTTTTTTTTTGAGATGTCCAAGATAAGAGATCAGGGCCATTGTTTGGATAGGATACACCATGGACATGCAATCAACCACAGAATATTAATTTGTTGATAGGAAGATCAAACTTGTATAAGAAAAAACCATTGTCAAAAAATGTCTAATAGTCCCATTCAATGTGCACTTGTGTCTAACTTGATAAATATGCTGCTACCTTGATTTTTGACATGTGGCATGCTGAAAGTGCGTTCTACTTGATTCATGGCCTGGTATCTCAAACAAATGTTATATATACATATGCATATATTTAACATGTTCCACCCCTCATGTCTGTGTTTACGTCAAATAAATCTTGAAAACGTTGCTAAGGGGCCGGGCGTTTGGATTGTAATTTACTTAAGATAAACTACTTATGCCATAAGTAGCTTATCTTGGTTTATACTTAATCAATAGATAAGTCTGTATGGTAAACAATATATTTATCATCCAAAATGTAAAAAAGCATATTTGTTTTCTATATTGTAAGTAATTATTCTGAAAGTCTATTTGGTCTCCCTCACATCAATCGTCCATCATACAGGGCCAACCTTTGATATAGATCGTTCATTGTGTGGGCCATCCATCATGTAGGGCCCACCTTGGTTATGGGCCATTCATCATTAGGGGCCGACCTTTAGTGTGCACAGTTCTTTAGCTAAGGCCTACTTTTAATGTTAGTCATCCAACATGTGAGCCCACTATCAATGTTATTGTCCATCATGTGGGGCCCATCTTTAATATCAATTGTCCATCATGTGGGCCCACCTCCAATGTGGGACGTCCATCATACAGGACCCACCTTAGATATGGGCCACTCATCATTAGGCCAACCTTTGATGTGGACTATCCATCATATGAGGCCCACCTTTAATGTGGATCATCCATCATGTGGGGCCCATCATTAGAAATTGTCCATCATGTGGAGCCCACCTTTGATGTGGGTTGCCCATCATGTGGGTCCCACCTTCAATGTGGGTTGCCCATCATGCGGGGCTCGCCTTGGATGTGGGCCTTTCATCATTAGGGGTAGACCTTTGATGTTGATTGTCCATCATGTGGGGCCACCTCAATATTGGCCATCATCATGTAGAGCCCACTAGATCATTTTCTCATCAATTGGATGATTATTCAATCTCATAAACTTAGAAGGGGTTCATGGCCACATAGAGCATATTCTCTTAAATAATTTCCTAAGTTGGTGTGTCACGAATGAAAATGAAGAAAATAAGTTACTTTTGTAAGTTGAAAAGCAATACAAAATAACTTGTAAAAATAAGTTACTTTTTCTAAAAGCTACTTACTTAAGTTTAATAACCAAAATAACTTATTTAAGAAAAGTTAACTTATTAACTTACATAAGGGCCTGTTTGGGAGTGTGGATTTGGAGCACGCTAGATTGGTAACCCCCTGGATTTGAAGTCCTCCATGTTTGGCCCCTTGGATTGTGAATCAACTTTAATCCAAAAGTAGCTATGCATGGTATATTTACAGGGGTTCGAATTTAATTACTAAATCAACTTTAATATATCTAATTAGTGATGTATGTAATTTTTGACACAATGGTTGTAATAAGCCCTCTGGATGGGCCACAAGCACAAGATCATGTCCAAGTGACTAATTAACAATTTTTATCCATTGATTTACATGGACAATGTTTGGATGGTGCTTATCATCATATTAAAGTAATTATAGTGATGTAATTGATAATCTAATTGTTTTTGGATATCATTAGTGGGCCATGTGCCCAATAGATTAATAGTATGGTGACACACATATTACGCTTGCAATTATTGAAAGGATTTTAGGTGTAATCCAAGCTCTCACCGTGGATTTGAAACCCCCAGTTACTTTATGCTGACAAACAACCAGGGGATTTGAAATCCCCTCAAATCTATGGTGCCAAACCACCCCTAATTTAAAATAATAATAAAAAAAAAGCTACTTATTTTGTGGTATTCAAACGGACCTAAGTAATTTTCTAAATAACGTCATTTTATGGAAACTAACAAAGTGCCTTTATGGCATATAAAAGGAGTTTTGAAATCAAAATTGTGCAACAAATGTTTAAAAAAGTAAGGTCAAATTAATGGTATTTGGAGTAAGAAAACTCCCAAATAATCCATTCTGGATTGAGCATTTTAGATTATGAGCCATTTAGGAGGCGTTTGGATTGTAAGTTACTTTAGATAAGCTACTTTTTTTTTTTGTTTGTTTTTTAATTTTTAACACGCACACACACCACCACCACCACACACTCACGCCTTAGTGGGATTTCACCACCTATCGTAAGTTACTTTAGATAAGCTACTTATGTCATAAGTAACTTATATTACTTTCTACTTATTCAACCAATAAATATGTAAGTTAAACAACATACTAATCAACCAAAAAATAGAAAAGCATGTTTGGTTTCCAACAATAAAAGTAATTATCCTTCAAGTTTGTTTGGTCCCGCTCACATCCACCTTTCATCATGTGGGCCCAACTTTAATGTGGACCGTTCCTTATGTGGGCCCCACCTTTGATGTGGGCCTTCTATCATGCGAGGTCAACTTTGGATGTGGGTTGTTTATCGTTATGGCCCAAGTTATAATGTGCACCACTAATTATGTAGGGCCTACCTTTGATGTTGGTCATCCCTCAAGTGGGCCCACCATCAATGTTATTGTCCATCATGTGAGGTCCACCTTCAATATCCAACGCCCATCATGTTGAGCCCACCTTTGATGTGGGTTGTCCTTCATGTAGGGCCCGCCTTGGATTTGAGCTGCTCATCATTAAGGCCGACCTTTGATGTTGACTGTCTATCATATGGGAGCTACCTTGATGTGGATCATCCATCATGTGGAGCCCACCATTCTCTATTGCTTATCATATAGGTGTAACGTCCCAGATTTTTGCTATTTGTATTTTAAAAATCCTTAAATTTTTTTTGCTATAATTAGTTTATCTTGTCACGTATTGACCCTTAACACTCGATGTTAGTCTATACGCCGGTGTTACTAGTAAAGAACTGCGTGAATTAGGTTAATTAGCCGTAGGAAGTTAACAAATCTGTCCGATCGCTTAAACCTCGAGTTTAGCCTCGTTATTTATTCATCTAGGGCCCCAAATCTAGCTAACCTATCACTGACTAGTTAAGACAACCATAATTGAATGAAAACCTACCTAAAGCCGAGACAAGTAGGGGTCAGATCTTAATTAATAAACCAAACTGACCCAGTTACTCTCTTAATGTAAGAGCCAACGGTTTAGGATGATCAGGATTGAATCGTTATTTCTGCTAGTTGCGAATTGGCCACACTATGAACTTAGCTAATCTGAACCCTAATCATCACGCATAAGAAATCTCTCCACCTAATTCATTCAAGAAATTTCATAATTATCCAAACAAACTCTGGATCGCTCGTTAGTGGGCCAATAAACCCAAGCCTATAGAAAGAAGTTCGTCTTAGCGGGCTTGACGTCCATTGTGGGACATTGAGTCAATATCACATCTCAAATCGCTCAACTTAGACTCGTAAGGCTAGTGCATGAGATGTGTGAATATTCTTAAAACTAAACAAGAACTTAAGTTAATTATCTGTATCCAATATTTGCCAAAGTTTTGACTTTTGGACCATTAGATTGTGACTAAATTTAGGGCAACAACTTAAGTGAATACCATGCACATATTTGTATAGTCGTGACTCTGATCGACCATTAGTGATCATTGAACTGACTTCTGATCACATTCGTTAATTAACGCATCCAAATGGCAGGTCAATCGTATCTATACGTAGATTATTATTAGGTCTAACTATCCTACGGTGTATATCTACCCCTACATCGCATAATGAACCCTAAAGGTTTAGAAACACCCTCCCATATGGGTAATATAATGAAACCCTAGGCCTTAGGGCCATTTGCACTATTTCTGGTGCTATAAAAAGGACATTTTGAGGTAACCCTTACTCATATCTGAATTTTACCCTAGAGAAGGAAAGGAGATAAAGAGAGAAAGGTGGAGGGAGAGCAAGCGAGGGAGATCTTGGAGTTATTCTTGATGGGTTTTCTTCTATTAAAGCCCCAACTTTGACCGTTCTCCTACGTTGAATCTACCCTACTCCTACTTGAGAGTTAAGAAACGAACCCTACTTTCCAACTTAAGTTTTTAAGATGAATTGTATGAATCTCACCTAATTCCTTTGAGTTTGGTGTAGGAATAATTTTTTCCCTAAAATCCTAACCCTAAGAGCTCAGAAATTGGAAATCCTTTCTTAAGATGTGGACCATTATTCCTAAGTTGTCATTTATCGATTCATGAGAGTCTTAGTTAATGATTTATTTTTTGTAGATAGTTTAGTGTATGCTAATGTGTTCACATTTTGATTTGATCACAACATGTGTTTTGATCGTTTATGGATGTTCACATGTTTGATAAAATGCCTGAGTAATTGAATAAGTTGTTCTATTGATGCTCACATATTTGATGGAATGCCTAGGTGAATGTGTGGTTTTATTGATGCTCACATGTTTTATGAGATACTCAAGTGAGTCTATTGTTTTTCTTGATGCTCATATGTTCGATGAAATGCCTGAATGAATAAGTTGCTAAGTTTATGATTTATGCAAAATCTCATCATAATTATCTAATGAATTGTTAATCCTTAGTAATGTTTAGAACTGCTTATGATGTTAAGTCAATTAGAAAATCACAAAGGGGTAACCCAAGTTAGATAAGCCACCCTAGGCTTGTTCGATTGACCTGGGTCGAATACGGACGACCGATAGTAGATGGAATACGTGGGATACTTGCACCCAATGTTGGTTGCGTTGGGGTTCTCCCAAGTCAATCAAATTAGTCTAATAACCGACTGATAATGTGTGTTCACAACGTATGACATGACCAAATGGAATCTAGGATACCTTAGTCCCATTGAACAAGTCTACTTATAACCATTAGTGGTACGATCCATAAGACTCATGTGCTGGGCTTGGTGTATGGGACACTGCGTCCGATCTGTTAGCTTACGCTGGGGTGACAAGTCTCCTTGTAGTGACCAATGAGTAATCAAGAAGGCTATGAGCCTATTACATCGAAATGGAATGATGACGTAAATGCCCCACAATTGCATTTGGGTGATGATCCTTGCATCAATTGTGGTGTCCTCCACATGTCGACGAGGTTCCCAATCCTATGCGTCTACACTGTGTCATCTGGGTCCTTTGTGATCAGTCAGGCTAGTTGTTTGTGCCAGTGTTAATACCTCATTAGCTAGGGAGTTGTCGCTTGTGCGATGAACCCAACAATGAATCAAGGGACACAAGTGAGGAGCCACTACGGTTGCCTCGAGCCTTATGATTCGGTTGAGAGCATGATAAAATGGTGGTACCCTAACTTCCCCAATATAATAAATGGACAAAATTTAATAATTATTTCGCTAACATACACATCAATCGCATTGCATTAGATAGGATGTTGCGATTAGGGCCGTACATGAACCGAGTTAACTCGGTTAGCTCACTCGACTTGACTCGAAAAAGCTCAGTTTGACTCGGTTTGAAATTGAGTTCGAGCTTAGTCGAGCTGATTTTTTTAGCTCGAAAAAATTTTGAATCGAGTTCGAGCTTGCCCAAGCTCGACTCGACTCGGATTGAACCCCAACTCGAATCGAACCAGTTCGGTGACTCGGTTACTTTAATATTGATGTTGCTCACCAAGTGTTTAATGAAATGACTCAACGAAGTGTTGGTTGGTGGTAAGGAAGGTATGTATATGAAACAAATACCTTTTTTTCTCTTGATTTTGATGTTTCCTGCAAGGTGTTTGATGAAATACCTGTAAACAACTGCTGCTATTTTACATATAGTAAGAAATTTAAAGTGCACTCCATGTGTTTGTGAACTTGTAGCACAGCTTGATCTTGGCTCGAACTCGTCTCTAACTGCTGACCAAAATGAGTTGAGTTGGCTAGTCAGGCTTAAGGACCAAGCCAAGCTGAGTTCGAGCCGGGGTCAGCTAGTGGCCGAGCTGAGTTGAGCTATGCCAAGCTGGACTTAGTTCGACTCGTGTATACTTCTAGTTGCGATTTGGTGTTGAAGTCGCTTGATGAGAGAGTTGACATTTACGAAATGCACATTGAAGTCACTTGTGAGGGAGTACTGGATTGTGAGGCACATGCATTATTTCATAATCTCATTCGTGCACTTAACAAGAATATTTAGGAAGTGCTTGATTTCTTGTTTATCATTACCTATGCTGATTGAGTCGATATCATATGTAACTTAGAACTATTGGAACCATTGAGTTATCTACTCACTCCCATCTGGGACGGTGTTTTAAAATACCAACCATGCGATATTATCGATACATTTATTATTAATATCTTAGACGGGTAGTGTTAGATCGACGTGCACCACCATCGTTATGTTATGGAGAATTGGGTCAAAATTGAAAAATTTACACTTTAATAATTTTGGGTGTGTATATTGTGACTTGTATAATCCTAATTTGGGCAGACACCACTTTTGGAATTGTACATTTTAAATATTCTCCATATATTTTTGAGTTTAATTACCTCTGCTTAACTTTTGATACTATTGATTTAAAGCTATTATAATTTTAATCACATGTGAATGTTAACTGGACTGCGCGGGTGAGAACTCGTTCATGTGTATTTTCACTAGGTTCACACCCGGGAACTCGAGATCAGAGTCTTTATAATCAAGTGCTGATTTTCAGAGCGTGACAGTGGGCGCCACCTTGGATGCGGGTCATTCATTATTAGGGATTGACATTTGATGTGGACTGTCCATCATGTGGGGTTACCTCAATATGGGTCATCCATTATGTGGGGCCCAACTTCAATGTCTAGTGCCCATCATGTGGAGCCCACTTTTGATGTGGACCATCCATCGTGTAGGCTCCACCTTTGAAGTGGTCTGTCCATCATACCAGCCCATTATGGATGTGAGCTTTTTATCGTTATGGGTTGACCTTTGATGGGGACCATCCATATGTGGCCCACATTAATATGGGGTCATCCATCATATGGGGCCCCCCTTTTATGTGGACCGTCCACCATGTGAGCCTTACCTTTAATGTGGACAGTACACCATCTGTGGCCTTCTTTGATATGGACCATGAAAGAGAGTCTCCTTTAGCTTGGATCGAAAGAGAGAGATAGAGAGAGCAAAGTAGAAAAGTCATAAGCAAAAAAAAAAATTTTTTTATTAAGATAAGTGACTTTTCACACATAAGTTACTTTCACAATGATGCTTACTATACTAACTTAAGTGAAAAAAGTAACTTAATTACTAAACATAAGTTAAAATGTAACTTATTTGGTGGTATACAAATGGGCCCTTACAATTTAAAATGCTATTTTTAACGACCCAAAATTATAGCATCTGATTCTCAGTGTTGATTAAATACAAATTTATATTTACAATACAGAGATTAATGGTTTTATTTATTTAATTATAATATAACATCAACCATTTGGGGTCTATAATACTATCATCTATCATTTCATGTATAAATTGCAATATGAGTTCATATATAAAAAGAGTTATTTATGAAAACTCGCCTGCTTTTGGTATATTTTTAAAAACATGCATGCTTTTAGATTATTTTAAGGGAGTTGCCTACCTTTTGTGCGTTGTTATGGTATAATCACCAACCATCGCATGCCATAAGGATTACATACGGTTTCAACTGTAACGCCCCAGATTTTGAGGGTCGAGCAAAGCTCAACTCCCGAGATCCAAAACATCACTTATACAACATATATAATGATGTTTAAATGTTGTCCATATTAGTGCCTTAAACATGAGTGGGATTACACTAAAACAACATATCATACTCCAGAGATAATTAAATTAAGTAAGCGGAAGACTGAGATGTGCATATAAAGCATATAAGTGTTTCTCAATCCCCAGAGTATGAGTATGTTTCCAAGCTAAATAAGTACATGTATGGTTCCAAAATTTACAAAATACAAGTGTAAATGTCCAACTAATCCACATCCCTATAATCCCAGCGACGTAGCTCGAGGTCTACATAAACCCGCCTGAGAGTTGCATGTAGGAGAACTCCTCCTCATCAATGAAATCTGGCTCCGTCACGAAAGCCTCGTCGTAACCTACATCTAAATCCGAGTCTGGTTGGTGTTTTAAAACATTATCCCAGAGTGGGAGTGAGTGATCAACTCAGTGGTACTATAAGGCAAAGGTTAACATGTTATCAATTCTGTCAAGCAGTAATGATAAAGCAGTACAACAATCATATCCTAAGTACTCTTATTAATGCAGGAATAGTATACTGTAATGATGCATGCCCTCTCCTGCACTCCCTCAGTGACTTTATCTCACGGTCGCGCATGGAAAACTCCCTAAACATGCACTTCCTCGCCAAAGTACATGCAATGCAGTGCATGGTCGTGTTAGCCAAGTTCTTAATTAGGCTTATTCATACAGCAGATTCGAGAAGGTAAGGTACCTCCCTTTATATCATTAACCCAAACAGAGATCCATCTAAGGTCATCAGTCCTAGTTAATCACATACGATAGGCAAGTTGTAGAGCGTCACTCCGAAGACAAGTAGTGGACAGGTAAGTTCAATTGATTATACTCGAGGTCACTACAGGAGGCTTGTCACCTGAACGTAGGCCTACAACTTGAATACAGTGTCCCATACACTACCATATTCGTCTCACGAGTCTTAGCGGATCGTGATACCATGGTTGAAATGGGCTGTCACATCGGTAAGCGGTACCTTAGATTCAAGCAGTAGCGTCCATACATGGTAAACACACATTAGGCCAATCGGGTTATTTGACAAGTTCAATTGGTACGAGCGCACGCTGAATTAATCGACATGGAGCGCATAAGCACTCCACGTGACCTAACCACTGTCGACAATCACCGTACGGTTCGGATTCATCGAACGTATCCATTGTGGCGTGACTAGTTCGACCACTTGATCGGAAACCATTACCGATTGCCTGGACTACGTAGTAGTCCCAATCAAACTCAAATCTAATAGGTAGTAACATGTGATAATCATAATATCATTTAACAAACAATTCAAACACAAATCTCATTTGAGCATTTTATCAAACACTTAAAATATGTTGCTATACATATGCATTTTTACATAAATCCCGTACTTGCAATTAAAGTTCCATGAAGGAATTTATACATATAGCTAAGGTAGTCGAGAATCTTATCTCAACACCCTTAATAAATTCAATTCATCAAACAATTACTCATTCAGACATTTTATCAAACACTTAGGCTACACATGTCTGCATACATGAAATACATTAGTTATAACATATATTATGGCAAATCCTTTCACAAAAGAGTTATCATTGAAATGGCAGTGAAGACCGTACTAGTTGAAGAAGGGATATGCCAATATGTCTTAGAGTGGGGTGAATAAGACTTTTTAAAGTTTTTACAGCTTTACTTAGAAATCCTATTTCACTAACCCTATGAATATGCAATTTTCAGGATTATTCAAATGTAACTGTACTGGCTTCCAAGCCTGGTAGAGGATCCAATCACAAACTATTTAAGAGATAGCAATATATCACTTAGTTTATGATGGATATGACTGTGTATGTGTTTGAGGTGTGATCAGATATATAAATATGAATGTATTGACATAAATCACACACACAGAAGAAGAACAATCACAAACAAAGTCATTTTTATAGTGGTTCGACTACTTGTCTATTTCACTCCCAGTAACAACACTTAACCCTTGAGTGTACCGGATTTCACTAAGGAGGTTTCACAGTGGTTCACCTCAAACCTAAGGTTTTAAATCAGGTTCACCTTCAACCTTGACAACCAATACTAAGGCTGACTGTTTATGCTCTCATGAGCAAGGGTCAACATAACGCACCCACTTTTAGGCACATTGGCCAAGGATCTTCCATAATACCCTGCCGGAGGTTTCTACACCCTCTTGGACACTTTTGAACATGATTCCAACTTCAGTCAAGATCACTCTCTAGGCGGTGAAGCCCTTACAGAGAGACCCGCTCTGATACCAATTGAAATGGCGGTGAAGACCGCACTAGTTGAAGAAGGGATATGCCAATATGTCCTAGAGGGGGTGAATAGGACTTTTTAAAGTTTTTACCGCTTTACTTAAAAATCCTATTTCACTAATCCTATGAATATGCAATTTTCAGGATTACTCAAATGAAACTCTACTGGCTTACAAGCCTGGTAGAGGATCCAATCATAAACTATTCAAGAGATAGCAATATATAACTTAGTTTATGATGGATATGACTGTGTATGTGTGTGAGGTGTGATCAGATATATAAATATGAATGCATTGACATAAATCACACACACAAAAGAAGAGCAATCACAAACACAGTAATTTTTATAGTGGTTCGACTACTTGTCTACTCCACTCCCGGTAACCGCACTCAACCCTTGAGTGTACCAGATTTCACTAAGGAGGTTTCACAGCGGTTCACCTCAAACCTAAGGTTTTAAATCAGGTTCACCTTCAACCTTTACAACCTACACTAGGGCTGACTGTTTATGCTCTCACGAGCAAGGGTCAACAGAATGCACTCACTTTTAGGCACACTGGCCAAGGATCTTCCATAAGACCTTACCGGAGGTTTCTACATGGTTCACCTCAAACCTGAGGTTTCACAGTGGTTGACCTCAAACCTAAGGTTTTACTGGTTCACCTTCAACCAGATGTTTATGCTCTCCATAGATCAAGGGTCCGCACAACGCACCCACCACGTACACTCCCGCCGGAGGCCTCCTTGAGGACTTCAAAGGGTGAGAACCACTTAAGACCCAATCCTACAAAGGAATTATCACAAGTGTCCTCTTGGACTCTAGATACTTACAAATAAGTTGATGAGTCCCGTTTAGCGTAATGCCGAAAATCTCCTCCTCCTTGTTGACGAAGAGTCTTCTGCTCCCTTGATCCGTAATACAAAAGATGTACCGATATATGGCGACGGGTTGGGTCAAGGTTATGATGGAATCCTACTCTCTAAAGGTTTTCTTATAAGGAAGATAGAGTAGTTCCAATCATCTAGGCATTCAAGGCATCCCAGCTTAATGATTTGTCATTAAGGTAGTAGCTGGAGGATCCTTGAATGCGGAAGTTCATTCCCCAATTCACTCTATTGAATATCAATGGTAAGGGTGGATTGGAGGATGAACTTCCCTGAGAGAAAGGGCTTTGGGTATATGATCTAAGGTTAAACACTCAAAAGCTCTCTCTTCTTTCTCTCCCAGCAACAATAGACAAGTCCTCTATATATAGGCAAAAGGTTCCAACGGATATAAAACTGTCACATTTATGATTGAGTTCGATATCATCGAGCGTATACTCTCGATAGCATCGATGGTCTGCTTGATGACTCGAACTCAAAGTCATACGCTTTTAAAACCTTTTGCCAGTTGGTCGATGAATCGAAACAATTGTCGATGTCATCGGATTTCGAACTCTGATTCCATCGATGATAGATTCGATCCATCGACACAAGAAAAATGAGAGAGACTTAACATAGAATATTTTGAGTTTTCATGAATGATCGGGGAACCATCGAGATCATCAGAATTTGAATGTCGATGATATCGATATCAGCGTCGAGGCATCAATAAATCCAATGGATTTTTCATTAAGCTTTCTGGACAGTTTATGTCCTTGCTCAATGCAATCGACTTGGTACTGATGTCATCGATATTTGAATATTGATTCAATCAAATGGCCCTCGATCATAGTTAAACCACCCTGAAATATGTTGGAAGAAATGCGCGCCCTCAATTGATATCATCGATGCACTTTCGATCTTATCGATATTTGATTTCAGATCAAATCGGAAAGAGCATCGATATATCGAAGGAATTTGAAATTTCTTTAAAAAACAGGGGCGCCGGAAATCTACCCGCTGATGATATCGAGTCTACTTCGATAGACTCGAGATTTGAATATTGATGATATCGATTGGTGTATCGATATATTGATAATTCGTCCAGATATGTTATGAGGTTGCTGGACATTTTTGGTCCTCTTTTCGATGGTATTAATGGAGCATCGAGGACTCGACAGTGCAGGTTGATCATATCGAGATGTGTATTGATACAATCAACAGGGCAATAAAACTTAGTTAATTTTTCTATTTTGAAAAACGTTTTCTTACCCAAAAACTCTAAGATGTTCTAGTTTGTTTTTAAGGGTTTTAGTATACCTGGTGATTTGGGACAAGGGATGTGAGGCTTAGATTTACCTGTGGTGAGTTTGCACACATCTGGTTGAGGCAGACACTTGAATTGATCTTCCTATCAGCTCTATAGACAATCTGACTCAACACTCACGTAACTTGACAAACCAGGGCACTTTCAATCTTCCCCTTTGTCAATTACGTGACAAAATCCCGAAACACCCTAGAACATTCTAGACAACCACATCCTAAATTGTGTGTACATGCTTTTACACAATTTTACAATTTCTAACCCATGTACACAACTAGTAGCTGCTCCCCCTGACTGTAAACTCCCCCTTGCTTGTTGCAGCTGCTCCCCCTAACACTTGTACAATATCTAACAGATATACAATTTTCTATTCGGGGTGTTTGCAAATGTTCTCCCCCTTTTTGTCAGTCATTAAAAAAGATATATCAAGTGATATTGACTGAAGAGTGAAATATTTGGGAGAACTACCATGTCAGAAACATACAGTTTTAAAGCATTGATGTATAATGAGTAAGTCCGTTTAAGCAGACATCAATTTCAGAACCTATGGATGCAAACTAGGCAAAATAGAGCGGTGATATAACAATTTAGAATATTCATTAGAGAAAACATATGCATTTCATATCAGACATATGATAAACCAGGGGAACTTAAAATATAATCATGACAGTAAAAATATGAATTATACTCAGTCATTACCAATGTGTCTAAAGTAAATTGCCCAAGATTGGCAGTTATACCAAAATTTCAATGTATACTGCCATAGACAGCAGGAGCTTAACAGTTTATCCCAACAAAAGAATTATTTTCAGCCCAACCATTTGAAAGAACCACCGGTTATCATCGTACATTTCCAAGGTTCTTCAATTTTATCGATGTTGAATATCAGTATCATTGATCTGTTATTGACACTGTTCAAATATCATCAAGACTGTCATAACCACTAACATGATTAATACAAGGAGTTTAGACTTGTGGCTGACATATAACCATGAATGTCCCAGTGTGAATATTTACCCATGTGGCTCATGTTCACTGAGATTTAGTGAGTGCAGACCCCAATGAATTTTTAAAGGTCACTAAACCTATTTGTATCAAGAGGTTTGGTGAGGATGTCTGCGAGTTGCTTTTCTGTGGAAAAATAGTCCAATGTAATAATCTTGTCATCAACAAGTTCTTGGATAAAATGATGACGAATGTCAATGTGTTTAGTCTAAGAATGTTGAACAGGATTCTTTGAAATGTTGATTACACTTGTGTTATCACAGAAAAGACTCATCGTGGGTTGTTCAATCCCGTAGTCTAACAACATTTGTTTCATCCAAAGGAGTTGTGCACAGCAGCTTCCAGCGACAATGTATTCAGCCTTGGCAGTAGATAATGATATTGAGTTTTGCTTCTTGCTCTGTCAGGAGACTAGACAGTTTTCAACATAGAAACATCCTCCGCTTGTAGATTTTTGATCATCTAAATTTCCTACCACTACAAGAAAAATGGGCAAAGGCTACGGACTAGATCCGTAGCAAAAGGGCTTTTGCTACGGATCTAGTCCGTCTCACGTCCGTCGCAATTGGTGGGGTAGCTAAAGGTCTAGCTACGGATCATATCCGTAGCAATAGATACCATTAGCTACGGATTTTTTCCGTAGCAATAGACACTATTAGCTACGGATAATATCCGTAGCAATATACACCAATAGCTACGGATTATACCCATAGCAATAGATACGCATAGCTACGAATTATATCCGTAGCAATTTTCACTACGGATATAATCCGTAGCAATAGATACCATCATCCGTAGCAATAGATACCGATATCTACGGTATTTCCAGCCCTACATAAGGGGAGCTACGGATATGATCCGTAGCGATAGATACCAATATCTACGGATGTAATCCGTAGCCATATAGCAATAACTACGGCTTATATCCGTAGCTATATAGCAATAGCTACGGATATAATCCGTAGCAATATATAGCAGTAGCTACGGCAAAAAGCTGTAACTTTGCTACGGATTATATTTCGTAGCTATTTTCCCTGTTTCCATTGCAAGAACCTGCTATATTGATAACTCATCTAAGCTTAATGCAATCAGAGAAAAAAAATTGATGCATTTATTACAATAGCAATCAAATCTACAATGCATCCTACATTCACATTTCTAAATAAACAATACTTCGCTTTGCTCAACCTATCAAAAGAATTACAACTAAGGCGTGCCCTCATGCAGAATTTTCTTTCTTCAGACGGTCAAGTTCAGCAAGCACAGAAGATAGAGCTTCTTCTTTCCTTGAAATTGCATATGTAACTTCTGTAGACTTCGACACAAAATCACTTTCAAGTTTTAAAACTCTTCCTTTGAGGAAATGAATTTCATCATCCACTGACTTCTTTAGCTTGTCAGCCTGTATAAAACAATAATTGTAAACACAATCAAACAAGCATGCCTTTGTACACATCTCAAAAGGAAGAAAGACCAAAAAAAAAAGAGCTGGAAAAAAACAATCATATATAAAGAAATAAAAAATGTACCTACAAATTTTCTAAACTATAGCAAAATCCATAGGTTAGGTTATCGGTTATAAGTTTAGGTTATAAGTTATAGGTTAAGGTTTAGTTTATAGGTTTAGGAAATCGGATTCGGGTTCAGGATCGGGTTTAGGTTTGGGTTTTCAAGTTTAGGTTTAGGTTTAGGTTAAGGAGTTGAGATTAGGATTAGATGTAGGTTTAGGTTTAGGGATTTGAGAATACATTTAGGTTAAGGTTTAGAGAATTGAGAATAGGTTAAGGTTTAGGTTTAGGAAATCGGATTCGGGTTCGGGATTGGGTTTAGGTTTGGGTTTTCAAGTTTGGGTTTAGGTTTATGTTAGGGAGTTGAGATTAAGATTAGGTATAGGTTTAGGTTTAGGGATTTGAGAATACATTTAGGTTAAGGTTTAGGGAATTGAGAATAGGTTAAGGTTTAGGTTTAGGAAATCGGGTTCGGGTTCAAGATCAGGTTTAGGTTTGGGTTTTCAGTTTAAGTTTAGGTTTAGGTTAGAGAGTTGAGATTAGGATTAGGTGTAGGTTTAGGTTTAAGAATTTGAGAATACAGTTAGGTTAAGGTTTAGGGAATTGAGAATAGGTTAAGGTTTAGGTTTAGGAAATCGGATTCGGGTTCGGGATCGGGTTTAGGTTTAGATTAGGGAGTTGAGATTAGGATTAGGTGTAGGTTTAGGTTTAGGGAATTGAGAATACATTTAGGTTAAGGTTTAGGGAATTGAGAATAGGTTAAGGTTTAGGTTTAGGAAATCGGGTTCGGGTTCAAGATCGGGTTTAGGTTTGGGTTTTCAGTTTAGGTTTAGGTTTAGGTTAGAGAGTTGAGATTAGGATTAGGTGTAGGTTTAGGTTTAGGGATTTGAGAATACATTTAGGTTAAGGTTTTGGGAATTGAGAATAGGTTAAGGTTTAGGTTTAGGAACTCGGATTCGGGTTCGGGATCGGGTTTAGGTTTAGATTAGGGAGTTGAGATTAGGATTAGGTGTAGGTTTAGGTTTAGGGAATTGAGAATACATTTAGGTTAAGGTTTAGGGAATTGAGAATAGGTTAAGGTTTAGGTTTAGGAAATCGGGTTCGGGTTCAAGATCGGGTTTAGGTTTGGGTTTTCAGTTTAGGTTTAGGTTTAGGTTAGAGAGTTGAGATTAGGATTAGGTGTAGGTTTAGGTTTAGGGATTTGAGAATACATTTAGGTTAAGGTTTTGGAAATTGAGAATAGGTTAAGGTTTAGGTTTAGGAAATCGGATTCGGGTTCGGGATCGGGTTTAGGTTTAGGTTTTCAAGTTTAGGTTTAGGTTTAAATTAGGGAGTTGAGATTAAGATTAGGTGTATGTTTAGGTTTAGGGAATTGAGAATACATTTAGGTTAAGGTTTAGGGAATTGAGAATAGGTTAAGGTTTAGGTTTAGGAAATTGGGTTCGGGTTCAAGATCGGGTTTAGGTTTGGGTTTTCAAGTTTAGGTTTAGGTTTAGATTAGAGAGTTGATATTAGGATTAGGTGTAGGTTTAGGTTTAGGGATTTGAGAATACATTTAGGTTAAGGTTTAGGTTTAGGTTCGGGTTTAGGCTATAGGTTTTGGTTTTGGTTTAAGTTATAGGTTTTGGTTTAGGTTATAGGTTATAGGTTTAGGTTTAGGTTTTGATTTAGGTTATAGGTTACAGGTTTAGGTTAATGTTTAGGTTTATGTTATAGGTTTTGATTTAGGTTTAGGCTATAGGTTTTGGTTTTGGTTTTGGTTATAGGTTTTGGTTTTGGATATAGGTTATAGGTTTAGGTTATAGGATTTGAGAATGGGTTATGGTTTAGGTTATAGAAATCGGGTTCAGGTTCGGGATTGGGTTTTAGATTAGGTTTTCAAGTTTAGGTTTAGGTTTTGGTTAGGGAGTTGAGATTAGGTTAGGTTTTCAAGTTTAGGTTTAAGTTTGGGTTTTCAAGTTTAGGTTAAGGTTTAGGTTTAGGTTATAGGTTTTTGGATATGAGAATGGATTCGGGTTTAGGGTATAGGTTTTGGTTTTGGTTTAGGTTATAGGTTTTGGTTTAGGTTATAGGTTATAGGTTTAGGTTTAGGTTTTGAATTAGGTTATAGGTTATAGGTTTAGGTTAAGGTTTAGGTTTAGGTTATAGGTTTTGATTTAGGTTTAGGCTATAGGTTTTGGTTTTCGTTTTCGTTTAGGTTATAAGTTTTGGTTTAGGTTATAGGTTATAGGTTATAGGTTATAGAATTTGAGAATGGGTTCGGGTTTTGGTTTAGGTGATAGGTTTTGGTTTTGGTTTAGGTTAAGGTTTTGGTTTAAGTTATAGGTCTTGGGATTTGAGAATGGGTTCGGGTTTAGGCTATAGGTTTTGGTTTTGGTTTAGGTTATAGGTTATAGGTTTAGGTTTAGGTTATAGGTTTTGATTTAGGTTTAGGCTATAGGTTTTGGTTTTGGTCTAGGTTATAGGTTTTGGTTTAGGATATAGGTTATAGGTTTAGGTTATAGGATTTGAGAATGGGTTCGGGTTTAGATTATAGGTTTTGGTTTTGGTTTAGGTTATAGGTTTTGGTTTACGTTACAAGTTTTGGGATTTGGGAATGGGTTTGGGTTTAGGTTATAGGTTTTGGTTTTGGTTTTGGTTTAGGTTTTAGGTTATAGGATTTGAGAATGGGTTCGGGTTTAGGTTATAGGTTTTGGTTTTGGTTTAGGTTATAGGTTATAGGTTTAGGTTAAGGTTTAGGTTTCGGTTTAGGTTATAGGTTTTGGGATTTGAGAATGGGTTCGGGTTTAGGTTATAGGTTTTAGTTTTGGTTATAGGTTTTGGTTTAGGTTATAGGTTATAGGTTTAGGTTAAGGTTTCGGTATAGGTTATAGGTTTTGGGATTTGAGAATGGGTTCGGGTTTAGGTTATAGGTTTTGATTTAGGTTATAGGTTAACGGTTTAGGTTAAGGTTTAGGTTTAGGTTATATGTTTTTGGATTTGAGAATGGGTTCGGGTTTAGGTTATAGGTTTTGGGATTTGATAATGGGTTCGGGTTTAGGTTATAGGTTTTGGTTTTGGTTTAGGTTATAGGTTTTGATTTAGTTTATAGGTTAACGGTTTAGGTTAAGGTTTAGGTTTAGGTTATTGGTTTTTGGATTTGAGAATGAGTTCAGGTTTAGGCTATAGGTTTTGGTTTTGGTTTAGGTTATAGGTTTTGGTTTAGGTTATAGGTTTTAGGTTTAGGTTTAGGTTTTGATTTAGGTTATAGGTTTAGGTTTAGGTTTAGGTTATAGGTTTTGATTTAGGTTATAGGTTATAGGTTTAGGTTTTGGTTTTGGTTTTGGTTTAGGTTATAGGTTTAGGTTAAGGTTTAGGTTTATGTTATAAGTTTTTGGATTTGAGAATGGGTTCGGGTTTAGGTTATAGGTTTTGGTTTCGGTTTAGGTTATAGGTTTTGGGATTTGAGAATGGGTTCGGGTTTAGGTTATAGGTTATGGTTATGGTTTTGGTTTAGGTTATAGGTTTTTGGATTTGAGAATGGGTTCGGGTTTAGGTTATAGGTTTTGGGATTTGATAATGGGTTCGGGTTTAGGTTATAGGTTTTGGTTTTGTTTTAGGTTATAGGTTTTGATTTAGGTTATAGGTTAACGGTTTAGGTTAAGGTTTAGGTTTAGGTTATTGGTTTTTGGATTTGAGAATGAGTTCGGGTTTAGGCTATAGGTTTTGGTTTTGGTTTAGGTTATAGATTTTGGTTTAGGTTATAGGTTTTAGGTTTAGGTTTAGGTTTTGATTTAGGTTATAGGTTTAGGTTTAGGTTTAGGTTATAGGTTTTGATTTAGGTTATAGGTTATAGGTTTTAGTTTTGGTTTTGGTTTTGATTTAGGTTATAGGTTATAGGTTTAGGTTAAGGTTTAGGTTTATGTTATAAGTTTTTGGATTTGAGAATGGGTTCGGGTTTAGGTTATAGGTTGTGGTTTCGGTTTAGGTTATAGGTTTTGGGATTTGAGAATGGGTTCGGGTTTAGGTTATAGGTTATGGTTTTGGTTTTGGTTTAGGTTATAGGTTTTTGGATTTGAGAATGGGTTCGGGCTTAGGTTATAGGTTTTGGTTTTGGTTTTGGTTAAGGTATATGTTTAGGTTTAGGTTATAGGTTTTGGGATTTGAGAATGGGTTCAGGTTTAGGTTAAGGGTGTGGTCCCTGCAAATACAAATATAAAAATGGCCTGTCCAAATGGCCAGGCCCTTCCAATGCTGTCCATAGGAAATGGACAGCTTCATCATGGTCATAACAGCGGTTCCCACCTTCCAGGGACCCCCGCTCATCCGGATAGCTCCGACGCACATCCGGGTCTGCTCCATTAATTTCGAGCAAATACACAAACACGGTCTGTCCAAATGGCCAGGCCCCTCCAATGCTGTCCATAGGAAATGGATAGCTTCATCATGGTCATAACAGCGGTTCCCACCTTCCAGGGACCCCCGCTCTTCCGAATAGCTCCGACGCACATCCGGGTCTGCTTCATCAATTTCGAGCAAATATACATAAATACGGCCTGTCCAGATGGCCAGGCGACTCTAATCATGTGCATTCTTGACAAGAGACGTACCAGATACTTGAGTCTGAAATATGCAGCTCCAATCCTCCCACATGCAACATCCACCTGAAAGAATGCGCATAACTGTCATGCTTGAGTAATCAATACAGGAATCTACAAGTAAGGAGTGATGAAAACTAAATGCAAGGAAAATATACAACTCCCCTGATGTAAACTGTATTTAAAATGAATAAGGGTGTATTTAGTTACATCAAATAATTAAATCCTGCACGAAATTAAATTCAAGCAGAAGTTTGAATCATGTATGTAAGAAATATCAAGTAGCACTAACGCTGAAACGGTGCCAATTATTATAACGGGTTTTCGTCCATATCGAACCGCTACTACTCCCCAAAAGACAGAAGTTAAAGCTCTTCCCACCATGTAAGCAGATCCTTCAAGAAAAGAAAAAAAGATTTTATTTTCATCATATTGTCAACCATAAAATCTAATGTGTTGCTCTATCAAATATGCTCACCTACATAATCTGCATAATATCCGATATCTTGCACATTTTTTGCAATGTGAAAGTCTCTTATCACAAATGTGAAAGTCTCTTATCACCAAGAAGAATAATGTCTCTATTTATCACAAATAAGTATTGGGAATTCTGATAAAGTAGGTTTGGATCTTCTGCTTGTCACAAATGAAAATTTAACTAGCAAGGAGAGAAAGTATGAGTGCTTGGAATGTCGCCCTTTCTTTGAATAATGGATATATATTCCACAATGCAACCTGAAAAAGCACCAGTCCCATATATGTAAACAAAAGAGACCCCAAAGCCAACATCTCCAAACCTGCAACCACTTTGCTGATTCATGCTATGCATCGGTCTTATACAAAAATCGACCAAGTTTTGCATTGACTTGGCCAATCCACCAGGCCATGAAAACTTAGCCGAGTCAATATTTGTCTTATAAAATTGCTTAATAAGAACCATTTTTTTAGGTCCACAACTTTTCTTTACTTCTAAAATAGTCACTAGAGACCATGACAAGTACTCAAGAGGACGAAACTGTCAAGTGGTGTTAATAAAAAAATTTATCAAGGATATGAAAGTAAAACCATGGTACTCACCTTATAGTCAAGACTTGCCTTCTGTTGTTCAAAATCCCATGATGCACAATTCCCTGAGTTTCAGGAATTGTGAGTGATTGCTCTTTGTAAACACACACCTAAGAAAAAAAAAAAGGGAAAGAAAAAATCAACTTATAAAAATATTTACACCAAAATTTGATTGTCCTTTCAATATAATGCCTTATATCTAGAACTGAGCTGAATTCCATTACCAAGGCCACGAAGAAGTATTTGCCAATATGCTAACTATTATAAAAGAATTCAAAGAAGAAGGTACAAAGTGAAAATCACAAAAAACAATGGGGAACAGAAAAATGAGAAATCTTAGTATGGAAACAAGATATTTAAACAATGGGACCCACTATGATGTATTTTGTTTATCCATTCCGTCCATTAATTTTAATAAATAATTTTAGTACATGATCCTAAAAATAAAGTAGATTGAAGGCCCAAGAGGACCATACCATAGGAAGCACATGTGTGTCTTGCACAATAACTATTCCAACAGTCAATTCCTGTTCCAATCCTTTCTCTTGACCTTGACTTCAGCTTTTTTTTCTAAATGAAACTTAAATACCTCTAATTCCTTTATTATTAAAGCGCACAACCACTCTACCAGTTACTTGGAACTGGGCAATTCCAACTAAATTTTCAAACAAAAGCCTGTGGCACAAAACTAAAAGGAAGAAATGACAGTTTTTGGGACTCTTGAAAGAAATGATAATATTCAAACAAACCGGATGGAGGAGTTGTAGGGGCTGCTGCTCTCATTCAAAGTGATGGTGGAATGTAAAAGCAGGGCTGCCATATCAACCAGAGTTTATAGAAATGCACAATCAAACAAGTAGGAAGCATGCTTGTACTTGTGTGATTCACAGCAACATGAATTCTCACATTGATGGTAAGGATGATTCAAACGTGATCACGGCTTGGTTTTTATTTATCAAACATTCAAATAAACCAAAAAAAAAAATGGGCGGGTTTGGATACAAGGAATCCACACAGATTCCAAACAGGCACCTCATTTAAAGGTAAAAGAAACAAACTCAAAAACTGTAAGCATTTTAATTCCAAAGGGTAGATCTTCATAAACTGACCATTTATTTATATGGCAAAGAACTACTTCAAAAACAAACAGAGCATCATCATTCATCCAAAGGAAGAAATCACCTAAATAAAGGGCAATCAGCTGGCAGCTACCTAGTTTGAAAATACAAATGACCACTTGAACTAAAATATCACAATCTTCTAATGTTTATAGTCCTTAGGGAAAGCTAATGAAGTTACGTTCTGATCCTCCTCATGTATAGCCGCCAGCCCCCTTGCATGCATGTGAGATTCAAACAGTCCACTATGTAGGCCGAACATGTAGTTGCTCAAGAATCAGCCCTTTCTGCTCATCAGATGGAGCACATTTACATTGAATTGGGTTTGTTGGTTAACTGTTTGTAGCCATCCATTTGTTTCGTACATTTGTCCTACCTGATGAGCAGACCGAACTAATTCCTGGGCCCACCTAATTGACAGTTTGGATATGACACGTGCCACACTGGCATGTGTGTACACGTAGGAGAGTCTAGGTCATAGTTGCATCTGCAGTTAATGAACCTTAGCTTTCTGGGCCCTACAATGAAGGAGCTAAGCACTGAAAAGGAACCCAAATCCTCTTTTACTGATGAAGGGTCTAAGGCTTTATTGAAAATTCTAATAATGATCAGAACACTTAAGCATTGAAAAGGAACCCAAATGCTACCTTGTGTTTTAATTTCAGATTTTCCTTCCACACATACATATAGAGGTCATATAGTAAACTCAGCTGAGTCAAATTTTGCAGTAGCCAAGTCGAGGGCGAGTATCAAGATTTCTGATATTGTATAAAACTAAATCATCTACTATTTTTGGACACCAAGCATCCTAGGAAACTAACAGGAATGATTTCCAAAAAAAAAAAAAGGTGTCAATTAGAAGGGATTAACTTGTAAGAAAGTTAATCCTGACAGATGGAACTAAATAATACGGTAAAGCATTTTAAATTTTAAATCATGGCTATCTATTCGAATTCTATGAAACTCAAATATCAATTACAGTTTAAGAGTGTTTCGTCTGTTATTTTTATTTTTCAATTTCCAACTCTGGAGCAAGGAAATAAAATATATATTGGTCTGGATGGATTACAGCTGATCAGATTTTTGTATCATCAACATGGCATCAACATATCTAATTCTTGAACTTCTAGGTTCACCAATCTATAAATAGCAACAGTTCTACATTATCCCTCATTTAACAAATAAGCTCTTACCAGTTTATACAACTAAAAATAAATGAGAAAGAAGTTGATGAATAACATTCAAGATAGAAAGGCAAGCAACCATTAACATGAGGGAAAAGCATTTACCCTGTTGAAAGGCCCTGGGGCATCCATCACAAAGTAGAAGATCTCTAAAATCTGCACATATTGTGCAAAGGTCATCATTGTCACTGGCAGAAAGCTTCTGAACTTTAAACCCAACATACACCCCAGCCCACAGTTACAAAGCCCACAGTTTCGAGTCAACCTACTGGATTTTAGAACTATGAAACTATGATCAGGACATCTTGAGCAAACATTCTCATTGTAGCTAGAGGCATAAATGCATCCAACCAAAAAGCGCACAAAAAAGGGAAGAGTTTACCTTCTCCTCTGGTTCCTTTTCTACTACTTCATTTGTTGGATCCTCCTTGCTTTCCTTTTTAACATCTGAAGCTGGTGCATCTTCTTGCTCTAGCTGCTTGTCAGGATTCAAGATCTTGCTTCTTTATTTGTGATTTCCTCATGTTCCCTAATTAATAAAATCATTCAAATATTCATATACTGCAAGTGATGAATCCAATTCATGCATTCCTTATCAGGCCATTTTATAAAATCATTCAAATATTCATAAATGCACCCCATCAGGCCATGTGCATCTTGCACAATAACTATTCCCAAAGCTCTAAAATACCAGATAGCTGATTGAACTGGAGAAGTTCTCTCCCCATCACCATGCGCATGGCCTAATTTTGTCTACCAACCTTACTTTCTCTAAGCTAGGAAAACAACTTAACATGCATGAAAGCACTGCGTCAATCAAGTATATGAAACACCTTGTTTAGCCTTGATCCCCAAAGCAGGCTAATTCAATACTCAGGTGGGCCATCCCAAAAGAATTATTACATAAAACCTCTAAATTCACATGGTATTACCCACACGAGTTTTGGAATAGCATGTCTTTGGGTAAGTGGTTCATCTTCACATCAAGTGAATGGATCGGAATGCATATAAACACCACGAAGGGCCCTACACAAAACTATATGTGGTGGGCATTCCATCCTAACTATTTCATATAGTCTGGCTTACCCAGATTATCATGATTCTTTGGTTTTTGTAATTTTGAATGAATTTTGTACTGAGCAACTAGAAAAAACATGCAGACTATCAATATGATGAACTATGGAGTGCCAAATTAGTTCAAAATTAAGGAAAAAACAAGCCAAACATCATATAAAGGTAACTAAAAAGGAAAAAAGAGATGAGCTACCATTAATGGACTAGGAGAATTGCAGAAAAGCAATGGGTGTTAATCTTGACGTCACATCAAGCTGGAAATTTCCTCAATGGTTACCTATATTTGATAATAAATCAATGCAATCAGCTATAAATTCTAAACTAAATAAAATAAAAGCCATAAAAATCAGGGAAGAGAGCCCAACTCATCCAGATGTAAGCACATGTGCAAGAACTTAGAATATAACCTCAAAAACAATATACATATGAGATGAACCCCTACCAGATGACCATAGCATGCCAATGATATGGTTAATGACAACCAACAGTCCACATTTGATAGGGAACTAATTGATGGTTAGGATAATCCAATCAAGGATGTTTTTGAGTGCAAACAACTGTCCACATTCAATGGTAAGGACCTAAAGGTCTGGGAGTGGTCCAAGGGATGCTCCAGCCAATGGAAAGCTCATCAGACTAGCAATCTGGACCACGGAATCACGGTTGCACTGGCCATTGATACCCACCTGTCATATAGGTAAACCATGTGAAAAGTGAAAAGTGAATACATGATACCCACCTGTCATAAAAGTTAAACCATGTGGGACCCATTACATCACTTTGGGCCACGCATGCATAACTGATCCCATCCATCTAGCCTCATCCCTTGCTTCATATCTCTCAATGACACAAGCATAAGTGGATGGATCATATCCATTCCAACGATCACATTTTCTATCATAATATAGCTCAAAAGCTTTTATTTTTTCTTGAAGTGCTATGTTCTTATTTGTCCATTTTGCTCCTAATTTCCTTGGTCTTTCCATGCACATCAATATTTAGAAATAATTGATTAAATCTTTTACATTATTCCAAATATGTAACCGTTTTAAAATTTAAAGAGAAGAATAGATAGTCTTTGTTATTTCTCTGTGGGGACTGGATGTTGACGTCTGGATAGATAGGATCAAGGGATCATATGCCCATCACTCCAATGGTTTGATCATTTTCAAACAGGTCCAACCAAACAAGACATCACATTCTATTTAAAAAGAAAAATCAAGCTACTTCCAATTTCAGTAACCTGAAATTAAAGCATTTGAATTTATATAAAGAACCATTATATATATATATATATATAATACCTAAAAAAATATACAGTCATGGATAAGAAAAGATAGTAGAAAACTGAATAGCCAATGAAAAAAAAAAAAAAATAGATGGCATTACCTGATTGACTTTTAGCAAGTTTAAAGAAAAACAGAATGCAACATCAATGAAAGTAATAAAAAAGAAAAAAAAAAAAAAAAGATTGTTGGAGTTCCGATACCAATATCAAAACAGAAACTTGGCAGAGACTGAAAGAATATCTCCAGAAAAATTATGAATTGAATATATAAGTGCAATTATTTTTTTCAACGAAAAGAGGAAACCATTGGCTAGAAAACAAAGAGCAATGAGCCACAACCCTGTCCTACCAAGATCTGACTGCCTATCAATTGCATCACTTAGAATGAGATATGGTCCTATGAATCTGACACATCCAAACATGCATTATTCATTGCTTGTACCGAGCTTTTACATAATAATAACAATAATAATAAAAGCAATTAATCTCAGATTCGAGCTGCAGTAACAAGGAAATCAACCAAACCCTAGAAATGTAAGGGAGAGGGAACCTTTGAAGAGGAAGAAGCCTCAATGTTAGGGGGAGTGAGGGCGCAAGAGAGCCGGTGGAGGCAGCGCTACTGAAGAGTCGTGCTGTTGAAGGGGGAGTGACGGCGAGGGAGCTTGAGAGAGGGAGAGGGAGACGGCGAGGGAAAGGGATCTCAAGAGATGGAGAGGGAGATTGAGAGTGCTGACGGTGGAAACGGAGAGAGAGAGAGAGAGAGAGAGAGAGAGAGAGAGAGAGAGAGAGAGAGGATAAGGGAATGGAAAGAGAGAGGGAGGAAGGAGAGAATGGGTTAGGGAACGGAGTGAGATGGAGAGAAATGGGGCAAAATTTGGGCGCGGCTCTGTTTCGAGCGCGCGCCCATTTTTGGCCTAGGGACACATGGACGGTCCTGTCAAGGGCTCCATAGGGCCCATCATGATGTATTTGCTTAATCCATTCCGTCCATTAATTATAATACAATATTTTAATCCATAATCCCAAAAATAAAGTATATTGAAGGCCCAAGTGGACCACACCATAGGAAGCACATGTCATTTAATCTCCATGTTTCGTACCATGTGGTCCACTTTAGCCTCTGATCTAGATGATTTTTGGTTTAATATCCTATAATAATATTTTAAAATATATGAACAACTTAGATGGAACACATATATTTTTAGGCCCTATAGAGCCCCTAACACCACCATTAATTATTAATGGTGTGGTAACCTTTTAGCTACGGATTAAATCCGTAGTACATCTACCTACGGTTTAAATCCGTAGCAAAAACCTAATGTAGTCTGTATCCTTTGCCCCTTTTTTTGGTAGTGTACCCAGTCGGCATCAGAGTACCCAGTAATGATGGTGGATGTTTCAAATGGATTCCACAGTCCGATGGAGGTAGTTCCTGCTATGTATTTAATGATCCTCTTAACAGCCGTTAGGTGAGATTCTTTAGGATCAGCTTGATATCGAGCACATACCCCAACACTAAAAGATATGTCGGGACAACTAGCTGTGAGATATAGTAGACTACCTATCATACTCCAGTAGAGATGTTGATCTACACTCTTGCCATTTGCATCTTTGGAGAGTTTGAGTGTGGTGCTCATGGGAGTGTGATAAGAGCGACCAAATTCAAGACAAAACCTTTTCACCTAATCGTTCGCATACTTGGTTTGACAGATAAAGATTCCATCATGTAACTGCTTGACTTGCAATCCTAAGAAGAAGTTTAGTTCACCAACCATACTCATTTCAAATTCTGATTTCATGAGGTCGGCAAATTTGTATGCGATATCTTCACATGTTGAACCAAAGACTATATCGTCCACATAAATTTGTGAAATGAGCAGTGAATCGTTTGTTCTTTGGGTAAACAGAGTCTTATTAACACTCCCTCTACAGAATTTATGGTTCAAAAGAATTTTTGTCAATCATTCATACCAAGCACGTGATGCTTGTTTGAGACCATAGAGGGCTTTGTTCAGACGATATACGTAATGAGGACACTTAGGATCTGAAAATCCCTTTGGTTGTTCAACTTAGACTTCTTCAGCGAGATCTCCATTAAGAAAAGCACTCTTAACATCCATTTGAAATAGTTTAAATTTTAATGCACATGCAGTGGACAAAAGAATTCTGATAGACTCAAGGTGAGCTACAGGAGCAAATGTTTCATCAAAATCAATGCCTTCTATTTGTGAGTATCCTTGAGCTACAAGCCTTGCTTTGTTTTAGATCATATTTCCTGATTCATCATATTTATTCTTGAAGACCAATTTGGTTCCAATTGTTGCGCAGCAAGCCAACAATGTAGTGAGCCTAGATCCAATCTCAGGCCTCACCCACAAACGATAAACAAGAAGAAATAAAAACTAGAAACAGATCAAAGCAATCCCAAAACAAACCACAAGACAAGATATATGTGGAAAAACCCCAATCTAGGGTAAAAAACCACAGATGCAATCTTCCACTATGGAGAACGAAGATTACAAGGCAATATACTAACCTCTCCCTTGGAAGTACAGAGAAAATCCCTTGCCCACACCTTAGAAATATTTCCTAATGTTCACCTTAACCCTAGAATAGCCCTAGGGACCCCAATTTATAGTTTTTCAACTTCCCTTTCCGCATCCCAGTTGCGAAAGGACTTGCGACACGAAATCCGTACATGTGGCTTCACTTCTCAACAATCTCCCACTTAGAAACACATCGCCATAAACCTTTGTCTTCTTCATCCGGAGTGCACCACCTCCCCGTCTTCAAGCCTGAAGACCAATCAAAGCTGAACAGAGCTTCAGCTTCCTCGTGTGACCGCCTTGGTCAACATATCCGCAGGATTCTCACTTGTATGAATCTTCTCCAGAGCAATCGATCCATCTTCCAGTAACGAACGTATGAAGTGATATCTGATGGTAATATGCTTGGTCCTTGAATGAAAGGCTGAATTCTTGGCCAAGTGTATTGCACTCTGACTGTCACTGTACAGTTTACAATCTGCTTGCTTCTTACCCAACTCTTCCATGAAACCTTGCATCCACACCATCTCCTTGCATGCTTCTGTAGCCGCAACATATTCTGCTTCTGTGGTACTGATAGATACTTTCTTCTGTAACTGAGAGACCCAACTGACTGCAGCACTGCCCAGAGTAAAGACATAACCTGTAGTGCTTCTCCTGTTATCAATATCTCCTGCCAAATCAGAATCCACGTAGCCTTGTAGCTTGATTTCCGATCCACCATAGCATAGCCCTACATCCTTAGTACGTACCAAATATCTAAGGATCCACTTCACAGCTTCCCAATGTTCCTTCCTGGGGTTGTTCATGAACCTTTTAACAACTCCCACTGCTGAGCAATGTCTGGCCTCGTGCTCACCATAACTTACATTAGACTCTTAATAACTGACGCGTATGAGACTTTAGCCATGTAGTCCCGTTCCTCATGCGTCTTTGCCTGTTGCTCCTTAGACAGCTTGAAGTGGTTGCCTAATGGATTGTTAACCGGCTTAGCACCTCCTATATTGAATCGGTCAAGTACCTTGGCTATGTACTCTGCCTGTGACAAAACTAGTTTCTTGTTTTCCCTGTCACGCTTTATCCTCATGCCTGGGATTTGCTTTTCTGCTCCTAAATCTTTCATGGCAAATTCTCTAGACAGTTGTCTTTTGAGATCTGAGATGTCCATCATGCTTGAACCGGCCACAAGCATATCATCAACGTATAGAAGAAGAATGATGTATGACGTATCAAACTTCTTCAAGTAACAACAGTGGTCTGCATGACATCTCCTAAAGCCGTTTCTCGACTTGAAACTGTCGAACTTCTTGTACCACTGCCTCGGGGCCTGCTTCAGGCCATATAAACTCTTCTTCAGTCTACACACCTTATTCTCCTTTCCTGGTGCCACGTATCCTGTCTCTTCTTCAAGGTCCCCATGAAGAAAGGTTGTCTTAACATCTAGCTGCTCTAGATGTAAGTCCTCTGTAGCCACTATACTCAAGACCATGCGAATCGTGTAGACATTTTCACTACGGGTGAAAATTTTTCAGTGAAATCGATACCTGCCTTTTGTTGAAACCCTTTCACAACCAGTCTAGCCTCGTACCATTTTGAACCATTGTGCACCTCCTTCAATCTGTAAACCCACTTATTATGAAGAGCTTTCTAACCCTTAGGTAGAGTGACTAGCTCCCATGTACGATTAGACTTAAGAGAGTCCATCTCCTCATCCTTGGCCTGCTCCCACTTAACCCATGTATCTTATTGTAATGCCTCTTCAAAACATTCTGGCTCACCATTATCTGTCAGTAGTAGATAATATAAGGAGGGTGAATATCGGACCGTGGGTCTCCTCTCCTGAGTAGACCTCTTCACAACCGGTGTATGTGGCTCTGCCTCATAATGCTCCTGTGCATGATCATCATGTGACGTTGTAACACCCGTGTCCGGTAACTCTTCCAACTCTACGAATTCCTTTTCTTCGGCCTTATTTTCCTACACAGTGTCCTTATGTATTACTTTTTCATTGAAGACTACATCCTTGCTTCTGATGATTTTTCTATTTTTTGCATCCCAAAACCTGTAGCCAAAATCATGCTACCCGTAGCCTATAAATGTGATCCTCCTGGACTTCGCATCCAGCTTGTTTCTGTGCTCTGCATCAATGTGAACATATGAAGTGCAACTGAACACTCTGAGATGTGCAAGGTTCACTTTTTTCCCAGTCCACACTTCTTCTGGTAGCCCACCATCCAATGGTACTGAGGGACTTCTATTGATGAGATATGCTGCAGTATTCACAGCATCTGTCCAAAATGTCTTGGGCAACCCTGCATGTAACCTCATGCTCCTGGCGCGCTTAAGGATGGTCCTGTTAATGAGCTCAGCCACACCATTCTGCTGCGGTGTACCTGGAATCATTTTTTGATGTTTGATTTCACTTGCTGCACAATACTCCTCAAAACTCTTGTCACAATACTCTCCCCCATTATCAGATCTGAGACATTTTATTGTTTTACCTGTCTCATTTTCTACCATAACTTTCTACTTCGTAAATACATCAAATACATCAGATTTATGCTTTAAGAAATAAATCTACAGTTTTCTACTAGCAACATCAATAAAGGAAACAAAATAACGTGAGCCACCAAGAGATGATACCTGTGCCGATCCCCACACATCAGTGTGTACAAGCTCCAACAGATGCGTCTTTGGAGCACGTCCCATCTTCTTGAAACTTACCCTCCTCTGCTTGCCTTACACGCAGTCCTCGCAGAATTTCAAGTTAATAGACTTCAATCCTGGTAGTTTCCCTTTTGACAATAGCACTTTCATCCCTTTCTCACTCATATGTCCCAACCTTTGATGCCATAACTGCCCCTTCATTCCAGTTGATACTGCGAGTGAACTATACGATCCTGAAGTCACGTACAAAGTACCTTCATTCTTTCCTAGAGATATCACCAAGGTACCTTTTGTGATCTTCCAGGAATCACTGGTGAATGTCATCACATAACCTGTATCGGCCAACTGCCCTACTGAGATCAGATTCCTTCTCAAACTCGGTACATGTCTGACATTCTTCGATTTTAACGTTGTTCCGTCTTTCTGAATTATATGAACGTCTCCCTTTCCAACAATATTGCACGACTCATCATCACCCAGGTAGACTCTCCCGAAGTCACCTGATACATAGTTACGCAGAACTTCCTTACATGAAGTGGCATGAAGCGAAGCACCCGAGTCTATAACCCAAGACTCATTCCTCGCATCAAGAGAAAGATCAACTCCTCTGTGTCACTCTCCTCAGATAGATTCATTGAATCTTTCCCACCTTGAGAGCTTCCTTCTTGTTTCTTAAGCGCCCTGCAATCACGTTTCATGTGCCCCTTCTTGCCGCAATGTCAACACCCATCTTTGTCTTTCGGTCCCTTAGACTTCTTCCTCGACTTAGAACGCCCGTGTTTTTTGTCTCCTTTGCTCAGCGATCTTCCTCTTCCTCAACGTTTAGAGCATTCCCTGAATCCCCTGAAACTCCTAATGCCTTTCTTCTAGATTCTTCGCTGAGAATTAGCTCGGCCACATCATCAAATTTCAGCTTTGTCGACCCTGAAGAATTGCTCACAGCAATCACCAAACCATCCCATCTGTCTGGCAAACTGGATAAGATCAATAACGCTCTGACCTCATCCTCAAAAACAATGCCAACGGATTTCAACTGGCTCGTGACTGTATTGAACTCGTTTAGATATTCAGCCACGCTCCCACCATCTGACATCTTCATGTTGAATAGCTGTTTCATAAGATGAACCTTGTTGGATGATGAAGGTTTTTCATACATGGTGACTAGGGCTTCCATTAATTCTTTTGTCGTTTTTACCTTGGATATATTGAAGGTGACGCTCTTAGATAAAGAGAGTTAGATCGTTCCTAAAGCCTTCCTATCTAGTAAAAATCATTCATTATCTGTCATCTTTTCTGGTTTCTTCTCTTTTCCTCCTAGAGGAATATAAAGGTCCTTCTGATCCAGATAATCTTCCAGAAGGCAAAGTTTGAACCATCAAACTTCTTAATTCTAGTTTTCCCATCTTCTGTCATCGCTCCCAATAGAACTAAACCAATAGCTCTGATACCAGTTGTTGCGCAGTACGCTAACAACACAGTAAGCCTAGATCCAATCTCAGGCCTCATCCACAAACGATAAACAGGAAAAAATATAAACTAAAAACAGATCAATGCAATCCCAAAATATACCACAAGACAAGATATACATGGAAAAACCCCAATCTAGGGTAAAAAACCACGGATGCAAACTTTCACTATGAAGAACGAAGATTACAAGGCAATATACTAACCTCTCCCTTGGAAGTACAGAGAAAATCCCTTGCCCACACCTTAGAAATATTTTTCAATATTCACCTTAACCCTAGAATAGCTCTAGGGACCCCAATTTATAGTTTTGGCAACTTCCCTTTCCACATCCCCGTTGCGAAAGGACTTGCGATACGAAATCTGCGAAACTCCTTTCCGCATCCCAGTTGCAAAAGGACTTGTGACACGAAATCCGTGCATGTGGCTCCACTTCTCAACACCAATGACATTTGTGTCGAGTGGTTTGGGAACTAATTGTCATACCTCATTTCTTTGAAATTGTTGAAGTTCTTCTTGCATAGCATTTATTCAATGTTCATCTTGAAGAGCTTCCACAATATTCTTGGGTTCAATTTTTGAGGTAAAACAGAAATGGCTATAGATGTTTTCTATCTGTCGTCGAGTTCTTACACCGTCGTTAGGATCTCCAATAATTTGTTCACAAGGGTGATCTTTTATGATGGGAGTGTCAGATGATGGTTGAGGTTCACAGGGTGATGTGGTTTTGTTATCAGATTTTTCTATTATGCATGAATTTACATCATCTTCTAATTCATTCGCAGGTGCATCTTCTTCATGAGATTGATCATTGATTACCACATTGACTGACTCTTGAATAGTGAGGGTTCTTAGATTGTATACTCTATACGCATGACTATTCATTGCATACCCTAGAAAGATACCATCATCACTTTTAAACTCAAATTTCCCTAGGTGATCTCTGTCTCTTAGGATATAACATTTACTACCAAAGACTCAAAAATATTTCACACTAGGCAGTTTCCCAAACCGTAGTTCGTATGAAGTTTTATTCAGACCTGCTCTAAGATATACTCTATTTATGATGTAGCAGGCAGTATTAACAGCTTCTGCCCAAAAACTTTTTACCATGTCTTTTCCATTTAGCATAACAGATCCCATTTCCTGTAATACACAATTTTTCCTTTCAACGACTCCATTTTACTGAGGGGTTTTTGGGGGAGAGAATTCATGACGAATTCCTTTCTCATTGCAATATCTTTCGAATATTTCATTTTCAAATTCTCCACCATGATCACTTCTGATGCGATTTATACCGTACCCCTTTTCATTTTGGAGTCACTTTGCCAGGATCACAAATTCCTCAAAAGCATCCAATTTTTCTCAAAGAAAGGCGACCCAATTAAATCTGGTGTAGTCATCTACCACCACCAGGAAGTATCTTTTCTTGTCATGGCTTTCCACTATCGTTGGTCCAACTAGATCCATATGTAGCAGATCCAAAGGTTTTGTTGTTGTTATGGTGGTTGTCTTTTTGTGTCCGACCTTAATCTGTTTTCCTTTTAGACATTCTCCACAGACAACTTTTTCTTCTTTTCTAATCTTGGGAAGTCCCCTAACCAAATTTTTTGAACTGAGCTTTGCTAAATTTCGGTAGTGAACGTGTCCAACCTTTGGTGCCATAGTTTGGATTCATTCTTTACAGCCATATTGCACTTTGTGGTAACACACTCTCACTTGTACTTTCAATGACATAATAATTATCACTAGTGCGTAAACCTTTTATGAGAAATTTTCCTCTATGATCCAAAATTCTACACACATCCTTTGAGAAGTGACAAGATGTTCTTTGTCACAGATTTGGGAGATACTATGGAGATTACGTTTCAGACCTTCTACATAGAGGACATGTTTAATCTTTGGGAGGCCTGGTACAACTATTGTTCCTTGTCCAATTATTTTGGCTGAGCTTCCATCTCCAAATGTGACTGATCCTCCATCAAATTTTGAATACTCATAAAAGTGAGTTTAATCACCAGTCATGTGTCTGGAGCATCCACTATCAAGGTACCACTTTGAACTATTTCCGACTTTCAAGGCAGTGTGAATTACAAGGCAATTATTCTGGTTTGTCACACCCTCTTGGACACTTTTGAACATGATTCCACCTTCAGTCAAGATCACTCTCTAGGCGGTGAAGACCTTACATAGAGACCCGCTCTGATACCAATTGAAATGGCAGTGAAGACTGCACTAGTTAAAGAAGGGATATGCCAATATGTCCTAGAGGGGGTGAATAGGATATTTTAAAGTTTTTACAGCTTTACTTAGAAATCTTATTTCACTAATCCTATGAATATGCAATTTTTGGGATTACTCAAATGTAACTCTACTGGCTTCCAAGCTTGGTAGAGGATCCAATCACAAACTATTTAAGAGATAGCAATATAAAACTTAGTTTATGATGGATATGACTGTGTATGTGTGTGAGGTGTGATCAAATATATAAATATGAATGCATTGACATAAATCACACACACGGAAGAAGAGTAATCACAAACACAGTCATTTTTATAGTGGTTCGACTACTTGTCTACTCCACTCTAGGTAACCGCACTCAACCCTTGAGTGTACCGGATTTCACTAAGGAGGTTTCAAACGGTTCACCTCAAACCTAAGGTTTTAAATCAGGTTTACCTTCAACCTTTACAACCTACACTGAGGCTGACTGTTTATGCACTCACGAGCAAAGGTCAACACAACGCACCCACTTTTAGGCACACTAGCCAAGGATCTTCCATAAGACCCTACCGGAGGTTTCTACACGGTTCACCTCAAACCCGAGGTTTCACAGCGGTTGACCTCAAACCTAAGGTTTTACTGGTTCACCTTCAACCAGATGTTTATGCTCTTCACAGAACAAGGGTCCACACAACGCACCCACCACGTACACTTTCGTCGGAGGCCTCCTTGAGGACTTCAAAGGGTGAGAACCACTTAAGACCCAATCCTACAAAGAAATGATCACAAGTGTCCTCTTGGACTCTAGATACTTACAAATAAGTTGATGAGTCCCGTTTAATGTAATGCCAAAGATCTCCTCCTCCTTGTTGACATAGAGTCTTCTACTCCCTTGATCCGCAACACAAAAGATGTACCGATATATGAAGACAGGTTGGGTCAAGGTTACGATGGAATCCTACTCTCTAAAGGTTTTCCTATATGGAAGATAGAGTAGTTCTAATCATCTAGGCATTCAAGGCATCCCAACTTAATGATTTGCCATTAAGGTAGTAGCTGGAGGATCCTTGAATGTATAAGTTCATTCCCCAATCCACTCTATTGAATATCAATGGTAAGGGTGGATTGGGGGATGAACTTCCCTGAGAGAAAGGGCTTTGGGTATATGATCTGAGGTTAAACACTCAAAAGCTCTCTCTTCTTTCTCTCCCAGTAACAATAGATAAGTCCTCTATATATAGGCAAAAGGTTCCAACGGATATAAAGCGGTCACATTTATGACTTAGATCGATATTATCGAGTAGGTTCGATATCATCGAGCGTATGCTCTAATAGCATCGATGGTCTGCTCGATGACTCGAACTCAAAGTCATACGCTTTTGAAACCTTTTACCAACTGGTCGATGAATCGAAACAATTGTCGATGTCATCGGATTTCGAACTCTGATTCCATCGATGATAGGTTCGATCCATCGACACTTGAAAAATGAGAGAGACTTAACATGAAATATTTCAGGTTTTCATGAATGATTGGGGAACCATCGAGATCATCGAAATTTGAATATAGATGATATCGATATCAGCGTCGAGGCATCGATAAATCCAACGGATTTTCCATTAAGCTTGTTGGACAGTTTATGTCCGTGTTCGATGCAATCGACCTGGTACCGATGTCATCGATATTTGAATATCGATTCAATCGAAGGGTCCCCGATCATAGTTAAACCACCCTGAAATATGCTGGAATAAATGTGCACCCTCGATCGATATCATCGATGCACTTCCGATCTTATCGATATTTGATTTCAGATCATATCAGAAGGAGCATCGATATATCGAAGGAATTTAAAATTTTCTTTAAAAAACAGGGGCACCGAAAATCTGCCTGTCGATGATATCAAGTCTACTTCGATAAACTCGAGATTTGAATATCGATGATATCGATAGGTGTATTGATACATTTTAATTTCTCATTTGAATATCGTACATATTTTTAATTTCTAAATTATCATTTTTTCTCTCTTATTTATTTATTTATTTTTATTTTATGTTTTCACCTCATCAATAACTCATTATGCAAGGGGACATTTCATTTCCCTATATTTTCCACCATTAAACCAAAAGTACTCTTTTATTCTCCCTTGGACTCTATTTATGGACAATGAATCCGATACTATGTAGCACAATTGTATCTACTTGAAGTCTTGCGTTTATTAGAACTCATTTTATAGATATGCTGGTTGAAAATTCAAGCTGGACTTATCATAACTTAGCCACATATAGACTCATGTACAATTAGAGAATCGTAGATTAATTTTGAACCGTCCATTCTTTCTATACATGCGGCCCACTTGATTTGGATCAACCCAAGTTTTTGTTTAAGGAAACTACATGGAGGGATCGGCATAATGATTTGGTCAAGACAATTCAGAACACTCAAGAATACCTTATATCGACTGCACATTTTGATGATTCATTACTAGTTTAAAGATGGTGGTAAGCTATCACCATGATGTAGCTACTTCAAAGGAGGAAGTGTTGATTTATTGGCAAGCTAAGTTAACTAATCATTCTATTTCTTTATTTAAAACTAAACATATAAGGGCCATAAATTCTTTATTGAGAATTTGAGTCTTCATGGTAACATAATGTAACACCCCATACTTTTGAGTACTCGGTCGTTACTATTATAATCTAGATTAGCGTAATTGTATGAAAATACAAATAACATACATTGTTCACCATCATTTGACAAGTCATAACCCACTACTAAATTTTAACAGTTGGAATACCAACATCTCATATCCAACCATTAATTTAAATAAATCGATAACCAAACATTAAAATCCATGTATTTTAAGCTCACTTACAAACCCAAATAATTAAAATTTTATAATCAAAGACCTATAGTGGACTGAGTGAATGAATAAATAGTGTTAATTGGGGTGTGACCCACGTGAACAATTTAGATATATATATATATATATATATATATATATATATATATATATATATATATATATATATATATATATATATATATATATATATATATATATATATATATAATCTGAATACAAATAATTAAGTTATCTTTGAAAAACATACAGAACATCTCCAAAAGAGAGAACCATGGGATTTAAATATAAATAATTAATAATGGAAACTATAATAATAAAAATGATATTTAAAACATTGTGAAAATGACATTTAGTATTACACATATATATTTAGCCATCTAATCCTCAATCTAGCCATTAATATCTGGTTAAATGCTCTCGTAGACCCTTACTACCGTTATTGTTCAAATTCGGTACAATCCAACCATCGGATTAATAGAAATCAACAATTGGGGATAAACTTTAAGAAGCATGGCCCACCTGATCTTTGAATCTATCTAATCTTTGGTCAGAGGGCCTAAATGATATCTCAAATGCAAATGAATGGATTGGATTTAGAAAATACACCTCCAAGGGCCCCACCTTTGATGCACGTGCACTCACTGTGCACCAGACCTGGGACCTCGGTCAACAAGGGCTAACCCGATCACTCCTCGAAAAAGAGAAATCTCTCTCTCTTTTCCTGCCCGAAGGGCGTTTGAACGAGCAGCAACTCACTGACGTCTTCGATGGCCCACCATCGAGGATCAAATCATTGATCTGAACCGTTCATCTGCTCAGTAGGGACCACCGACCAAACCCATGGTGGAAACCACCAGCGATAGTCACGCCTACGATCATGAGCTAGGGACAAACACGACTGGCCCACATAGCTTCTAACGTGGAGGAGAAAAACCGCGTCATCCTGCTCTGCTGGCAGTTTCACTCACCTCAGTAGTGGTCAGAGCCCCGTCCGCATGCTCTGTAGAAGCCGAGTCATCCAATTTTTGAAAATATCTACTCCCAGCCAAAAGGCCGAGAGAATATTTCCGTTTTGGGCTAGAAAAATCCCAGTTATTTCTTGCCATCTAGAAGGTTCTCTTGGAGAATCCCAGACGTAAAAACTAGGGCTATTGAGAGCCTAATAGCAAGGCGAGAAGTTGATGAGAAACTGATGAGAAAATGGAACGACGTAAAATGTCCCTGTGTAGCTAAACTCAACTAATCTTCAAACTTCTATCCATCGTGAGATGGACCCCACACGTCATCTAATAGATATCAGAACCGCTCAAATGACCTTGATCGATGGACCAACCGTTTAGTTCGAAAACGCCATGTTCCTCAGATCATCTTCCTCACAACAATAAAAAAATCCAACATCTTTAAGATAGGTCGGTTGATGAATCTAAACTGTTCAATGTGTGTCCCACCCCATCAAGGACTCATCGGGAAAAGTTGCCCACACCCATACAAACGATCGACCAAATGAGAGAACCATGCAATGAGTTTCTCGACTTTCCTTTTTCGCTAAAGGTGCACTAATCCTTGTGATTAGCCGTGGAATTCTCTAGGAAAGGAAGGGCTATAAATAGACAGGTTTTAGGACGAATTTCTAGGAAAGTTAGGAAAAGAAAGAGAGAGTTCGTGAGCGAGAGAGCCGTCGCTGTTCCACCACATAGAGTCGAGTCAAGTCAGTCCAAGACGTCGTAAGATCGGGCCGAGTCCAGGGCTTCACCTGGTTATTTCCAACAGAGAAAAGGAGAAGGATAAGAAGAGAAATGATGTTTTATTTAAATCAACCTGATTTAAATGATTTTAAACTCGCAAGTATACGAATCGGGTGTAGATACGGTACGTTATTACGAGATCGTTCCCATGAGGACTGGTTGTCACAATTCAAATTTTCAGATTCCTCTTAACTAATCCAACAAATATTTTAGCTAGTGATTCAGTAAACTAATAAAAATTAATGAAAAATAACTGAGAACAAGAATGAAAATTCACTCAAGGAGAACACTAGGACTTTCAAATCCACCCCTAATTATCCCAACTCTTGTTTTACTTGTTGATTCACCCTAATTCAGAATGATATACATTCAATAAATAAAGCACAATCTGTGTCCTTGGTTAGGCACACAGGATGTATAATTCCCTTGAAGCACAAGTGATTTTTCCCTTAACATCAATTATCCCTAATGCATGCATAGATGAAATTGGGAAAAAATCTCAAGGATCACATCTTTCCATGCATGTTCAGGCATGAATAGATGTAAATTCCTATTTCTTTCTCTATAGGAAAACCTATTTTTGGTCAGACACAAGCATACCTAGAATAAGATTCCAAACAACTTCCACATCTAGACTTTGGATAAGCTCATAGATTGGAGAGGTATGAAGTTTTCATTTAATCACACTAGAGAAAGAAATAAATCAATCAATTACGGATGAAATCAACAATAAACAAAAATCATTCAAATTAGGGGCTTCATCTCAGCCCTAGCTAAGAAATTAAAAATTCATAGAAAGTAACAGAGATTCAATTGGAAAGAAGAAAAATATAATTGATAAAAAATACATCCCTTTGATTTCTTTCCAATCTCCTACTTTCTCGTTCTATGCTTCAAGTCCACAACCGCTCCTTGATCACCTCTGAAATAAAATACCTTCTCTCTCTCTCTCTCTCTCTCTCTCTCTCTCTTCACGTCCCTGCTTCCAAAGATCTCCCTGCTCTGCTCCACGTCCACCAGAACTTCCCTCTTCCCCTTTGCCTCCCCACGTCTCTTTATAGCCATGAAAGGGCGGTGGAGAGGTGATTCCTTTTTGGAGTCGGTGAGAGAAACTACACAACCAGTAAGAACAAACCGCGTGCGTAGAACCTGTTTACGTAGCCACAAAAACAACATCGATACTCCCACTTTCCTTACTTTCTTTCTAAAGAAACAACGTCCCTTGGGGCATTTTTGGACGAACTACATGATAGACTGTTTGGATCATCCATCTGATCAAATATAGTGGCCCGCAGGATTCTAGAACATCCAAAACTCGCGGACGTGCGAAAACAGTGACCTGCATAACATCTCTTACGCTAATCTGATAGTGGGGCCCACTTTGCTTTTGCTTTGAGAAATCCACTCCGTTCACCGGATTCCTCTCAGAATTTCGGTCAGAAACGGATGCTTTTGGATTACTTTTGATGCGGTCCACCTGATTTTCTGCTCTGCCGTTCATCCTGTGTTTGAACTGCTGGGAATCCATCCTCGTTATTTCATGGAATTTCGTCATCTAGTCCTTGGTAATATGGGTCGTGGGATTCTAATAGACAGTTTGGATTGTCCATTTAGACAATGGATGGGTCCCACAACTGCGAACTGACCATCTCTGTGCGAACGCTGGAAACAGAAGTTTCCTTTTAAAAAAAAAAAAAAAATTGAATTCTGTCGGTCAAATGTGTTTGACCGACATAACGTTTACAGTGCACGGCTAGTGCACATGCGCACCATGCACATGCCACACAAGGTGGGGTCCATTGTGATGTGTATCAAACATCCAATCCATCCATTTAGTTTGTCTCCCCATTTAAGGCGTTGAGTCCAAAGTTGAGGCATATCCAGAGACCAGGTGGGCCCCACTTAAGGAATTAAGGGCCTGATTTATCCATTGGGCCACTTTCAGAGGTATCCAATGGCTGAAATTTTACGTGTACGGTTAATTTATGGGCCCCAGGCCATGTATGAAGTTTTGAGCCGAATGAATAGTTGGAACCATGTGATCTTGCATTCTGGACCAATTTCGGGCCATTTGAACTTCAGTTTCTCGATTTCCTCAACTCTCTGGCATGTAGATCCGTCGATCTTGGTATCCTGGAGTGTGTCCCTTGCCTTGGTGTCATCAGAGCGTTAATTCCATGCTTTTAGCATCCTGATCCAGTCCAAGCTCACAATTACACCTTGCAACACAAACACGATTAAATTGGGCTATTAAACGGTACCATGTTCATAAATCCAGGCAATAACTGGGTCTGATATGCAATATTTGACCCTCAACAAGAAACAAAAGAGGAAGGAGAGAAGAAAGTGAGGAAAGAGCTCGACTCAGCCGTGCCGCACTGAGTCAACTCAGTTCGGGCCAACGCTGTTGAGTCAATTGCATCTGGACTAAGCTCTGACTCAGTCTGAGTCCTTTCGAAAAGGAGGAGAAGAAATAAAAAAGAAGGAATAAAGAGAGGGAGTGGACGAGTTCGTCACCTGATGTCGTACCGAGTTGGGAGCAATGACTCGGTGAGTCATTGGGTTGCGGATCTGCAGGTCCTTCTGAGTTTGGGTTGTCCATGTTGTCCGGGTCATCTCGGCAGGTTATTGGAGCCGGGATGATTTCAGAATACTGCCGGCCACATCGGAATAGAGGAAGAAGGAGCTGAGTTGGACCGTCATCAAGTCGAGTTCATGAATCGGGTTTGACTCAAGTTGAGTCTAGTACTAGTCGGTCCAGGCCTTACTAGTGTTGCCCAAACAAAGTAAGGAGTTGACCGCCTCTCACTCGTTGTTTATGTTGGCTCGTTGAATTCTAACAACTTGAGTTAGGAATTTATGGGCGCCTGGGTCGCAAACGACCTTTGTTTTGTGATGAGTTGAAACAACTAAATCATAGGCAGTCAGCCATTGGATTAGCAAACTCCGTCAAAAATTAAGTTTATGAGCCATTTTGTATCTAGAGCTCTACCTTGCCACTGAGTTAATGACTCAGTGCACTTGGGCTTGTTTAGGATAGAATTTGACTCAATTTTGGGGATGACCTTTAGGTTAAAATACTTAATGCATTTGGTATGAATAACTGATTGTGAATCAGACTTGAATTTTGGAACTGAGTTGAGGCGAGTCAAGTCGAGTCAAATTGACTTGGTGCATAAATGAGTCATGGTGTGTCTCAAAAACATCTATCAATTGAGTTGTGGAATGTCGACCTTAGGCTCTTAATCCTAGGACTGATCTTGAATAGTCCTCCACTAAACAAGTTTGAATCAGAGATCGATTTGCATCTAGATCAAGCCAGGTTGAATAGAGCCAACTCAGCAATTGGGAAGTGAATTGCTTCAAAACCCCTCACTCAGCTTGCACTCGAGACAAGGAGATCAAATTTAAATAGGTGCAGAATCACCCTCATTGCTTCTTACATTCATTAATTTCCATCTTAGTTTAAAAGTAAAGTGTAGAGAATTTTAGAATTTTGTGAATATCAATTTAATTCTTTCATTATTATTTAGTATTGATGATCCTAATGCCTATTACTCAAATCTCACATTAAGTAACCATGTATATAGAATGTAGACTTGCATCTTTATATTACATTAGTGATTGCTTGATTTGAGCTTACTTCTAATAATAATGTCATGAGCCTTGAGATTTCATTTCATTTTATCGTATAAATTGTATGGTGAAAAATATATGAGAATGTCTTTATTTGTAAGAAGGAAGCATTCCATAACAAAAGAAGTTTCGTGCATTTCATTTAACCCAAAATTGTCATGATACATATGATGTAACATTACAGAAATCATGATAGAAGATGCATGTGAGCCAATTTGGTAAAAGTTTTAACACAAACTATTCTAACAATCAACTAAGCCAACAAGGGCTATTACATAGGAAAGCAAGAAACAAAGAAAACCCAAAGACGACTATAACATATGTCTAGTCCACTGACTCTGGTGAAGGTGGAGGTGCACCCTTATCCTATATGCAGCACAAGAGGGTCTTCAGAGTGCGAGACATTCTCTTGAATTTCTGTTTTAGATAGGCCTGGTTCTCCTTAACTTCCTGTCTCAGGGAAGCCTGGTTTTCTTCTATCTTGGCCATAAGGGCTTCTAAGGCAGCCCGGTCATGACGGTCCTCATGTACAGCAGTAGGAGGGCCCCTATCAGAATCTTAGGCCTCCTCTACCTCTTCCTGCTCTTCTTCCTCACTTCTCTCTTCATCACTGCCTTCTTCCTCACCGCCTTCCTCCTCTATTTCATTTCCTTCCTCTTCTTCACTACTTTCTTCCACTTCACTTTCCTCTTCTATCTCATCTCCATACTCATCGAGACAAGCTTGACGTTGTCTAGGGCCGGTCCCCATATTGTTAAGTGTAGTCTCGCTGATAAAGTGGATGGGTGCAAGATTATCCATGTTAAGCCTGAAACTGAAGTTACGAGCAATCTTGCAAATAAGTTAGCCAAATGGGAGTGAAGTGTCTCCCCTAGTAGAGCGTGTGTCCTGATTATCTATGATAGGACAAAAGTAGGCAGACACAACTTGTCTCCTTGTCCAGCTCTGTACAGGAAGTCCACCATCAAACGAGTGCATTTTGTACGGTTGCTCCACCTAGGATACACGTTGTACGTGCATATGTGGTGGAGTAGGTAAAAGTCTGCCGTCATCTTAGTCAATGGGAGACTATACCTTGCCTCCAATGAACCAATCGGCCACAAAGAAATTGCGTGCGGCGATCTCTCTCTTGTATACTAGTGAGATGAGATGCATTAACATGTACAACACCGCGTTCAATTCCCATAATTCAAGCCATGACATCCACATTAACTATGGCTTCCTGCCTCCCCAAGGGAACAGTAAACTGAAGAGGTTCCAGTAGTGGGTTCCGTATATGGCCATAGAAGGCTCGGATAATGCCTTCACTTGCATGAGACTTGCGTTCAAATATGGGACCCCACCCAGACTCCAACAGGAGGTTCATCACCGGATACAGTCCAAATACTTTCTCATCCACATGTGCTTCAAATACAACTCTGCGATTATGGAACCTACCAAGTTCGGCGCCCGGTGGTAGAGATCTCTCCAACAGAATTTAAGGATCGAGATCCCTTTTCGTCCTTCGCTCTCGCTCGGCATTGGTAGTATCCATAGCGCTCGCCTGCTTCCTCGAGCGGGTTGGATGGCTCAGCTCGGCCTCATCCAGGGCCACTCTTCTCTTTCCCATAAGGGAAAGGAGTGCGAAGATGGAGAAAATAGTGGTAAGTAGCTCAAAAAGAGTCATGGGAGTGAAAAAGCTTGAAGGGTCAGATGGGTTTGTGGGTTTTGAAGATTATGAGACACAAAGATGGGTTTTTTTTGTGCTCAAATAGGTTGGAAATGGTGATATGGAGTGTTGTAAGAGAGGGATTTTAAGAAAATGGAGGTGATAGGTGTAAGGTGTGGAAGAAGATGAAGCTTGGTGTACATGGAAGGGAGATTTGAGAGAGGAATGGAGATTTTGGAGGGTTTTGGAGGTGAGAAAGGAGTGATATGGAGTGGAGAGGGGCAAAAGGGTGTAAATGGAGGGTCTCACACGTGGGAGGGGCCCCACTTGTATGTGTGGAGGGCGGCGTGCCGCCGGAACCGTGGCCCGCTGTGAAGGCGGGCGGCGCGAGCGGCTCGGGTGGTGGCGCCGCACCCCCCTGGGCTGCTGGCGGTGCCTCCGCCCAAGGGCGGTGGCCACCCCATCCCAGCACAGCGAAAAAGTGTGGGGGACCCCCTGGGTCCCTCGGGATTTTGAAATTTGGGCCCCAACACTCGTAAAACGTATTTTCTCGGCCCGACAAGTGCATATTCATGCTTTTTGGATTATTCAAGTGTGGGATTCGCCGAATTATCGTTCAAATCCATCGATTGACGGCCTAAGAGGGACTGAGATCATTTTACATGATCTCGAACACATACAGGCTACCTTACAATGGTTAATTTCGCTGGTCGGCAAAACCTTGGGATCCTACGATCATTTCTACATTTTCTTGCTCCCTCCTAAGTCAAAGTACGTCAGTGTGTCTCATGTTACCATAACCCAGGTCCACTTTAATCTAAATCATGCTCTGATACTAACTTATAATGCCCCGGATTTCGAGGGTCGAGCAAAGCCCAACTCCTGAGATTCAACGCATCACTTATGAACATAGATAATGAGGTTTAAATGTTGTCCATATTAGTGCATTAAACATGAGTGAGATTACACTAAAACAACATATCATACTCCATAGGTAATGTAATTTAGCAAGCGGAAGACTGAAATATATGTATTGAAATATGTAAGTGGTTATCTGCCTTCAGAGTGTGAAGATGTAACTGGGCTGAATGTTTACATGTATTGTTTCCAGAATTTATAAAATAGTAAAACATAAACTGTCCAACTATCCCATAGCCCTGTAATCCCAGCGACGCAACTCTATGTCTAGATAGACCTGCCTGAGAGTTACACGTAGGAGAACTCCTCCTCCTCATCTATGAAATTTGGTTCCATCACGTAAGCCTCATCATCATCCGCAACTAAACCAGAGTCTGGTTGGTGTTTTAAAACACCGTCCCAGAGTGGGAGTGAGTGATCAACTCAGTGGTACTATAAGGCAAAGGTTAATATGTTATCGATTCAATCAAGCAGTAATGATAAAGTCGTACAACAATCATTCCTAACTACTCTTATTAATGCAAGGATGATATGTGGTAATGATGCATGCCCTCTCCTGCACTCCCTCAATGACTTCATCAACCATTCGCGCATGGCAAACTCCCTAAACGTATGCTTCCTCGCCAAAGCACATGCAATGCAGTGCATGGTCGTGTTAGCCAAGTTCTTAATTAGGCTTATTCATACAGCAGATTCGGGAAGCTAAGGAACCTCCCTTTATATCATTTACTCAAGCAGGGATCTATCTAAGGTCATCAATTCTATTAATCACATACATTAGGCAAGTTGTAGAGCATCACCTCTAATAGAAGCAGTGGATAGGTAAATTTAAGAGTTTATACTCGAGGTCAATATGGGGAAGCTCGTCACCTCAGCATAGGCCAACAGCTCGAATACAGTGTCCCATACCACCATATTCAGTTCACGAGTTTTGGGTTGCTCACTGGTCACTATGGGGAGGCTCGTCACCCCAGCATAGGCCGACAGCTCCACTACGGTGTCCTATACCACCATGCCCAGCTCATGAGTCTTAGCGGATCGTGGTACCATGGTTGAAATGGGCTTTACATAAGTAAGTGGTACCTTAGATTCAAGCAGTATTGTCCATACATGGTAAACACACAATAGGCCAATCGATTTATTAGACAAGTTCGATTGGTACGAGTGCACGCTGAATTAATTGACATGGAGTGCATAAGCACTTCATGTGGCCTAACCACTGTCGACAATCACCGTACGGCTCGGATTCATCGAATATATCCAATGTGGCGAGACTAGTTCAGCCACCCAATCGAAAACCGTTTTCGATTGCCTGGACTACGTTGTAGTCGCTCATACTCAAATGCAATAGGTAGTCACATATGATAATCATAACAACATTTAACAAACAATTCAAATATAAATCTCATTTGAGCATTTTATCAAACACATTGAAAATGTTACCAAATGTTTACATTTCATCCATAAATTGCGTAGTTGGAATTAAGATTACATGAATGAAATGATACATAAATAAGGTAATTGAGAATCCTATCTCAACAACCTTATTAAATACACTTCAGTAAACAATTTCTCATTCGGACATTTTATCAAACACTTACATTACTATATACATAGACTAAATTAGTTACAACATATATTATGGCAAATCCTTTCACAAAGGAGTTGTCATACATACAACAAACATGAATTCTAGATTAATAGTCATGGCAAGCACAAATCATAATTACAAGTTCATTTAAACATTTCAACAAACACATGGAATGCATTATATATTCACATAGTTCACACACATGTATAATTTATCGAATATGTCGTAACTGAGATCATATAACAGCAATCAAGTCAGACATAAATCATTAGCTGACATTGAAAGTCTTGAAAACCATAACCTAAACGTTTATAGTCCGCACCTTTCGTCGGTATACTCATTACGAACTCGGTTCGTATCCTACGTTCCCAAATATAGCACAACGAGTACTTAAATCAGGAGATTCGTTAGCTAGGTTGACAAACAACTATTCTATACCTTAACTACGGTGTTAGGGTTTGGATTTCTTACCCAAATCATCATTGAAATGGTTTGTGTAGCGATGGTGGGGCGGCGATTCAATGTGTGGAGTTGTGGGAAGGAATCCCGGCAACATCTCCCAAATTCACTCTCTTCTTCTCACTCTTTTCTCTCCTAAGGTTAGAGAAATTCGTATGGAATGGGAGTGAGGTGGTTTAAGGCCTTTAAATCGGCCCAGAACTGATGTCAATGGCCCCAGGGTCATGGTATACTTAGGTTATATCCAAAGGGTGCCTGTTTCTGACGAATGGGGCTTATCTAGAGGTCCATTACTCACCTATGGAACGAAGCAAGTTCCCTGACCATGGATATAGGCCAAGATGCGATTTCAGCACGTTTGGATAGGCCGATCAACCGTGATGGACCTGTATCAGATCAGTGGTCATTGTCACTCGATCAGGGCCACAAGTACATAAATATGTGCAGGAAAAATTTTCTGATCCATGGGTGAAGTTTGGTCAGAATCTGACGGTCTGAAATCTTGAATTTTGCCTGCAAGCGAACGACCCAATTCACTTAAGTTCTAGTTCATTTTCTAAAGATATTCGCGTTTCTCACACACTTCGCTCAAGGCTCAAGTTGTACGTTTCTGGATACTATTTGGGCTTCATTACCACGATGGTTGTCAAGCCCAATAAGGCAGTCATAACCCTATAGTTTCACGGTCATCAGACTTTCGACGTGCGGTCCAGGTCCAATACGGAGTTTCAAGGTGCTCCTGAGAGCAACTGGGTTTTGAGATTTCTCCTAGGTTTTTATGTAATGTTGAGTTAGTAATTTTAATGGTTTTAGGTCGTGCCATTCATATAGATAGTTGTTCGAACTAATTCCACCAATTATTTAGTTTAGTACTTAATTAATTTTTACCTAATTTCCACAATACGGTCTTTGGTGATTTCTGCCTGAGGTGGTACTCGAGTCTTTGTACGGATTTTTCCGAGACGTTACATGCATGTGTGATGCAGGGATGAACTTGATGAGGTCGAGCACCGTCTTCCTCAAGGATAACTACTCCGAATCCATGGAGTTTCTCTGGACTCATAGAGATTTCTCGAATCCACGAGGAGGGATAGAAAATAGAAATAAATTCTAATAACATTAAAAATAAATTGATTGATAATTGTTTAATGTGTGTCTCCCCGTTACACCATTAATACAGAAAAAAATAAACCAAAATTCGTAATTACCAAAAATAGCAAAATTCTAACTCTAATAAAAATCCTAATTCTAAGAAAACTCTTCTAAAGCCTAATTTCTAAAAATAAAAATTCCAAATAAACTTTTACTAGAAGAGTCCTAGCATGATTACAAGTTATTTTTTTTAAAAAAAAAGAAGAAAATCTAAAACTCTAAAAATAAAAAAATTTAAAAATCAAAATTACTAAAAATAATATATTTTCCTAAAATTTTCATTTTTGAGTTGAAGGTGCTTGTTTTCTGAGGAAACGAATAAACGCAACCCACTGTGTGGGTCGATTCACCTCGGATGGCCTGTTAAAGTAAAGATTGATAGTTGTGTGGCCCGTAATGATACCCAGATCAAAAGTTATGGCCAATTTATGGTTCTCCTTCTTTTGGTCCATCGATGATAAGAATGTATCTATGCCACGTCCTACATCAGATCCCTCCACTTGAAAAAAAACTCATCCCTGAGTTAGTCACGGGACTTTGCTCATGATACTCAAACAATTTTTGGTGTCGATGTTTATTAGCTTTTTTCTTGTACTTTGCATTAGGCTCTTGAGCTAACATAATACATGTATTCATGCTCTCCTTGACTTAACTAGTATGAATCAGTTTCTCCGCTTGTGCCTATAAGATCTCACATTCTTCCTGATAATGTGGGAAATTAGGCAGACTTGCCCCTGAGACATGATCGATGTGGTTTCTTATATCTTGTATAGGAGGCAGTTCCTTAGGGAGTTCATCGAGCACAATTGCTTTGAACTCCTGCAATGTTGGTTTCAAATCCTCTTCGATATTCACAAGCTCCATACATTTTTCCTTTTCAACTAATGCATCTACATCTCCCATCGCCTCAGATTGTTTAACAAAATCATGTTCAGTTATGAGAGACTATTGTTGAGGGTCAAATATTGCATATTATCCTCCATTTATATCTTGGTTTTATAAACATGATAATGCTTAATGTTCTATTTTACTCATGTTTGTGTTGCAAGGTGAATTTAAGAGCTTGGATTGAAAATGGTGCTAAAAGCATGAATTTGATGCTCAAGAATCACCAAGGTAAGAGAAAGATCTTAGGAGACCAAGATTGAAGAATTAACATGCCAAAGATCCAAGAAAACCGAGTGAGCAATGAAGAGAATCAAAGATTTGAAGTGAAGAAAAGGAATCCTGAAATCGTCCTGAAAAATCATATTCTGAAACTTTGGGTCATTTTGTGAAACTGCGCAGAGTGAAGTCTATTTTAATAAACTGTGTAAATTTGAGGCAGTTTCTAGAGTTTTCCAAATAGGTGCGAAAGTTAGAGTTCTACAACTATAAATAGGACTCCCTATGATGTTCTTAGGCATCTTCTAAGATTTAAGGAGTAGAGCAGAAGGGTCGAGAAGTTGTCGCCAAGAGTTTTTCTTCTTCATCCTTAGTTGTTTTCATGTTTTTCTTAAGAGACTATGGTCCAATCATGTCTATGTTTGGCTAAATCTCTTAGCTAGGGCTAAGAGGTGAAGCTTGTAGCATGATGAGATGTTTCTATTGCTTTAATTCATGTTTATGTTGAACTCCATGGATTTAATTTGATATTTAAGGAATACTTTCAGTTTTTAATGGTTTATTGTGACTCAAATTACAGTAGATCTTTAATAGCTTTGAGTATCTTCTTTTCCTGATTTGAGATTGTGAAATTAGTAAGTCCTGTTGTTCGCCATCATCCCTTGAGCATGGTAAGGTGATAGAATCCTTCCTAATCTTCATAATTCTCCTGCTTTGAGATTACGTGATTGGTAAATCCCGTTGTTTGTCATTGTCTTCTGGGCATGGTTTGGTGATGGAATCCCTACCAATTATCATAGTTCTTATTCATTGAGAATTAGGTCAATGGAAGTTCAGATTTAGTTTTATTGATATATTTTCCAATTGGATAAGAAACGCACTATGTGAAAAATGGAAAAAAAAAAAAAAGAAAAGAAAAGAAAAAAAAAAGATGAATTTTGAGACGGTTGTGGACCGTCTGCAAAATTCCTTGGTTTAAAGACGGTTTAGAGACGGCCGTAAACCGTCTCTAAAATTTTGGACGGCTCTTGACCGTCCTTAATATCGTCTTAAAATTGTTGAACGTCCACAAATCATTTAAGATGGTCAGAATCTGTCATTAACTGCGGAGAAAAGACGGCTATCAACCGTCTAGAATAAAAGACGGTCTTTGACCGTCTTATATGTGGTCATCTGAGACAGTCAAAGACCATCCGCATTAGAGATGGTCATTGGTCGTCTTTTACTTATAATCTGAGATTGTCAAAGACCGTCTGCATTAGAGACGGTCATTGGCCGTCTTTTATAGGTAATCAGAGTGTCAAAGACCGTCTGTATTAGAGACAGTTTGAGAAGCTTAGAAAAATAATTAATAATGTTTAAGAAAATTTTAAATTTTGAAAAAAAAAAAAACTGTGATTTTATAAAAATCTAGATTTAAAAAAAAAAATTAAGAACTTTGAATAATGTTGATAATTTTGAAAAAAAAAAAGATTTCGATTAAAAAATGATATTTTGAAAAAGAACATTTAAAAAATTAAACAAAATTGTGAAAAAAATTAACAAATTGTAAAAAAATATATATTTTTTACAAAAGAAAACTAGATTTTGTATTTTGACAAGAAAAATTAAAAAGTTATATAACAAAAGTGAGATTAAAAACATGATATTTTGAAAAAGAAAATTAAAAAAATTAAACAAAATTGTGAAAAAATTGACAAATTGTAAAAAAATATATATTTTTTAAAAAGAAAACTAAATTTTGTATTTTGACAAGAAAAATTGAAAAGTTAGATGACAAAAGTGAGATTTTGATGATGTTTTGTATATCCTTACCGCCCCCTTGTTTCTCTAACCCATTTTTGGGCCGAGTATAAAAAATTGTGTAGATATAAATCTTAAGTGGACCACACCATTGGAAAGAATGATAATATAGTACCTCGCCATTAAAAATTATAAAGAGCCCATCGTAAGGTTTTAGTAATGTTGACTTGTCGATAATGTAAAGAAGATCTAGATGAAGGTAAACTACAAAGATCAAATTGATCCAAAACTTTTGTGGCATTCAAAAGGTTTTTAATACTTATTCATCATTGTTTTGATTGGTATGGGCCACCTGAGATTATTGAGTTCTTATGATTTGAAATCACATCTTAAAATATGATGAAAAAATATATGGACGGTGTCGATATACATAAAATATATCAAGGTGGGCCCTACACGGTTAGAGTAACACCCATGAAAGAGTTACCTAAATAGTGAAATGGTACTATAAGGTCAACTCATGGGAACTTCCGATGAGGTTAATCTGTGTGGGCCCCACCATAATGTGTGTAGAACATCAACACCATGCATTTGATGTGACTCCTTTAAGTCCAAAAGTCAGTCATATACGAAACTCAGGTGGGCCATAGCATCTAAAACTATGTGAAGACATCCCTAAAACATATAAAAGCATTTGGTGGGGCCCACATGAGTTTTGGATGTGTATGAAACTTGGTCTGACTCCTCATCCAAGTGGGACACACATAATGAATGGGTTGGATCTATGAACCACATCTAGGTGGGCCTAATAAATGATTATGAATGTTTTAATGGGAGGGTAACCCTCTCAACTATAGTATGAGGTGTGGCCCACCCAAGTCATGGATTGACTTTATTTTTAAGCTCGTGGCCCACCATGGAATGGTGCATCTGATTGACGGGGCAGATCCAAAGTTCAAGTGGACCCACCATAGAAAAGAGTGGGGTAGTGACACCCACTATTGAAACCTTCTTAGGGCTTGCCGCGATGTTTATTTGAGATCCAATTTGTTATAAGTTAATACAGACATGGATGCGGTTGAAACTTGGTCTGATATCCCTCATCCAAGTGGGACACACATAATGAGTCGTTGGATATGTGAATCACATTTAGGCAGGCCTAATATATGATTATGAATGTTTTAAGGAAACCCTTCTCTACTACATTTAGGTGAGTTACTTGTTACTTTTACCAGAGTAAACTCTGTGGGGTCCACTATTATTTATTTATTTTATCCACTCCATTCATCCATGTTAACAGATAATTTGAGGTCTAAAGAATAAAAAGGAAGCATATCCAAAGCTCAAGTGGACGACACCACAGGAAATAGTGTGATTGAACCTCTACCATTTAAAATTTCTTGGAGGCCGTAGAAGTTTTGGATCAAGCTGATGTTTGTGTTTTCTATTCATTCATATATTTTTGATATTATGAACAACATTTAACCGTTTTTGGACAATTTGATCAATCCAGATTGAAAAGTAAATAACTTCAGATGTTTAAATCAAAATTCACTCAAATGTTGATCAATCTTGTTTGCCCAATATCTCTCTCATATGTAGCATGATCGGGACGAGTAACTAGTCAATTTGAGGGTAATGATCAGTAAAATAGAGTGAATGGACCAGACATGTAAAATGGGCCAAATACTCTGGTCAAAATTGTGATCCAACTTATTGACCTTGTGAGAACCTAAGAATTGATGTTAGTAAGTTTTGTGGGCCCCATCATGATATGTGTCAAACATCAACACCGTGGATTTGATGTGTCCCCTTTAGGTCATGAGATATCTCAAAAATCATCTGTATATGAAACTCAAGTGCGCCCCACCATGATAGTTGGTGCTGTGTGGGCCCCACCATGATGTAGGTGTTTAATCCATGCCGTCCATCTATTTTTATAGATCATCTTATGGCATGAGACCAAAAATGAGGCATATCCCAATTTGAAATGGACCACATTACAAGAAATAGTGTTGAATGAGCGTCAACCATTTAAAACATTCTGGGAGCCATAAAAGTTTTGAATTGAGATTATTTTTTTCCCCCTTCATCTAAGCCTATATGACCTAATAAACAGATTGGATGCCAAATAAAGAGTACAGTGGGCCTTACATAGGATTTTAATGATGGATATCCAATCACAATTGTTTTCATGTGGTGTGGCCCACCTGATATTTATATACCTCTCAATTTTAGGCCCCACCATTATGTATGTTTTATATCCACACCTTCCATCCATTTGGAGAGATCATTTTAGGGCAATATCCAAAGCTCCAGTGGACCCCAGTACAAAAAACAGTGAGGATAGTGACACCGATCATTAAAAACTATTTAAGGGCCACGAAAGTTTAGATCAAGCTGATATTTGTGTTTTACCTTATTTCATGTCTTTTTTAACTTTTGAACAGGTTGGATTTCAAATAAAAATTATGGTGGGCCTAAGGATAGTTTCAATGGTGGGAATCACTCTCCCCACTGTTTTCTGTGGTGAGGTCCACTACATATTTTTCTTTGCCTCATTCTTTGGCTCATGCCCTAAAATAATATCTCAAAATGGATGGACAGTGTGGATAAAATATATACATCATAGTGGGGCCCACAGAACTTGGTGACGTCACTTCAGTAGCCAACTCGCTACTTAACCTGTATCTAATCCGCGTCCGGCAGCTCTCTCTCTCTTTCTCTCTCGCCCTAATCCTCTCTCTCTCTCTCTCTCTCTCTCTCTCTCTCTCTCTCTCTCTCTCTCTCTCTGTCTCTGTCTCTCTCTCTCTCGTCAGTAGCTAATCCGCATCCCCCTCTCCTCTCTCTCTCTCTTGCCCTAATCCTCTCACTCTCTCTCTCTCTCTCTCTCTCTCTCTCTCTCTCTCTCTCTCTCTCTCAACCTATCAGTAGCTAATCCGCGTCCCCCTCTCCTCTCTCTCTCGCCCTCCTCTTCTCCAAACTTTCGCAGTCTTCCCCATCTGCGGTAGCAGCGGATCTCGTCCCAATGCATGGCCGCCCAACCTCCATCAACAATAGCTACCATCACAAGAGGCTGCTCGTCCCTCAGTGTCAACAACAGCTACCATCAAATCGATGGTACTCTCTCTCGATCTCTCTTCCTTCATCTTTGTCTATCTCACTTCCCATTTTGATTTGGGGATTTTAGGGCTTACGGATTTGGGGATTTTAGGGCTTACAGATTTGGGGATTTTAGGGCTTACAGATTTGGGGATTTTAGGGCTTACAGATTTTAGGGATTTTAAGGCTTACAGATTTGGGGATTTTAGGGCTTACAGATTTGGGGATTTTAGGAGTGCCAAACTGAACGACACCACAATCACATCTATTTTATCCGGCCACTGGCTGTCCATGAATATTCATGTTGAGCCCCGCCTTTTGGGTGGTTTAGATGTCAGAAAATACATCATGTGTTTGCTTGCCTTTGTGAAGTGGAGTGAAACCTTGTCATCCATACACGTTTATGTGAATTCTGAGGACTATTTAATAATATTGGGGCACGAAAATAGAAAAAAGGGTAGAGATCCTCAGCCATCCATATGTGTTCTCCGCTATTGATTGGACACTAATCAAGAATTGCATTGATTAGACAATTCTTACTGTCTGATGATTGAGTTTTTCTACTTTGGGTGTTAGCCGCTGCTAAATTTTCTTTTGGCGACACATTTGTATTCTAGCTATTAAACAATTAGGATCCTTTGGTCAGTTCTATTTTTTATGTACAGTCCATTAACTATGTGCTGAATGGAGGGGCATGGATCTCATACACGCATGTTAGTCCATATATAGTCAAGATGTGGAGGCATGGTTACTTCATGGATTTGAGGGCACCTGGCAACTTCTATTACTTTTTTTTTCTAGGGTTAATGGTCGTGATACCTTGTGGTGGTGGGGCCACTTCTGTATTCGTGAACTGCTATCGAGTTTTCTTGCATTTGGCTATGTTGGGTGCACATGTGCACCATGCATATGGGGGATGTGTGCATGTGCGTTCCACCTTCTTCTTCGTCTTCTTTTTTTTTGCATTGATTCAGGTAGGGGTGCCGTCACTTGTGTGCTTTCTGAATAAGGTTGATGCTGTTGATGATCCAGATCTACTGGAACTTGTAGAGATGGAACTTGTCCATTTTGATGGTACACATTAATGATAAGATGGAATAGTTTGGGTAGTTCATTTAGAATGATCTTTATTGTATTCTCTATCTGGCAAGGTCCAAATTCTCATAAAGCAGTGAATGGGCAACCACTTTTAAAAGGTGGTAAACTAGCCCAAATTCAAAATAATTTTTTTTTAAAAAAAAAATCATAATTAATTATTTTCGTTTCTTGGGTTTGGTTTGGGTCTAAGATGGGTCCATTTTATTATGATGACAAAAAATCAGACCATTTAAAAATAAGGTCCAAGTCAGGTCCAGTCAATTGATTTTTAAGAGGACCTAAAACTAACCCCTTTAATAATTTGGGTCAATCTTTTGGACCTTAACCCACCCATGGGTATAATATTTTGGAACTAGATTCAGTAGTTTTTGGCTCAGATCCAATGACCCATCAGGTTGACTTGACCCATTTGTACGTCTAGTGAAGATAAGATAAATCCTGATGGAGTGGATTACCTCATCATGAGTAGATGCATGGATAAGGTAATTTAAAAATAAGAAAAAGAAAAAGAAAAAAAGAAGAAGAAGATTAGAATCCTTCCATGAAGGAAATAATTATCAACTGATCATTATGAAAAGCATGGGGCCCACTCATCCTAAATATATGTGGAAGGTGGGCCACACCTGAAAAGTGATGGAACTCGAATAGAGAAATGGAGACCCGTGAAACTGAGACTTAAAGCCTTCACAGCCTCTACTTAAATGGGTCTCAATGATAATACATATGGCATTAGTCTAATTGAAGGAAAAAGTGATTAGTATTGATTGGCCTAGATTAGATTAGTGGGACATGGTCAATCAGATCATCCATCTAGTGGGTCGTGTTGCTACCCAACAACTGAAAATTCACATCGATCCAGCAACTGAGAGTGGACTTTTGTTAAGTGATATCTTAACCATCTATTTTTCACGACAATGATCCAACGGTTAGGATTATCTAACAAGTTCAATTATTTGGCTATCGCTAATCCAAAGCCTGACAATCATGTGTAATCTCATCTGCTTCTCATAACTTTAGTATCGTTTTCTATAGACATGGAATACAATCCAGACCGTCCAAATGGATTGGGAAAAAAAATGAAATGGCAAACGGTCATCATTCACAAACAGTGGATGAGTCACTGCAACATAAAAAAATGGTGGTAAACTACCACAACTGTATCTTTATATAACTTATAAAAATCCAGACTTATAAATTATGTATTTTAAAAAACTAAAATACATCAACTTTTTAAAATCCATTAATCGTTAACCTATAACCTAAACCTATTCTCAAATCCGTGTTTATATCTGTATTTGTAGGGACCACACCCTTAACCTATAACCTAAACCTATTCTCAAACCCCAAAACCTATAACTACAACCTAAACCTTAACCTAAACCACCTATAACCGAAACCTATAACCTAAACTCAATTCCCTAAACTCTAACCTATAACCTAACCTAAACCTATACTTATAACCTAAACCTATTCTCAAATCCAAAAACCTATAACTATAACCTAAACCTTAACCAAAAACCTATAACCTAATGCTATAACCTATAACCTAAACCTACACTTATAACCTATAACCTAAGCCTATAGCCTAAACCTAAACCTAAAACCCAAACATAAACTCGATCTTGAACCCGAACCCAATTTCCTAAACCTAAACCTTAACGTATTCTCAAATCCCAAAACCTATAACCTAAACCTAAACCTAAACCTATAACCTAACCTAAACTTAAACCTATAACCTTAACCTATAACCTTAACCTAAACCTATAACCTAAACCTAAACCTAAACCTATAACCTATACCTATTCTCAAATCCCTAAACCTATAACCTAAACCTATTATCAAATCCCTAAACCTAAACCTTTAACCAATAACCTAAACCTATAACCTATAACCTAAACCCAAACCTAAACCTATAACCTTAACCTAAACCTATAACCTTAACCTTAACCTATGTCACACCCCGAACTCGGAGACCGGGCTCACAAAATTTTAGATCGCCGAATCCGGCGCCGACAGCCTCCGTAGTACCCCATTCTCGGCTTCCGGCACCCATATACCAGGTTCCGATCCTGGGATACTATAAGGAGGATTTCTTATATCAATTTGATTCGTAATGAGCATAACCAAGCATAACCCACAAACAATAACCACAAGAACACCATCACAAAATCCACTATGAACAAAAACTTTGAATACAGTGCGTATAAAGGGAAATACAAGATAGTGGTAATATCAAAACTCCAAAAAAAGCTCTGCGGTACACTCCAACTGCGGTGAAACTACAGCTGCGTCCGGCGTCACTTGCACGCATCAATCGTGCATAAGCTTATAGAAAGCTTAGAGGGCGGTGTAAGTGTGTGCGAACGTGCTCAGAATGTAATGCCGGAATAATGCGGAATCATGCTGATGAGTACGTAAATGCAACCAGCCGTACCAAGGCTATGTAGTACAAGATGTGAATGCTATCGGCCATACCAAGGCCATGCGATGCAATATGTAAGTCAAGCATGCCAATCCTCATCCAAATCCTCATGTCAATACAGTTCTGAATCTGGATAATCACCAGGGTTGAGTACACTCCAAATGGCACTGTCTCTCTCCAAGCAGCACAGTCCAAGTGAGCGTAAGAAACCTCACTATCCGCCTGGCCAATAGTCAGCCAATACCTATCCGGCACGTCGATAGCGAACCCATTTTCGAGCTAGTCAAACTCAGCCTAGTAATGCCCCCTGCTCTCGGGCGAGTATGGCTACACCCCTTTCCAACTGACCACGACACAGTGGGAGACGCGGCCTCATGGTATTCGGCCCTCGTGCGCTCGTATATCCACTCGGTCTCGACGTTGGAGTCATCCTATGGTACCATTGAGTTCAGGGACTCTCACCCAGGGACATCTATGGCGCCCCAATTGCTTAGAACAAGATTTTTCCGGTATCCAACCTGTAACATCCCGAATTTTTGCCAACCTGAAATTAGACATCCTTAGGCGATGGGTCAATCCTAACACAGGTTTAACTTCCCAAACGCTCAATTAAAACCTCAAATCCCTTTTCAAACCATTTCCTTCACAAATCCCACCCTTCATTACCTTGTGCTTTCAATTTTTCAAAGCACTTTTGCCCTAGACACTATCTTAAACTAGCTAAGTAGTATAACTTGGATCACTTTATATATAAACTACAAAGGACTAAGTACCACCTCAGACAGAAATCTTACAGGATTAAATCCTTTAGAAATTAGGCGAGATTTAGCTAGTGTTAAACTAGTGTGCCTGTGAAATTAGCACCAATCACTTTAAATACGATCTGCAAGACCCAAAACTTGCAAAAACATTGACTCTTGGTTATCCTAAAGTTTAGGATCAAACTCATTACCCGGCTACTCTCGGGAATGACTTGAAACTTCGTATTAGGTCTAGACCGCACATCGGAAGTCCGATTAACACGAAGTTAAGGAACTAGGACCGCCTCACTGGGCTTGACAATCATCTCAAAAATCTGGTCCAGCCGATGTCCCACGGCCATTCGCTCGAGTCCAGAGCGAGGGAGTGTGAGAAACACTATTCCCTTTATAAAATAAATATCTGGAATAGTGATCTGGCACCATTCGCTTGCGCATCAGTATTAAGCAACCAGACCGTCAGAATCAGACCAAATTATACCCTCGGATCAGGAAAAATTTCAGGAACATTTACATGTACTTGGAATTTCGGATCGTGGCCCACTGACCGTTGAACTGAAACTGGTCCGCCACGCGTGATCTGGAAATCCCACTGAAATAAAAACTTAATAGAATGTAGATCCGATGTCTGTGAGCTTAAGTCCGACCTTTGGCTCAAGGAGGCCCGCCAGAAGTCCTCCGTTGAGCAGAAACCAGCCCACTTTGGCTATAACCCAAGTATACCTTGACCTGGAGTCTATTTCGGTGAAGTTTTAGGCTATATAAGGACCTTAAACCCTCTCCCATTTCAGCCAGACGAATTTGGATTTGAGAGAGAGAAAAGAGAGAGAAAGTGTGGGAGATGTGGGAGAATCTCCCTGCCGTCCTTCCCTGCTGCTATCCATGCTCCACCGCATCGTTCTCATCGCTTTCCCGGCGATTCTAGCCCCGTTTCTAGGTAAGAAACCCTAACCCTAATCTGTTTTAGGGTTGTATAGGTTGTAGGTTATGAGATAGCTAACCTATTTCGTTCTCTAGGTTGCCAAACTCCCGTATACGGAAGCTTAGCGAACCTATCAACTCCGTTACGATTATACGACAAAAGGTACGGACTTTATGTGTATAGGTTAGGGTTTTCAACGCTTTCAATGTCAGATAATGATAGATTCATGATCTGCATACAATTGCACATGTACAAAGTGCTTTCCGTTTCTTGTTTCTATTAACGTTGTAGAATATGGAATTTCACATACTCTAGGTATACGTGGAAATACCGTATACGTATTTTTTTTTGGAGAAATGTTTGACATGTTTATTTAATGTATGATTATACTATATATGGATAAAATACTAGTTTGGCGAAAGGAATCGCCGTAATACATGTTCACTTGTAAATGCTACGTATGTTGAAATTGTGTATTCTAGAAATACTGTATACGTATAAATTTTGGAGATGTATGTATCATGATTATTTGCTGTAGTAATATATTATACATGGATAAAATACTCGCTTGGCTAAGGGATAGCCCTAATACATGTTTTGCTAACATGCACCATGTATGTTGTAATAGTGTATTCTAAGTGTTTGTGAAAATGACTAAATGAGTATTGAATTCTCATTCGTGCTCGCCATGACTAATTGTCATGGATTCATGATGGTTGTATTGGCGATACCCCTTTGACGAAAGGATTTGCCCTAAATCACGCCACGGCCAATATACACTATATATGCTAAAATGTGTGGCCCAAGTGTTTGTGGAAATGGCTGAATGAATATGGAACTTGGATTCCTGCTTGCCATGACTATCCGTCGTGGGTGTACGCGTGTTATGATTGGGGCAACTCCCTAGTGAAAGGATTTGGCCTAATGCCTATGTGATCGACATATGTCATGTATGTTGATGTATGTTTGTTTAAGTGTTTCTTGAAATGTCTGAATGAGTAGTAGTTAGCAAATTGTAATGTATAAGGGTGTTGAGATATGATTCTCAACCTCTTTTAACTACATGTATGATCTCCTTTGATAGTTGCGTGATTAGGAATTGAACATGTACAAACTCATGCTTGTGTTGTGATTCATAACATGCTCAACTGTTTTATGATTTTAACTATGTAATGCATATGTTTAAATCTATATTTACGTTGTATGATCCGTCATGGGTGATGGGGGAGCGGAGCAACGAGTGCGTGCAACAGCCCTGGCAGCCCTAAACGGATAATAGCAGACCTTGACTGTATGAGTTGAATCTTGATCCATTACTGCTTTATCCATCTGCAATTGATTGTGTTTGGGGCTATGCTTATGGCCCAGGCAATCGGTAACGGGATTGAACTCGTGGCTGAGATTCATTTGCCACGTGGGATGTGTTCGATGAACTCGAGTCGTGCGTTGCCTGTCGGCAATGACTAGGCCACACGAAGTTGTTTATGCACTTCATGTCGTGCAACTCAATGGGCGATCGTGCTAGTTGAGCTCGTCAAGTAACCCGATCTGCCTTATGCATGTTCACCCTGTTTGGACGCTACTGCTTGAACCTAGGGTACCAAACTTACCAGTGAAACCCCCTTTTAACCATGGTACCTCGATCCGCTAAGACGCATGAGCCGGGCATGGTGGTATGGGACACCGTGGTCGAGCTGTCGGCCTACGCTGGGGCCATGTGCCTCCCCGTAGTGACCATTGCGCAACCAAACTCGTGAGCCGAATACGGTGGTATGAGATACTGTATTCGAGCTGTCGATACTTACGGCGAGAGCCGAGTACGGTGAGACCTGTGCTCGGTCTGACGGGCGACGAGTCGTCCGTAGTATCTTCGAGTATACTCCAAGGGTCTGTGATTGGCAACGAGTCTTTCACAGCAACTAGAGTATGAGTTGAGTCGAGTACGATGAGACCTGTACTCGAGCTGACGGCTAGTGATTGAGCCGAGTACGGTGAGACCTGTACTCGAGCTGACGGCCAGCAATTGAGCCGCATACGGTGAGATCTGTATCCGCGCTGACGGGTGACGAGCCCTTTGCAATGCCTTCACTATGCTTCTCAAACCATAATATCGTATGAGATTAACTAGGATTAACGACCCTAGAATGGATCATGTTTGGGAATGATACAAGGGAGGTACCTTAGTTTCCCAATACTGCTGGTTGAAATGGACTAATAATAACTTGGTAATCATGAGCATCATCGCACCGCATGTGCTTTGTAGATGTGGCGCACTGAGGGAGTTAAGCATTCGCGAACGTAAGATGATGTCGCTTGAGGGTGGTTTGGTAAGGGCATACAGCATCATGTCATTTCATTCTCGCACTTAATAAGAGTAGTTAGAATTGTTTGATTTGTACTGCTTTATCATTACTGCTTGATTGAATTGATAACATGTTAACCTATACTTTACTGTTCCACTGAGTTGATCACTCACTCTCACGTTATGGGACGGTGTTTGCAACACCAACCAGATTTGTTGAGTTTCAGGTGTTGGCGATGCTTATGAAGCAGAGCCGAACTACTACTATGATGTTGAGGAGTTCTCCTACACGTAATCTCTGACAGGTCTATGAAGACCTGGTATTGTATTGACGGGGTTACGGTACTTGGGATAGGAGACATTACACTTCCTCACATTTGGTATATTTTAGAACTGTATTTGAAATTATTTAACCTGGTAATGTTATCACACTCTGGAGACTCTTCATAGTTTATATATTTTATCTATCTATCACAGTCTTCCGCTTGCAAATTTAACTGTCTCTGGAGTATGATATGCTGCTTTGGCTTAATCTCACTCATGTTCAATGCACGAATATAGTCAACATTCAAACATCATTCATTTTGTTGCATAAGTGATGTTCTGGAACTCGGGAGTGGAGTTTATGCTCGACCCCCGATTTTCAGGGCGTTACACAACCAGCCACCCACGATATATCTGTGAAAGCTATGGCCCTGATGTCGCTAGGGCATATCACAATCACACAGATGCAAATGTATGAACCACACTACCAATCATGCAACCATCCTGCGTGAAGCACGCGCTCATGTAGGGCAAGTCCGCCTATCAGGGAGCCCGTAAACAGTCTGCCCGAAGGCATATGTTATGATCAGACACTCCTCATCTCAAGCATACATATGATGCATATGATCATGAATCATGGGCTGTGCTAAACATGTTATAAAGCAATAAACTATCCTCTCAATGAAGGTGGGCCTATATGGCCTACATGAAACAAATACGGGCCTATCAGTGGCCTTAGGGAGAGTTATAATGTGGACATCGAACCAACATTACTCGTACAATGTGGACGTCAAACCAACATTATCCCCAAGGCTTGGCTCACCTCAAATACCATTAAATAAATCATAGCGGAATCACACATTGCAATATGCCTTAGGTACATTCCATTGGGCCTTAAATACATCAAATGGGTCGTATCTCATAGGCCTTATATTCATTAAGTGGGCTACCTCAATAAGCCTCACCAATGGGCCTTAGGTACATTGCAATGGGCCATCACCCATGGGCCTTGCATTCATCACAATGGGCCTCACAACATGGGCCTTATACAAACCCAAGTGGGCCTTTACAATGGGCCACAAATACATCAAATGGGCCTCATAATGTGGGCCTATATTTATCAAGGTAGGCCTCAACAACGAGCCAATGAACACAACAAGATGGCCTACATCCATGGGCCCATGTATACCAAAGTGGGCCTTAATGAGGGGCCACAATCACATCAATTGGGCCTAAGCACACTAGCCCATATGCATGGGCCTCAATAGCGGGCTTACCATAATGTTTATTTTCCTATCCAATCTGTTTATATGGTCATATGGACCAAGGCCCACCATAATGTTTACTTTTCATCCAATCTATTCATAAGGTCCGTGGACCAAGTGGGGCCTATTATAATGTTCACTTGCCATTCAACCTGTTTATAAGGTCACCTGGACCTTGGGGTAGGACCCACTGTAATGTTTAGTTGTCATTCAAATTGTTCATAAGACACAGGTCAGGGAGGGCCCACCACATTATTTATTTGCCACCAACCTATTCATAGTGGATAGGGGCCCACCATAATATTTATTTCCCATCCTCCTACTGATGAGGTCACACAGACCTTGGGGGCCCACTGTGATGTTTCAACAGTGGGTATTCATTCAACGCTGTCGCCCAAATTGTGGGCCAGCGCACATCACGGTGGGGCCATGCACACGCATCACTGTGGGGCCGTGCACACACATCATTGTGGGGCCGTGCACACACATCACGGTGGGCCAGGGTAGGGCCCACTGGAATGTTTATTTGTCACCCAACCTATCCAGGGGCCACACTGCCAAGGAGGGGCCCACCGCAAAGTTTATATGCCGTCCAAACTGTTCATGGGGTCAGCCCCATGAACACCGTTTCCTGTAACGTGGTCCACTTGAGATTGGGATTTACCTCATTTTTGGGCTCGTGCCTTAAAATGACCTCATCAAATAGATGGACGGCATGGATGAAACTCACACATCATGTGGGGCCCACGGCAGGGAGCCGTGGGTCCCTGCCTCATTCACACCCGCAGGCGCTGCTGCCTGCGTTGGCAGCAGCAGCAGTGCTGCTTTCTTCTTCTTTTTTTTGTTTGTGGTAAGTGGGGTCCATTTTGGATGAATCCAGACCGCCCAATCTGTGTGCCCCACTAGTCTAGCCGTCCAGACCGAGTCTCAGCTGCATCCAAACCTCAGGTGGGTCCCACCAAGTACTTTTATATGTTTAGTCATGTACTCACATGGTTTTAGAGGGTATGGCCCACCCGGTGATCAGATCACCTTAAAAATTTGGTTCAACACCTAAAATAGGCTAGAGAATAGAATGGATGGCATGGATCACCTACATACATCAAAGTGGGGCTTATATGGGCAGCCTACTCCAACTTCCCCTTTTTTTTTGTCAGCTCGTTAGTACACCCCCTGTCAGTGCACCAGCTCCATGTTAGCCACTCCGTCCACGTCCAGCGTCTCTCTGGACGTTGGACCACACAATTATCATGATGGTTCCCTCATGGTGGATCCCACATGTACATGGGCCATACTCATCAAGGTGGGTCCCGCATATTGGTGGCCCACTAAGCATATAATATTAATAAAATATGATAATATATCATATAACTAAATACGTAGTGGATTTCTCCAAAAAATGAGGTGGACCACACCATTTGATGGATGGAGTAGATTTAACATAATGGTGGGGCCCACTTCATTCTAAGGAAGAGAAAAGGAGAGAAAAGAGAGAGAAATAGAGGGAGATCGATGGAGTAGAGGGACCCCGCCACTATGGGCCCCTCTCTAATCACAAATACATACATCAAGATGGATCCAATTATTCGTGGGTCCCTTAAATGGAAATCAACGGTGGATCACCCACCTCTTGTACTCCTCCTTGCTCCCTTAGCCTCCTTAGCTCCTAGCCTCCACTTTCAATGGTGGTTGATGACGATCCAACGGTTGAGATGAGAGATGTGAGAGTGTAAGGTAAAGTGGGCCACACTTGTTGTTTGGGAGGGAGAGAAGAGTTTGGACGTGTGAGAGGGAGAAAATGGGAGAATGAGAGAGAGAAAAAAAAAAGAAATAAAATAAAAGGAGAGGGAGGGATGGAGGGATGATGTCATAGGCATGGGTAGAGTTGAAAAAGAGAGAGAGAGAGAGAGAGAGAGAGAGAGAGAGAGTTGACTTGGGCTTGCTTGTGTAAGAGAGAGGCATGGGTTGTTGTACTTGGGTGGGTGTGACTTGACTTGAGTGATTGATTTGATTGATGGGACATCTCATAGAGATTCCCTCGAAGTTCGCAACGTGCGGTGTTTTATTCGAATTGAACGCAGGCCGACATCTTCTAGCCTGGGTATCGGGTCGGTGCGTGAGTCGCGGTGTTAGAATCGCGGCGACGGCGCGGTCGCCAAGATACAGGTTTCGAGTCGAGCCGACTTCGGCATGCGGGACTCGGCTTAGGATCGTGCGCGACGTTGAAAATGGGTCGAGGGTTGCTGGAATTCGACCGGTAGAATTGCGGAAGTCGACCGAATGGTACGGTTTAGGTTACGGGTCTTACAACCTATAACCTAAACCTATAACCTATAACCTAAAACCTGAACCCAAACCTAAACCCGATCCCGAACCCAAACCTGATTTCCTAAACCTAAACCTTAACCTATTTTCAATTCCCCAAAGCTATAACCTATAACCTATGATATGGCAGAAAAGGATTCGAGTAGCCAACCCAATTAGTTGGGATAAGGCTTAGATGATGGTGGTTATGATGATGAAGCTTTTGATTAGGAACTGGGGCTATTTTAATTTGTATTAGATGAATTCAGACATGAATTATCTGAATTTGATTCAATTTGGATTGTTTTCTCTGATTATGTTTCCCCTTTGCTTTCTAATCTCGTTATTTCTATTTGAAAGTGTTCAGATGACTCCAACAATCATTCTCCATTCGTTGATAAAGCTCTGCTTTCTTGTTAAATTTATGACCTTCAATTTTGCCATTAGTTGATTACATCCAATTGTTCTTTTTAAATTCAATTCTCTGAATTTGATTTGATTTGTATCTTTCATTATCTGTATAGGTAGTTATTACTTTTCAGTTGATATTTATGTGATTGTCTTTTCACTGCCCCTCTTTCCTTCATTTTCTATTAAGGCCATGTTTGGTTACTAGGATTCCATGCCAAACAATGGAAAAGGAAAAGGGTTTTCCTTTGATGTGACAATTTTTGTTGTTTAGATAAGTATAGAAAAGGACTCCACTAAACAATCATTATACTTTTCCATAAGTTCTTGGCACAAGAAGCTAGGTGATATTTGTGAGAGGTATATGATATTTCCACTTCTATATTCAAACAAGAACTCCAAAAATGGAACCTATGTTTCAATAGTACTTAGGAAATCATTGTTAGATATATTTTGTTCCTTTCTTTTCCTTGGACTCCACATTTCCAAATATGACCTAATAAGTGCAGATAGTTATGACGGCTAATTCCCATTTGCTTAAAGCTCTATAAATTTATTTTATCCTTTTTTTAAAAAAGGTAAATTCATTTTTTCTTATTCCTTATATTGTTTCCCAGTTATATTTGTGTTGGCTTCAGAGTATAGGTAGCGATAAAAATTGTTGGTCGATTGTGGCTTGTAGACAAAGGGATGAGTAACCAACAATACGAATATGGGAGGCCTTCCCCAGGTATCTAGATGCTTTTAGATATATTTATGTTGTTTTTAAATGTATTAGCTCGAAATTGATGGAGCAGACCTGGATGTGCGTCGAAGCTATCCGGATGTTGAGCGGGGGTCCCTAGAAGGTGGGAACCGCTGTTATGACCATGATGAAGCTGTCCATTTCCTATGGACAGCATTGGAGTGGCCTGGCCATTTGGACAGGCCGTGTTTATGTATTTGCTCAAAATTGATGGAGTAGACCCAGATGTGCGTCGGAGCTATCCAGATGTTGAGCGGGGGTCCCTGGAAGGTGGGAAATGTTGTTATGACCATGATGAAGCTGTCCATTTCCTATTGACAACATTGGAGTGGCCTAACCATTTGGACAGGCTGTGTTTATGTATTTACTCGAAATTGATTGAGCAGACCCGGATGTGCATCGGAGCTATCCGGATGTTGAGTGGGGGTCCCTGGAAGGTGGGAACCGCTATTATGACCATCATGAAGCTGTCCATTTCCTATGGACAGCATTGGAGAGGCCTGACCATTTGGACAGGCCGTGTTTATGTATTAGCTCAAATTTGTTGAAGCAGACCTAACTGTGTGTCGGAGCTATCCAGATGTTGAGCGGGGGACCGTGGAAGGTGGGAACCGCTGTTATGACCATGTTTAAGCTGTCCATTTCCTATGGATAGCATTGGAGTGGCCTGGCCATTTGGACAGACCGTATTTATATCTGTATTTGCAGGGACCACACCCTTAACCTATAACATAAACCTATTCTCAAATCCCAAAACCTATAACCTAAACCTAAACCTTAACCTATAACTTAAGCTTAATTCCCTAAACTTTAACATACAACCTAACCTAAACTTATACTTATTACCTAAAGCTATTCTCAAATTCCAAAACCTATAACCTAAACCTTAACGTATAACCTAAACTCAATTCCCTAAACTTCAACATACAACCTAACCTAAACCTATTCTCAAATCCCAAAACCTATAACCTAAACCTAAACCATAACCTATAACCTAAACTCAATTCCCTAAACTTTAACCTACAACCTAACTTAAACTTATACTTATAACCTAAACCTATTCTCAAATCCCAAAACCTATAACCTAAACCTAAACCGATAACCTATAACCTAAACTCAATTCCCTAAACCTTAACCTAGAACCTAACCTAAACCTACACTTATAACCTAAACCTATTCTCAAATCCCAAAACCTATAACTATAACCCAAACCTTAACCAAAAACCTATAACCTATAACCTAAACCAAAACCTATAACCTAAACTCAATTCCCTAAACCTTAACCTACAACCTAACCTAAACCTATACTTATAACCTAAACCTATTCTCAAATCCCAAAACCTATAACTATAATCGAAACCTTAACAAAAAACCTATAACCTATAACCTAAACTCTATTCCCTAAACCTTAACCTACACCCTAACCTAAACCAATTCTCAAATCCCAAAACCTATAACCTAAACCAAAACCTATAACGTATAACCTGAACCTATAACTTAAACTCAATTCCCTAAACCTTAACCAATAACCTAACCTAAACCTATACTTATAGCCTAAACCTATTCTCAAATCCCAAAACCTATAACTATAACCTAAATGTAACGCCCTGAAAATTGGGAGTCGAGTAGTAACTCAACTCTCAAGTTCCAGAACATCACTTATGCAACATAGATAATGATGATTAAATGTTGTCTGCATTAATGTAGTGAACATGAGTGAGATTAAGCCAAAACAACATATCATAATCCAGAGACAGTTAAATTACAAGCGGAAGAATGTGATAGATATATAAAATATATAAAAACTGTGGTGAGTCTCCAGAGTGTGATAACATTACCAGGTTAAATAATTACAAGTATAGTTCCAAAATATACCAAATGTGTAAGAGTAATGGCTTCTATCCCAAGTACCATAGCCCCGTCAATACAATATCAGGTCTTCATAAACCTGACAGAGAACAACATATAGGAGAACTCCTCCTCCACATCACAATAGTCCGGCTCTGCTTCATAAGCATCGCCATCACCTGAAACTCAACAAATCTGGTTGGTGTGTACAACACTGCAACACCGTCCCGTAACATGGGAGTGAGTAGCTAACTCAGTGGAACAATAAGGCATAAGTTATCATATTATCAATTCAGTCAAGCAGTAATGATAAAGCAGTAAAATCAAACATTCCTAACTACTCTTATTAATGCAAGTATGAATGTAGTCATGATGGATGCCCTCACTGACATACTCCCTCATGCGACACCCTCTTCGTTCGCGACATGCTTTCATCCCTTAGTGCTCCACATCTTCCAAGCACATGCAATGCATGATGAGCATGATTACCGACTTTTTTTTTATTAGTCCATTTCAAACAGCAGGATTGGGAAACTAAGGTACCTCCCTTGTATCATTCCCAAACATGATCTATTCTAGGGTCGTCAGTCCTAGACAATCTCATACGATGGTGTGTTTCTAGGTCGCTGCAAGAGCTACCAGGGCTGTTACACGGAATCGTTGTATCACTCCCCCATCACCTTATCAATACAGGCCTAGTTTATACTCTGTTACTACAGGAAGGTTCATCGCCTCACCACAGATTCAGAGTATGCTCGAGGTTACTACAAAGGGCTATCAGAGATGTTACACGGAATCGTTGCACCACTCCCCCATCACCTTATCAATGTAGGCCGATAGCACGAATATAGTGTCCCATACCACCATAATCGGCTCACGAGTCTGGTTGCTCACTGGCCACTACGGGGAGGCACGTGGCCCCAGCGTAGGCTGACAGCTCGACCACGGTGTCCCATACCACCATGCGCGGCTCATGAGTTTTAGCGGATCGAGGTACCATGGTTAAAAGGGATTTCACTGGTAAGTTTGGTACCCTAGGTTCAAGCAGAGGCGTCCAAACATGGTGAACATACATTAGACAGATCGGGTTGCTTGACGAGCTCGGCTAGCTCTAGCGCACAACAAGTTGGACGATATGAAGCGGATAACCACTTCGTGTGGCCAACCACTGTCGCCAACCGAAGTACGACTCGGGTTCGTCGAACACATCTCACGTGGCAAATGAAACTCAGTCACGAATTCGATCCCGTTATCAACTGCTTGGACTATACAATAGCCCCAATCACATTTAATTTCAGAGATTTAAAGCAGTAATGAATCAAAATTCAAATCATACAATCAGAGACTGATATTATCCGTTTAGGGCTACCAGGGCTGTTGCACGCACTCGTTGCTCCACTCCCCCATCACCCATGACGGATCATACAACGTAAACATGAATTTAAACATATGCATTACATAGATAAAATCATACAATCAATTGAGCATGTTATGAAGTACAACATAAGCATGAGTTTGTACATATTCAATTCCTAATCACACAGATATCTAAAGAAATCATACACATAGTTAAAGAAGTTGAGAATCATATCTCAACACCCTTAAACATTACAATTTACTAACTACTACTCATTCAGACATTTCAACAAACACTTTAAAATACATACATCAACATACATGACATATGTTGATCACATAGGCATTAGGCCAAATCCTTTCACTAGGGAGTTGCCCCAATCATAACACGCATACACCCACGACGGATAGTCATGGAAAGTAGGAATCCAAGTTCCATATTCATTTGAACATTTTCACAAACACTCGGGCTACACATTTCAACATATATAGCGTATAGTGGCCATGGCGTGATTCAGGGCAAATCCTTTCGTCAAAGGGGTATCGCCAATACAACAATCATATATCCATGACAATTAATCATGGCAAGCACGAATGAGAATTCTATACTCATTCAGTCATTTTCACAAACACTTAGAATACACTATTTCAACATACATAGTGTATATTAGCAAAACATGTATTACGGCGAGCCCTTTTGCCAAACAAGTATTTTATCCATATATAATATATTCATACAGCAAATAATCATGGCAAATACATTTCCAAAATTTATACGTATACGGTACTTTCTACAAATACCTAGAGTATGTAAAATAACATATTCTTCATCTTTAATCGAAACGGAAAACAGACAGCACTTTGTACATGTGCAATTGCATGCAGATCATGAATCTATCATTATCTGACATTGAAACCATTGAAAACCATAACCTATACACCTAAAGTCCGCACCTTTTGTCGTACAATCGTAACGGATCCGATAGGTTTGCTAAGCTTCCGTATTCGGCAGTTTGGCAACCTATAAAACGAAATAGGTTAGCTATTTCATAACCTACAACTATCAAAACCCTAAAACAGATTAGGGTTAGGGTTTCTTACCTAGAAACGGAGCCGGAATCACCAGGAAAGCAATAAAAACGGAGTAGTGGAGCATGGATAGTAGCAAGGAAGAGTGGCAGGGAGAATCTCCCATAACTCGCACACTTTCTCTCTCTTTTCTCTCTTCTCTCTCTAGGGTTTCTCTCAAATTCGTATGGCTGCAATGAGAGAGGGTTTAAGGTCCTTATATAACCTAAAAACTAACTGAAATAGACTCTAGGTCAAAGTATACTTAGGTTATAACCAAAGTGAGCTGGTTTCAGCTCAACGGAGGACTTCTGGCGGGCCTCCTTGACCCAAAGGTCGAACTTACGCTCACCGACAATGGATCTAGGTGGAGTTAAGTTTTCGTTTCGGTTGAGATTCCAGATCACGTGTGGCGGACCAGTTTCAGTTCAACGGTCAGCGGATCTCGATCGGAGATTCTGAGTACATGTAAATGTGTATCAAATTTCTCCTGATCCGAGGTGTAATTTGGTTTGATTCTGACGGTCTGGTTGCTTACAAAATATCTGCAAGCGACACGTGCCAGATCACTATTCCAGATATTTACTTTGTAAAGAAAACAAGGGTTTTCACATTCTCTCGCTCCGGACTCGAGCGAACAGCCGTGGGACACTGTCTGGATTTGATTTCCAAGATGGTTGTCAAGTCCAGCGAGGCGGTCCTAAGTCCTTAACTTCGTAGTGTTCAGACTCCCGATGTGCGGTCTAGACCTGATACGGAGTTTCAATGTGTTCCCGAGAGCAGTCGGGTAATGAGTTTGATCCTAGACTTTAGGGTAACCTAGCGTCAATGATTCTACAAGTTTTGGATCTTGCAGATCGTATTTAAAGTAATTGGTGCTAATTTCACAGGTACTCTAGTTTAACATTGGCTAATTCTTGCCTAATTTCTATTGGATTTAGTCCTGAGTAATTTCTGTCTGAGGTGGTACCTGGGCCTTTGTAGTTTGTATATAAAGTGATCCAAGTTATACTACTTAGCTAGTCTAAGATAGTGTCTAGGGTGAAAGTACTTAGAAAATTTAAAGAACAAGGTGGTGAAGGGTGGGATTTGTGAAGAAAATGGTTTGAAAAGGGATTTGAGGCTTTAATCGAGTGTTTGAAAAGTTAAACCGGTGTTAGGATTGACTCATCACCTAAGGACGTCTAATTCCAGGTTGGGAAAAATCCGGGCTATTACAATCTACCCCCCTTAAAACAAAATTTCGTCCCTGAAATTGGCTAAGGGTAATAAGGAAATATTTAATTATTTCTTTTGCCTAAGTTTTATTGATTTCGAGTTTCTACGCGTGGTAGGGCATATACTAGTCTGGTTCATTTTAGTCTACCCCCCTTAAAACTTATTTCTTTATCCATTTCTCATACCCTGATGGTTCACTACAATTTATTTCCTTACCTATTTGGAGTCTCGACGACAATTTCCAACAATTTAGAGTAAGATAGCTATTTTCATTGTTTGACCCACACGGAGAGACGGTAATAGTGGGCTCGATCCCGATACATCGATCATTTACTGGACCAGGGTAGAAAACTCATCGTATCCCTTCCGAATCCTAGTGGATCCTGGTCGTCTGCTCGTCAGCAGAGAGTCCATTGGTAGTCACCCAGGACTGAGAATTGGGTCAAGCCGCAAATGCTTCGCAGTTGTATATTTCAGTAACTCTGTACTCCGATCACTCTATAAAAGTAGGGAATGTCCATTATTGAAAGGCTCAAATTGTTTATTCTAAGGTTGCCCTTTAGGTCTTAGTCTAAGAGAGTCCTCGATATTATCTATGTCCAAGGAAAGGGTGAATCAAATCTTACTAGATCATCCTAAAACATTTCCATAGTAGAACTTGTTAGGGCTCCTATAATGTGCGTATTTAACAAGCACCGTTTCGATCCTGGGCCAGTGGGGTAGGGTCCACCACACTTTTCCTGCGCTACCCAGATCAAAGAGGTGTATTAACCGATCTAACTAGAGTGAGCTCATCATGTTCTACCCCCCTTAAAAATTTATTTTCACCCTCAAGGCTCAAGATTTATGTCATGCTCCGTATATCGGAACAAGGTGTAATTTAGGACCTTCCCTTGACATGAAATGGGATGCGGTCTCCCACTACTTTGGTCTTCTTTTCATCGATGATGTGTATTATGGCATTGGTACCTATGGTTATCGAAAGGAGCTAAAAATGATGGGTAATGTGGTTGATTTCAGGGGCAGGTGTGAGTTTGAGGCAAGATGCCTAATCATACCAAGAAGTTTTGTCGCGGTCCAGACTTATCCTATTTAATCATGTCTAGCTTAATAGGCATGCTATCTTTCTACGTTCATAAGCACAATATGTATGCCGACATGGCATGCGATTTGAGACCTAATTCCTAACTGTCTGTTGCCCATTTGGAAAATTCCTTAGGCCTAAAGGGAAAAATCTCTATTGGCTATATATTCTTATACTTCTCAAAGACGAAGTTATAAACCTTTGGTTGTAAGTGGTTGAGCCAACACGGAAGAAAGTTGCGTAGTGGGTCTGAGCCGAATACATAGATCTTCTGCCTCATGAGGACAGAAAATGTATCGTATCAGTTCTTAATTCTAGTTGATCCCGACCTTCTGCTTGATCAGAGCATAGAGTACATTGGTCACTACCAGGATTGAGAATTCGATTCAGACCGCGAGTACCTCGCTTATATGTAGTTTCTCTACTCCGTGTTCCCGATTGTACTAAGTCCTTGAGAAGGCGATTCTAAGGGGTGTATAGATTTGACCTATCATTAAATCCAAGGGGTATAGAAGTTTTCTCTAGGTATAATCCAAAGTCTATTCTTATACACTAGCTGATTTCAGATCATTTCTAATACAAGAAATTATTTATCGCGTAGGGTCAACGTTGTCTAAGTGGAATTGAGTTGTCTGTACTTGACGCTCGAGCATTTCACACATGCTCACACCAGCTAAGGGGGTTCTAGAGTTCATGTTCTTAATTTGTCGGATTTCCTATACTGTCAGGTCTGTCGAAGCACCGCTCTAGGTCCAAACTCTGGGGCCTATTTGTCAAACAACCATTTACTCTAAAAGCTTACACTGTCAGAGTGTGGTGGATTAATGTATATCAAGGGACTTTATCACTTCAACACTATTTGGCCAGTGGTCTTAAGTTGTATTAAATGGGTTTGCATTGCTAATCTCCCTTGGGGATTAGGAATGGCATGTTTGGTAGGAGGGTGGGAGGGGATTAAAATTAATGGTATAGGCTTTGAAAAATGAGCCTTGTGTCGGAAAGTGTGAGATGGGATTTTCAAATCCCAAGATAATGAATTTCTAAGTGTACTTAGAAAGGGAATTTCAGAATTTACTTTTAATTGCACACACTCCAAACATGGTATTGGAAAACATGGGATACACCAATCTAGGAACCATACCCTACACGTACTTTTATTATTACTTATACAATTCTATCCACCTTGCTCACCTAACGCAGTTGGCCGAACGGGCCCTAAAGGGAGAAAAGGGGCTGGAGTTTTGGTTCTCCACAGATTTGGTTCTCATCAGGGGTTGTAGAGGCCCAACTGACAAGGAATAAAGAAAGGAAAATGAAGAAAATGGATGGGTTAGAGGGCTTGCCTGATTTTGAGCTCCAAATGGGGGGGGTGTGGGAGTCCAAATGAGGGAAACGGAGAGGGTAGGGAGGAAGGGACTGCTGTGGATGATGGGAATGGATAGGTTATGGTCGAAATCAGCAGGGAGAACGATTGGAAGGGCAGTTTTGAAGAGAAACAGCCAGTTTGGAGAGAGAAAATGGCTTGGAGGGGAGGTTTGTGAAGGAAGTAGGGTTTTCAGAGAGTAGAAATGGAAGGGACACACATCAGGGGGGTCCTACAACCCCCAAACACAATCGGCCCAGACGGCCGGCCCGGCCTAGCAAAAAAAGTGGCGAGGCCTCGCCGACCTGGCGAGGGCCTCGCCGAAAATTTTCATGGTTTTTAAAGGGGGGCCCATGGACGTGTTCCTCCAGTCCCCTAGGCCCCAAAAAACACTAGGTCCCACCTTAGATCCCTCCGGAAGTGCTCCGTTTGGCCCCCCGACCCCGATTCGCTCCATTTCGGGTATTTTTGGGACAATCAGACGTATCTTGCAATCCGGAATGAGTTATCTAACATAAAATATATGAATTTAGGGTAGAACGAGCTAATGAAGCCAACCAACCCACTATGCTGGGTTGCGCAGCCCGAAATTGCAGATAAACCCTCCGATTGACGGTTATTTCCCTGTTTCAATTTCGTTTTACTAAAAATAATAGTTTTAGTTTGATTACTCTTCATCTGTTGGGCTTTAGGAGTTACGCTCATTGTGAAAAGGGCCTGGAATAATTAGGAGGACGGTTTGGTGAAGCCAAATAGGACACTTACTATTTTTGGCTGAAAGCCTTGCGCACGTAGTAGACATCACAACCTTATAGTAAGTCGCGAATTCTAGGAGTTTTAGTTGTAGTTTGTTTCTGATTTCTTTCCCAGTACTTGGTATCCCTATTTAAAGGGTTGTGAACTCATTTTTTCTTCTGTCATTCATTAATCAATTTTGAATTTATTAGAATTTATTTCTACTTTCTACTTTCTTTTCTCGTAGACTCGAGAAGTCTCTGTGAGGAGTCCAGAGAAGCTCCAAGGATTCGGAGTAGTTATCATCATCACGCTCATCTCGTATTCTACCGATTTTCAACGGTTGGGATGAGGTGGATTGTGATCTAGACTCATTTATAGACGGCCTAGGAATGTTTTAAGGTCGACCCGTGCGACCAAGGTTGAATACGGACTCGATTTCGTCGTTCATTTTCAGTGAACTTCGCCAATTGGCGAAATCGGGATACCTATAACTGTTTCTACGTTCCATCATTCCCTCTTAAGTCAGAGTGCGTCAGAGTGCGTCGTGTGTCCATAACCCAGGTCTGGTTTAATCCAAATCATGCTCTGATACCAACTGTAATGCCCTGAAAATCGGGGGTCGAGTAGTAACTCAACTCTCAAGTTCCAGAACATCACTTATGCAACATAGATAATGATGATTAAATGTTGTCTGCATTAATGTAGTGAACATGAGTGAGATTAAGCTAAAACAGCATATCATATTCCAGAGATAGTTAAATTGCAAGCGGAAGACTGTGATAGATATATAAAATATATAAAAACTGTGGTGAGTCTCCAGAGTGTGATAACATTACCAGGTTAAATAATTACAAGTATAGTTCCAAAATATACCAAATGTGTAAGAGTAATGGCTTCTATCCCAAGTACCATAGCCCCGTCAATACAATACCTGGTCTTCATAAACCTGACAGAGAACATGTAGGAGAACTCCTCCACATCACAATAGTCCGGCTCTGCTTCATAAGCATCGCCATCACCTAAAACTAAACAAATCTGGTTGGTTTGTACAACACCGTCCCGTAACATGGGAGTGAGTAGCTAACTCAGTGGAACAATAAGGCATAAGTTATCATGTTATCAATTCAGTCAAGCAGTAATGATAAAGCAGTAAAATCAAACATTCCTAACTACTCTTATTAATGTAAATATGAATGTAGTCATGATGGATGCCCTCACTGACATACTCCCTCATGCGACACCCTCTTCGTTCGCATCATGCTTTCATCCCTCAGTGCTCCACATCTTTCAGGCACATGCAATGCATGATGAGCATGATTACCAAGTTTTTTTTTATTAGTCCATTTCAAACAGTAGGATTGGGAAACTAAGGTACCTCCCTTGTATCATTCCCAAACATGATCCATTCTAGGGTCGTCAGTCCTAGACAATCTCATACGATGATGTGTTTCAGTTCGCTGCAAGGGCTGTCAGGGCTGTTATACGGAATCGTTGCACCACTCCCCCATCACCTTATCAATACAGGCCTAGTTTATACTCTGTTACTACGGGAAGGCTCATCGCCTCACCGCAGATTCAGAGTATGCTCGAGGTCACTACAAAGGGCTGTCAGGGCTGTTACACGGAATCATTGCACCACTCCCCCATCACCTTATCAATGTAGGCCGACAGCACGAATATAGTGTCCCATACCACCATAATCGGCTCACGAGTCTGGTTGTTCACTGGTCACTACGGGGAGGCACGTGGCCCCAGCATAGGCCGACAGCTCAACCACGGTGTCCCATACCACTATGCCCGACTCATGAGTCTTAGCAGATAGAGGTACCATGGTTAAAAGGGATTTCATTGGTAAGTTTGGTACCCTAGGTTCAAGCAGAGGCGTCCAAACATGGTGAACATAAATTAGACAGATCGGGTTGCTTGACAAGCTCGGCTAGCTCTAGCGCACAACAAGTTGGACGATATGAAGCGCATAACCACTTCGTGTGGCCAACCACTCTCGCCAACCGAAGTACGACTCGGGTTCGTCGAACACATCTCACGTGGCAAATGAAACTCAGCCACGAATTCGATCCCGTTACCGACTACTTGGACTATACAATAGCCCCAATCACATTCAATTTCAGATATTTAAAGCAGTAATGGATCAAAATTCAAATCATACAATCATAGACTGATATTATCCGTTTAGGGCTGTCAGGGCTGTTGCACGCACTCGTTGCTCCACTCCCCCATCACCCATGACGGATCATACAACGTAAACATGAATTTAAACATATGCATTACATAGATAAAATCATACAATCAATTGAGCATGTTATGAAGTACAACATAAGCATAAGTTTGTACATATTCAATTCCTAATCACACAGATATCTAAAGAAATCATACACATAGTTAAAGAAGTTGAGAATCATATCTCAACACCCTTAAACATTACAATTTACTAACTACTACTCATTTAGACATTTCAACAAACACTTTAAAATACATACATCAACATACATGACATATGTTGATCACATAGGCATTAGGCCAAATCCTTTCACTAGGGAGTTGCCCCAATCATAACACACGTACACCCACGACGGATAGTCATGGAAAGTAAGAATCCAAGTTCCATATTCATTTGAACATTTTCACAAACACTTGGGCTACTCATTTGAACATATATAGCGTATAGTGGCCATGGCGTGATTCAGGGCAAATCCTTTCGTCAAAGGGGTATCGCCAATACAACAATCATATATCCATGACAATTAGTCATGGCAAGCACGAATGAGAATTCTATACTCATTCAGTCATTTTCACAAACACTTAGAATACACTATTTCAACATACATAGTGTATATTAGCAAAACATGTATTAGGGCGAGCCCTTTCGCCAAACAAGTATTTTATCCATATATAATATATTCATATAGCAAATAATCATGGCAAACATATTTTCAAAATTTATACGTATACGGTACTTTCTACAAATACCTAGAGTATGTAAAATTCCATATTCTTCATCTTTAATCGAAACGGAAAACAGACAGCACTTTGTACATGTGCAATTGCATGCAGATCATGAATCTATCATTATCTGACTTTGAAAGCATTGAAAACCATAACCTATACATCTAAAGTCCGCACCTTTTGTCGTAGAATCGTAACGGATCCGATAGGTTTGCTAAGCTTCCGTATTGGATAGTTTGGCAACCTATAGAACGAAATAGGTTAGCTATTTCATAACCTACAACTATCAAAACCCCAAAACAGATTAGGGTTAGGGTTTCTTACCTAGAAACGGAGCCGGAATCACCGAGAAAGCGATAAGAACGGAGTGGTGAAGCATGGATAGCAGTAGGGAAGAGTGGCAGGGAGAATCTCCCACAACTCCCACACTTTCTCTCTCTTTTCTCTATTCTCTCTCTAGGGTTTCTCTCAAATTAGTATGGCTGCAATGAGAGATGGTTTAAGGTCCTTATATAGCCTAAAAACTAACCGAAATAGACTCCAGGTCAAAGTATACTTAGGTTATAACCAAAGTGAGCTGGTTTCATCTCAATGGAGGACTTCTGGCGGGCCTCCTTGAGCCAAAGGTCGAACTTAAGCTCACCGACACCGGATCTAGGTGGAGTTAAGTTTTCGTTTCGGTCAGGATTCTAGATCACGCGTGGCGGACCAGTTTCAGTTCAACGGTCAGTGGATCTCGATCGGAGATTACGAGTACATGTAAATGTGTATGAAATTTCTCCTGATCCGAGAGTGTAATTTGGTCTGATTCTGACGGTCTGGTTGCTTACAAAATGTCCGCAAGCGACACGTGCCAGATCACTATTCCAGATATTTATTTTGTAAAGAAAACAAGGGTTTTCACACTCTCATTTCGGACTCGAGCGAACAGCCGTGGGACACTGTCTGGATTTGATTTCTGAGATGGTTGTCAAGCCTAGCGAGGCAGTCCTAAGTCCTTAACTTTGTAGTGTTCGGACTCCCGATGTATGGTCTAGTCCTGATACGGAGTTTCAATGTGTTCCCAAGAGCAGTCGGGTAATGAGTTTGATCCTAGACTTTTGGGTAACCTAGCGTCAATGATTCTACAAGTTTTGGGTCTTGCAGATCGTATTTAAAGTGATTGGTGCTAATTTCACAGGTACTCTAGTTTAACACTGGCTAATTCTCGCCTAATTTCTAAAGGATTTAGTCCTGAGTAATTTCTGTCTGAGGTGGTACCTGGGCCTTTGTAGTTTGTATATAAAGTGATCCAAGTTATACTACTTAGCTAGTTTAAGATAGTGTCTAGGGTGAAAGTACTTAGAAAATTTAAAGAACAAGGTGGTGAAGGGTTGGATTTGTGAAGAAAATGGTTTGAAAAGGGATTTGAGGCTTTAATCGAGTGTTTGAGAAGTTAAACCGGTGTTAGGATTGACTCATCACCTAAGGACATCTAATTCCAGGTTGGGAAAAATCCGGACTGTTACACTAAACCTTAACCAAAAACCTATAACCTAAACTCAATTTCATAAACCTTAACCTAAACCTATACTTATAACCTAAACCTATTCTCAAATCTCAAAACCTATAACTATAACCTAAACCTTAACCAAAAACCTATAACCTATAAACTAAACTCAATTTCCTAAACCTTAACCTATAACCAAACCTAAACCTAAACCTATAACCTACACTTATAACATAAACCTAAACATATAACCTAAAACTAAACTTAAAACCTAAATGTATAATCTAAACCTAAAACTTAAGCCTAAAACCCAAACATAAACCCGGTCCCAAACCCGATTTCTTAAACCTAAACCTTAACGTATTCGCAAATCCCTAAACCTAAACCTACACCTAATCCTAATCTCAACTCCCTAACCTAAACCTAAACCTAAACTTGAAAACCCAAACCTAAACCCGATCCCAATTTCCTAAACCTAAACTTATAACCTTAACCTAAACCTATTCTCAAATCCCAAAACCTATAACGTAAACTAAACCTAAACCTTAACCTAAACCTAAACCTTAACCTATAACCTATAACCTAAACTCAATTCCCTAAACCTTAACCTATAACCTAACCTAAACCTAAACCTAAACCTAAACCTATAACCTTAACCTAAATATAAAACCTAAACCTAAACCTATACTTATAACCTAAACCTATTCTCAAATCCCAAAACCTACAACCTTAACCTAAACCTATAACCTAAACCTAAACCTAAAACCCAAACGTAAACCCAATCTCAAACCCGAACCCGATTTCCTAAACCTAAACCTTAACGTATTCTCAAATCCCTAAACCTAAACCTACACCTACACCTAATCCTAATCTCAACTCCCTAACCTAAACCTAAACCTAAACTTGAAAACCCAAACCTAAACACGAACCTGAACCCAAACCCGATCCCGATTTCCTAAACCTAAACTTATAACCTTAACCTAAACCTATTCTCAAATCCCAAAACCTATAACCTAAACCTAAACCTAAACCTTAACCTAAACCTAAACCTTAACCTATAACCTATAACATAAACTCAATTCCCTAAACCTTAGCCTATAACCTAACCTAAACCTAAACCTATAACCTTAACCTAAACATAAAACATAAACCTAAACCTATACTTATAACCTAAACCTATTCTCAAATCCCAAAACCTATAACCTAAACCTAAACCTTAACCTAAACCTAAACCTAAAACTTAAACCTAAACGTACACTTATAACCTATAACCTAAACCTATAACCTAAACCTAAACCTAAAACCCAAACGTAAACACGATCTCGAACCCGAACCCGATTTCCTAAACCTAAACCTTAAAGTATTCTCAAATCCCTAAACCTAAACCTGCACCTAATCCTAATCTCAACTCCTTAGTCTAAACCTAAACCTAAACTTGAAAACCCAAACCTAAACCCGAACCCGAATCCGATCCCGATTTCCTAAACCTAAACTTATAACCTTAACCTAAACCTATTATCAAATCCCAAAACCTATAACCTAAATCTAAACTTAAACCTTAACCTATAACCTAAACCTTAACTTATAACCTATAACCTAAACTCGATTCCCTAAACCTTAACCTATAACCTAACCTAAACCTAGACCTAAACCTAAACCTATAACCTTAACCTAAACCTATTCTCAAATCCCAAAACCTATAACCTAAACCTATAACCTAAACCTAAACATAAAACATAAACCTAAACCTACACTTATAACCTATAACCTAAACCTAAACCTAAACCTAAAACCCAAACGTAAACCCGATCTCGAACCCGAACCTGATTTCCTAAACCTAAACCTTAACGTATTCTCAAATCCCTAAACCTAAACCTACACCTAATCCTAATCTCAACTCTCTAACCTAAACCTAAACCTAAACTTGAAAACCCAAACCTAAACCCGAACCCGATCCCGATTTCCTAAACCTAAACTTATAACCTCAACCTAAACCAATTCTCAAATCCCAAAAGCTATAACCTAAACCTAAATCTTAACCTATAACATATAACCTAAACTCAATTCCCTAAACCTTAACCTATAACCTAACCTAAACCTAAACCTAAACCTATAACCTTAACCTAAACATAAAACCTAAACCTAAACCTATACTTATAACCTAAACCTATTCATATAACCTAAACCTATTCTCAAATCCCAAAACCTATAACCTAAACCTAAACCTTAACCTAAACCTAAACCTATAACCTAAACCTAAACCTAAACCTACACTTATAACCTATAACCTAAACCTAAACCTAAAACCCAAACGTAAACCCGATCTCGAACCCGAACCCAATTTCCTAAACCTAAACCTTAAGGTATTCTCAAATCCCTAAACCTAAACCTACACCTAATCCTAATCTCAACTCCCTAACCTTAACCTAAACCTAAACTTGAAAACCCAAACCTAAACCCGAACCCGAACTCGATCCCGATTTCCTAAACCTAAACTTATAACCTTAACCTAAACCTATTCTCAAATCCTAAAACCTATAACCTAAACCTAAACCTAAACCTAAACCTTAACCTATAACCTAAACTCAATTCCCTTAACCTATAACCTAACCTAACCTAACCTAAACCTAAACCTAAACCTATAACCTTAACCTAAACATAAAACCTAAACCTAAACCTATACTTATAACCTAAACCTATTCTTATAACCTAAACCTATTCTCAAATCCCAAAACCTATAACCTAAACCTATAACGTAAACCTAAACCTACACTTATAACCTATAACCTTTTTATATAAAAAAATTTAAAAAAAAAAAAAAAAAAAAAAAAAAAAAACACACGCACACACACCCCACACATTCACGCTAGTGGAATTTCACCACCTATGGGTACTCGAACCCTTGACCGGCTGTTGAAACTCCCGAGAGTCTACCACCAGAGCAAGAGTAAGGACTCGTATAACCTATAACCTAAACCTAAACCTAAAACCCAAATGTAAACCTAATCTCGAACCCGAACTCGATTTCCTAAACCTAAACCTTACGTATTCTCAAATTCCTAAACTTAAACCTACACCTAATCCTAATCTCAACTCCCTAATCTAAACCAAAACCTAAACTTAAAAACCCAAACATAAACCTGAACCAGAACCCGATCTCGATTTCCTAAACCTAAACTTATAACCTTAACCTAAACCTATTCTCAAATCCCAAAACCTAAACCTAAACCTAAACCTAAACCTTAACTTAAACCTAAACATTAACCTATAACCTAAACCCATAACCTAAACTTAATTCCCTAAACCTTAACCTAGCCTAACCTAAACCTAAACCTAAAACTATAACCTACACTTATAACCTACACTTATAACCTAAACCTATAACCTAAACCTATAACCTAAAACCTAAACCTAAACCTAAACCTAAAACCTAAATGTATTCTTAAATCCTTAAACCTAAACCTACACCTAATCCTAATCTCAACTCCTTAACCTAAACCTAAACCTAAACCCGATTTCGATTTCCTAAACCTAAACCTTATCCTATTCTCAATTCCCTAAAGCTATAACCTATAACCTAAAACCTAAACCTAAACCTAAAGCCTAAATGTATTCTCAAATTCCTAAACCTAAACCTACACCTAATCCTAATCTCAACTCCTTAACCTAAACCTAAACTTGAAAACCCAAACCTGAAAACCCGAATAAACTTTCTGCAATTCTTCATGATTATGAATTATGATGTTTTGTTGGTTGAATATTTTTTTATTAGATGAAAGACGCAAAAAGAAAATTGTTGGTGATTTTTTTCTTTTTTTTTTAAATTTTTAATGCAAGAAATTTTCTGACGGTTTAGGCCGTCCATATTTTTCTAAATATTCAAATCTGAGACGGTCCATAACCGTCCTTTTAAGGTTCATCAAATACTGCTTATAACAGTCCTTTTTAAGGACGGCCTATGACCGTCCATTTTAAGGACGGTCCATGACAGTCCTTTGTAAGGACGGTCCAAGACTGTCCTGTGAAGGTTCATCAGAGACAACTCACCACGGTCCTTTTTAAGGACGGTCTATGACTGTCCTTTGTAAGGATGGTCCACGACCATCCTTTTAAGGTTCATCAGAGACAGCTCATAGTAATCCTTTTTAAGGATGGTCATGGACCGTCCTTGTTAAGGACGGTCCAGGACTGTCCTTTTAAGGTTCACCAGAGACCTATAACGTCTATAGTTATTGATGGTCCATGACCGTCCTTCTTTAGAGACGGTCCATAACCGTCCTTTAAATCTCCATAGAAATGACGGTTCATGACCGTCATTTAAGTAATATGACGTCCCAAAATAGGACGGCCCTTGCGACGGTCCAAAACCGTCCTTTATCATCTTTTGAGACGGTTTTCAACCGTCCTTTTTTCACAATTTTGGCGTAGTGACGACTCCAATTCTAATTGTGTTATTTGAATCAAGCAAGAGGGCTCCCTGATCACTACAAGTGGATCTTTGACACCTTAGTTCCCACCTTTAAATCCTTAGTTTTAATTACTTAATTCATAATTACTCTCTCAATCACTTCAGAATTAGTTTTATATCTTCTTCTAGTTATACTTCTAGTTAATTTCAGAAACGTGCACGATCAGTCCCTGTGGATTCGACATCGGTCTTACCGAGATTATTACTACATCGCAACCCTACACTTGGGGTTGTGAACAGCTGTCCATTTACTTTAGAAGTATTGGGTTGATTCTCTATTTCCATAGGGGTCATATGTCCACTACTAATGAATCCTGTAGCCTATTGCAACTTCGTTTTGATGAGGTTGTCTCTCACTAACAAATAATGATATTTCTCTACATAACCCCTTACTGATCGACTATCCTGCCAAGAATTTTGGTTTTGTTGGAATAATACCTGATCATAATCTCGATGGATGAATCGCATGGGTAACAACTGCTTCATCCGCGACCATGTGCGAATTAGTGTCTTAGTTTGTCTCATCCGCTCAAGTTGAAGTTGTTCCCACCAAACCATAGATCTGCCCTTTAATTCGTAAGTCACGAGTTTAACTTTCTTCTCTTTCATGATGTCTATGTAGTAAAAAAAAAAAATCAATTTCAAGCAACCAATCGAGAGAGTCCTTGATGTGGAGTTGGTTGTTGAAATTAGGAAGATCGACTTTCGTCCTGAATTTTTAATATATTCGATCTATTTTATCAATGCCTTGTCCAGGATATTGTGAAATCATGTCGTTGAATCCCACATTCTCAAGTGTGATTCACTGTCCGCATCACCCTACGATTAGTACGATTATGAATTTAAGCACCAACCGGGGGCAGATCATCGCCCCGAATATGGAGTTGCCCTAGGGCCTCCATCATTTGATCAATAGTAGCATGTAACCCTTGCATGACTTGACGATTCTCTTACTACGCCGCTTCAAAGGTCGTCGCAGTTAAAAGATGATTCCCTGGAGCACTGTTTATGAGATTGTTGCTCGACCTGTCGTTAGAAGCTATATATCCAAGGAAAAAGCCTTGCTCTAATACCAAACTGACGTAGGGATAGACGTGATGAGGTCGAGCATCGTCTTCCTGAAGAATAACTACTCTGAATCCATAAAATTTCTCTAAACTCCTCACAGAGATTCCTCGAATCCACGAGGAGAGATAGAAAATATAAATAAATTCTAATAAAATCGAAAATAAATTGATTGATAATTGTCAAATGTGTGTGTCCCCATTACACCATTAATAAAGAAAAGAATAAACTAATTTTCACAATTACCAAAAATAGCAAAATTCTAACTCTAATAAAAATTCTAATTCTAGTAAAACTCTTCTAAGCCTAATTTTTAAAAATAAAAATTCCAAATAAACTTTTGCTAGAAGAGTCCTATCATGATTACAAGTTATTTCTAAAAAAGAAAAAAAAAATCTAAAACTATATATATATATATATATATATATATATATATATACACACACACACACACACACACAAAATTAGAATTACTAAAAATAATAATTTTTCCTCAAATGTTAGTTTTTGAGATAAAAGTTCTCGTTTTCTGACAAAACGAACAGATGCGACCCACTATGTGGGTCAGTTAACCTCGGATGACTTGTTATAGTAAAGATTGATAGTTGTGCGCCTCGTAATGATACCCGGATCATAAGTTATGGGCAATTTACAGTTCACTTTCTTTTAGTCCATCCATGCTAGGAATGTATTTGTACCATGTTCTACATCAATGTGTTTTATCCACACCGTCCATCCATTTTCCATATCATTTTTGTTCTTGATCCAAAAAATAGAGTAGATGTAAATCTCAAGTGGACCACACCATAGGAAACAATAGAGAACCACACTATATGAAAGCAATAGTGATTAAATGCCACCATTAAAGACCTCCTAAAACTTATTTGACATCTAACCTGTTGATTAGGTAATAGGGACGTAGAAGGAAAAAACCAAATATCAAACTTGATTCAAAACTTTTGTTTCTCAAAAAGTTTTAATGGTGGGTGTTCCATCAACACTGTTTCCTCTCATATAGTCTACTTGAAATTTGAAATTTGGAACTAACTTATTTTCAGGCTCATTACCATAAAATGATCTGAAAAGATGGATAGACAGCCCCCATTGAGTACAGACTATTGCGTAATGGCAGGGTCACTAGCCAATACGCATCCGGTTCAAGCCATCTCTCCCGGGTACACGTGGCAGCGTAATGGATCAATAGGACAGTCCATCAAGTCATGCCATTCGGTGATGGTCTATTTTAAAGAATCAAACTATCTGATGGATATATATATGCCATCCACGGTAAGTTAAGTTAGATGGGGAAGCGGATCGCGTGGTGCGGCAATGCGGTGGTGCAATCACGTCACCAAATTTCGTGGGACCCACCATAATGTATGTGTTATATCCACAACGTTCATCTATTTCTCCACAATATTTTAGGACATGGACAGAAAAATCAGGCAGATCCAAAGCTCAAGTAGAGGAGAAAGCAGTGGGGGTTAAATGCCTATCATCGAAAGCTCTTCGAGGGCTACAGAAGGTTTGGATCATGCTGATATGATTGTTTTCCACTGCTTTTATGTGGTATAGTGATCTGTCTCATTTTTGGGTACATAACCTAAAATGATTTAAAAAATAAAAAATAAAAAATGAATGAACCGTGTGGATACACCACATACATTACGATTGGCCCACATAATTTGGTGTCGGCACCACACCGCCGAGGTTTGTGGTCTGTGGTTCTAGATTGACCCATCATTCTGCCACGTGTGCAGTGGAGAGAGGGCGCGGATTAGGTATTACCCACGCCTGCTCTGAGCTCGGGACAGGCCGAGGCTCCGAGGGCCACTGAGGGATCACCGTTATATATGAATCTTCTCTACACTGTTCATACCTTTTTTTCATATCATTATATAGTATTGAACCAAAAATAAGTTACATAAAGGTCTAAGGGGACCACACCATAGGAAGCAACGGTGCTGAGGTCCTTAAGAAATTTTCAACGGTAGGAATTTAATAACCACATTGTGACCCATTTGAGACTTGGATATTCTCTATTTTTTTTCTTGTATTCTAAAATAATATGAAAAAAATGAATGGACGGTGTGGATAAAATTCATAGATAACGGTGGCCCCTTAATGGTGCTCGGAGCCTCCGCCTGTCCCGAGCTCGGAACAGACGGGGGTAGTAGAGATGACTCTGCCATATTCTGCTTCTCCCGGTGCAATTAAGCTACCATTGTACGCACTTTTAGCCACGTGCGTGTCACATGTGTAGGACATACCGACCGTGTATGGGGTTGGTCCCGTCATGGAAATCAGCTTGTGCGAATATCAAGCGGGCCACACCATCAAAATCGAAGGATGGCCGACAATCTGACCCATTGTGCTTGTTTTCCTACCTGATAAGCCAATCAGCCCTATTTTCGCTACAAGCAATCAATATCATGGGTCCCACTTTTTCTACGGATAGCATGTCTTACACATGTGACATGGCGAACCCTAGCATGCGACGTTTTTTTTTTTGTTTGTTGCACATGTAATAATGTTGGGTCGTGAATCACGATTCCACGAGTCGCCCTCACGTGAGGGAGCAGAGGATGTCGGCACACGTGTCAGAAATCCAGTCCATACATTAGCTACAGTACCGTGCTAATATGCCGGGTAGTGTATTAGGTGCGGCATCGGCCTCATCCAAGACGGTGCGGCTCTTACCATGAGCCCACCTTGATATGTGTATTGTATATCCACACCGTCCATCCGTTTGTCCAGATATTTTATCACAGGAGAGAAAAAATGAAACAGATCCGAATCTTAGGTGCACCATACCGTAGGAAACAATATTTCTTGACCATTAAAACCTTCTTGTAGTCCACAAAAGTTTTGTATCAAGCATATATTTGCTTTTTTCCTTTCATCCATGATTTTTTGACCTTATCAACAGGTTGGATGGAAAATAAACATTACCAAAACATTAAGGTAGGCCCCAGGAAGTTTTTAATAGTGAAGCTTTAAACCACCACTCTTTCTGATAGTATAGTGCAGCTGAGATTTGAATTTATTTCATTTTGGGATCATGCCATAAAATGATATGTTAAAACGTATGGACGGCTCGGATATACAATAATGACGTCAAGGTGGGCCCCACGGTAAGGGCCGCACCGTCTTGGGTGAGGCCGGGGCAGCAACAAATCGGCTGCCGTGGGCAAAAAATAATGATGGTCTGCTGAACAGGTGGGGCTATTTTGATCAGCGTGCTGCTCTGATTTCTAGTACGTGGCATGTTCCCCGAGATGATGAATGGACCCGATCTCTAACACGTGTGGCATCCGCAGTTCTCTCCCCCGACCCAATAACATTCAGTGGGCTCCTCATGTGAGGCTCACTAGCACGTGTCAGAGATCCGTACTATTCATCAGTTAGGGTGTATGTGAACATGCCATATGCCAACGATGAGGGCCGTAGGCTTAACAATTGCGCCACACCCGTGCATTGAATCTGGTCTATTGGACTTTTCTTCTAGCCGTCCATTACAAGTTTGCCCAGCCTGATAAGTGGACCACAATTATTTTTGTTCATGGTATGTTCAAAGTATTCATCGCTCGGATCTCAGACACGTGTCTGTTTTCCTTCTAATATCTCCACCGTAGAATTCCATCATTGCAACAGAAATAAAGGTATACAGTGGCGTGGAAAAGAACGTCCACCAGGAATGAGTAAATGGAAGGGTACGTCTGTCCGTATCAGAAGAATCCCAAATGAAACAGTAATTTCATATGGGCTATTTGATGCTCTAGCTGGAGATGACGCTTGATACACAGGCACTTAGAAATGGTACACGTGGCATATTCATTAAACCGAATAAATTGTAGAGCTCACTGTCGCTCACCCACCATAAAAAATTAATTTGATTGAACAATCCTAATCTCTATTCGTGGACACTACTTATTTGTTGAAATAAAATCAAGGGATAGTTTCATTTTTGACCATCCAATAAGTGTCCATCATTATAATATTCAAATAATCAAATAAATGTAATTTTTGTGATAAACATGTACTCATGGTTTCGACAGTTTCATTTAAAATTACTTGCATTACAGTATCCAATTTATAAGTCCCTGCGTATCATCCATAAGATTATGCCAGAGTATCAAAGTTTTCCTCATCAGTTCATTTTATGGGCCCATTTTAATGAATGAATGAATGTTAGATTGTTACATAGTGGACCATAAACAAAAAGGACGGTTCCCTTTTTTTCTTCCAACCACATGAACATGAATGTCATGGTTCTCCCTCTTGTGCGTCCACTGCGTATGGAGTTGTACGAACTATAACAAATCTTAATTTCTAAAACTAACCTTGTTGTATGGCATTGTAATAAACCTCCCCGGCCTAAAACCAAGAAAATACTCACCCAATGGACCATCATATATATATATATATATATATATATATATATATATATATATATATATATATATATATATATATATATATATATATCCACGCTGTCTATCCGTTTTTCCAGCTCATTTTAGGCATGAGTCCAAAAGTGAAGTAGATCCAAATCTCAGGTGGACCACACCACAGGAAACAGTGGTGATTGACCTTTAGAAACATTTTGTGGGCGACAAAAGTTTTGGATCAAGCTGATATTTATTTACTTTCCTTCTTCCCGGTCTGTGTAACCTTATCAACAGGTTAGATGGTAAATAAACATTATGTTAGGCCTAAGAAGTTTTAAATGGTGGGCCTTCAATCTTGAGATTTGATTTACTTCATTTTTTACATAAGCCTTAAAATGAGCCGGCAAAATAGATGGACTGTTGATATTCAATAGATACATCAAGGTGGACCCCGCGGTCAGGGCTGCACCGTGTTGGGTGAGGCTGGGGCCGCACCTAATCCGTTCCCATTGTAAAGCTCGTGAGCCTGAAGTCAGGATAATGCACTCATCCGGTGGACCATCACATGTATGTGGCACTTGGACCGTGGGACTTTTTTTAAGTGTCCATTTTCACATGCAAGTGTGATCTCCCTTTTTCAGCCGACCAATATTATTCTTTGGTCCAGGGAATGTGGACAGTGCACACTCCCACAAGAGGCCTGGATCTCTGATATGTGCACCATCCAATGCAGGAAACAAGGCCCCGGATGGCAGCTGGGTGAGATGGGGCTTGCATTCCATCAAATGGCTTGTATCGTATTTAATCCACATTGCATTCACTATCTCCCCCACTATCAGAGAGACCTTTGGCTCCATTTTTTAGAATCCCTATATCAACTCATTAGGTGGGCCATTGATGCAGGGAAGAACGTGAGGTCTAGCACTGTCTTCCGAAGCCACATAACTTCTCTCCATCTTCGGAAAGAAACTCTAACCCATGGGGAAACAAATAGAAATAATTCTAAGAAATTCAAAATAATTTAATTGATGATTTTAAAAAAAAAAAGTGAGATTACACCCATTTAAATAGGGATGCTACGCTATGGAAGAAGTTTTGGAATTAAACTACCACTGAAACTCCAAGAATTTTCGGAATTAAACTACTAACTTACTATTTATTGATGGTCCTGATTCCTACTAGTACGCATGGTTTTCAGCCAAAAATAGTGTCCTATTTCGACTGTCAATCGGATGATAGTTTGCAAATTCGGTGTGGGCAACCTGACCTAGTGGGTTAGGTGGCTAAAGTAACTCGTCCTACCCTAAAATCATATATCATTCCAATTTATGAGATACATCTTCTAAAGGTCCAGATTACTTTTATTGTCGACTAAGCCTTTTCTGATCCATCTTGGCCATGAAACTGTCCACAACCCACTCTACAATAGCCACACATTACCGAAACACTGGACGATCTTGAAAAGGATAGTACCTGTTAACGTTCAATGTACCAATGTAGCCCACCTCACACGTGACCCAAATCCTCGCGCGAAGATCTACGTCCAGAACCCATTTCCATGGGACAAATCAGCATGGGGTTCCATGGACTGGAGATCCAAATCGTTGATCTAGTGGACCCAATTCTCCCATATCGGTAGATATTCTATCTAATTTAATTAAGAGCGTTGAAATATGATATCTCACTTAATGGAAGAGTCTATTCTAAAGACTTGCATTTATAACTTTTGAAAAACCATGTGCACAACCTCTCGGTGTGAAACCGAATATATAACGAGAAATTTGCGACTGTATGGCCATTTGCGGGACCAAGCCCACCTCATTTTACCTTGCGAGAATAAGCCCGGTCGAAAATGCCCCTGCTTTTTCCTCCAAGCGGATCGGCTGGTGCTCGAAGACCAGCGTTGACGCTCCTCGAACTCCTACGAACGGTTCAGAAGAGATCAACGTTACATGGGCCCCACAGTTACGTATTTATTATATCCACAACGTTCATCCATATTTTGAGATCTTTTCGGAGCATTATCCAAAAAAAAAAAAAAAATCATACCCAGAGATCAACTGGACCACACCACAAAGAGCAGCAGAAAATTGATTTTCACCGTTGAAAATTTTGTAGGGCCCACCGTAACATTTATTTTCCATCCAATCTATTCATAAGGTCACAAAGACCAGGATGAAGAGGAAAAACAAATTTCATAATGATCCAAAACTTCTGTGACCCCTAAAAGGGTTTCAATGGTAGACGTTCAATCCTCCACAGCCTTTAAAAGTGTGGTCCACTTGATAGCTAGATCTGTCTTATTTTTCGTCTCAAGCCTTAATATGAGTTCGCCAAAAAGATGGACGGTTTGGATACAACACATACCTCATAATAGGACCCAAAAATAGCGGTGGGATAACAACAGCAAAAAATAATAAATAATAATAAATAAATAAATCAGGAACTTTTCGCTACGGGTCATTCTATAGCTACGGATAATAACCGTAGCCATAGCCCTCGCCCATGCCATTTCGATATGTCTTTTTATATGTATCGAAGGTAGGGGTGTACACGAGTCGGGCCAAGTCGAACTGGCCTCAGCCCGTCTAGGCCCGTTCAACAGCCACACAAGGCCCGAACCCGACCGGGCCTGGTCACCGGGCCAACATCTCCAGCCTGAACCGGGCCCGACGCGAGTTCGGGCCGAGTTCGGGCCAGTTTCGAACCTTACAGCAAGTTCATGGGAAGGGCTTTGGCAGGTAATCCACGTCCCATTACAAGGCCCTCGATCAACGGTTTAGATAATTGAACTATAGACTCAACAAAAAATCTAACTATTTAGGACATTTACATACATTTGACAATGCATAAAATAAAACATTTTATACAAATTAAATACAGTCAGTCATACACGGGTCGGGCCGGGCCGGGGCGAGTCGGATTTCGGACCGAGTCGGGCCGAACTGGGAGGTATCCGAACTCGGCCTGAACTCACTTTCGGGCCTAGAAAATTGGCCCGTCCTGACCCGAACTCAGTTCCGGGTCAGGCCGAGTCGGACTTTTTCGGGCCAGGTCGAGCGAGCTAACCGGGCTAGCCCGGTTTGTGTACACCCCTAATCGAAGGTCTTTCGATTAATCGAAAAAGGTCCAAAACTGTCCAGCGAGTTTGCCTTAAAAAACCTGCAATTTTCGATTAATCAAATGTCTTTCGATTAATCAAAAAAAGTATTTTATCTTTAGCTACGGATTATAACCGTAGCCATAACTGTAGTCTGTGCCAATCTATAATTTTTTTTATTTTTTTTATTCTACCTACAATTTTCTCAAATACATATTTATATAAATATGTATATATAAGCATATAAAAAAAAAAATCTCTCTTTTTTTCATTTCTTTCTTTATTCATTTAACAAGAATATCTTCCAAACCAAACTTAGTTACTTGATGTACCCTATATGATTTTAGGGTAGGACAAGCTACTTTAGCCAACTAACCTAGTTATTTTCCAAGATTCCATCAGGTCGATGGTCGAAAATCCATTTCATTCACTTTGCGATCAATTTCATTCACAGAAATTCACGGTCATTTCCTTGCATTTCACTTCACGGTCACTTTCGTGCATTTTGCGGTCCAATCGCTTCACTTCACCCCCATTTTCATGCATATCATGGTCATTCCCGCATATTCCGTTTTGATTCACAGTAATTTTGACGCATTTCATGGTCATGCCCCTTCACTTCACGATCATTTTCGCGCATTTCGCAGTCCAATCACCTCACTTCATGGTCATTTCCATGCATATCACGGTCATTCCCGCATATTCCATGTTGATTCACTGTCATTTTCGCGCATTTCACGGTCATGGCCCTTGACTTCACGGTCATTTCCGCACATTTCACAGTCCAATCGTTACACTTCACCGTGAAATGCGTCGAAATGACCGTGAATCAACACGGAATAGGCGGGAATGTCCATGAAATGCATGGGAATGAACGTGAAGTGAAGCGAATTGACCGTAAAATGGGCGAAAATGACCATGAAGTGAAGGGGTATGACTGTGAAATGCGTCGAAATGACCGTGAATTAACACGGAGTAGGCGGGAATGACCATGATATGCATGGAAATCACGGTCATTCCCACCTATTCCGTGTTGATTCATGGTCATTTCGGCGCATTTCACGGTCATGCCCCTTCACTTCATGATCATTTCCGCGCATTTCATGGTCCAATTGCCTCACTTCATGGTCATTTTCATGCATATCACGGTCATTTCCACATATTCTGTGTTGATTCGTAGTCATTTCGGCGCATTTCACGGTCATGCCCCTTCACTTCACAGTCATTTTCGCGCATTTTATAGTCCAATCACTACACTTCATGATCATTTCCATGCATTTCAGGGTCATTCCCGCATATTCCATGTTGATTCACGGTCATTTCGACGCATTTCACGGTCATACCCCTTCACTTCACGGTCATTTTGACACATTTCACGGTCAATTCGCTTCACTTCCCGATCATTTCCATGCATTTCACGGTCATTCTCACATATTCCGTGTTGATTCACGGTCATTTTGACGCATTTCACGGTCATACCCCTTCACTTTACGGTCATTTCCGCGCATTTTACGGTCAATTCGCTTCACTTCACGATCATTTCCATGCATTTCACGGTCATTCCCGCATATTCCGTGTTGATTCACGGTCATTTCGACGCATTTCACGGTCATACCCCTTCACTTCACAGTTATTTTCGCGCATTTCACGGTCAATTCGCTTCACTTCACGATCATTTCCATGCATTTCACGGTCATTCTCGTATATTCCGTGCTGATTCACGATCATTTCGACGCATTTTACGGTCATACCCCTTCACTTCACGGTCATTTTCGCGCATTTCACGGTCAATTCGCTTCATTTCACCATCATTTCCATGCATTTCACAGTCATTCCCACATATTCTGTGTTGATTCACGGTCATTTCTACACATTTCACAATCATACCCCTTCACTTCACGGTCATTTCCGTGCATTTCACGATCAATTCGCTTCACTTCACGATCATTTCTATGCATTCAAGGTCATTCCCGCATATTTCGTGTTGATTCACGGTCATTTCGACGCATTTCACGGTCATACCCCTTCACTTCACGGTCATTTCGACGCATTTCATGGTCAATTCGCTTCACTTCACGATCATTTCCATGCATTTCACGATCATTCTTGCATATTCCGTGTTGATTCACGGTCATTTCGACGCATTTCACGGTCATACCCCTTCACTTCACGGTCATTTTCATGCATATCACGGTCATTCCCACCTATTCTATGTTGATTCACGGTCATTTCGGCACAATTCACGGTCATGCCCCTTCACTTCACAGTCATTTCTGCGCATTTCGCGATCCAATCGCTTCACTTCACGATCATTTCCATGCATTTCATGGTCATTTCCACTTATTCCGTGTTGATTCACGGTCATTTCGACGTACTTCACGGTCAATTCACTTCACTTCACGGCCATTTCCAAGCATTTTGCAGTCAATTCTCTTCACTTCACGGCCATTTTCATGCATTTCGCGGTCATATCCGGCAATTCCATTTACGTTCACGGTCATTTCGACGCACTTCACGGTCAATTCACTTCACTTCACGGCCATTTCCACGCACTTCACCGTCATTTCCATGCATTTCACGGTCATTCCAGGCAATTCCGTGTTCATTCACGATCAATTCGACGCACTTCACGGTCAATTCACTTCACTTCACGGCCATTTCCATGCACTTCACGGTCAATTCACTTCACTTCACCATCATTTCCAAGCATTTCACGGTCATTCCCGGCGATTCCATGTTCATTCACGGTCAATTCGACGTTCTTCACGGTCAATTCACTTCACTTCATGGCCATTTCCAAGGACTTCACGGTCAATTCTCTTCACTTCTCGGCCATTTCCATGCATTTCACGATCATATCCAGCATTTCCGTTTACATTCACGGTCATTTCGAGGCACTTCACGGTCAATTCTCTTCACTTCACGGCCATTTCAAAGCATTTCACGATCAATTCTCTTCACTTCACGACCATTCCATGCATTTCACGATCATATCCGGTAATTCCGTTTACATTCACGGTCATTTCGATGCACTTCACAGTCAAGTCACTTCACTTCACGGCCATTTCGATGCACTTCACGGTCAAGTCACTTCACTTCACGGGCATTTCCAAGGACTTCATGGTCATGCCCCTTCATACCACGACGTTTAATCGATATATCGATGGAGTATCAATATTATCGATAATTCGTTTCAGAAGAGCAGTGTGTCTTTGGACAATTGAGGAACATTTTTGATATATCGAAATTTAATCGATATATCGTTCCTTCGATATATCAAAATGTTGTCGATATTATCAACAATTCCTTTTAAAAAAGCATTTTGTCTCTGGACATATTCTGACCATTTTCGATAAATCGAAATATAGTCGATATATCGACGCATGACATCGATTTCAAGGCGATGTATCGTTCCGTTGTAACGATGACTTAGTTTGATAACATCGACTAGAGTTCGATGTTATCGACAACTTAAGCCCGATGTCATCGATTAGATTTCGATAACATCGAAGCGTACTTTTGTTTTTTCCTTACAAAAATTCAGTAGATTCTGTTTTTATAATCGAGTGTCTTTCGATTGATATCGAAATTTTTTCCTTCGATTGATCGAAACTATCTCGATATAATCGAAAAATTGTTTTAAAACATCATTTTGTTGTTGGACAGTTTTGGACTAATTTCGATATATCGTCTGACATTCGATATATCGAAATGTAGCAAATGTTGATATATCTTGTACTGTTTGATATATCGAAGGGTAATTTTTACTCTTTTTTTTCTAAAGTTTTTTTTTTTGTTTTTCTTTTTTACGTTAGCTTGTTAGTACACAGCCATGTCAGTACACACTCCATGTTATCCACACCCACTACGGATCGATACAAAGACCTCAAATCGTGTAAATGAACATAAGTTCTTTAGAGACTTATGGACCTTTTTCGATATATCTAATCCTACCTTGTCGCACTCTCTCGTCCATTAACATCTCCTGCACCCCCATCTGTATGTAAACCGGGCTCCTTGCTAGGCAGATAGTGGCCCACCTCCTCCACCTGGAATCCTTCACCAGAACATGATGGCGACCCTTTATCTTTGAATTGATTGAGTAACATACCCTCTCAGTTGGAAGATGGTGGCCCACCTCCTCCACTTCAGATCCTCCACCAGAGGATATTGAAAAATGACGATTGATGAGTTCCATCGTGCTTTTAAGATATCGAACGGTCTCTCAATTAGGCAATTCTGGTCCAATTTGGAAGCTTGACAAGTTACCTTTCCATGACATGAAATAGTCTAATTGACCGTGAATTGAAGGGAATTGACCGTGAAATGCATGGAAATGATCGTAAATCAACACGGAATTGTTTGGAATGACCGTGAAATACATGGAAATGACCGTGAAGAGAAGAAATTGGACCCCGAAATGCGCAAAAATGACCGTGAAGTTAAGGGGCATGACCGTGAAATGCACCAAAATGACCGTGAATCAACACGGAATAGGCGGGAATGACCGTGGTATGCATGAAAATGACCGTGAAGTGAATCGATTGGACCGCGAAATGCGCGAAAATGACCATGAAGTGAAGGGGCATGACTGTGAAATGCGCCGAAATGACATTGAATCAATACGGAATAGGTGGGAATGACCGTGGTATGCATGGAAATGACCTTGAAGTGAGGCGATTGGACCGCAAAATGTGTGGAAATGACCATGAAGTGAAGGGGCATGACCGTGAAATGCGCCGAAATGACCGTGAATCAACACGGAATAGGCTGGAATGACCGTGGTATGCATGGAAATGACCGTGAAGTGAATCGATTGGACCGCGATATGCGCGAAAATGATCGTGAAGTGAAGGGGCATGACTGTGAAATGCGCCGAAATGACCGTGAATCAACACAGAATAGGCGGGAATGACCGTAGTATGTATGGAAATGACAGTGAAGTGAATCGAATTGACCGTGAAATGCATGGAAATGACCGTGAAGTGAAGGGAATTGACTGTGAAATACGCCGAAATGACCGTGAATCAACACGAAATAGGCGAGAATGACCATGATTTCCATGCATATCACGGTCATTTTCGCCTATTCCGTGTTGATTCATGGTCATTTCGGCGCATTTCACGGTCAATTCCCTTCATTTCATGGTCATTTCCATGCATTTCACAGTCAATTCGCTTCACTTCACGATCATTTCCATGCATTTCATGGTCATTCCCGCCTATTCCGTGTTGATTCACGGTCATTTCGATGCATTTCATGGTGAAGTGTAGCGATTGGACCGTGAAATGCGACCGTGAAGTGAAGGGGCATGACCGTGAAATGCGTCGAAATGACCGTGAATCAACACGGAATAGGCGGGAATGACCGTGATATGCATGGAAATGACCGTGAAGTGAGGCGAATGGACCGTAAAGTGCACGGAAATGACCGTGAAGTGAAGGGGCATTACCGTGAAATGCATCGAAATGACCGTGAAATGCGTGGAAATGACCATGAAGTGAAGCGGATTGACCTTGAAATGCATGGAATGACCGTGAAATGAAGGAAATTGACCGTGAAATGCGCCGAAATGACCGTGAATCAACATGGAATAGGTGGGAATGACCGTGAAATGCATGGAAATGATCGTGAAGTGAAGCGATTGGACCGCGAAATGCATCGAAATGACCGTAAAGTGAAGGGGCAAGACCGTGAATTGCGCCGAAATGACCTTGAATCAACACGGAATAGGCGGGAATGACCGTGATATGCATGAAAATGACCGTGAAGTGAGGCGAATTGACCATGAAATGTGCGGAAATGACCGTGAAGTGAAGGGGTATGACCGTGAAATGCGTCGAAATGACCGTGAATCAACACGGAATATGCGGGAATGAGCGTGAAATGCATGAAAATGATCATGAAGTGAAGCGAATTGACCGTGAAATGCGTCAAATGACCGTGAATCAACACAGAATTGCGGAAATGACCGTGATATGCATGGAAATGATCATGAATTGAAGCGAATTGACCGTGAAATGTGGGGAAATGACCGTGAAGTGAAGGGGTAAGACCGTGTAATGCATCGAAATGACTGTGAATCAACACGGAATATGTGGGAATGACCGTGAAATGCATAGAAATGATTGTAAAGTGAAGTGAATTGACCGTGAAATACGCGGAAATGACCATGAAATGAAGGGGTATGACCGTGAAATGCGTCGAAATGACGTGAATCAATACGAAATATGCGAGAATGACCGTGAAATGCATGAAAATGATCGTGAAGTGAAGCGAATTGACCTTGAAATGCGTCGAAATGACTGTGAAGTGAAGGGGTATGACCGTGAAATGCGTCGAAATGACCGTGAATCGACACGGAATATGCGGGAATGACCGTGAAATGCATGGAAATGATCGTGAAGTGAAGCGAATTGACGGTGAAATGTGCGGAAATGACCGTGAAGTGAAGGGGTATGACCGTGAAATGTGTCGAAATGACCGTGAATCAACACGTAATATGTGGGAATAACCGTGAAATGCATGGAAATGATCGTGAAGTGAAGCGAATTGACCATGAAATGCGCTAAATGACCATGAAGTGAAGGGGTATGACCATAAAATGCATCGAAATGACCGTGAGTCAACACGAAATATGTGGGAATGACTGTGAAATGCATGGAAATGATCATGAAATGAAGTGAATTGACCGTGAAATGCACGAAAATGACCGTGAAGTGAAGGGGTATGACCGTGAAATGCATCGAAATGACCGTGAATCAACACGGAATATGCGGGAATGACCGTGAAATGCATGGAAATGATCGTGAAGTGAAGCGAATTGAACGTGAAATGCACGAAAATGACCGTGAAGTGAAGGGGTATGACCGTGAAATGCGTCGAAATGATCGTGAATCAACACAGAATATGTGGGAATGACTGTGATATGCATGAAAATGATCATGAAGTGAAGCGAATTGACCGTGAAATGCGTCGAAATGACCGTGAAGTGAAGGGGTATGATTGTGAAATGCGTCGAAATGACCATGAATCAACACGGAATAGGCGGGAATGACCGTGATATGCATGGAAATGATCGTGAAGGGCAGTGATTGGACCGTGAAATGAATGAAATTGACCGCAAACTTATTGAAATTGTCCGTGAAGTGAATGAAATGGATTTTCGACCATCAACCTGATGGAATCTTGGAAAATAACAAGGTTAGTTGGCTAAAGTAGCTTCTCCTACCCCAAAATCATATTTGGCACGTCAAGTAACTAATTTTGGTTTAGAAGATATTCTTGTTAAATGAAAAAAGAAATAAATGAAAAAAAAGAGGTAAAAAAAATTTATATGCTTATATATACATATTTATATAAATATCTATTAGAGAAAATTGTAAGTAGAATAAATTTCTCCATGTAAAAAATAAAAATAAAAAATAAATAAAAAAAAAAAAAAAAAAATTGTATAGACTTTCAGGGGCTACAGTTATGGCTACGGCTATAATCCGTAGCTATAGCTTCGATACATATCGAATACACTTCGATATATATCGAAAATTGCAGGATTTTTTAGGCAAACTTGCTGGACTGTTCTGGACATTTTTTGATTAATCGAAAGACCTTCGATACATATAAAAGGACAGATCGAAAAGGCAGGGGCTACAGATATGGCTACGGTTATAATCCGTAGATATAAGTTCCTAGTTTTTTATTTTTTATTTTTTTATTTTGCTATTGTAATCCCCACCGCTTTTGTCGATCCTATTGTGAGGTATGTGTTATATCCAAACCGTCTATCTATTTGGCAAACTCGTATTAAGGCTTGAGACGAAAAATAAGATAGATTTAGCTATCAAGTGGACCACACTGTAAAAGGCTTTGGAGGATTGAACGTCTACCGTTGAAACCCTTTCAGGGGTCACGGAAGTTTTGGATCATTATGAAATTTGTTTTTCCTGTTCATCCAGGTCTTTTTAACCCTATGAATAGATTGGATGGAAAATAAATGTTATGGTCGGCCCTACAAAAGTTTCAACATTGAAAATCAATTTTCTGTTGTTCTTTGTGGTGTGGTCCAGTTGATCTTTGGATACGACTTTTTTTTTTGATAATGCTCCGAAATGATCTTGAAATATGGATGAATGTTGTAGATATAATAAATACATTACTGTGGGGCCCAGGTAACTTTGATATCTTTTAAACCGTTCGTACAACTCAGAATTCGAGGAGCTTCAGCGCTCGTCTTCCCGCTTGAAGGAAAAAGCAGGGGCATTTTCGACCTTTGGGAAGGAGTCCGTACAGCTGAGGCTTATTTTTGCAAGGTAAAATGAGGTGGGCTTCGTCTTGCAAATGGGCCATAAATGGGTCGTAAGTCGCAAATTTCTCAATATATAACATATGGATTGTACAGTTGAACAAAATATCTTTTTCTTTAGCCCCTTGGTATGAAAAGTTCATATTTGGATTGATTTCCTCTTACTTCTTGCCTAATCACATGGCAAGATATAGAAACTGTTGAGGACAAAATCTGGATCACTCTCCACTTCTCGGATGAACCCTGGTCCTACACAAAGGGTGAGCAAAGGAGACCCTGGCTAAGCCGGGGGGCCCTCCGATGCCTAAGTTAGGTCAAGGGAATCGGGGTCTAAGTTGAAAGGTAGAGGGAGAGTGCAAGATGTTGCGTACTTGTAGCAATGGGGTCCTGATGTATTTATACCTAACTGTCGGACGATCTAGGTCTATTAATTTCGGCACGATTCACTCAATCAAGAGGATTTTCGGATCATGGAGATATTGTAGGCAATCCAAGGATCGTGTAATATATCGTGCGCATCATGTGTATCTACGGGTGAAGTAACCGGCCACGTCCACTTATCGTAGTTTCTAAGCATGGCTCATGGAGTGCCCGCCTCAGAGTCTAAACTCGGCTCGGTCTTTCTAACAGAAGGTCTTGATCAGAGTGATTATGGATCTTCGTCGGACCATATCTCCTTCTATAATCTGAGCCGAGCTGATAGTTACCCGTCCGATCAGATTAGCATGACACCCGGCCTCAGAATTACAAGGGGCTCGGATCTTCCCATAACAGAAACCCCCTACTCTTTGAAGTCGGTCACGGCCTCAGAGAGTAAGCATATGAAAGATCAATCACCTCGGCACGCTGAGCCTTCGTGCCAATATTATCATGCTTTTGGGATTTTGAAGCGTCGCGCTCTCGAGGTTTCCCACCCACGGGCCAGCATTCAGCGGCCACGTGGCGACGGTTAAGATCTCGAATCGTCATATGCCTATAGCTTGTTGCTACGTATGCCCTTGATTGATGTTTCGGACGGAGCCTTCATTACCCAGTCGTTGTCTCGTTCATCCGGAGCGCGCTGCTCGATGTTAAAGACACAACACCCAACAGAGATTGAGCCAACAACGTGCGGCCACGTAAGCTCTGAAATTGGCTCATGATGATTCGGTTGCGGCCATCACTCCTTGCCATTAATGCAGGGATTTGGCCAGGTCTATGTAAACTCTCCTTCGCAAATCTATATTCACTTCTGTGCTTTGTGTTTGAGTCGTTACCGGAGGAGGCGATTTTCGACGAAGGCGATTCTGGCCAATCAGGGTTTTCCGATAGGTGATTCCGACCAATTGAGTATTTTCGGCAGAAACGATTCCTGATGACCGTCCGGTGAGTTTCCTTGCACCTCTCTGCATTCCTTTTTAAGATGTCGTCCAACCTAGAGACTATTCGGAGTTATGGTGATGACTCCGAGTCGGGGGGTTCGGGTGACGGGAGAGAGGCCTCTGAAGGATCCTATGAAGCGGTACCCCTCTTTCCTCCACCCCAAAATATGAGGGAGACGGGTGCTTGGACTCGTCGAGGTGGCAAAAAGAAAATCGTTCGGGCCCCCCAGACCACAACTATTGAGGCTGCTGAGATGTCGGCGAGTGGGCGGGCCTCGGAGATAGTCTCAGGAGTCTTCGTACTATCAGAGTCTCAAATGAAATGGATCCGATCAGAGTTTTAGATCCTGGACTCCGTTCGGATAAGCGTGCCTACTGAGGGAGAAGTTGTTATTTTTCTCTGCGCGCTGCAATGTGGGGTTTGACTTCCTCTGTACCCCTTCATCCGATCCATGACAGCCTACCTCGGACTAGCTCCTGGGAAATTCGCCCCCAATGCTTGGAGGGTGCTGATTTCTACCTTCATCATCTGACGTCAAGTCGGGAATTTGGAGTTGACCCTAGAGGAGTTGATGAGTTTGTACCTGGTCAAGCAAGACAGCCAAGAACCATCGTACTATTTCGCGACCCGAGGCAGCAAGGGGTCGGGGCTAGTTATGAATCTTTCATCCTCCAACAAGGATTGGAAGAATAAATGGTTCTGGGCTGCGAGCGAATGGGCCGGAGACGCCGACGTCTGAACTCGAGACTTTGATGACTCGGGTTCCGACCCAATTTTCAAAACCAGGTCAGACTAGTTAATCCTCCTTATCATTGTACTCTCCTCTGTTACGTCAGTCAGACTGAAACCTTTGTTCTTTACCTTTGTAGATTTTTCAAGGGACACGCCCCTCCTTGATTCAGACCAAAAGAACCGCATTGTCAAGGCTAAGGCACGATCGGGGGAGTTTCGCTCCTGGTCGGACCTGATTACTGCCACAAACCTTCATTGGTCTGGGCTATGCAAGTCTTAACCTCTTCCAACGTCTTTCAGTAAGTGTTTCTTTTGTTCCTTTTGGAGGGGATCAGACTTGTTCATTTAGTCGCTAATTTGTCGTTCTTTACGTAGGTATGGCTGAGGCATCTAGTTTTTGGAGGAGGAAGGTCGCCCCGACGGCGGAGGAATTGTTGAGGGCCGAGCCTCGGATGAAGACCATCGTTCGGAGGAGGCAAACAACTCCTCGCAGAGAAGGCCCCTTAGCTCCAGTTTCTGTTGCTATGGCTTCAGCTGCGGCTTTCATTGTCGCAACTGCAATTGTAGCGCCTGCTGAAGTCTGGGTTCCAGCAATCATTGTTCCAACTCCAGCTATCATTGTTCTGACTCCGGCAACCATAACTCCTTCTCCAGCAACCGTAACTCCTTTCCTTCCGCCCACCGCCGTTCCCCCGACTGAGGAGGCTCGTCTTGCAGCTGCGGCCCCTTACATAGCCATTCCTTCATCATCCGAGCGAGAGGAGGCTGTTAGGATCACTGACGCGATGATTACTCCTCTCGAGGCTGGAGACGATCTTGGGGCCGAGGCCCAGGCCTCAACCGGTAGCAGGACAGGGTTTGCGGAAGCAGCGGACTCGACTCACATAGGGACGAGTGGTGGGAACTTCGCGCCGGGTTACCATCTATCTTGCCTGACGCCCTGGGCTGCCAAACATGCCCCAGAGGAGAGCATAGCCCACCTTCTCAGCAAGTCGGACAACTCCTTTTTGAATGACATGGCTTCCATCTTTTACACGGTATCTGTTGACTTTCCTCATTTTTTTGTATTTATTGCTTTCAAGTGCTCATTCTTTTATTTTTGTGCAATCCGTCCCGAAGCTTCTAGTAGCTCAGGAGAGAGTGGGAGAGTCGGAAAAGAGAGATGCTGAGGTGAAGGCCCTCAAGACCCAAGTGGGAGTCTTGCGGGATAAATGCACATTTCTTCGACTCGAGCAGGGTGAACTGCGTCGGCAGCTCGAAGACGGGAAGGTCAGGGAGCTTCGGCTACAGGGGGTCATAGCTGACCTCAAAGCTAGGGGGCTGCGACTGCAAGGAGTCGGAGATGACTTCAAAGCCAGGTGCGATGCTGCGACCGCCGAGCTGACCCTGGCCAGGGCTCATGCGGACTCGCTGGCTCAGGAGAATGCTCGATTGGGTGAAGCCTTTGAACGAGCTAAGGTCGAGAGGACTGAAGAGCAAAACCGAGCAGTCTCTGAGGCGAGGGAAGTCCAGCGGGCTGACGATGAAGCTTCTCGGGCCCAGGCGGTGGCCGTAGCGGTAGAAGTCTTCAAAACTTCCAATGAGAGGGACGCCGAGGCCCCAAGTTTTACAACCGCGGCTATGATGATTGTATTAAGGCGACTTTCTACGGTTGATTAATCAAATTTGTACAGTTCTTTATTGGTACCACCCGCGTATAGGCTCACCATGAGTATTAAGGGTCAGTTAGTGACAGCGCAAGTTAATTATAGCGAAATTTTTTTAAAGGGTTTTTGGAAATCCAAAACAGTAAAAATTCAGGACGTTACATATATATAAGAACTTAATGTGCACTCCCACCAGAGGCTCCCTTGGAGATTTAGTTAGTTTTTAAATGAGGATTCACCTAGATGGGCATTATAGAGGTTTGAAAGACAAATGTTTTCCTATCGGATTCGTGTTTATCCTCTAAAGAATATAAAGAAACGAGATTATCTTCACAAGGAGTTTGAAATGCTTATTATAGTGATTAAACACATATAAGATGACTTGAATCCCTTTGGGTGAGAGCCGAAAAGTATTGTGAAGTATTGGGATAAACTAAGGTTTCAAACCCACTCGAAAATCATCATTTTGCCCAAGGCTCGTATGTCCCTTATAAAGGAATCAAGTTCCAATGATTAAAACAAAAAAAAAAAGGAAGCATGTATAAATCGGCTGGTTCGATTGATCGGATGCCTCGATTAAACGTATGTCTAAAGATTTAACTAGATACCTCGTTGGACGTTTTCGAGTTCCATCGATCGATCAACCGAGGTCATTGATCGATCGAAGCTTAGATCGACAACACTAGAAAGTTTGTTGTTTTGGATAGTATGATTTACAGCAGTTTTGCACCTCTTATAGCCTTACTTATAATATTCTAATTTGACTCCTAAGGCTATGGATGATCAAACAAGGTTTACTTATAAATATTAGGATCATCTAAAGTTTAAGGATTATTTTGGGTCAATGGTTAGGGTTACTAAGGCACCTTATTTACCTATTTTTTGCTCTTTAATGTTTCATGTCCTCTTGTGTAACCGGTTTTCATTTTTCAATGGCTCAATGGACTCCTTAATGCACAGACTTATGTGATTGATAAACAAGATGCACAAATAAATACACTAACAACTATCAGTTTCAATAAATACATGGACCCAATTCATACATCACCCAACCCACATACCAAGTTAGCAAGTGCTTCCTTTAGGTGCATGATGAGCTGACTCTGATCCAATCTCTAGGGACTGGATAATTAAGTGCGCCCAGCCTCATCCAAGCGGTCCTTTCCGTAGGGCTTGTTTTGATGTATATTCTAAATCTACACTGTCCATCTGTTTTTCCATATCATTTTAGGGTATGAGCCAAAAAAATAAAGCAGATCAAAATCTTAAAAAATACTATAGGAAACCGTGGTGATTGAACGCGGCAACGTTAAAAACTTTGTATGGCTTACCATAATTTTTATTTGCCATCCAACCTGTTGATAAAGTTATACAAAGAAAAAACAAATATCGGAGCTTGATCCAAAACTTTTGTGGACATCAGGAAGTTTTCAATGCCCAATCACCACTCTCAGGTGGATCAAATCACAGGAAACAGCTGATCCTAGGCGCTTGTGGCAGTTGCTTGGCCAATCCAAAGAAACACCTTTTAAAGCTGACAGTTTTGGTCCTCTTCCGTACACTTGTACACCGCAAAAAAAAAAAAAAAAAAAAAAAAAAAAAAAAAAAAACACTTCATGGATGTAGTAAATTTTAAACCATACTCATGTCACATGCAGGATACATCAGATAATCCGACCGTCCATTCAGGCTGCAGTTTTTGGTTGGCCACGGTAAAAAAAATAAAAATAAATAAATAAATCGTGGCAGCATAGGAGCTTGCCCATACATGGTGGCAGTCAAACAGCTAGAAAAGGGAAAAGAAAAAAAAAAAAATGTCAAGCGTCCACATTATGAAGGAAAAGCTCACATCATTGGTGCATTTGGAACATGGCCCACTTACCCTGAAGATGGATGGTTGGGACCATCTATGATGACAGCTCATATGGGTCTCAGTTTTCATGTAATTTACAAATGACCCACGTTTTCTTTTCTAGAAATGGTTTGAAATTTGGAAGCTTTCTTCGGCTTCTTTGTCAAAAGTCGGCACCGGCTTTAGTTGTAAGAAACGTGATTGATGGAAGAAAGATAATGCAACAGGGAAAAAAAAATCAAACCCTAGCTATATGGGTTGTTTTTAGGGTTCTAGTTGAAAGTCTTGGAATTTTTCGTGACATTCCATGATGAAACGTAACCGTAATCTGCAGGGGTATGGCCCACCATACATCCTACGTACACGTGCCATTCACCTACTCAGATCCAAACCATCAAAATCATGGCCCCACCTTTCTAAGCGAAGCATGTGGGTTTGTTTGAAGACCTGAAAATTCAGTAATTATGGCAAACCCACACGTGTGTACAATAAAGCTCAGGTACATGTTACACGTTTGCTGACATGGCAAGGTACGGCTGAGATCCAATTTCTCTATCAGAAACCCAAGAATCACGTCGGGAACGGATTGGCTACTACCCTGCCACCAGCCTGGTGGCTGCTGGTCGATGCTCCGTGGGCACCACCATGATGTATGTGTTTCATCCATTTCGTTCATACATTTTTATAGATCATTTTAATGCTTGATATAAAAAAATGAGAGGTATATAAATATCAGGTGGACCACACGACAGGAAAACAATGGTAATTGGATATCTACCATTAAAATCCTCCCAAGGCCCACTGTACTGTTTATTTGACGTCCAATCTGTTGATTAGGTCATACAGATTCAGATGAAGGGAAAAAACAAAGATCAGATTGATCCCAAACTTTTATAGCCCCCCAAAAAGTTTTTAACGATGGACATCCATTCAACGCGGATATCCTGCGAAAGCCTTTCGCAGGAAGTTCCTGCGCTGGAAACCTAGGTGGGGCCCACCGTGAAGTCTGTGAGAAATCCACCTCGTCCTTACGTTTTGTGAGCTCATTTTAGTAGAATGGGGGAACCACTATGGACGAGACCTAACCCCCGCCAACTGAGGGGTGTCTGCCTACCGTCTCATTCTTCTAATACCCAAGTGGGCCGAAAAAATGAGGATTGAACTTTCACAATTGAAATATTTGTGGGGCCACATAAGTTTTGAGTCCGGGTAATATTTGTTTTTCCATTTATCCCAATAATAGTGACGTTATGAATGGTATGGATTTCATTTAAAAATAACTTTTGACTTAGAGAGGTTACAACGGTAGGAGTTTCCCTACCCACATTTTCTTCTAGTGAGGCCCATTTGAGTCTTGGATGCTGCTCAATTTTAGTCTCAGGTCCTAAAATGATCTCAAAAAACGGATGTACGGCTTAGATTTCCCTCAAACTTCACGGTGGGCCCACCTAGGTTTCCAGCGGAGGAACTTCCTGCGAAAGGCTTTCGCAGGAAATCCGCGTCCGTGACCTGGGGAGTAGCCAATCCGTTTCCATCACGGGTGTCTACGTTTCAGGTTGGCCACGGTTTGCAAAATAAATAAATGGCCATGAAATACTTGGCTGAAGTTTTTAAATCCTTCCAAATTTTCCAATAGTGGGGCCCACGTGCTGAATAAATCAGATTTTATTTTTGGGAAACATGTAAAAGGTCAGACCAACCTGACGGATGGATTGGATTTGGTAAATATGAGCCATGCTGACACGTGTGATGTCTACACGAGCTTTATTGCGCACGCATGTGCACTTGCAAAGCTCACAGTCAGGGGACTCGGTAGTGACCCCACCAATACCGAGCTTGGGACTGTGGGCCCAGCATATCCACACCATCCAATCATGTTGTGAGGTCATTTTAGTGTATAATTCCCAAAATGTAGTTGATCCAAAGCTTAACTGGACCACACCACAGGAAGCAGTGGGGATGTATTCCCACAGTTGAAACCATCATTGGGCCACCATAATGTTTATTTGCTATACAACCGGTTCATAAAGTCACATAAACCTGGATGAAGGGAAAACATATAAATAAGCTTGATCCAAAGCTTCTGTGGCTCACAAGATATTTTCAATGGTAGGCATTCAATCTCACTGTTTCTTGTGGTGTGTTTCACTTGAGATTTAAATTTTCCTTGATAATGTGCTAAAATGATCTGAAAAATTGAATGAACGGATCGGATAAAGCACATACATCGTGGTGGGGCTCACAGAGCTTTGACCAGTACCGAACTGGGTACTGGAGGGGTCACTACGAATCCGATTCAACAGTTAGTAACTTCAAACAATGGTTATACGCGCGGGTAAAACACCTAAAACTCTGTGGGGCCGCCATGCTGTGAGTGTGACAACCATTCCTGACATGGGCGAGTCTATACATCCCAAAAGAATCGGCCTGGTACAAAACTCTGTTGGGCCACGCCACCGCTAGCAATGAAAATTAATGCTTCAAACAGACATGGTTTGGTTGGTGACCCAACACCAGTCAGTTAGATAGTGTCAAAGCTTTGTGAGCTTTAACCTTGATATTTGTATTTTGTATATGCTGTTCTTTCATTTTGCCACCTCATTTTTATGCCATGAGCTAAAAGAAGAGCAAATCCAAAGCTCAAGTGGACCACACCATAGGCAATGGCTGGGATTGAATATTTACCATTGAAAATTTCCTAGGGCCTCCCTAGTGTTTCCTGTGGCATGGTCCACTCGAGCTTTTGGATCTTACTCATTTTTAGGCTCATGTCATAAAAGAGTCGGGATCCTCTGTTATCAGGTCAACAGGATTTTCCTGTTACCCTAGTGGTTTGGCCTCCGAAGCTTTTTTTTTATTTTTTTTTATTTTTTCAGTAGTGAGTGTTGACGTGGACCCATGAATTTTAGGGTATTAGGAATTCTCTGTTGACCAGGTAACAGAGGATCCGGACTCGTCATAAAATGAGCTGAAAAAATGGATGGACGGTATGAATAAAACACATACATCACAGAGCTTTGACACCAACTAGTTGGTTGGTGTTGGGGGTATATTGATCCTAATGAGCTGGTCCTCTAAGAGGGATAATTTTAACTGCAGGTTGATCCTGATGAGGGTCATCTGATGAACGGATTGGATGGAATATAAACTGCAGTATTGTGGTCCCCACACAGAAACCTAACATTAGTTTCATTTTGAGGTTGTCCACTTGAGTTACGGATGTGGCTGATTATATACCTCAGAACATAATATCGAGGGCCTCACCTGATGGACGGAGAGGATTTAACACACATCACGGTCGAGATTCCCATCTATTACGTGTATAAAATGAAAAGATTGACGGTTGATGGGATTACGAATTCTTTAGTCAATCTATTATAAAATATAGCCCATGATTTAAAATCGTAACCATTCATCTCATAGATCACATAATAGATGATAAGTGGTATAAAATTTACAATGTTTGGTTACTATAGTGGGTCATGCCTTATTCTGCAAAGGAACGGTTGAGAATGGAAATGTGAAGATAGATTACAATCTAGGTGCTTAATTCCTTCAATTGAATGGAAGGGAAGGTTTGTATAGCTTTAAAAGTTTTTAAATGTCTCCACGGACATAGAAATGGGTGGTTCCTGTGGTGAGGAGTGGGGTCCATTTAAGGGAGTAAGATTCATTCACGGTACTCCCGCGTACTATTATTAGTCGATTATTTTATTATCTGGTAGTTGACTTTGGTGCAACGAGGGAGAGAGAGAGAGAGAGAGAAGGGTTTTGACCGATTCAAAGAGGGTGTTTATCTTAAATTAATAAAGTACTAAACACATGCCTAAAAAATGAAGCTGGAGATTCTTTCAGACTCGTTATACCCCAGCCGCTCTCTCTCTCTCTCTCCTCGTTTGCATGGGCTTCTTGTAATGATGACGATTTTGGCGTTCATGGGTCAAAGCTATTTGTAATTATTTCCAGAAGATCAGAAGCTCGTGATGAGAATTTTCTTTTGCAGACTACGGCAGGACAGACAGACACCCCGAGAGAGAGAGAAAGAGAGAGAGAGAGAGGAATTTACAGTGAGACGTTCCTTTCCTCATCATCTCTCCCCCGCCCACTGTTGCCTTAAAGGTCGACATTTTCAACGTAGGGAAATACCAGGAAGAAGCTGGAGAAGGTGAAAGGCATAAGGAAGTTGAGTTTTTGAGCGTTTTGGAGAGGTCCCCAATAAGGAGTTTGATTCAAAGAGAGGAAAGAAAAGCACCCCAGATTCTCAAAGTTGTGGAAAGCTGAAGTTTTAAGGGGTTTTGAAAGGAACCCAGAAAGTTTAAGCACCCTTTTTATTGGATTTTGCTGGGAAGAGAGAAGGAAAGATAACTCAAGAGCTCAAAGGTTGGAGATTGAGGAAAGAAAAGCGAAGAAGACCCAAAAGTTCAAGAAGTTTAAAAGTTCCTTTTTTATTTGGAGGAAGGAAGAAAGACGAGAAGAAATGAGAGGTTGTGGAAGGAGTGGAACTGTTAGACAGTATATAAGGTCTAAGGTTCCTCGTTTGAGATGGACTCCTGATCTTCATCACTGCTTTGTTCATGCCATTGAAAGGCTCGGAGGCCAAGAAAGTAATTCTATTTCCTTTTGGGCCTCTATTTATTTACTTCTTTTATTCTAGTGTTTTTCCTTTCAAGAGTTGCTGAAAGCAAGTTTTTTTTTTCTTGGGCGTAGAAGCCACACCTAAGCTTGTTCTTCAGCTGATGAATGTAAGAGGGCTAACCATTTCACATGTCAAAAGCCATCTTCAGGTCTCTCTCTCTCTCTCTCTCTCTCTCTCTCTCTCTCTCTCTCTCTCTCTCTCTCTCTCTCTCTCTCTCTCTCTCTCTCTCTCTCTTCCAAAAGGGTTTGATTGGAGTCTAACATGAAGTTGGTTATCTTTTGTTTCTGGCTTTTAGATGTATAGGAGCATGAAGAGTGACATTAACAGACAAGGTATGTGTGACCTTTTTATTTTTTTAGGAAAATGAGAATATATTCGTTTTAGCTTTACAAGTATTTCTCCATGAATCTCATTTAAAAAAAAAAAAAAAAAAAAATTGAAAATCTGATCTTATGTTAAAATCTCTTTATTTATTTATTTTCCTTTATTTTAATAAAAAGCAGTGCATTGAGAACATACAAAGTCGCAATTTAAAGATGCTCATACTCATTTTTATTTTAATATACAGAACCAATACTGATTTTCTAAAAAAAAAAAAAAAAAAAAAAAATCGTCTCTCTTTCTCTTGCAGTTTCTTCAGCGGACTTGCATTCCACCCAACAGAGAAAACAATTCTCCGATGATGATAACATTGACAGCGAGGTCGATGAAGAGAATGATGGTTGTTCTTACCAATCTTCAAAACCCATTCCGGATTTCCAATCTCAATTCATCTACTCGCATCTCCCTCTTAAAAGGTTCGATCTCCCCGGTTCGAAACTCTTCCTGATTTTATTTGTTTGCCATCTTTCATTAATCTTCTTCTTTGTTTTTTCTTTTTTTGCTTTCTTTTTTTTAGACCACGAGTTATCGAGACAAATTCCATTTCACATAGCTTGCAATGCAACCAAAGGATATTTGAAGCACCAGGCTATATGAGTGGTATTCATGTGGGTTATATAGAAGAAATGGGTGAGTATAAAGGAATAGAGGAGAGTTGTTTAAGATGGCAGAAGGATGGTGGAAAAGCAAGGATATTTTCAGAAGATGTTTTCAAGTTTCATCCATACAAAGCAGAAGAATCTGAATTTGTCAAGGTACAAAAGGAGAAAGAACTTTTATGCTTTTATACTTTCTTTCTATGCTTGCTTTATCCCTTCTGAGATTTTTCACAGCTGCTCTTTTCAGACTGCCCCTTTCACTGTTTTCTACCCATATGGTTTTTTTTTTGGTCTTTGCTTTCTTTTGGTAAGTTTTTATTGATTTTTTATTATATTACATTGCATGGAAAACACACTCATATAATACCAAAAATAGAAATCATTTGGAACAGACATAGTTATTAATTATTATAAATTCGAGTTTTTTTTTTTTTTTTCTGCAAAATCCCTCAACATTTCTGATTTTACCAAACAATCCAGTAAGGTAGCTCCCCAAAATGAACTACTTGGTTGAAATAACTAGCGCGCCTCCTTTATTTACTTTTTCTTCTAAAAAGAGGTGGAGTGTAGCATTGTGGGGTCCATTTGGTGTGTGTGTGTATGGCATCCAACCCGTCCAAGAGGTGCACTCTGCTATGATGATGAGACCAACAAAAAATAAGGCAGATCCAATCATCAGGTGGGCCACACTATATAAAACAATGTAGCCCACTTAGTGAAGTATTAGCCTAATGTTTGTTTAAAAAAAAAAAAAAAAAAAATCATTGTAGTGAGGTTTACTTGTTGGTTGGGTTGGATGTCAGTTGTCACAGGCACACCAGGTGGGCAGCACAAGGTTTGACCCCACCACCTTTTGGAGGGAGTGATGAGAGACTTTTTGGTCATTTCACCATGAAAGAAGCACTTCCTACGTTTTCAGTGGTAAAGGCATTGTCTGTTTTGTAAAATCATAGATCTTGAGGGAAATGTGGTATAAATCTTTATTATTATTATTATTATTTATAAATTTAAAAGAGTGAGAAAAAATAGAAATGAGAAATTATAAAGTACTCGGCCGTGCAACCATAGAGGATGTAGATTTTCTTGTAGTCCAGACAGGCGGAGCTTGGATGGTTAATGTTCCAAAATATTCCCCCATCTCTTGATCATAACCGTTGATTAGTGGACTTTTCATACAATGCGGATAGTTGTATCCTACGTTAACGGTCCATTTTCCAACAAGTAAGGAGACGGTTAGGATCATCTAGTGTAGGAGATTTTGGGACATGGCCCGACAAGTAATGGAGCCCACAAGGTGAATGAAATTAGAGAAACCAAAGATCAATCCTTCTGGAATGTCATGAGCATCTACATGGTACTGGTGTGCGTTACCGAGCTCACGTGAAGTGTGCCTAACATTCAAACTGTCCAACAGGTGTGCCCCACCATAACGTGTACCCTGCACAAGAAATAGACCAATCTAATCATCGTGCAACAACAACCATAGAAAACAATGTACAACTGGTATTTGAACGATGATGGGATACTCCAAAAATTCAGATAATCCCATTATTAGGTGGGCCCCATCACTTGAATTTCGAGGCTTTTGAGTGATTTCACATTATTTTCCATTTTGGGGTCCATGTGACAGTTGGGTCGCCCTAATATTTTTCTTGCCTTACCATCATGGGGAGCAAAACTTTTTGGACGGCATGGATGTCATATGCACATCGCTAGGGTCCCAGTAATAGTACCATGTGAGGGACCCCATGGAAAATTCTAGCTTTATTAGCCATTCGACTGAAATGGTGATTTATCATGCCATTCGACTGAAATGGTTTCTCTTTTCTTGTTATAATTTCATGAGAATATATATGGTTTGTATTTTTCTTTGGGGAATGATCACGTGTTAAAAATGTAATGGTAATCACCATATGTTAGAGCAGTGTGGGGCCCACCAGTGATGTTTATATGAAATCCAAAATGGTGTGCTGCCCCATGTTTGCTGTGTGTCCCACTAATTGTCCTGATCCAAAACTTAGGTAGGAGTAACACCATAAGGAAATGTAAAATCACCCAAAAACCTATGGAGTCGATTGTTGTGGTCCACCTTAATTTTTAGTGATCTGCATTTCAGCGCGTCCCTTCATCCTAGTGGGACACGCCTGATGAATATGTCGGATGACATATACAAAACACAGTGGACCCACATTACATATGGAAGTTTCTATGGTAGGTGCTTCCCTATCCTCTCCTATTCTTCCCTTTGGTGTAGCCTACCTGAATTATGGATCAGCCTGGTATTTTCCGATAAAGTTATAACATATGGGTGCCCATCTAGTGAAGGGATTAGATTGTGCTCATACATCACAATGGGCCCCACACAACTCAAATGTATGCAAACATTCCCCTTCTCTTTTATTATTCTTTCTATCAAGCATTAAATATTTTTTTATCTGAAAATCTATAAAACCATTTTATTTTTATTTTTTTTTAAATAAGAAAATTTCCAATTATACCCGATGATGATATGACAAGCCTGACTACAGAAGGTTCTGTAGATCGAGTAAAGGAAGAAAATTGGTCAGGTGAACCATAGAGTCATGTTTGGTGAATGATCCATTGTAAAACTTACATTAATCTATCATTTAAAAGCGGGCCCCAAATTGCTGGGAGAAAGGTTAAGACAATGATAATGTGACAATGAACCATTGTTTCTATATGCTACTTGGTTTTTATTTTTATTTTTAGTCACATGTATGTTACCCATCTTTACTAGAAATCCATCATGAAATCATTTTTACTTTTCCTTGCACCATCATTTTAAACATAGACCTTTTGATTTTTTCCTTTTACCATGATTTGGCTGTTGTATATCACATAATCCATGCGTTGGAACTCATACATATAAGAAATGCAAGTACCTATCTTATGTCTCTTTTGCATCATCACATAATCATAGTTGGAAAACTTGAAAACTTAAAAGCATCAAACTGGATGTATGCCTATTACTTATTGGGTAAGTCAGTTCAAGTCACCTCTAATCATGTCGACTCAACTCAATGAGTCTGTCTTCTGAAGTAAGTAATTGGGTCAGACCCAAGACTGAATTTCCTAGAGACTCTGATCGAAATCTAACTGAGTTGAATTCAGCTAGTTTTAGGACTGTGCACTTGATAACTCATTCTTTTATGTAGTTATTTCCTGATCATTTTGATAAATTCAATGATTACAGATTACCAGATCAAATGACCCATTGATTACTTCATCAAGGAAGCGCAAGTCTGAGGAGAAACAAGAGTTCAAATCATTTCCATGGATATCGTTAGGCGAAGACCACATGAGAAAAGAGGAAGGAGCTGATGATCTGTCATTATCACTGTCATTGCATCCTAGGCAATGGATAAACACGTCATCAATTAGTGAAATCAGTGATGCATCCTTTCCATCTTCAAGGAAAGAATGCTTGGGTATTTCTAAGGGAAATGATATAAATTTGGATCTCTCCATCTCTCTATGTGGTTCTTGTGAACATGTGTAATCACCTTTTATTTTCATTAAATCCATCCTTTTGCCTTTGTTCATTGAATTTGACTCAAGCTTCTTCAATCTTCTCCTCATTAGTAGAATATCTTCTTCTTTTTTCTTTTCTTTTCATTTTTTCAGAAAGGTGAGAGCACACTACCTATATCTGCCTGAGGTGGTACTCGGGCCATCATTTTTTCAGAAAGGATTTGATCCTACGTGATTTCTGCCTAAGGTGGTACTCGGGCCATCGTACGAAATTTTCCGAGTCATTACAACTACTTCCGCCCCGAGCCCTAGGTGGTGCTCCACCACCTATGGTTGCTCCACCACCCATGGTGGCTCTACCACCCATGGTTGTTGTACGACGTAACCCCGATTTTCGTAAGACACTACCAGTAGCAAACCATAGGACTACACCAGATGATTCAAGTTCTAGCGACGAGGACCTTAATGAGGGTTTTGCCTGACGACCAATCCATGGAAGCGATCATCTAGATCGTTCTGAAAGAGACTATCGAGGTAAGGCTGAACTTCCTAGTTTTAATGTCTATTACGTATAGAAGATTTTCTCGATTGGCTAGCCGAAGTAGAGATATATTTTGATTATATGGACGTGTCAGATCATAAAAGGTAAAATTGGTAGCGTTTAAGTTAAAATTTGGTGCTTCTGCATGGTGGGAACAATTACAACTCTCACGAGCCCGCCAGAACAAGGCACCTATCTCATCATGGCTACGGATGAGTAGATATTATTCTAGCAATACCAAAATTACCGACAAGGAAATCGAACTATCACAGATTACACTGAAAAATTTCAACGGTTGGCTACACGAAATGATCTGTCAGAATCTGAGTCACAGAAGGTGGCACGATTTATAGGTGGGTTGCGACCGACAATTCAGGACCGAGTTCAGATATACCCAGTCGGGACCGTGGATGAAGCAGTTCAATTGGCGGGTAGGGCAGAAACACAACTTGCAAGAGTTCCTGCTCGTCCTTATTCTTCAACTCGACCCCCCATGACGGGTCCCACGCAGGATCAGTGCTAGCACGAGGAAAAGATCCAGTAGGAGAACGTCCTTAACATCCTACAACCGCAAACCGTGATAAAGGGAGCGGCTCATCCAGACCTCAACGTATAGCACCCACAACAGCGGGCCCGAGTAAGATTCCAAATCCTTTTGCTCGATCAAGGTCGAATAATTGTTACTGCTGTGGCCAGCCAAGCCACTTATCAAACACCTGTCCTCAACGTCCCGCATCACACTTGACTATAAATGAAAAGGGCACTGAAGATGAGGCCACAGAAGAAGACCATGGCTATGATGAACATGAATAAACCACTAAAAAAATAGCAGGTGGTGATGAAATGACAAGCGAGGATCGTGGTGAATTTCTAGTTGTGAGGCGATTACTATATACCCCACGAAAGGAATTACATCCACAGCGACACAATATATTTCATACTCGGTGCACTGTCAACGGAAAGGTCTGTAATGTGATCATAGACAGTGGTAGTAGCGAGAACATCGTCTCAAGAGTAATGGTGGACAAATTGCGGCTACCAACGACGAAACATCCTTCCCCGTACTCAATCAACTGGATAAAAAAAGTGAATGAAACCAGGTAACTGAACAATGCACTATCTCGTTTTCAATTGGTAAAAATTATAAGGATCAAATACTTTGTGACGTGGTTGACATGGAAACTTTCCACATGCCACTCGGTCGAATATGGCAGTCGGACTGTGATGCGACCCATCGAGGACGAGACAATGTCTACGTATTCGTTAAGGATAGCCGAAAAATAATCCTTGTCCCTATGGCACTAGAGAACCACCCTGAAGCCTCTAAAGTGGAGGGAATTTTCCTCTTGACCATTTGGGATTTCATGGAGGAATCCAAGGAAACCGGCGAGGTGTACGCCGTAGTGGTGAAGGGCGTGGAAGAGGAACCCTCAAACATCCCTCCAAGTTTAAGACTGTTGCTAAACGAATTTAAAGAAGTCTGGCCTGAGGATTTACCTGATGGATTGCCCCCCATGAGGGACATCCAATATCACATAAATCTCGTCCCTAGGGCTAGCCTGCCCAACCGCCCTCATTATCGGATGAGTCCGAAGGAGTGTGAGATACTTCAGGGGTAAGTGGAGGAATTGATCCGTAAGGGTCTCTTGAGAGAGAGCATGAGCCCATGTGCCGTACCAGCATTATTAATGCAAAAAAAATAGAAGATGGCGCATGTGTGTTGACAGCCGGACAATCAACAAAATTACCATCAAATATCGGTTCCCAATACCACGGTTGGACGACATGCTCGATATGTTAAAATGAGCCAAGGTGTTCTCTAAACTAGATCTAAGGAGCGAGTACCATCAGATTCATATCCGACCCGGTGATGAGTGGAAAACGGCATTCAAGACCAAGGAAGGGTTGTATGAGTGGCTGGTCATGCCCTTCGGCCTATCAAACGCACCAAGTACTTTTATACGTTTGATGAATCAAGTCTTAAAACCATTCACTGGTCGATTTGTTGTAGTATATTTCAATGACATATCGATATATAGCCAGGATGAGGCGGAGCACAGGAAACATCTTAGGCAGGTGCTGCAGGTCCTACAAATTAACAAGTTGTACCTCAACTTAAAGAAGTGTAGTTTTTTAACTGACAGTCTGTTGTTTCTAGGATTTGTTGTAACGTCCACATGCATTCGTGTAGACGATGAAAAGGTGCGAGCTATTAGGGAATGGCCGATCCCAACAAACATTCATGAGGTAAGGAGTTTTCATGGGTTGGCGACTTTCTATCGTCGATTTGTGTGAGATTTTAGCACCATAGTAACGCCTATAACAGATTGCATGAAAAAAGGACCGTTCCAGTGGACCGATAAAGCTGACAAGAGCTTTCGTGAGATCAAGCATCGTTTGTCTACAACACCGGTCTTGATGCTTCCTAATTTCGACAAATTGTTTGAGGTTGAGTGTGACGCTTCGTACGTCGGAATTGGGGGAGTATTATCACAGGAAGACAAGCCGGTAGCCTTGTACAACGAGAAGCTCAGCGAAGTCCGAAAGAAGTGGTCGACTTATGAGCTTGAGTTGTACGCAGTTGTTCAAGCGTTGCGATATTGGCGCATTATCTGATTCAAAGAAAGTTTGTTCTGTACACTGACCATCAAGCATTAAAGTTTATTAATAGTCAGACTAACGTGAATCGTGTGCATGCTAGATGAGTTGCATTTTTACAGGAATTCACATTCGTTCTGAAACACAAGTCAGGACAACAGAACAAGGTGGATGATGCACTTAGCCGTTGTGCATCACTACTTGTTACGATGAGCAACAATGTAGTCGGGTTCGACTGTCTCAAGGAGCTGTATGCCGAGGATGATGACTTCAAAGATTCTTGGGTGAAGTACCAAGAAGGTCACCCCAGTGACCTTCATATACAGGACGATTTTCTCTTCAAAGGGAATCGATTGTGCATCCTCCAAAGTTCTCTAAGGGAGCAGATTATTCAGGAGATACATGGAGGTGGCCTCAGTGGACACCTTGGGCGAGACAAGACTCGAGCTCTTGTGGAAGAGCGGTATTACTGGCCGCAATTAGTACGTGATGTGGGAAAAGCCGTACAACGTTGTCATGTTTGTCAGACTTCCAAGGGGCAATCTCAGAATACGAGCCTCTACACCCCGTTACCTATGCCTGATGGTCTTTGGGAGGATTTATGAATGGACTTTGTGCTTGGTCTCCCACGAACACAACGCGGTATGGATTCGGTGTTCGTGGTGGTAGATTGTTTCTTCAAGATGACACACTTTATCTCATGCAAGAAGACCCTCGATACAACACAAGTGGCGAATCTATTCTTCAAGGAGGTCGTACGGCTACACGGGGTCCCCAAGACCATTACTTCTGATCATGACACGAAGTTCATTAGTCACTTTTGGTGGACTTTGTGGACTCGATTCGATACGCGACTTCAATTCAGCAGTGCTTACCACCCACAGACTGATGGGCAAACCGAAGTTGTGAATCGCACATTGGGAAACCTCATTTACTGTATTTCAGGAGAAAAATCGAAGCAGTGGGATTTAGCCTTGTCTCAAGCAGAGTTCGCATTCAATAACATGGTGAACCGCTCGACAGGGAAATCACCGTTCCAAATTATCTATGGACGAGTGTCTCGCCACACGCTTGACTTGGTCCCTCTGCCCAAGCACCCAGGCACGAGCATTACAGCAGAGCATATGACAGACAAGATCATGGACATCCATGCGGAAGTGTAGCAAGCTACATGCTTCGAATGAAAAGTACAAGGAACAAGTGGACAAGTACCGACGATAAAAAGTGTTCGAGATGGGCGAGCGCGTTATGGTTCATCTGCGCAAAGAGAGATTTCCGACCGGGACATATAACAAGTTAAAAAATAAGAAGATTGGACCTGTCCCAATCATTCGAAAGATCAATGACAACGCTTATGTTGTTGATCTTCCAGATGACATGGCAATCTCACGGACTTTCAACGTCGCGTACCTAACCGAGTATCATGAACCAGCGCCGGATGAGAACTCGAGGACGAGTTCTTTTGAAGTGGAGGGGACTGATGTAGAGCGGGTCACGGACAGTTTCATGGCCAAGATGGATCAGAAAAGGCCCAGTCGACGACAGAAGTGATCCGGATCGTCGGACCTTAAATCGAACGTATCTCACAATCCGGAATGAGTTACCTGACGTAAAATATATGATTTTGGGGTAGAACGAGCTACTTTAGCCAACCAACCCTGCTATGCCGGGTTGCGACGCTTAGAATTGTGAGAAACCCCTGGATCGACAGTCGTTTCCCTATTTTAATTTCATTTTTACTATAAATAGTAAGTTTTAGTTTGATTATAACTCTTCATCCGTCGGGCTTTAAGAGTTGCGTCCAACGTGAAAAGAGCTTAGAATAATTAGGGGAACGGTTTGGTGAAGCCATATAGGACACTTACTATTTTTGGCCAAAAACCTTACGAACTAGTAGACATCACGACCGTCCATAAATAGTAAGTTTACTATTTATAGTAAGTCGCGAATTCTAGGAGTTTTAGTTGTAGTTTGATTCTGATTTCTTTCCCATTGCTTGGTACCCTTATTTAAAGGGTTGTGAACTCGTTTTTAGTTATCCATTAATCAATTTCGAATTTCTTAGAATTTATTTCTATTTTTTGCTTTCTTTCCTTGTGGATTCGAGAAGTCTCTGTGAGGAGTCTAGAGAAGCTCCGTGGATTCAGAGTGGTTATCCTCATCACGTTCATCCTTGCGTCAGCACCTTTTAGCCGACCTTATGATTGAAAGGGTTTTTTTTTTTTTTTTTTTTTTTTTTTTTTTTTTTTTTTTTTAACACAAGCACACACCCCACACACACACTCTTACACACGCACACACACCCCACACATGCACGCCGTGGGATTTCACCACTGGTGGGTACTCGAACCCTTGACCCGGTGTTGAAACTCTGGGAGTCTACCACCCGGGTATGATTGAAAGGATTAAATAGATCTTATCTCTAGATGGAAAGTACCAGATGCTTGTAAACTTGGTCTCTTCTTCTTTTTTTTTTTTTTTTTTTTAAGTGATATGTTAAAAATTAAATAGCCAAGAAGATATTTACTATTGGAAAGAATACGAATTTCCTGGTATGACAGTTTCCTTTGCATGAGAGACAAAAAAAAGAAGGTGAAACTGAATTTCTTTTCCTGGCTTTTACATGAAAAAGAAACCAAAAAAAAAAAAAACACAATCACTTCTCAAAAATACCCGATTCTACACCCATAAAAGACGTGATGTTGGATTGGTAAAGGATATCAATGGAGGGCCAACATCACACAAATTAAGGCCGAAGGAGCTCCAATTGTCATAAACTTGAATTGTAAATTCTAACAGTTGTAACTTTACAACTAGTTAAGCATTTTGTGTATATAATATACAGTTGGAAAGCTATTAACAGGCTTTACACCTTAACAACCCAAGGTTCATTAGCCCAAACAACTTTCCCAAAATTTATCATTTTAGTGGCTAATTTAGGTGACTCACAAGAGTTTCAACATAAGGTCATGAGTTCAAGCATCCATGGTAGTGCGAGTGTGTAAGTGTATGTGAAAAAAAAAAAAGGAAAAAAAAAAAAAAAAGAAGGTTAAAACTTAATATTTTAAGAAGTTTTTTTTTTTTTTTGGTTATTTTTAAAGCTTTAAAAGTCTAATTGTAGTTTGGAGTTATTGTTTTAGTCATCGAAGGATTGTTTGCGAGTTTGATAAAATTAGACATCTTTTTATTATTTTTAGTAATTTTTACTATTTAAGAAAATTGTTATATTTTTTTGTCTTATTGGAGTATAAGGTTTCTTTTACTTATATAATGCCATCTAATATGTTGTATGTAGTATTTTGAATCAATAATAATATTTTTAATCCATGTTTTGAAGATTTTCTCTTTCATTAAATTCATGCTTGAGCAAACAAAGGTGAGCTCCTCTTTCTCCATGTCATGCTAAGTTAATAGGTCATCATTTCCATGGACAATAATACTCATGGACTATATATATATATATATATATATATATATATATATATATATATATATATATAAGAATGAGATCTATTTTTCATGGAATTTTTTTTGTAATGGAATGAAATTCCTGATAAATCAAATGTTTATAAACTAAAAGCGTGCAAAATCAATGGCTTGGTAGGCATGATTCACAACATAGTTATGCAGTCTCTTTCAAGGAGTAAGTATAAGAAATAATGAGATGGCTCAAGACTTGGATTATTCATCTAGTGGGCCACCATGGATTCAGGATAACCCAAAAATTCTCTGCTTCGATGATCCTAGCCACCTAACCAGAGGACTTTTTCTCTCATGGAAAATGAGAAATTGTCTTTCTTCTGACCTTATTTTATATGTCACCAATCAGATGGTTTGGATTATCTAACTGATGTGAGATGTGGTTATTCCATGATGACATACTCCCCACGAAAGCATTCGGTATATTTAAACCGATACTTCAATGGCCAATGATACGAATCAGTGGCACCAATAATAGGGTTGTCAATGGACCACAAATCAGGTATCAGTTATGGTTGATACAATACGAATTAACCATGGACCACAAATCATATAGATCCAACGGCCAAGATTGTCCAATAAAATGCTGGACAGCTAAGAAATTGTGCACATTCAATGAAAAAAAAGCCCTCCAAAATAGGTGGTTAGAGTTTTCTTATCCGGAGAAGTTATTGGGCTATGGCTGATATGTAGGCTAGAGAAGTATTGACTAGTGGGCCATCAATCATGGAAATCTGAAATGGGCATTGTAACCTCACGCCAATCTACTGATCTAAACCGTTCCTTCGAATGGAGTTTTCTTGGAACGTTGTCTATAACATTGGGTGGATATCCAAAGGCTATTGATCAATGGTTAGTAACATCCAATTTGAGTGATCTGTTAGGTATGGCCCACCTAAGCGATGTCACAACAATTGTGTCTAGAGATGATTTTTGCAACGAGTTTCACTACAATACACAATTCCAATGCACTATTTCAAATGTGGTATGGTTTGGTAGCCGTCGAAACAATGGGACCCACTCAGCCTTATTCCGGGCATTTCAATCTCTCTAATGTAATAACTGGAGAAATATTTATATGATAAATGAATTAAGATATGGAAAAGATTGTGCACCTTATGCGACCCACGCCTTGGATGCACATATCCATATACAAGCATCGGTGAGTGGGAATCTTAGCACACCTTTCAAATTGGGAATTTGAAATTTCACTTTCTGAAATGCTCTTATGATTCCCAACAACTGTATTTTCATTTTCATTTCTCGGTGCTCACGCTGCTCATAGAAGTCGGAACAAATGCAGCTAGGGATGGCAATGGGCTGGCCGAGTCCCCTAAGCTCTGGGCCATGCAAGGTAACTCTCCATCTAAGAATTTTCTTTCATAAAAACGGTTTGGATCATAGAAAAATGATCTGCGTACCAATGAGTGTATGTAAACTACACGTGTACGTTTGAATGGAAACTGCTTGTAATAAAATGCCTTTAAAATGCCCATTCTTTTCATGTAACGGAGGCCCACTTGATGATTGCACTGGGGCCAGCCCCGGACTTCAGCCCACATTTCAAGCCAGCTACTGCCCTTCAGGCCTAGTTTGGCTGCCCAAACCCTGGACCTACAGTTCAGGCGGCCCGCGCTCAGGCCATTGCTACCCTTAAAGGGCAGCATCAGGCCCTCTCTTTGATGGTACTAGGAAGATTTTTTTATTTATTTTTCTTTTTTTCTTTAGGTTCGGTTGGGCCAAAAATCTTCAACCCAACCCAACATGCACCCAAGTTGGGTTGGCCTTTGTGTTTGAGGCCCACGGCAAGCCAACCTTACTTATTGTGCATCCGTGTTATGAATAAATGTAACAACATGGCCCACAAGGAAAATAGGCGTTGGAAGTTTATGTTGGTTACATGGAAAATAGGGTTCATGATTAGGGAACTTTAAAAAAAAACAGAGGTAAGTTTCAAGTGTCAACCTAAATTGTGTTAGATTATAGTATTCAATACCTTTGGTTGGGCCGATTCCTCTTGATTTTGTATTGGTCTAATAAGCTTGAGTTAGATTATAGCACCTCTACACAACCACATGAATTGCACTTGTTGACAACCCTATCCATCTAATGGACCCGTTTTTGCCCCTTCATTATGCACTCCCACCAGATATCAACTGTTGTTTGCAAGCTACAGTCTTCATGGTTCAAGTCTTTTTCTTCTTCTTCTTCTTCTTCTTCTTTTTTTCTTGGTCCACTTGCTGAATACTTTCCCATTTCATAGGTAAAAGAGGAAGAAGTTGCTCCAAGGACATCCTACCACAGAACAACTTGCAATTCACCTTTAAATAGACAACCACATTGATTATCATAGGTAAAAGAGGAAGGTAAAATAACACATACAGCCACAGTTTTTACATTAAAAAATAATCTATAAAACCATGCTATCTTATGTTATTAACAAGGACATGACACATTAAAACCGACAATATCTATTATTGCCTCAAGTAAATACAGGGTCAAGATTGAAACCTCCAATATCCCGGCTATCAATTTCAATTACACCCATCTTCAGCTAATAATTGTTGGAAATGCAAGCTTAATATCGCTCTCTCCACTTCCTCTGGGCATTCACCAGCTTAACAGAATTTCATGCAAAGAAATCACAGGAATAGCTTGATCCAATCAGACCCGTGATTACCATTTCAAAATAAAGAAACTACATTTGCTGCCATTGTAGCCTGGCGATGCACTCGCCGGGTTGAATCTTGTCAGGAATGGTCTAAGAACATCAATCATCTTGTTACCGTTTTTTATTCCTTCCTTCTGTGGTTTTACTATCTGAAACCAGTGGTTTAACACAAAGCCGAGGCTTGACGGTGACGAGGTTGTGCGGAAGAACCGAGAGTGCAACGACTGACGATCCATTGGGTACCCCAGAAAGGGGGAGCAATTCAACAAGCACAGCAAGCTGCGAATTTCATTAGTCTAAACAGCATTAGAAATGAGAGATTGTGTGTAGTTTGTGGAGTTGAATACTTGAGAAATCAGATCCTTGGTTGTAACTGCCCATCTTGCAGGGCACCAATTCAAATTGATAGGATCATCTGATAGAGGGCTCATCCAAAGATGGGGCCCACCAGATAAATGGCATACATTACTGAAAGGTGGACTGCACATGTACCATTTATCATGGAACAAAAAGCGCTTTGTTTCAATTGAGCACCGTACAATAGTTTGTTGATTAAATGGCATTTTCACTGCCTGTTCAAGGTGAATCAGAAAAATCAATGTGGGAACGTCTCTTTGGCTGAATATTCATCAAGAACTACTACCAGGATATGAATTGAAAAGGATTTCAAAAAATAAAAAATAATAATAATCATAGTGTCTAATTATTTTTTAAAAATGATAAAAAGTCTTAGATGATGATGATGATGAAAAGAAGTATGAAAAGCAATTGCAATTTGCTACCTCAGGAGATTTAAGGTCCACAACAGAATCAGCTGCAACATCTTTAACTGCTCCAGCCACAACGCTGAAGCATTTATTTCGGTCCAATAAAGTCAATTCATCAGAATCCTTTGGGTTGTTTTTCTGAATCTTCATCTCTGTCTCATCAATGCCTCTTCTATTATATCCAACCGCAAACTACACGATCAAGTAAAAGGAAAAAGGTTTCAAACTACACATGGTTCAAGCAATTGGCATTGCAGCTATAACAAAACATCAGTCACTAAATAGGTTTAAAATGTCGATAATATGCACTGACACCAAAAGATACCAGTCTATAAATCCCTGATGAGGCTGGCAGTGCTAACGATGCAGCATGGACACAGCTTGAATATGGATTTTACATATAAACATGGAAGTAATGAACACGATACCATGGGAAGCTCGCCTCATCATACCGCCCATGTTTGGCACTATGGGGCTCCCCCCATATTCGCAGTCCTGGCATGGCTGGTTGGGACCAACAAAGTGGTAACGGTTAATAACCTCCACCATAGGAATTTGCCACTCACAAACGTGTGCATCATGTGCATGAAAGATGAGCAGTGGATCACCTTTTCCTTCACTGCACTTTCGCAAAAGAACTGTGGCCAATTTCTTCTCCCTCTTTGGAATATCGTGGGTGGTCCCAAAGTCAATGGAGAATTTTCTTTTAGACTGGCATGGAGGAGGGATAGGTGAAAAAGGTAGAGCCATGTGGAGATTGGTATTACTGGTGGGAATCTGGTCTTCTTGGGAGGAAAGAAACAACTACTGTTTCAGAAACCAAAGTGGTTGGGTTTGGACTGTTTCAATAGAGCAAAACAGCTTGTTCAGGGGTGGGCTGTGGCTGTAAATATTGTAGATCTTAGCTTTTCTTTTCCATTTCTCTTGTCAGCTTTGTAAATTTCTTATTTTGTCAGATAAATAAATGATTGCCTTTCAAAAAAAAAAGTATTGAACACGATAGAAAACATATATCTTTACCTATTTTGAAGTAGAGGAATTATCAAAGGATCCTCAAAACCTGATGTTTTGCCCAACAGTTTCAGGTTTTCAGTTCTGACAATTGGGACCCATGGTTGGATGATCCAGACTGTTGATCTGCTGGACCCCACCATAGATGGAATATGCCCCGAAAATCTCATGGACAGGACAATCCTAATCTTTCAATTTGCACCCTACAAATAGAAGGCTAAAAAGAGAGAGAGAGAGAGAGCAGTGGTGCGCATTCAACTGAAAGTCCCAAGAATGGTAGCTATGATCTTCCAAATTGAGCTGAAGGTTTTGAGGCATGGTCCGTCCAAAGAGGTATGTGATAGAACAGTGACCTGGTCCATTGAACCATGGGCCTCGCCTTTTCGGAATGGAAAATTGAAGTGCATTGACTCTGCAAAGCCCCAGGTCAGGAATCCTATTATTCCCATTTTAAGTATCTGGGTAATATGATTTTATTGTATTATCTGGGTAAATATAATATCATATGACTGTATGGATGTGTCAGCGTGTTGGGTTTTCTATGGCCCGTGTGTGAATCCTTCTGAACATGCTGAAGTACTTAGAGGAATACTATGATTGCCATTTAATGATTGTGAGCTCTATCATTTCTATGGGGAGCATGGTTTTTTTTTCTTCTTCTTCTTCTTCTTCTTTTTTCTCTCTCTTTTTTTTTTTTTTTTGTGCGAATGTCAACAAAAAGAGAATGCTCCGAAGGGGTGATAAGGATTGAGGTGAGGGGCCATCCCAGACATAACCAAGCTAGGAAAATACAAATGTCTCGATGCGCATAAAATTGTTCCCTTTTGCGGCCCTTCAACTGCGGTAAACCCAAAGCCCATTCAATAACCCAAACATAAAACAGCAGCAACCTGTCTATAGCTTCTATCTCACATGTGAGAGATCAATAGCACAAGTGAGCTGAAAACTTCCTGGATGCATCCAGCTCCCAACACCATGAATCTGCCAGTGACTGACCTACAACAACATTATGCATCTGAGCTTGCAGGCTGATGAAATCCATCATCTCTTCTGATAGGTTTCTGCAAAAACGAGGTTTCCACGCTATTCCATTCCCCACCTCTGCAAAGCACTGAGATATGAACTTTCCCTGATCCTGTGTGATCCTGAATAGCCTTGGTAATTCTTGTACAAAGGGAAACCTCCCAACACCCCTTATCTTCCCAAAATATGTTTCGAGCCCTTTCCCCCATCATTTACAATATTGCCTGCGAACGTGCACTTGGTACTCCCATCACTGCCTTCCACGGCCCTTTTTTTAATTTTTTTTTTATTGGTTAGCACGTTAGTACACACACCCGACTTGGGAATCGATACCAAGAGTAGTGTCGAAACGAGGTTAGCGTCACTCAGCCTTCCACACCCCTAAAGCCCTATACCAGATGATATGTTTCCAAAGACTATCCACCCCTCCCGTGCCATATTTTCTGATAATGATATGTTTCCAAAGACCACACCCAGGTCCATAGCTCAAGTGGCAGACTGAGTGAAAGATACCTCGTTTCAACGCTGAGGTCTTGGCATTGATTCCCTAGTGGGGGTGGCTAACAGTGAAGTGTGATCTGACAGTGGGTGTACTAACAAGCTAACAAAAAAAAAAAATGTTTCCAAAGACTATCATCATCTGTGCCATACCGCCACAGCCATTTACTAGGTACACTTTGGTGAGTACGGTTAGTGTTTTAGTACAGTCATCGATGTATGTGCATGGCGGTGTATTCGAGTGTGAGAATACATATATTCAGTTGCCCCATGGTGCATATCACCATATCCTTGGAGATAATGGAGTATCTTTTGGATTTGAATTGCATTTATTTTTGAGCTTATCTTTTGTAACGAGTGGTCTATAAATAAGAGCTAGTAGATGAGAGAGAGAGAGATGAAGAAAATATTATATTCTCCTCTCTCTTCCTCCTCTCCACATCTTCGACAATGTAGTCCTTCAATTTAAGAGTTAGGAATAACAAAGAAAGAATGCCTCTGCGGTGAGCAGGCTTGAAACCACGAGCCATATCTTTTAATGATGAAAATGGATGTAGGATTCAAATAAAAACCATATCAATAAGAATATTAAGGAGCACTAAGAAACCAAAGAGAAGTCAATAGGTAGGTCAAAGGCCTTGTGTAGGTGGGCAACATGAACCCAAACGGGAGATGCCTTCAAAGAGAAGCATCCAAAGGGGGTCCCAAGGGACCTTCGGCAGGGCTTACCTCTAAGGCTGAAACCACATATGACGTGGCAACCTAGCTTAAGACAATCCCCGCCCAAATATCTGTTTGAGAATTCCTTTGCACGTCGCAAACCGATCATGAAATATTTGTTAAGACTTTGAATGACACACACATCTCTAAGGAACCACTGCCTGAAATGGTCACACACATCTCTAAGGAACCACTGCCCGAAATGGTCACACACGTGATCGGGCAGCTCTTCACTCCACGAGCCATCATATATTTAGAAAATGAGCTGCCACTAGAAGGGTGCGACCATGGGAGACCATTGAATATAATTGTTTGTCACAAGGATTGCAAGATCCCAGTCGTACTCATTGACAACGGTTCAAGTTTAAATGTCAGCCCACTACGAACCGCCATGTATCTCGGATTATAACGATCCATGTTCAGGCCAAGTAGCATGAACGTGAGAGCATCGGACATACAGTCTTCATTCAATCTCCTCCTCAGTTGGCCTTGGCTACGCAAAGTCGGGGTCATACCTTTGACTCTTTCACTAAAGAGTTAAGTATGTCCTCGGGGACAAGGTGCTCTCCATCTTGGTTGACCTTGAAAACTTTTTCCCACAGAAGCAGTCCATCCTGGTGAACCAAATATCCCGATCATCAATGCTTGACATCCCGAAAGGACCTTCTGTACCATAGCTTTTAGTTTGAAACAGTGAATCACATGTCAATGGCATGTACTCTCGCATCGAACTACATCTTCACTCTAGCTGAGCGTCAAATCCTCAGCTATCAGCTCAAACATCAAGACACCTCCATGGTGATTGGGGTTGGAGAGAAAATGGGCAAGACCGGACTAGGATATGAGCTTCCCCTAGAAGACGAGCTTGAGGAGCCAAGTCCCAAGTGGAGATGGGAGGGGTTAGGAGATGGGAAGTCCCCTTTCCCTCGCCACCATCAAATTCATACGAATTCATATTCATTCAATAATAATAAAATAGGGTTTCTCACAATGTATATATAAGCCATGGAAAAAAGTAATAGTGCACTAAAGCCCCTGAAAACAAGAAAAATAACAAAAGACGAAAAAAAATTAAAAAGTGCACTAAAGTCCCTAAAAACAAGGCAAAGAACAAAAAAGGCCTAAAACTAAAAACACTCGCACGACGAGGTGTGAAATCCGCCCCATGAGCCTGCAGTCATGCCACTCCTGCACTCATAGCGCGTCAGAAAATGGGTTCGATGAACCCGGCGTCCATCCACATCAACTCCTTCGCTCCGGTACTCTGTCAGCGACACTTCCTCCTCTAGTACACTCTAAAGGGTGCACCACTGATGTCCGCATCAATTCTCCTCGGGTAAGAATGATTCACCACCGGCGAAAGTAAACTCCTGTATATCTTGATCAAATCAGGGTCGATGCGCTGCAGCTTTGTCTCTGTGATCCATAAGTTATTTGTAATGGGCCTATTCCTCCATTTGACTAAGAATTTCTAAAAACCCCCGGAGTGAGTGGAAACCGCCTCGGAGTCCAAAATTTTCACTATTTCGTCTATTCTCGGTGCAGGTGGAAGAGAAGGTAAGATGGATACAGGAAGGTCAGGATATGGCTAAGGTCCATATATAGGGGGTTTGGAAAGAAGCAAGGGAATCAGTAGATAGAGGTGATGGCTCGTGATAGGGAACTAGATCTTCCACATTAAATGTAAAACCGATGCCCATGGTAGTAGGGATATCAACAACATAAGCATTAAACCCCTAACCTTTTCACAATTTTATGTGGGCCTATGCTACGGGCACGAAGCTTTTTCACGAATCCAGGTGGAAACCAAACCTAATACGAATCATGACATCATCTCCAGGTTGAAATTCCCTAAATCTCCTATGAGTGTCGGCAGAAAGTTTATGATGTTCATTACTTGAATTAATCTTCCTCCTGATCTCGCTATGCAATGCACGTATATACTGGGCGAAGGACTCTCCTAACTCTGAAGGACGTTGTGGGGTAGCCATGGGGATCAAATCTATGGGGACTCGAGGTCTAAGATCTAAAACAATTTCGAACAGGCTCATTCATGTGGACCTATTCACTGAAGAATTATATGTGAACTCTGCTATGGGAAGAACAGTGTCCCAAGTCCTGTGGTGGTCTCTAACCAGACATCTCAACAAATTCCCTAGGCTACAGTTCACTACCTCTGTTTGACCATCCGACTGGGGATGATATGCTGAGGAAAACTGGAGCTTCGTACCCAAAATATGCCAGAGAGTCTTCCAAAAATAACTAGTGAACCTAGTATATCTGTTAGACACGATGGATCTAGGTACTCCATAAAGTCGCACAACCGCCTGAAAGAATAACTTAGTAACGTGGGAGGCATCTGATACCATATTTATCGTAGACGTAATGCGTTACAGGTAGCGGCCCTCTTGGTCGACACGTAATTCCGTGAGTTGGTTGTCGTGGTGCACAATCGATGTAAGTAAAATGCCATGCGTGTTACATCACTTCTCAGGATTGGATGTCACAAATAGTCGCTCTATGAACACATTGTGTTACGTAAATCCCCCAACCGCGTCGTTGTGTCGCCTTGAGATGTTCGCGTAAATCCACGCTAACGTGGGACACGCAGGCGAATCTCTGTGATAATGTGGGGCAAGTCAGATGTATTAAACTGCTTTCCACATTGTGATTATGACTGCAGAGTGTGATGGATCGCACATATTTTGCTAGGCATGCATACCATATAGATTGTTGTGCATATCGATACCCTTGTATATGTGGAATCCGAGAAGTATTGATGTCTTATTCTTTGTTATCCTTAAAAATTATGTTAATTATTGTAAACTTTAAAGGAATGACCATCACTATGAGTAGGGCGTCGACCCTCTCCAACCATATAGATGATGTAGGTGACAAACAATTTGAAGACCCAGAGAATCACCTCCCTGAGGAAGACTATACTGAATAAACAAGAAAATAGTTTCATGATTTAGTTTTTATTTACGTTTTTGGGCCAATAGAAACGATCAGAAATAAGGGCAACTGTTTTATCTCGACCAAAGTGACCAGCCATCCCTCCAGCATGCAACTCCCAAACTAGAAAATCATGGAGTGATGTGCGTGAGATACAGAGCGTGGGCAGAAACGGTTATGGTAACCATCAGATCGTGAGAAGGATCCAGAATGTTTGGATCAGAGCTATATATAGAAGAAGATTTCAACAGGAAAAAGGGTCTCACACCAACCCAAACAAAACAATTATCTTTCAATTATCCTGTCGAATTTACATTCCATAGTGTAATCGCGACTTTTATCGAGTAATCCATTTCCTTTAGAGTAATCATTTACTTATTGCATTTACTTGCTATCTTTAGTATAATCTGTAGCATAAGTACAGTTGTCGATAGCCAGAATCTAGCGATCAAATTTTCAATTATCACTTTACGTTCCACTCTTTATGCATTAAGAAAGTCCTTTAGTACGGAAGGCAAGGAGAAACCCATTATCAGAGGACGAACTCCACCCTGTGACTATCGCCTAATCCATTTACACTTTGAGCGAATAGTCGAATAGGCGACCGATCTCCTCAGACTTTGATCATACCCAGTGTCTGCCTACTTTGGCGCTCAGGGTCATTGTTGTTCGATTTGAATTGGAACCGCAGTCCCAATTCTGGCACGCCCACGCACCCGTCACCTGTGCTAGGAAGAGGAACGTCGAAACAACAGCGAACAATTTTTTGGTACACCTGGTGGGACCTGCATTATTATAGGTCACTGATTCGATCATTGCTAGAATGCAACGGAGTAGCAGAATTGTCGGGAATGAACCCGCAAAGCCAACCGCACTGCCCTTGGTGGATGACGTGTAGGTTTAGGCACCTCCAAGTGAAATTAATTTGAACGTTAATCCTACGGAAAATCAAGCAAGGCCGTCAATGGCTCACCTTTCCAGACGAGGTATCAATGGTACGCAGGGATGTGCATACGAGCATCCAGTTGGTGCAAGAAAATGCAAGAATTTAAGCAGAACAACTCCGTCAACAGGCTGAGAGTATTAATCGTTATATGGCCAGTCAGACCGAGGCCATGCAGTGATTGTTAGCCGTTGTGACGGAGCGAACGCAGCCTACGTAGCAAAATAATGGTAGTTCGGTCAGTAATGTTGTCCCTTTCTCGCCAATACCATCATTGCAGCGTAATACGCCTCCTACTCCTCAGGATGTGAGAATTCCCCCGCCTCCTGCAAAGGTCAGGAGACCGGAGTAGGAAGCTAGAAATTATGATAATAGAAATCAAGGACCGTCAATGGGATTCTACCCTTCGCAAGGTCTTAGATTTCAAGAGAATGTTAATAGATTTGGTTCGGATCATCTGCCAGCCATGGAACTTCCGCGGGTTAATCATGACCAGATATTGCAACTAGTGCAAGAAGTCGCGGGCTAGGTATTGGGCCGCAACGCTATTCCCGCTTATCATAAACCTTACCCAGAATGGGTAGATCGACAACACCCCTTGCCGAGGAATTATCGACCAGACTTCGCTCTGTTTTCAGGGGAGCACGATCAATTGACCATCGAACATGTTGGCCGATTCACCATGCAATGTGGTGAACTAGCCAATAATGATTATTATAAATTACAACTATTCGGTCATTCGCTAATTGTTGTGGCCTTCACATGGTATTCTAATTTGTTGCCAGATTCAATACATAGCTGGCAAGAGTTGGACGAAAGGTTTCATACTCAATTCTTTTCTAAGAATAGAGAGATCACCATGGTCGATCTCGCACGATTTCGGCAATTGCCTGGTGAATCGTGCGAAAATTATATCATGTGATTTAAACGGGCAAAGAGTCATTGTAAGGTGTTCATGCCCGAAGCCGAATTTGTGCAACTCGCGCAAGACGGTTTAGAATACAAGCTCTGCAAAAAGTTTGTAAGCTTGGAGTTTGCTAATTTATATGACCTCACTAAGAAGGTCTCTCGATATGAAGAGTTACTTCAAGGGGCTAGGCAGGCAAACTCGTCAATTGGAATGTATTATAACAATCTTAATTATGAAATTGCAATCGCCGAGGTGGTGGCTAAGAAACCACCAGTTCGCTCAGCATTGGTCACAACAAAATTGATGCAGGACATGAAAATTAAATATGATATGCAAGATCTCAGGCTTTAGATCATACTAATTCAAGACAATCACATAATAATTCCACATCCTACACAAAAGCTCAAGCATTCAAATAAGGAGAATCTACACGGGTCTAGGCCTACACAGGCTAGGGCTGGATCTGTAAAAAATTATAAACCAAACGATGCTCAAAGATAAGTAATAATCATCCACACATGCACAACAATCAGTCCCTATTCCAAGGGATTCACCAATTTCAATTCAAGGAACCCTAGGGTGAGAAAAGAGGCAAATAAATTAAGGATAAAGCAATCTAGGGTTAGGATTTATGAAAAACAAGTATGAGAGGGTAAAATAAGAAGAAAACCTGAACTGGAAGACAATTCCCACGTGTGGATAGCGGGCCAAGCCTGACGCATGTGCGTAGGGGCCTGGCCGCACGTGCGAGGGGGTCCCACACCTGGAAACCGACTCCTTGGCTCTGGTCGACCAGTGGTGGGCTCAACCCCCCAAGTTTCGGGTTGATCCGAGCTACGGGCTATGCATGGTGCTCCGCCGAAGTTTCAGCCCTCCTACAGGGCCAAATTCTGGAAACTGGCTGTAGGGAGAAGATCTGCTGCAAAAACAGATGGATTCGAGACGAGGATGGCTGTAGAAGTTGAGAAGTATGGATGATAGGCGAAAGGGGCGGATTGGGATAGATGTGGCTTCGCACCACGGTAGTTAGCCCTTCGATGAAGCGAGGGCTTCGCACCCAATTGGGTTTTCCACAACTCAGGAACTCAGAGGAGTAGAAAAAAACACAGGAATTTTTTTTATTAATCTTCAATGAATAAAAAAGCTACAAGGGGTGCTTATTTATAAGAAAAAAAAAAAAACAATACCCCAAACTTGCGCCATGTGCGCAACCTATTACTTGGCGATGAAGTAAACCAAAACAAAAACTAATTAAAGAAATCTAATGCGTCCATGATATTCTAAATAACATTAATAAGCAAAACCTAAAATATGAGATTAATCATACTAGCGAGCCACGATCATGAGATCCCATGATGGGCTTTACTTGACTACCGGGCTCACTCTAACGAACCAAAACTCAGTCTTCTAACTAGGAGGCCCTCCCTGTACGTCGTCATCGATCTAGATCGATGGTGGGGCCCTCCACCTGACGTACGTGCGTAGGGGGCGGCGTGCGTGTGCGTGTGCGTGTGCGCGTGATATCCCCATCAACTCTCCCCGGCTGCGAAGATTTCGCCACTGGCAAAACAAAACTCCTGAACCGCTCCAAGATGTCAGGATCTAGTCTCTGAAGCTTCTCAGTGAGCCACGTGCTGTCTGAAGCTAGGTGTGACTTCCACTTAACCAGGTACTTCTGAAACTCGCCGTCCGACGTTGAAACTATCTAATGGTCCAGAATATCCTCTATTTCCTCTCTAGGTGTGGAAAGGGTAGGTATGAGAGGTAGAGGCTGAGAAGTTGGGTCGGGACGAGTAGGTATAGGAGGTAGAGGCTGAGAAAATGGGTCGGGAAGGGTAGGTATGGGATGCAATAACTGGGAAGGTGGGTCAGGATGGATAGGTATGGGAGGTAAAGGCTAGGAAGATGGGTCGGGAGGGGGTCATGGATCAAGGGAAAGGTCTGGGGAATCAGGATGGTTAGGTGATAGGCTGGACAATGTATCAGTGGTCCCCTGGAATGCAACTAGATCTTCCTCATTGAATGTGAAATAATTCCCGTGGAAGGTGGAAGATCTACCACATATGCATTAAGACTGTTTCGTTTTATAATTTTGAATGGTCCAGCGCTACGCGCGTGTAATTTACGAACGACTCCTTGAGGGTACCGCTCTGGCCTGATGCGGTCCATCACAGAATCCCTTACGTTGAATTCCTTGAAATGTTTATGTTGGTCTGCAGAAAGTGTGTAATGTTCATTACTAGTCATGGTCTTCTGCCTGATTTCTTGATGCCATGAATGAATGTGATGTGCAAAAGACTCTGCAGACTCTGACGGCCTATGGGACAGCGACATAGGGACAAGATCAATAGGTTTCCTAGGTTTATAACCAGTAACGACTTCACAAGGACTTAGATCTGTGGACCTATCGATAGAACTATTAAACGCAAACTCGGCTATAGGTAGTATGATGTCCCATGTTCTGGTGTGCCCTATATCCATCATAGGGGGAAACTCATTCGGTAGATCATCAGAAAAGACATCACGAAACTCATCCACTAAGTGGGTAACTGTACACTAGCCTCTGGTGCACTCTTCCCAATGGTGGGGTTTATCCTGGCGGACGTCTCTAGTTGAGTAATGCGCATATCAAATTGCTCAAAGCATTGGTCTATATGTTGTTCCCAGCGCTTACCCAAAGACTTAAACTGCTGAGACAACTTGTTTAGTGACTCTTGCAATTGTTCCATGTTTAGTGTAGGGTGCAAACCAAAACCACGACCCGTACGCGTGGGCATGCAACTACTAACTCAACCTAAGGACCTTTTACTACAACTATATGCAACTAGACGGGACTAAATGATCATATGAGACTCTATATGACAAAAACTACGCAGTGCTACTAAAATCCAACAATATAGTTGTCAAAATAAGGGAATAAAAGAAAGTTACAGCAATGTGAATTGTTGGCTTCCTGATAACAGAGATTTCAGCAACTAATATCAGGATTTATGGATCTCTAAATAGCTATATGTGATGAGACTTGATGTATGATGGACATAAACAAACTAAATCCTAAACATGTGATGCATTCCCTATAAGAATCCTAGGCTCTGATACCAAATTTGATGCAGGACATGAAAATTAAATATGATATGCAAGATCTCAGGCTTTAGATCATACTAATTCAAGACAATCACATAATAATTCCACATCCTACACAAGCTCAAGCATTCGAACAAGGGGAATCTGCACAGGTCCAGGCCTACACAGGCTAGGGCTGGATCTGTAAAAAATTATAAACCAAATGATGCTCAAAGATAAGTAATAATTATCCACACATGCACAGCAATTAGTCCCTAATCCAAGGGATTCACCAATTTCAATTCAAGGAACCCTAGGGTGAGAAAAGAGGCAAATAAATTAAGGATAATGCAATCTAGGGTTAGGGTTTATGAAAAACAGATATGAGAGGGTAAAATAAAAAGAAAACATGAATCGGAAGACAGTTCCCGCATGCGAACAGCGGGCCAGGCCTGATGTACATGCGCAGGGGCCTGGCCGCATGTGCGAGGGGGTCCCACACCTGGAAACCGACTCCTTGGCTCTGGTCGGCCAGGGGTGGGCTCCAAACACCCCAAGTGTCGGGTCAATCCAAGCTACGGGTTGTGCGTGGTGCTCCGCCAAAGTTTCAGCCCTCCTGCAGGGCCAGATTTTGGAAACTAGCTGTAGGGAGAAGATCTGCTGCAAAAACTGATGGATTCGAGGCGAGGATGGCTGTAGAAGGTGAGAAGTATGGATGATAGGCGATAAGGGCAGATTGAGATAGATGTGGCTTCGCACCACGGTAGTTAGCCTTTCGATGAAGGGAGGGCTTCGTACCTAATTAGATTTTTCCACAACTCAGGAACTCAGAGGAGTAGAAAAAAACGCAGAATTTTTTTTATTTATCTTCAATGAATAAAAAAGCTACAAGAGGTGCCTATTTATAAGAAAAAAACCTATACCCCAAACTCGTGCCATGTGCGCAACCTATTCCTTGGTGATAAAGTAAACCAAAATAAAAACTAACTAAAGAAATCTAATACGTCCATGATATTCTAAATAACATTAATAAGCAAAACCTAAGATATGAGATTAATCATACTAGTGGGCCACGATCATGAGATCACATGATGGGCTTTACTTGACTACCGGGCCCACTCCAACGAACCAAAACTCAGTCTTCTAATTAGGAGGCCCTCCCTAGACATCGTCATCGATCCAGATCGACGGTGGGGCCCTCCTTCTCCTGCCGTACATGTGTGTGTGTGTGTGTGTGTGGGGGGGGGGGGGGGGGGGGGGGGGGGGTGCGTGTGCGTGTGATGTCCCCATAAAAAATCAGTCGCCCCAACAACCCAAAACACTTAAAAGGTATACACCTTTGATATTACTCGAGCTGAGGAAATTTTTTACTTCATGTTAGAAACGAAGTTCATTAAGGTTCCTGCTAATCACAAAGTGCCTCCGGCTGAGGAACTCAAAAAGGTTGACTATTGTAAATGGCATGGGTCTCATTCCCATTCTATTAACTAATGTGTCGTTTTCAGGAATCTAATTCAGGAGAATATTGACTGTGGATTGTCGAAATTCCCGAAAAAAGAAAAAGGGGACATGCGGATTGATACCGATTCATTCCCAGCCAGCATGGAGATAAATACAATTACAGCCAACTTAAGGGATCGATCTCAACCGAAAGTGGAGCTCGGTTCAGGAAGTCCGCACATAACGAGTGGCCGGTACATTCCCAAACAGCAGTGGATGCCTCAATATCTAGACGCATATGGACATAAGAACCATCAACTATGCGACTGTTGCGCTAGAAAGATTCCTTGGCATGTTGAGGATCATCCTGGGGGTCATGACCATAGCAATAGTCGGGGTGGCCAATGGCCAGAGCAGCGGATGTCTGACCGACAACATCATTAGAGATTTTCTTCGATACGAATGGTCAAACTGCCTGCTACGCGGGAAGGGGTATGGAAGTGACTTACACATCCAAAATTCTCTATGGTTCCGGAAAATATGACCAGGACACAGAAGCGTCGATGGCAAAGAAATAGGACCGCATTGAGAAGGAGAGAGAGAGAGAGAGAGAGAGAGAGAGAGAGAGAGAGAGAGAGAGAGAGAGAAGAAAACGAAGTTCATCTTTGGTCGGAACCCAAGCTACCAGGCCTATTTTGGCAAGTTCCTTCGTTGAAGGAGCAGATAGCGGTAAATGCAGTCAAAGCAATCGCTCTGCCTACCGATCAAGAGAGTGGAGCTATCCTCAAAGATGTCGAAGCATCTGGAAAATCTAAAGAAGAAGATGATACCGATAACTTGTTGGATTACTTTAGTGAGGATTGCTTCCCAACAGAAGAATGGCTACCCGGTGAATTCACAGCTCCTGTAGACAAGCCAGAGGTCGTGGTGATCGATTCATCGACTGGCCTCACAAAAAACATAACACCTAATCATACTGATGAAATCAAGTCTGATACACAAGGGGGGCAAGGTTTTCGTAATAGTATTGTATTTGGTTCACTGCCACCGATAGTATTTAATTGTAACATGGTGCTCACTTTGCCGTCCAATTTTCAGGTAAGAACCTTTCAACCAAACACAATACCTGGTGATGTGGAAGAACATGCTGCTCCCATTATCATTCAGCATGCTTCTTTCCCCTATGATGAAAGGAAACAAGACAAGGTATCGCACACCGATACAGTCACCGTGGCGACCGATGGGGGTACCAACCGAGTAATCATCGACAGACCCACTATTGATATGACGTAGCACCTTAAGCCGTTATATATTTCATCTCATTTAGACGAATGTCCCGTGACTAAAACTTTAGTAGACAACGGAGTTGCAGTGAACTTATTGCCAAAGAGAATGATGGCCAAACTGGGAAAGACTACAGCTGATCTGATCCCTTTCGAGGCAACGGTTAGCTATTTCGTTGGCCATGTTACTAACACACAGTGTCCTGCCAATTGATCTTACAGTAGGTACCAAATCTATTCTGGCACCATTCTTTGTGGTGGACACTTTGTCAGCTATAACGCCCTGTTAGGAAGAGATTGGATTCATTCTTTTGCATGTATTCCCTCTTCTCTTCATCAGTTTGTTATATTTTGGAATCATAATAGGGTCGAGCTCGTATTGGCCAATAATAAGCCCTTTTTGGCCTCGTCAAATGCCAATGAAGCTTATTACTATGGTGAAGAGATAGGGCCCATCTTGGGAGAAATAAATATGGACGACCGACATGTACTTCTATAAAGAAGAACCTGAACAGTATAATTCGGGCTATGGCGGTCCAGGGAGACAAAACCCAGCCGAAGGGTTTAATCGTCAGTCGGCCAGCTACAAGTTGTATCATCGAAGAGTTGCCATGATTGTGACAACTAAATGTGTGGTGTGCCTGTCTGAGTTCGCAGCCAGGATAAAAAGGCTCGAAGAGAGCCTGGAACAAAGCGACGAAAGATTTTTTATGAACTTGGCTGAATTAGACAAAGAGGCCAAGGAAGATAGTTTCGATATGAAAGATTTACTAGAAGAGGTGGAAGAATGTCGGCCGCAGGTTCAAGACCTGCTGGATGAAGTAAACTTAGGGACGAATTAGGATCCAAGGCCTACGTTTATAAGCAACTTGCTGCGACTGCTCGAGCGGGACGAAGTAAAAAAGTTGCTACAAGAATTCGCAGACTGTTTTGCTTGGGACTATCACGACATGCCAAGGTTGGACAGGTCTTTAGTCGAGCACAGGTTACCAACCAAAGAAGGATATCAGCCACGTAAGCAACCCCCTAGGAGGATGACAACCAAAGTCACTCTTAAAGTCAAAGAAGAAATCGAACAGCTTTTAAAAGTCGGGTTCATCCGACCGATCAAATATGCAGAATGGATGTCAAATGTGGTCCCAGTAATGAAGAAGACCGGCAAGATAAGAGTGTGTGTAGATTTCAAAATTTTAAATCTAGCCACTCCCAAAGACGAATATCCTATGCCTACGGCCAACCAATTGATTGATCGAGCTGCTGGACATGGGATTTTATCATTCTTGGACGGACATTTAGGTTATAATCAAATATATATAGCCTTGAATGACGTACCAAAAACAGCATTTAGGTTCCCAGGACCCTTGGGTGGTTATACCTTTCAACCTGAAAAATGCTGGAGCAACATATCAAAGGGCAATGGATGCCATTTTTCATGATATGATTGGCCAATTTATGGAAGTCTACATTGACGAAGTGGTAATTAAGTCAATCAATGCAGAAGATCATTTGATCTATTTGCGTAAATCTTTTGAGTGAATGCAGGTCCATAAGTTAAAAATGAACCCAATGAAGTATGCATTTGGGGTGCCGGCCGGTAACTTTTTGGGGTTCATCATACATCAGAGAGGAATTGAAATCGATTAGAATAAAGCTCAGGTCGTGACTGATACAAAGTTGATAAGGAACAAGGCTGAGTTACAAAAGTTTTTAGGCCATCTCAATTTCTTACGGCGATTCATATCTAACTGTGCCAGTAAGACTAATGTCTTTTCTCCATTGTTGAAACTAAAGCAGGGGGCCAAATTCTTATGTGAAGAAAAACATCAGCTGGCTTTCGATCAGATTAAGGAATACTTGACGAAGCCGCCTATGTTGATGCCTCCTATCAAAGGTCGGCCGCTTAGGCTATATATAGCTGCATCAACAACATCGATCGGGGCCTTATTAGCACAGGAGGACGATTCGCGAAAGGAGAGAGCAATTTATTATTTAAGCCAAGTGTTGCTCGATGCAGAGATTCGTGTGGATTACACGTGTACGAGGTTAACGGTCAAAAGATTACAATAAGAATGTGCAACCAAATTTCAGGAGACTGTTATCATGTCCCTTGCACATGATAAATAATCATTGAGGCGCAACCGAGTTCAAGTAACCAAACGATTAGCTAGTTAGTGGTCAAGTTATTACGAATGCTGAATAGAGGTCAAAGATTCAGGAAATGCTAGATTGTGGGAAGATTCTGGAAGCAAAACGAGGGCAAAAACGGTTATGGTAACAGTCAGATCGTGAGAAGGATCCAGAATGGCTACATCAGAGCTATATATTGAAGATTTCAACAGAAAAAATCATCTCACACCAACCCAAACAAATCAACAAATCAATTATCTTCAGTTATCTTTCAATTATCCTATCAAATTTACATTCTATAGTGTAATGACAGCTTTTATCAAGTAATTCATTCTCTTAGAGTAATCGTTTACTTATCGCATTTACTTGCTTTCTTTAGCATAACTCGTAGCATAAATACAGTAGTTTATAGCTATAATTTGAGTACTCTTTAGCGGTCAATTTCCAATTATTACTTCACGTTCCACTGTTTATGCATTAAGAAAGTCCTTTCGTACAGAAGGCAAGGAGAAACCCATCACCAGAGGACGAACCCCACCCTCTGAGTATCACCTAATCCATTTACACTTGAGCGAATGGCTGAATAGGCGATCGATCTCCTCAAACTTCGGTCATACCCAGTGTCTGCGTACTTTGGCGCTCGGGGTCATTGTCGTTCGGTTTGAATTGGAACCGCAATCCCAATTCTGGCACGCCCATGCACCTGTCACCCGTGCTAGAAAGAGGAACGTTGAAACAACAGCGAACAGCCTTGAACGATTCCAAATGCTCGGCCGGGTCGCCAGACCCAGAGTAGGGGACGATTTGCAGCATTTGGAATTTGGGCGGGAGTTGGACTCCCATAATGTCGTCGGTAAACGACGGCTCGGTCTCCTCCAGCATATCTCGACGGAGGTCGATATTTTGGCGCGGTAAGCTTGGCGGATATCGCCGATCTGACCTCACAGTTCCTTGAGTTCTACCTTCTAAGGGCCCTTGTTCTTGGCTACCGCCTCGGGAGCCTTTCCACGCCTCTTCTTCTCCATTGTATGACGAAAGTCGAAGTCAACGGGCGTGGCAGTTCCCTAGGTGTGGGAGGGCGCATGGCTCGGCTACCCAGGATGTTGCTTGGCTCTCTGCGAGTCGACTAGCGCTTGAGGTGGTGCAAAGACCTCGGTGGCTGCCCGTGCATCATCCTCTGATCAGAAGGTGGGTTTCGTCTCTCCAAGATCTGCATTATCCGGTTAATGTTACCGGTCAATACTTCGACTTGATGTTCCAGAGAGACAAGCCGACCTCGGTTTCAGGACCGTTGCACAGGACCTGCGGGTGTGGAATCAACCTGAAGTTGTGAGGGCGGGTCCTCGTGGTCCGTAGACTGCTCCGCTGGTAGGGGAGTAGCTGTTGCGATCATGGCCTGGGCCCCCTTCCTGCTTTTCACCATTGTAGAATCATTGTAGAAGATGGGAAAGGCTTTGATGTCGTTCTCACAGACGACGTCAAACTGTTGATGCAGAAATCTGGTCAATCATGCCTCACCTCCTTCTAGCCGAAGTACGTGCGATTTATTAGAAAATAAGGGAAAACATTGGGGGCGCCGGTTAAGGCCAGGGCCCTCTGATGCTCAAGTCAGGTAGTTTCGCAGGAGTAAAAGAATCGGAATAGTTATCGTGTCTTTTACTGTAAAGGAGGCCTTTATTTATAGCCTTTTGGGGGCGGTGGTGTATATGGCAATGCCTCTCTATAATTTATGAGTATTGCGGAAGGGATCTTCTTCCGAATGCGTCGTAGTTATCTCCCCGATATCCACGGCGAAGATCTCGGGAAGATCTTCTTCAGATAAGATCTCCGAGTAGTCAGGATCCGGCCGGGTCGAGATCTTATAGATCGAACTAAATTGTCAGTCGTGGTCGAGAATGGTACGGTCCGGGCTGAAGTGTTGATCGTGGGCTCTTCTTCGAGGCTGAGGTCAGTATCCGAGGCCGAAGTTGGCACCCGAAGTCGAGGTCGATATCCGAGGTCGACCTCCAAAGTTGGTAACTAAGGCTGAGGTCGGTATCCAAGGCCAACCTCCGAGGTTGAGGTCTTTGGTCGAGGCCAACCTCCGAGGCCAAGGTTGGTACCCAAGTCCGAGGTCGATATCCGAGGTCGGGGTGACTTTCGGCCCTCAAGTAATCCATAGTCTTCGAGTCTGTACATCTGGTCAATCCATTTTTACCCATAACAGTTGTCATAGTGGAGGGGATTTTGCCGCATACATCTCTCCGACGAGGGCCTTCTCGAGCACAAAAAGAATGTCATCGATAGGAGAGAGTGGCAGAAGCTAATGCATCATCTTCAGGAATGGTTGTTAAAGAAGAAGGGAGAGAAGTTACATCAACCGCCTCTATCTCAGCCGGTGCTACTGGAATCTCAACCAAACTAACTTCAATTGGCTGCTCAACATCGACCGATTGTGTTCCGCAGCCGTGGGCAAGACTTGTTCAATCATTTCCGGAGAAGTGTCGATGATTGTTTCCTCCTCAGATACAACTCTCTCAGTCTCGACCGATCCTTCAGGCATTGTTGTCATGTCAGGTGCTACAGACTCAGCCGGGTCAAGATTTCGTCGACCGTTGTAGGCGGTGAAAGAATTGGTGGAACCAAGGCCAATTTGAAAGGACAAGTGGGAGAGATCAAAATTCTTCGTCGTGTGATTGACACAGGTAGGGAAGGAGTCTGTTGTGTACGTTCCGAGTTAGCAAGGGCAGTACTAACCTTGGGCGGACTGCTAGAGGGAATGTCTTCTGTACCGGTCGCGACACCCGAATTCAAAGACACCACTGTTGTAGCAGCTGGGATAGAATCCTTGAGGATCGCAAGAGTGATCACCGTTGTGGCTGCTTTGTCCGTAAATGCTGAGATTGGAGGAATTACAACCAATGGGATCGCTAGTATCGGCTGCATGTCCTGTTTTTGAACAACCACTGTTTTGGGCATTTCCTGAGTCAGTGAAAGGAATCAAACAGGGGTGATGAGCATGTGAGTAAGAACATCAATTCAAACAAAAGCATAAGTAAACGATCTCCACCTAAGTCAGATTGAATTATGTGTCTGACCGGTAGACCCTTGACAAATTCAGGATTTCTTCTTATAGTCACCAACGACCGAGCAGAAGTAGGGAATGGTGGCGGCTGAGGATGATAAGGTTTGAGATATTTTTCAAATGGAATGTCAAGATTATTCAATCTTTCTTGATCCTGAGTCCATTTGTTCTAGCATTTATTGAAATGAGCCTCCTTATGTCGCTATATGCCTTCAGCCATTTCTTGGGAATAATTTGCCATACTAAGGTGAGGCCAATACTTTATTTTAAAATATTATTCGAAAGCTACTATGGCCTCGACAAAAGAAGTATTTGATGGCCTTTTAGGTCTTGGCAATGGCCGATATTTTATTGTCGAAGGATATTTGGAAGGAGTTGTGCGCTGGAAAGAAAGAACAAGTGGTTTTGGGGGAGGACCGATACCTCCCAAGTCGGAAATCTTCTTCAGAGCCATCTGATGTGGTCGGGCGGCCGCCAAGATATCAAGATGTTCCTGAGTGATTTGCCCGATTTCTAGGTAAGGAGCTTCGGTCGTCGAAATGGGAGGAGAAGCGACTAACCTCGTCTTTACTCTCATTGTCCTCTTCGCAGTAGTGGCTGGGGGGTGCAAGGGCACTTCTTTTCTTGCTCTCCACCAGACCCAATTGAGAGCAGAATTGGGACGAAAGATCTATGGCACTTCGACCGCCCAAGAACTTAACATACAGGCGATCCCTCCACGTCACAAAGTTGCTCATCGCTTCAGGGTACTCCGAATAGGTTGGAATCTATAGAGCAACCGCTTCTTTATGATAAGATGTACCAAGAGAAGTATAAAGCTCCTCATCGGTAACTATCACTTGATCAAAAGGAGGTTGGTTGTATGTTGTATGAATAAGAGGACAGGGGATGTACTACACTAGGCCTAGTTGACGAGCGAATAGAGAATGGTGATATTGTTCAACCCCTGCCTTCGCATTCTTGCCTTTCTTGATCGTGCCGCCAAAAGCCAAATTGCGACCGATGATGTAGGAGTTCCAAGCATGGTGCAGTTGACCGACTGGGTGCTCATCTTCAGGATCAAATTGCCTTGTGAGCCATTCTGGTCCGTAAGCCTTTTTCTTCGCCAAGGGCATAAAGGACTGATTGTTATCGGACGTGTCGAGAGAGAAGAACCCTAATAGGTATTCATTGACCGCAATGTTCTCCAGTGGAATGTGGAAAATTCGGCACCATAAGAGGAAAACGATCGATCGATGTGTTCCTGACTGAAGAGATGAGGTCGAAAATACGCTCACATCTGTACAAGCCATATAGGTCCTCCCACCGAGTATAATCCTTTGACATTGATTTCATAAAGACCTCTATATAGATGACTTAGAACAAACGGTGACAATGCTACTCGATGTTCTTGAACAAGGCACTCAGCTAAAGCAACATATTCGGTCGTGACTTGCTGAGCGTTGACGCATAAGAGATGACGATAGATCCAAAAGAGAAGAAAGGCGAGATGCTCAATTTCTTTGACCGGTCCCTCGAATTTGCGATACACATTCATGAAATTGGTATATCCTTTGGCAGTCTTGTTGGGGAAGTTTTTGCGTTGCCCTGTTTTGACCTTTGCATGATATACCATCCAAAAGGTAAAAGTTCATTCGAGTGGCAAATGTCTTTAATGGTGATGCTCATCGGACCACCGCCAAACATGAAAGTGTTGGTGGAAGTGCTCCAAAACAATGATAAAGCAAGGAGAGATGCGTTGGTAAAGTATTCCAAAAGTGATAGTTTGATGCACTTGTATATACCAAGGTCTCTCCACAGATCTGTGTTGGGCCGATACTCTATTAAACCAATCTTCCCACCCTAGAAGTAGTTTCAGCCACAATCTTGGTGTTTTTAATGTGTTGGTCGCATCAGGAACGATTTCGGATCTGATGAGAATGTTATCCCCCGGACAGATTGGGAAGAATGGATCCAAGGGTTACAGTGCTTCAGCCGAAATCTCTGGAGAGAATGAAGGGCCAAGGCAGAAGGCGTCTTCATGTATCAAAGATTTGAAGATTATCCCCTCGGTACACTTTCCTGCAAACAGATCCATTATCGCCATTATGTCTTTTTTATCAAAGGACGGGTTGGACGATGAAAAAGCCATTGTTAAGAGATGAGAGTAGCAAAGATTTCGGGAGAAGTGAGATACAAAAAGAGAAGGATTTTGGAAGCATGATGAATTCAAATGCGAAATTGTGTATATATAGACAAGTGGAAAGCATCATTTATTGAGAAATCATGCCTAATTTGGTAGAACGGCTCTTTGAGACACATGTTGGTTCAAGACTCATTCGATGCTTTGAATCGACGCGATCGATACTGATGATAACAGTCGAAGGCGGTTCGCATTTGGGTAACACATGTGGGCATTTATGATAGCGTTAGCAAAACCTCTAATGCCGCTGTCATTTTCTTCAAAACAACAGCGACGAAGGGGCCAATGTTTGTACCCTCTCCAACCGAATCCTGTTTTCGGCCAATCAGGGCCAAATACGTGTAATCTGTATGAATGCACGTGCTACGATTACAGGATTTTCTGTAGATATGTATGGTTGCATTTCAGAAACAGAGCCATAACGTATCAATTGCATTAAAGCGGTCGAGGAAAGTGCGATCGAGTAATAGGTGGTCAACGATCAAATTCACACGATCGCCAGACAGGTAGCTAAAGATCAAAGGGAGCCAGAACGTGAGAAGCATCCAAAAGCAAAGTAATGGAGAAACGATTATGATAACCGTTAGAATGTGGGAAGGATACGGAACTGCTGGATCAAAGCTATAAATAAAGAAAGTAAAGCAAGCAGAAAAATCGTCTCACACCAACCAAACCAATCGAAAAACCGAAATTTATCTTTCAATTGTCTTTCAAATTGTCTCATCAGATTTACATTCCATAGTGTAATTGTCTTCTTTTCTTACCAAGTAAATTTCTTTTCTTAATATAATCATTTACTTTCCGCATTTGCTATTTACATTCCTTAAGTGTGTTTCGTAGTGTCAATGCAGTAGTTGATAATTATAGTTGTAATTGAAACTTCATCCCATCACTGGCAAAGCACCCTTCAATGGTCGATAGTGGTCGATTGTACGTTGTTCTTTCTTATTCCACTCTATCTACATTAAAAAGTCCTTTCGAACAGAAGGCAAAGAAGTAACCCATCATCAGATGACGAACCCCACCCTCTGATTATCGCCTGATTAATTTACACATTGGGCAAGTGGTTGAATAGGCGACCGATCTCCTCAGATCTTGATTATATTTTGTGTCTGCTTACTTTGGCGCTCGGGGTCATTTTGTTCAGTTTGAATTGGAACCGCAATCCCAATTTTGGCACGCCCACACGCCACCCGTGCCAGAGAAGGATCGCAAATAGCGACGAATAATCGTCTAATGCTATATAAATCTGATTATTATCCAAAATGCCTGTCCAAAAAGGACACAATCCCATGTCCAACAGCCAGATCGATGAGTTGATCGGCCACCGGCATGCAATATTCGTCCTTTGGCGTAGCCAAGTTTAGATTTCTAAAGTCAATACACACCCTTAACTTACCATTCTTTTTTATCACCGAAACCACATTTGACATCCATTCTGCATATTTGATTGGTCGGATGAAACCGGCTTTCAGGAGTCACTCAATCTCGTCCTTGATCTTACGGGTGACTTCGGTCGTCATCCACCTAGGTGGCTGCTTGTACAACCAATGACCTTCTTTCGTGGGTAATCTATGCTCAACCAGGAATCGATCTAGTCCTGGCATTTCATGGTATTCTCACGCAAAGCAGTCGACGAACTCCAAAAGTAACTTTGTTAACTCCTTCTCAGGCAGTCGCAACAAGTTGCTTATGAACGTTGGCTTCGGGTCATGATCCGCCCCAGGTTGATCTCGACCAACGGGTCCTGGACATACGGTCAAATATCTTCTTCTTCCTTTGATGCTTCTTCAAACTCGAAACTGTCTCTCTCGGTCGATTCTACTAACTTAGCCAATTTCGTAAAACAACCTTCATCGATTTCCTTTAGGCTCTCTTCAAGCCTCTTTGTTCTGGCCGTGAAGTCGGCCCCACTCACCTCGTTACTTGATGTCCTGATCATGGGACCTCTTCAATGATACAGTGAGAAGTCGGTTGATAGAGGACAATATCCTTCGGCCAAGTGTCATTGGCTCAGGTAACTTCAAAAATAGCTTGCACAATGCTATTTGGGTTCTTTTTTACCGTGATCCCCGTCCAGGTGTTCCGTAACGGTAACGGTGGCCGTAACGACCACCACCGTTACCGTTATGATACAGGGCTGTAACGCCCCCGTATCGGCCGTTACGGCCATTTTTTATTTTTTCAAAAATGTTCTTTCTGGACCGTTACGGTCCGTTACAGGCCGTTACGGGGCTGTTATGGCGCGTTTTTGTATAATGGCCGTTACAGCCATTTCGACCCCGTAACGCGTAACGGTTATAACTGTTACCGTTACGTAACGGCCGTTACGTAACCGATTTGGAATACCATGATCCCCGTAGGGCGGCCAAGTTTATTTCTCCCGATGAATTTGATAGGTCTTACTTCACCGTAGTAATAAGCTTCATTGGCATTCGAAGTGGCCAAGAAAGGTTTGTTCCCGGCCAAGACTAGCTCGACTTTGTCCTGGTTCCAAAAAATAACAAACTGGTGGAGAGAAGATGGGATGCATGCGAAAGAATGGATCCAGTCTCTCCCCAACAACGCATTATAGCTTGATGAAGTATCGACCACAAAAAATGGTGTCAAAATTGTTTTTGTGCCCACGTTCAGATCGACCGGTAAGACACTGTGTGTTCGCGACGTGGCCAACAAAATTGGTAACAGTCACCTCCGAGGGGATTACATCGGCCGTGGTCTTCCCCAACTTGACCATCATTCCCCTCGGTAACAAATTTGTTGCAGACCCATTATCAACCAAAATCCTGGTAGCTGAACATCCATCCAGATGAGTCAATATGTACAACGGCTTAAGGTGTTATGTCATGTCGCCGGTGGGTTTGTCGATAATCGACATGTGATGCCTTGTCGACCTTAGCTTCATTTTCCTCTTCAAACGGGAAAGAAGCATGTTGTATGATTACTGGATGAGCATATTCTTCTACATCCCCAGGCATTGTGTTTGGTTGAGTGGGCATTGCCTGAAAGCTGGATGGCAATGTGAAAACCATATTATAATGAAACGTTACTAGAGACAACGAATCAAACACAATTTTACCACCTGAAATCCCCCCAAAAGTGTTTCAAAATTTATTTCTTCGATCTGACTAGGGTCTTCATTAGCCATGGGTTCAGCCGAGAGATCATTAGGCGAGGAACTCTTCAGAGTGTCGGCAGTCGACACGAATTCGTTGGGTAGCCATTCCTCTGTCGGAAAGTAATCTTCGCAAAGAGAGTCTGACTAGTTCACGCCACTAACTTCCTCTTTGAGGTCCCCCGACTGAGCCGTATTGTTGAGGGCATCTGGGTCTTTCTATGTTGCAACTGATAGTACAGCTTCGACAATGTTTACTATCAATTGCTCATCAAGAATGGGAACCCTTCCAAAAAGGACGGGGCATCTTAGCTTCTGGTAGAGGGAGTGTCCCTTCCCCTTCCGTTTTCCTTCTTGCAGCAGCTCTCTGTCTTTGCCACCGGCACTTTTGGGTCTTTGTCAAAGCTTCCAATATCGCTGGAAACTTTGGATGAACGACTCGTTTCCATATCCACTCGTGTAGTAGGAGGTTTGACCATCCTTAACAAGGGTGGTCCCCAACGTAAACGGTGATTGGAGGTTGATTGCATTGACCGATAGCGGTCGAGACCGTTATTGTGATCCTTCCCTTCTTAAGGGCATTCCCCGACCGAAATGTCATTTCTCGAGCGCATCGGTCGCAGATTTGAGGACCTTGATGCCTTCTTCGGATGGTGATCGATAGATCATCTTGAGGATGAGGAATCTAGTGGCGTCCTCGCATGGGTCAGCCGGACATTCTCCGTTGATCATCTGAGCTGAGATCGATATTCGATTTCGGACAATCTCTCAAATTTACAATGACCATGTTCACTTCCATATTAGTTGGAAATGGTTTCCGGGAACTTCAGTAGCCCACGGTCGATATGGTCCTAAATGATGTTCCAAAAACAACACATTTGTTAGTCGAGTGGGACCGAGTCCCATGCCATTTGCAGTACTCGATCCTCTATAATTCATCAGTTGGAGGTACTTTATGATTGCTAGGAACTTTAATAAATTTTTCGACTAACAAGATATCAAATATTTCTTCAGATCGAGTGATATCAAAGGTATACACCTTCTGAGCCTTTTGTGTGGTCAGGGCGGTCGACTCCGCTTTGACCAATGCTGAACATACCAGTGGTTTTTTAGGCACTACGACAATTGCAATTTCGTACTTAGGATCGTTGTAATACGTCTCCAACGACGAATTCATTCGGCTAGCCCCTTCCTGTAGGAGTTCCTCATAGCGAGAAACCTTTTTATTTAGATCATATAGATCAACAAACTCCGTGCCTTTGAACTTTTTGTGAAGCTTATATTCCAGTCCGTCTTGTGCGAGCTGCACAAATTCGGCCATGGTCATGACTACTTTACAACAGCTCTTCACCCGCTTGAATCACATAATATAACTCTCGCATGATTCCCAAGGCAACTGTCGGAATCATGCGAGATCAGCCATGGTTATCTCCCTATTTTTGGAGAAGAATTGAGCATGGAACTTCTCTTCCAACTCCTGCCAGGTGTGTACTGAATCTGGCAGTAGGTTTGAATACCAGGTGAATGCTGCAGCAGTCAACTAGTGACCGAATAACCGTAACTTATGATAATCATTGTTGGCGAGTTCATCACACTGCATCGTGAAACGGCCGGTGTGTTCAATAATCGACTGACCAAGTTTGCCCGTGAACAAGGCAAAATCTGGTCGATAACTTATCGGTAGTGGATGTTGTTGATCTACCCATTTGGGGTAGGGTTTGTGATACACAGGGATGGTGTTACAGCCGAGCACTTGGCTAGCAACTTCTTAAACAAGTTGTATTATCTAGTCACGGTCGACCTGCTGAGGTTTTACAGCTAGCGGATGATCCAGACCAAATTGGTTAAGATTATCAGGAAATCTAAGGCCCTGATGCGGATTGAATCCAGCTGGCGGTCCATGATTCCTATTATCAAGCGCAAAATTCCTAACCTCCCGCTCAGGTTGCCCGACTTTCATGGGAGGTGGCGCATTCCTAACCTCCAGAGGAATCGATGGTGAGTTGCGTTGCAAAGGCGGCAGAGGTGGCAATGGAATTGCATTGCCGACCGAGATTCCATTTACAGTATGTTACGGTGCCAACGGTGTTCGTTCCGTTATTACAGCCAACAATCATTGCATCTTGCATGGCTTCAGTCTTACTGGTCATATAGTGATTGGTGCTTTCAACCTGGATACGGAATTGCTTGGCTTGAGCTCTTCCACATTCTTGTACCATCTGGATGCTCATCTGAACATCCCAAAGCACTACTGATACATCATCCGGAAGTACAGCTCAAGACGTGGACGGTCCAGCCTAATCTCCAGTTAGGTTAGTATTCAGATTCGACGCTTCTTGTGGCGCATGGACCGGCACATCCTCCCCTGGAGGTGGTGCGGTCAGTGTTGAGGGTTCGACCCCAACAAGTCGGGCACTTCTCCTCTGCATTTTTGACAAAAGTCAAACTGGTAGTTAATAGACAAGGTCTCATCGGGCGTGCCAGAAAATTGGTCGTCATTGTTTTCTCACACAATGTATGCAAGCGTGACAAAATTGGATTTGCAGCTCCAATTCGAACCGAACAACAATGACCCCAAGCGTCGAGGTAGGCACACACGTAGTGTATGATCGGTCGCCTATTCAGCCACTCGCTCATGTGTAAATTGGATCAGGTGATTTTCAGAGGGTGGGGTTCATCCTCTGATGATGGGTTACTCCTTTGCCTTCCATACGAAAGGACTTTCGACACAAATTAAATGAAATGAGAAAAATCCTTACAATCGACCGCTGTGAGCTATTGAAGGACACCCTTCCAATGATTGAACGAAGTCCAACGTACGAGCGTGAACTCAAATTACGGCTAAAAATTACCAGCTACTTGGTTACCGCTAAAGTTTACACTATGGAATGTAAATAGCAAGCTGAAAGGTAAATGATTACACTAGGAAATGTAAATTGCTCGATAGGAAAAGTAAAGGATTACACTGTGGACTGTAAATTGACTGGTAATTGAAATATAACGTTGGGTTTGTTTGGTTTGGTATAAGATGAATTTTTCTTCTTGATTTGCTCTGCTATTTATAGCTTTGATCTAGGCATTTTGGATCCTTCCCACATTCCAACAGTTATGGTAACCGCTCTCCATTACTTGGATTCTAGATGCTTCCCACATTCTGCTTTCTTTACTTCTCTCTTCACCACCTATCTTGAGACCATGCGAGCTCAATCGTTTCTCTGATCATTCGAACTTGGTCGTTCTTCCTCTAGACCACTCTAGTGATGCACGGCAACAATTGATACATCGTGGCTCCACTTTCCGAGACATTGCCGTACATATCTGCAAGAAAATCCCTAGGCGCAGCATGCGTGCCTGTACAGATCACATGAGACCTACTTTGATTGGTTGCGGGAGGACTCGGCCGAAATGGGTACGAACACAATCATCTTAACATTAATCTCCTTGAGCGCCCTAGAGGCTGCTTTAGTCCATTGGACCTCCCCTTTCTTTATGCAATCAGTAATGGGAGTCACGATGGAACTAAACCCTCTAACGAACCGCCTATAAAGGTGGCTAAACCATGAAAGCTACGCACCTCATGAATATTGGGCGGCTTAGGCCAACTGACCATGGCCTTGACCTTCTCGAGATCCGCAGACACACCTTCAGATGACACGATAAAACCTAAACAAGTAACAATATTGAACAAAAACGAACACTTTGAAGTTGGAATACAACTTCTCTGCCGATCCCACTCACTTGCCTCAAATGGTGGAGAAGTTGTTCCTTAGTCATGTTATAAATAAGAACGTCGTCAAAGTACACGACTAGGAACTTATCCATAAAAGGTCTCAACATCTAGGTCATCACCCACATAAATGAACTCGGGGCATTGGTCAGCCCAAAAGGCATGACTAGCCACTCGTACAACCCATCCTTCGTCTTGAAGGCAGTCTTCCATTCATCACCTGGGTGAATGTGAATCTAGTGATACCCACTATTGAGGTCTATTTTAGAGAAGATGGTAGCATCAGCCATCATGTCCAACATATCATCAAGAAGCAGTATGGGAAACCGGTACTTGACGGTAATCTTATTGATGGCCCTGCTATCCACACACATGCACCATGTGCCACCCTTCTTGGGAGTCAGAAGTGCAGGCACAACACATTGGCTCATGCTCTCCTGAATGAACCCTTTTTGCAAAAGCTCAACGACTTGCTTCTTGAGTTTTGCATGTTCTACTAGGTTCATTCTATAATGAGGAAGGTTTGGGAGAGTCAACTCGAGGACAAGATCAATGGCATTCTGGATGTCCCTCATAGGTGGAAGCTCATCCGAGAGATCATCAAGAAAAACGTCTTTAAACTCATCCATCACCGAAATCACAGCACTGGGCAACTCTACACTAATCTGGGGTGTAGCCTCTCTAACCATGAGGGCATACACCTCCGAATCCGGTCATCTCTTTCTCAAACTCTTTTGCATTAATAATATGAAGAGACCTAGGCTTGGACTTTCTCGAAGTACCAGGATCACCCTTCTTGGTGACCTCCTTTTCCGGGATGTTCTTGGGTGGTAGGGGGCTCAATCTAATTTTCTTGCCCTCAAACATGAACGTACAAATATTCGAGCAACCGAATATTGTAACATCCAAATCAAACAACCAGAGCTTAACTAAGATGATGTGGCCGACATCTATGGGAACCACATTGCACCACAGCGAATCCTTATATGACCCAAATTGGATGGGGATAAGACATCGTTGTGAAACCGAAATGGAGGACTCGTCAACCCACGACACTCTGTAGGGCTGAGGGTGAGACTCAGCTTTCAAGCCCAGTCGACTCATGGTGCTGGTAGAGACCACGTTAGCACAGCTGTCATTATCCATGATCACTTTCCAATTATTTTCTCCACACTTGGCATAAGTGTAAAAGATCATATTCCTACGCCAATCATTATTCTCTTTAGCTTGGGCAAAGGCGCATCTGACAACTGCAAGTATCGAGGTCTCTTGCTCATCAAACTCCTCATCACTAGCACCAATGTCAGGCTCATAATCCTCTACATCGCAATCACTCTAGGCATCCTCATTTGCCTCATCTATCATAAGAGCTTCACCTCTTTCTTTATTCGGGCATTCCTTTAAGAGGTGACCATAGCTATTACAACAGTAACACTTTGACGCAGGACAACCCTAATTATGATGCATGCTCATGAACATAATTAAACAGCGGAAATAAAAGGAATAAATGATCTAAAATTCTAGCAGTAACCGTCATAACTGAGAAAATCATAAAGGAAACATGCAATGGAGTGGGCCATCATCACAACCATGGAGTATGGCATTCAATTATTACTTAGGCTGGATCCGGCGAGGGATGAGACCTCCCGATCTTGCATGGTCACACCCAATCGATCAATGAAGATCACTAGTCCGAAGAACCAAGAAGTTTCTCGGATTAGGGATTTGAGAATTTGAGGGTATAGGGTTTAGATCAGTTCTCAAGATTTTGATCGAAGAAGGAATAGCCAAAACTGGAAAATAGAAAGAAGAAAATAATTACCTTGAAGAAGTTGGAGGGGCACAAGAAGAAATTAGAAGAGGAAGATCAAGGGAAGAGAAGAAGCACCATTAGAGAGAAGAGAGGAAGGAGGCAACCAAAGGGTTTGCTTTTCATTAATCAATAGTTAAAATTCGAGTTTAGGGCTTTAACCCACTTAAATAAGCAAATAAAGACATAAAATTACTAAAATACCCTTAGAATAAGCAAATAAAGACATAAAATTACTAAAAGACCCCTAACTAAGCAAAAATGCGCAAACAACATAAGTACGGGAAAGTTCGGGCGCTCGGTCTTCTTTCTCCAATCTTCCTTCACATGTGTCTTCCCTGAGTGGGGTCTTCTATATGGCCAATCACATGTGAAAGGTCTTCAGCTCCTCAATAGTCGCCTATCTACAAGTACGACACTTGTGGTTGGCGCTTTCTTCATTGGTACACCTTAAATGCGCTTGTGTCCGCATCAATTCCCCTTGGGTGAGAAAAACTCGACTCCGACAAGTTGAAACTTTTGTAGCGCTCTAGTAGATCCAGATCAATACCCTGCAATGCGTCGCCCGACAGCCACGTAGATTTAGACGATGGTTTGTTCTTCCGCTTAACAAGATACCTTTGGAAACCTCCATCTCTCGTGGATACTATCTCGTCATCCAAGATTTCCTCAATTTCTTCTTATGGGAAATGGTTGGAGGAGAGGGTGGAAGGGGTTGGGTAGCAAACTCAGAAAAAGGCCACAAAAGGGACGATGTATCAACAATGGAAGTATGGGTACGGACTAGATCTTCCACATTAAAAGTTGGATTGATGCTCATTTCAAGTGGAAGGTCAATCCGATAGGCGTTGGACCCAACCTTTTGTAATATCTTGAATGGTCCAGCACTACGCGCTTGTAATTTTTTAGCAGATCCTTGAAAGAATCGCTCTGGCCTTATTCGCACCATTACAGTCTCCTTCTTGAAATTCTTGCACTCTACGATGAGAATCGGCTAAAACTTTATAATCATCATTGCTCTTATTTAACCGCTATCTAATATGTGTATGCAAATCATGAATATGGCGTGCAAATGCATCGGTTGACTCAGAAGACCTTTGGGTAACAGACATAGGTAAAAGATCTATGGGCATTATAGGTTTATAATCACTTACAATTTCAAAAGGACTCAACCCTGTAGATCTATTAACTGACCCATTATAAGCAAGTTCAGCAGTTGGTAAAATTATGTCCCAAGTCTTAACATGTTCACCCACTAGACAATGTAGAAGATTTCCAAGGCTGCGGTTTACCACTTCAGTTTGACCATCTGTTTGTGGGTGGTAAGCAGTAGAAAATTGCAAACGAGTTCCCATAATGTGCCACAGTGTCTTCCAAAAATAGCTAGTAAATCGAACATCACGATCAGACACTATGATTTTAGGTAACCCATGGAGACGCACCACACCATCAAAAAAGAGACGAGCAACATGAGACACATCTGACATCTTCGAACATGGGAGGAAATGCGCCATTTTAGAAAAACGGTCCACAACGACAAAAACGGAATCGTGTTTTTTTATAGTCTTGGGAAGCCCAAGCACGAAGTCCATACTAATGTCCTGCCACGGAGCATGTGGCACTGGCAATGGCGTGTACAGCCCGGTATTTTGCTTTCTTTGCTTTGCCAGCTGACATGTTCAACACTGCCCTAAAACTTTGGCTACGTCTCGCTTGAAACTTGGCTAATAGAAACGATCTTCCACGAGGGCAATGGTCTTATCACGACCAAAATGGCCAGCTATCCCTCCTGAATGAAGCTCCCAGATGAGGAATTCACGAAGGGACATACGGGGAATACAAAGTCTGTCTCCCTTGAAAAGGAAGCCATCTTTAAGAACATATTCACCCATAATATGTTGGTCACTAGCGAGCGACGCGTTAAGTACCCCCAAAATCAGAACATATGAAGTATTCATCTTTCAGTTGCTTAAATCCGAATACCTCTACACTCAAGGAGTTGAGCAACGCCACTCTCCTACTAAGGGCATCCGCTGGTTTGTTTTCAACCCCGGCCTTGTGTTTCAAAACAAACGAATATTCCTGAAGAAATGTTACCCACTTGGCATGCCTTGGGTTGAGTTTCTTCTGAGAATGAAAATATCTCAAAGCCTCATGGTCAGAAAACAAAACGAATTCTTGCGGTAGGAGATAGTGTCGCCAATGTCTCAAGGATTGCACTACCGCATAAAATTCTTTGTCATAAGTGGAGTATTTTTGTTTTGCCTCATTCAATTTCTCACTGAAATAGACCACTGGGTGTCCTTCTTGACTAAACACTCCACCTATACCGACACCAGACGCATCACATGCTACTTCAAAGACTTTAGAAAAGTTAGGTAGACGAATGACAGGAGCTTCTACCATCTTGCCCTTAATTTCTTTAAAAACCTTGACTGCGGCTTTAGACCACACGAACTCTCCCTTTTTCATGCACTCGGTAATGGGAGTCATGATCGTGCTAAAACCCCTAATGAACCGATGATAAAAAGTTGCTAGGCCGTGAAAGCTTCGCACCTCATGAATGTTCATTGGTTCTGGCCACTCAACTATGGCCCTGACTTTTTCAGGGTTTGCGCGCATCCCTTCAGATGACACTATAAATCCTAAGAACACAACTTGGCTAGACATGAATGCACATTTCTTAAGATTAGCGTACAACTTTTCCTTCCTAAGGATACTACAGACCTTCTTTAAATGTTCGAGGTGTGATTCCTTAGTGGTACTATAAATAAGAATATCGTCAAAGTACACCACTAGGAATTTTTCCATGAACGGCCTCAAAGCTTGTGTCATCACTCGCATGAAAGTACTGGGTGCATTAGTCAAGCCGAAGGGCATGACCAACAACTCATACAGCCCATCTTTCGTCTTAAACGCCGTCTTCTACTATCTTCTGGGCATATACGGATTTGGTGATATCCACTCCTGAGGTCTATCTTAGAGAATATAGTGGACCTGGCCATCATGTCAAGCATATCATCAAGTCTAGGTATAGGGAACCTATACTTGACAGTAATTTTGTTTATGGCACGGCTGTCCACCCACATGCGCCACGTGTCGTCTTTCTTTGGCGTCAACAATGCAGGCACGGCACACGGGCTCATACTCTCTTGGATGAAACCCTTTTGCAGAAGCTCATCAACTTGCTTATTCAACTCTGCATGCTCTGCAGGGTTCATCCTGTAGTGAGGAAGGTTTGGTACAGTAGACCGTGGAACAAGATCAATGGCATGCTGTATGTCCCTCATAGGTGGCAACTCATTCGGTAAGTCTTCAGGAAATACATTACTGTATTTCTTCAGGACCGAGGTCACCTCACGGGGCAACTCTGATGAAACCTCAGGTGTAATCTCTCTAGCCACAAGGGTATACACCATAGAATCCTCCTTAGCCTTTTTTTCAAACTCTCTTGCGTTGATTATATGTAGAGACTTAGGTTTGGATTTCCCCATTCCTCTAGGCTCACTTGCCTTCTCATCCTTCTTCTTCCCTAGTGTATTCTCAGGTGGCATGGGATTAAGTTTGATCTTTCTACCGTTATACATAAAAGTACACGCATTCGAACGGCCAAAGATCGTGACATCATTATCGAATAGCCACGGTCTACCTAGGATAACATGTCCCACATCCATAGGTAAAACATCACACCACAGGGACTCTTTGTATGACCCAAACTCGATGAGGACTAGACATTGCTGGGTGACAGGTAGGGATGTCTTGTCAACCCAAGAAACTTAATATGGGTCTGGATGAGGTGTGGATTTCAGTTTTAAGCGATCTAAGGTGCTAGTGGAAATCACATTCTGACAACTTTCACTGTCCACCATCACCTTATAATTCTTTTCACCACACTTGGCAATAGTGTAGAAGATAGTGCTTCGACGCCAGTCAGCACTACTTCTAGACTGAGCTAGCACACACCTGACTACTGCAAGCGTTGCTTCTCCATCCACTTCTTCATTAGTAAGTCCTCCTTCAGGGTGATACTCTTCAACTTCATAATCACCCTGGTCATCTCCACCCTCGTGGGACTCGCCTATAACTAAGGCTCTCTCACGACTCTTCGTAAGACACTGATTAGACATGTGATCAAGATTGCCACACTCATAGCACCTCACTTGGCTTATGTTACTAGGACCAGCACCAAGAACCCCTTTGCCCTTGTCCTCCCTAGGCCTAGGCGAAATGGTTGCCTGTGCCCTAGGTTGACTACCAATATTAGGTCTAGTTCCCTGAGAACTAGATCTAGCAATGGAGTCTCGGGACTCAAAACGACGAACGACAGAAGCCTTCAGATATTGCTCTAACTCCTACATAACTTGATATGCCTCATCCAAGTCCGTTAAAGGCCGAGTCATAAGCTCGCGCTGAAGATCCGCACGAAGGCACGTCTTGAAACGCGAGAGCGTTACTAGAGAGTCTTCTCGGATATCACATCACATCACATATTCTTCAAATTTAGCGATGTAGTCAGCAGCAGACATTGACCCTTGGCGTAAGGATTGCCATTGGTCAAGGAGCTTCTGACGGTATGAGAGAGGAAGGTACTTCTCCTTCAACTTCTCTTTCATCTCATACCAATGTGTGATAGGGGCTCTACCAACTCTCTCTATCCTACACTCGGTGTTGGTCTAGAAGAGCTTGGCTTGACCCACAAGCTTCATCTTAGCAAACCGCATTTGACGGTTTTCCGACATGCCATACCACTCAAAGTAGTGGTCCATGTCAGCAACCCAGTCAAGGAATGCCTTGGGATCCAAGCGCCCATCAAAACTCGGGGCCTCAACTCTCACACTCTTCATCGCACGCTCATCTGGATCATAGCAGTCTTGATGATCACATGTGGCTCGTGCCTCTCGCACCACACCACGACCGTTACCACGATCTCTATCCTCACTACCATCACATGTGGCAGCGCGTTCTTCAATGATTCCTCCCACTTGGGAGTGCGCATCATCCCCTACAGCGGGGTTTTCCTTTTGGGACGCCTCTAGTTGCTCGACCTTAGTCATGGTAGTGGTAATTTGGTTCTCAAGGCGGGCAAACTCACGCCTTTGACCCGCTTCTAAGGCGGTTATCTTTTGTATCAATTGAGCAAGTTGCTCAGATAACTGCTCGTTATTCATGGTAGGTTGAAGTCTAAAACCTCTACCTCTTCTCGTGGGCATACAATGAAGATTTGAACCAAAATCTACCCAACTAGACTACAAGGTGTTATGACTTTCAAGATGAATGCGATGAATGCAAAACTACTATGAACTGACACAATTAAGTTGAAACAGGAAACAACTCAAATCTGAAAATTTTCCAGATTAGGAACTTTCTAAAATTGGAAAGTTTCTAAAATTGAAAACTTTGTAAATCTGGAACTTTCCTAAATTAAACTTAAAAATCAAAACCCTAATTTGATAACTTGATCTAGACAAAAACCATGCAAGCCTTGGCTTTGATACCAAATTTGACGCAGGACAGCCCTAATTATGATGCATGCTCATGAACATAATTAAACAGCGGAAATAAAATGAATAAATGATCTAAAATTCTAGCAGTAATCATCATAACTGAGAAAATCATAAAGGAAACATGCAATGGAGCGGGCCATCATCACAACCATGGAGTATGGCATTCAATTATTACTTGGGCTAGATCCGGCGAGGGATGAGACATCCCGATCTTGCATGGTCACACTCAATCGATCAATGAAGATCATTAGTCCGAAGAACCAAGAAGTTTCTCGGATTAGGGATTTGAGAATTTGGGGGTTTAGGGTTTAGATCGGTTCTCAAGATTTTGATCGAAGAAGGAATAGTCAAAACTGGAAAATAGAAAGAAGAAAATAATTACCTTGAAGAAGTTGGAGGGGCACAAGAAGAAATTAGAAGAGAAAGATCAAGGGAAGAGAAGAAGCACCATCAAAGAGAAGAGAGGAAGAAGGCAACCAAGGGGTTTGCTTTTCATTAATCAATAGTTAAAATTCGAGTTTAGGGCTTTAGCCCACTTAAATAAGCAAATAAAGACATAAAATTACTAAAATACCCTTAGAATAAGCAAATAAAGACATAAAATTACTAAAAGACCCCTAACTAAGCAAAAACGCGCAAATAACATAAGTACGGGAAAGTTCGGACGCTCGGTCTTCTTTCTCCAATTTTCCTTCACATGTGTCTTCCCTGAGCGGGGTCTTCTATATGTCCAATCACATGTGAAAGGTCTTCAGCTCCTCAATAGTCGCCTATCCACAAGGACGGCACTTGTGGTTGGCGCTTTCTTCGTTGGTACACCTTGAATGCGCTTGTGTCCGCATCACACTTCATGTGCTCACTTCCCTTTGAACTAATGCTGGCTAGACCCTTTAACATCTTTGTTATAATAGGTGGGAGCAGTTGGGGCCTTAGTCTAGCTCCCAGGGTTATGTTTGGGTCCCTAAGGATTAACCCTACCACTAGAATCCCTAGTCCCAAACCGCTTTATGGTTGGTTGCACTAAGTATCGCTCAAGCTCCCCTACCCTAAGGTAGGCCTCCTCTAATGTACCAACATCATGAAGGATGAGCTCACGCCTAATGTCAGCTCGAAGGCCCATCTTAAAACAAGACAGGGTCACTGAAGGGTGCTCATCGACATCACATCGCATCATATATTCCTCAAACTTGGTAATGTAATCCATGGCAGGCATTGACCCTCGCCTTAATGATTGCCACTGGTCCAAAAGACGCTCACGGTAGGAAAGTGGGAGATATTTTTCTCTAAGGACCTCTTTCATCGCAACCCATGATGTAATTGACTCATCTCCATGCCACTTAGCCTTCCATAACGTATTGATCCAGAATAGCTTGGCTTAACCCGTCAACTTCATCTTTGCAAACCTCACTCGACAGCGATCTAACATGTCATGCCACTCAAAGAAGTGGTCCATGTTGGCCAGCTAGTCGAATAAATCCTTCGGGTTCAAGCGGCCATCAAAGCTAGGAGCATTGACTTTGACACTCTTCATAACCTTGTCCTCAGGGCAGTAACGATCCTGCAACTCTCTGCGGGGTGCGTAGACGCACAGTCCTACATGACCTACTCCCTGACTAAAGTTCTTATTACGACTCCTAATGGGTTCTATTGGGACTGGACCCTATTCAACTAGGTCCTCATCCATTGGCTCTCTTGCCTAAGACTGGTGGTCTTCCCCAGTGACGGGGGTACTGTGAGAGATAGCCTCTAATCGTGTGATACGCTGGTTGCTAGCAGTCAATTGCGCGACAGTGGTCATATTCTGCGTCTCAATGGCCATCAGACGACGGTTAATCTTTTCGAGATCCTCAGCATTCTGATCTGGGTTCATGGTTGGGAATAGACCAAAATCACGACCTGTTCGCATTTGTATACACTAAACGACCCTAAGGAAAGACAACCTAGACTATATATATACTATATGATTAATGCAATACAAAATTCAGATTTGACGCCACCAAAATGTGACTCTAAAAAAATCAGATTTGATGATACTTAATGCGATACTAATCTAGGTATGCAATGGGATGCTCGTAGATTTTAAATGCACTTAACAACTCTAGGTTCAAATGGGGAATACTAACCTATGCTAGAACCCCGCTCTGATACCAAATTTGATGTAGGATGAGTGAAACTAGCCTAGGATGAATGATGCAAGATCAAACTATGTATTAATTTAAGCGTTCAACAAGTAAAATCAAGCACATCCACATTATAAGTAATGAAAATTCTGATTAACCACTCAATGGACCTAGGCTATCACATACACGGTGCATGAAAGTATAAAATATCACAAGAGTGGCCCACTTGGAAGTTGGGACTTCCAATCTAGCATAGGTAAGGCAACATTCACATGAAGAAACAATGGCACTATAAAAATCAGATTTGGGGAAATGGGTTTATCTGCAAATTGGATTTTTTAAGGGGGTTTTGGGAATCGAGAATCAAGGTTTGGGAATCCTGGTAATTAGGGACTTAGGGATTTAGGGATTTAGGATTTTAGGAAATTGGGGATTACGGTTTTAGGTTTAAGATTGATGATAGGGTTAGCAAAATTGTGTAGAGGATGATGTAAGGAGAAAAAAGATGTAAAAAATGAGGGAATAGGGCAGTCTGTACGGACGTACGGCTATCCATAAGGTTGGTCCGTACGAACGCACGTACAGATGTGCGTGTGGGTTCGATGGATGGTTGGGTTTTGATGGGTTTGATGGAGAAAGGTAAAAAAATGGATGTGGGATGAAAGGGTTTTGGTTCTAGAGGACTTGTAGAAAAAGGAAGAAGAAGAAAAGTGAAGAGAGTTGTATACCTTACTAGAGAAGAGAAAGAGGAAAAAGAGAACTTTGGAGGAGTCCACCACCAAGCAATCTTTTAGCCCTTCCACAATCCGATTGGAATGGAGGGTTTTCTCACAAACCCTAAAGAAAGATGAAGAATGGCTTTTTCTCAAGAGAGACAAGTCTTTTGTTTTATTTTACTCAAAAACACCGTTCGGGTCGGGCATCCCCCCTCTTGTTTATATATCACAAATACCAAAAATTACAAAATTGTTATCCACAAGTGTTATGGCCCATAATCTAAAATAAGCATACTAAAACACAAATACCAAAACACAAATACCAAAAATTACAAAATTGTTATCCGCTTAAGTGTTATGGCCCATAATCTAAAATAAGCACACTAAAACACCTAAGCGCAATCGCAACCGTCTAATAAATCCTAAAATAACAATATATATATATATATATATATATATATATATATAAAGCAATATCAGGGTCCAAGGGCTGGTGGCCCGATGGCTCAATCGACAAGATCCAACAGTCGGATCGACACGAAAATAAAAACCTATGAGTAAAAATGTCTCCTAAGCAACCTACATGCATCACCCCAATGTGGGGTCTTCCTAACGCACGTCCAATGCATGTGGAGTCTTCAAAGTGGTCCGACGGGCCCCATCTGGAACTCGTCTCCCATCCACAAAGAGGGTTGCACTGATATCGGTGGTCGCCTCTGCCTCTGGTATACTTGAGTAGGTCCTCTGATGTCCCCATCAACACTCCATCTTTGCACACGCCTACCTGTGGCCTTGAGTCTTGTGATGTGATGCTAGGATTGTAGCCCATCTCCTCTATTGCATTCTTTTTGCATCCTTTCCTTTATTTCTCCCACCTGGGGCCTTGGGTTCTATGATGTGAGATGAGTGGCATAGCCCATCTCACTTAGGGCATTTCTTTCGCACCTTTTTGTTTCTTTCACCTACGAGAAGTCATTTGGCTTTGTGAAGTTAAGGCTAAGTAATTTAGTGGTTTCGCCCGCCTAGCCTTTTGCAGGCTATGCGAAGCATGGCCAACCAATACTAAGCTTTTCCTGAAGTCTCGTGAAAGTCATAAAATTCCGTGAAGTAGAGATCGCACGCCGTGCGGGCAGAAGAGGGTGCCTAACCCCTTCCTCTTCTATCACCGAGACCCTTACCTAGAATCTAAGGTCGCTGACTAATTGCAGGAGTCACTTGAATCGAGGGATCTCATGATCCTTCGATCCGTTGACAATTGTACAGATTCTAGTCAGCCGTAGACTCTAAGCCCTTTCTGGCTAGTGGTGACTCCAAAATTAACATATCAATTCATATATGAGTCACGTCCCATTGCGCACCACAACCAAGGAAACAAAAGAACCGGGCCGCGAGGCACACACACATCGTCATCCCCCCGTGTTGCGGCGGTGTCCACAATATATACATACATAAAATCCTCAAGTATTTTGCACCCATAATCCTTGAAATGGAGGAAATGTGTAAAGAGATGGAAGTTGGAATGTTCGCTCCTAAATGTTGTCACTCTCTCACTCTTTTCAAATTCTTGGGAAAGAGGCCGGCATTAGCATGCTTTCAAGGACTCTCATAAATATTATGTGAAAAAGAAGAGATGAAAATTTCGCAAGAAACTGGAAATCATGGAGTCCAGGTTTCTTGCTTAGACATTTTTAAGAAAGAATGGTTCAAAATAATTGAAGTGAATCTAAGATGTTTTCCCTATATTTTGAGAGAAAATGGATAACTTCTATAGCTAGAATTGTTATGAGCAAAAGATGTTTTCATCTTACAGAGTTCTCCATTCAGAAAATAAATCAAGGTTGTAGGGCCTTAATATGGACCACTGATTGATCAGAGATATATATACCATACAGTGTTGGATGAAGTGACTAGAGAAAGGATGCAAATGAATAAAATAAACAGATACAAGTGAGGATGGTGTTAATGTGCAACGATAGATTGATGCCCTGCTGGACTATTAAGCTGAACGGAAGAAAAGAAAATCATGAGGATATGACCAGGAGATCATTACAGGGTCTAGCTCATCATCAAACATACAGTTTGCTAATATAGAATTCAGTACATGTGAGACCATATCTTGGTGATCCAAACCATTGATCTCAGGAGCCTCTCAACAGATAAGGATATAGAGAATGCTAGTGTATTGTATTGTGTATTGTGTGTGGTTAGTGGGCCCTTTTTAGTGTAAGTGCATGTGCACACTTCCCTATTCTCCTGCGGTGTAATATATGCTTTATCATAATAAAATATTATGTGTTAGGGCAAGCAAGCTTAACACATCATCTCTCCCAAACTCTCCTCCTTCTCTCTTAATATTTTCATCTATTCTTCACATTATCCTCATCAAATCATTCTCTACTTGGTATCAGAGCAAAGATCTAGGCATTCTGCATCCAACAGGTTGAGAGGCAACACGTCACCTTGCTGACGTTAGCAGCCGTGCGGCAAGACGCATGGACTCCGTTCGACCTAAAAGTTTAGGGATTTGATAGATCTTGATTTTAGAAGATTTTTCATGATTTTTTAAGAATTTATTGGACCTCATTTCATGGTATTTTGGGCGAAATAGAGAAATTCGAAAATCGGTCCCAGATTCCATTTTTCTTCGATCTACCTCAAATCGGTAAGCTTTTCTTTGGTTTCTTTGCTCAAGATGGACCGAAATCTTCCTCCCAAGATATCCATGGTGGATTTTTTTACTTAAGATCAATGTTTGAGAGGTTTTTAATCTCAAACGGGCGTGCGGCTGAGCCATTTTTCACTCGGTCAGACCCTTTTTTACTGCGTTTCATGGTATTTTGGATGATTGATATTTATTTGAGGTTTATCTCTTGTTATCTTGAAGGATCGAGTGAGATAGAGTTGTTTGAATCAATCTTTCTTGGCATAGGGGGTCTCTTGGCATAGGTTTATTTCTCTTGGACTCTACTATGGCTGAGAAAGGGCCCTCATCTCTTGGCATAGGGTCTCTTGAATCCAACCCCTTGCAGATTACCTCCATTAAGTTGAATGGTGACAACTATCTTCAATGGGCACAATCTGTAAAAGTATTTTTAGGAGCCCGTGACAAGTTGTTGTATATTTTGGATTATCTCCCAAGCTCTACAGATGTTACCTACAAGTCTTGGAGAAAGGAGAATTATCAAGTTATTGCATGGTTGTTGAATAACATGGATTCTTCGATTAGCCACTCAGTGATGTTTTTATCCTCAGCTAAAGACATTTGGGATACGCTTCATGATATGTTCTCGGAATCTCAGAATTTTTCACGGGTATTCCAGCTTATTCAAGAAATTGGTCGGTTTCAACAAAACTCCAGATCCTTAAAAGACTACTATTCGACGCTTCGGAGCATGTGGGATGAGTTGGATACGTATCAGCCTCTTCCTTCCAAATGTAAAGAGGATCATGAACATATTCATAAGCAACGGGATGATACTCATATCATGCAGTTCCTCGCTGGGTTGAGTTCTGATTATCTTCACGTTCGCAATCAGGTTGTTATGCAGGATCCTCTTCCCCCATTGACGACAGTCTATGCCATGTGTCAACCTGCTATGGTCTCTACTCTTCCTTCCAATTCATTTGTGCCACCTGAGCGTTCGGCACATCTTGATGGCGATCAGTCCTTCCTTGATCTTCGGGTACCATCCTTGAGCTCAGGGCGCATTTCTGGTTTTGGTGGTCGTGGTAGAGGCCGCGAGGGAGATCGCAGTCGTGGCGGCCATAATCTTCGTGGTCGTGGTGGACGAGGACGAGGACGTGATGGTTCCCGCTTTTGTTCACATTGCGGTGGAACTAATCACACTGTTGATTATTGTTGGCAGCTACATGGTTGTCCTACGTATGCCGCTGCTTCTGTTGCTTCCACTGTTGCTTCTAAGACACAATCTTCCACCCCGACAGCTGAGCAGTCTACTTCAGGGGAGTCTCTTATCATTTCTCGGACGGCATATGATGCCCTTATGCGGCTTCACATTCGGGATATTCCTGAGCCTTCTCACGCAGCTTCGGCCCAGTCAGGTACTGCCCTTCTTGCGTCATCCTCTCCTACCTCCTGGGTCATCGACTCTGGAGCTTCCTCCCATATGACTGGTAAGTTGCAATTCTTTTCTTCTTATTCTCCTTATCCCACTCAGTATGTCACAGTCGCAGATGGAACCCAATCTCCCATCTCTGGGATTGATTTCATCCCTCTTCTTCCTTGTCTTTGTCCTCCGTATTGCATGTGCCTCGTTTTCCATTAAACTTATTATCTGTTAGCTCTCTTACTAAATCACTCAATTGTTTCATCACCTTCTTTCCTTCTTATTGTTTGTTTCAGGACCTACAGACGAAGAGAGTGATTGGTGGGGGGCATGAGCGAGGAGGTGTTTATCTTCTCGAAGATACACCTGTTGCCGCTTCTAGTACCCTTTCTCTAGATCGAGAGTCCATGACTCGGTGGCATTGCCACTTAGGCCACCCATCCATTGCTAGATTGAGACTTTTGTTTCCCTCCTTATCTGTCACTAAACCATTTTGCTATGATTTTTGTGAATTGTCTAAACATCATCGTGCTACGTTTCCTCCTAGCTCTTCTGGGAGGAAATCTCAACCCTTTCTTCTGGTTCACTCGGATGTCTAGGGACCCGCTCCGGTTACCTCGACTTTTGGATTTAGATATTTTGTTACCTTTATTGATGATTATTCCCGCATGACTTGGATTTATCTTTTGAAATCTAAAAGTGAAGTGTTTGATGCGTTTAAAGTGTATTATCATGAAGTGTGCACACAATTTCATTGTTCCATCAAATCCCTCCATTCTGATAATGGGGGAGAATACATGTCTACTGCCTTTCTGTCCTTCTTGCAGGAACGTGGTATTTCGTCTAGGACGTCATGTGCTCGCACTCAACAAAATGGTATTGCAGAACGAAAGAATCATTATCTTCTTGAAGTTGTTCGTACCCTTCTACTTGGTACGCATCTACCCAAACATTTTTGGGGTGATGCTCTTTTAACTGCTACTTTTCTTATTAATCGTATACCCTCACGTATTCTGTCTTACAAATCTTCATTTACTATATTGTATCCTCATGAAAATCCATTTCCTCTACCACCTAAAGTTTTTTGTTGTACATGTTTTGTTCAAATTTTGGATGGGAGTAATGATAAACTTAGCCCCATGGCGATTAAATGTGTCTTTATAGGGTATACTCGGAGTCAGAAAGGGTATAAATGCTTTGACCCATTCACTCACAACAAATATGTCTCTACCGATGTTACCTTCTTTGAGGATCTTTCTTTTTTCTCCTCTCCAGGCCAATCCCTTTGTGATCCTCTTGCGAGTCAGGGGGAGTATGACTCTTATCCTCCTCTTTCCACTAGTGATCATGGAAAAACTCTTCCCCTCTATTCAGCATCCTGTTGGTGATATGGGTGAGCCTAAGCCTCTGCGGGTGTATCATCGTCAAGATAAATCTTCACAAGCTCAGCCATTCACCCTTCCGCTCACTTTAGATGTTGGTTCAGGTGACTCTCCTAACTCGAGTTTAGATCTTTCCATTGCCTTGCGCAAAGGGTCACGATCTTGTACTCAACACCCCATTAGCAATTTCGTTTCATATGATCATCTTTCACCGTCTTTTCAGTCGTTTGCAGCTTCCCTTTCATCACAGACTATTCCTAGATCTCTCTCACATGCTCTTCAGAGTCCTGATTGGATAAAGGCGATGATGGAAGAAATGTCTGCTCTTGAGAAGAATCATACTTGGGATCTTGTGCCACTTCCTGTAGGCCATAAACCTGTTGGCTGTCGATGGGTTTATACAATCAAGTTTCTTCCAAATGGCTCAATTGATTACTATAAAGCCCGTCTTGTTGCTAAAGGTTACATACAGACTCATGGTGTGGATTACTTCGAGACGTTCTCTCCGGTGGCTAAGCTTAATTCAATTCGCGTTGTGCTCTCCTTGGCCGTTAATTTATCATGGCCCTTGTTTCAGCTTGATGTTAAGAATGCATTTCTCCATGGGGATCTTGTAGAGGAAGTTTACATGCATCAACCTCCTGGCTTTGTTGCTTCTCACAACCCTGCACTTGTATGCCGGTTGAAGAAGGCTCTTTATGGACTCAAACAATCTCCACGTGCATGGTTTGAAAAATTTAGTCAGGCTCTCTTAGAGTTTGACTTTGTTCGTAGTCATGTCGATCATTCTCTCTTTATATGTCGTCGATCGACGGACATCATAGTTCTCATTGTCTATGTGGATGATATTGTTCTGTCCGGTAGTGATTCTGCTGGAATGAGGGAGGTCAAAGATTTTTTGAAGACCAAGTTTGAGATCAAGGATCTTGGTCCTCTTCGCTACTTCCTCGGAATTGAAGTTGCTCGCTCATCATCCAAATTGGTCTTGTCACAACGAAAATATGCACTCGATCTTCTCATGGACACCGGCATGTTAGGGTGCAAGCCTACTGCCACTCCCATGGATACTTCACAGAAGCTTCGACCAGATGATGGTGCTCTCCTTACTGATCCCGAGATGTATCGACAACTTGTAAGCCGGCTTATTTACCTGACTATTACTCACCCAGATCTCTCATTTGCGGTGGGGGTTGTTAGCCAATTCATTCAAGCTCCCCGTACTTCTCATCTCACGGCTGTCTACCGCATACTTCGGTATTTAAAATCAACCCCGGGTCTTGGCCTCCGTTTTCAGTTGCATGGTCATCTTCATCTTTCTGGCTATTCCGATGCTGATTGTGCAAGTAATATTTTTGATCGCCGCTCTACATCCGGCTTCTGTACCTTCCTAGGTGGCAATCTTATAACCTGGAAGAACAAAAAAAGCCAGTTGTTGCCCGGTCCTCGGCTGAAGCAGAATATCGTGCTATGGCTCATGCAACGTGTGAACTCGTGTGGCTTCGCAATCTTCTTGAAGAACTTGGCTATTCTCCTTCGAATCTTATTCCTCTTCACTGTGACAATCAAACGGCCATCCATATTGCTCATAACCCAATTTTCCACGAGCGAACCAAGCATATTGAGGTCTACTGTCACTTTATTCGGGAGAAAGTCGCTTCTAAGGAAATTGTCACTCCTTTTGTTCGATCTGGGGATCAACTTGCTGATGTTCTTACAAACTCATTGAGTCGAGATGCTCTTCATCGTGTTCGTGACAAGTTGGGCATGATCAACATCTATGCTCCAACTCGAGGGGGAGTGTAGAGAATGCTAGTGTATTGTATTGTGTATTGTGTGTGGTTAGTGGGCCCTTTTTAGTGTAAGTGCATGTGCACACTTACCTATTCTCCTGCGGTGTACTATATGCTTTATCATAATAAAATATTATGTGTTAGAGCAAGTAAGCCTAACACATCATCTCTCCCAAACTCTCCTCCTTCTTCTTCTCTCTTAATATTCTCATCTCTTCTTCACATTATCCTCATCAAATCATTCTCTACTAAGGGGTGCAATGAAATACTACAAATTGGAAGATTCTAACCCTTTAATATGACCAACAAAAAAGACGGTTAAGAAAATACAATGATGCTCCATGTTCAATGCAAAGTAGTCCTGCGATCAAAGGGTTGGGATTTTCCAAACTGGAAGGTATTCCAAAAACCCATATCCACCATGAGACTCGATCACCAAATCATAGGCTCAGGATCCTGTCCATCAGCAAACTGTAGGGCTGCTGATGAGCAGGATTCTGTCTCCCCTAATCTGCAGTGATAGATTGATGTCCTACAGGAATTTTATTCACATGGAATCTGAAGGAAAAAAACAATATACCTAGTTTCAAAAACCTTGGACTCAAATCAAAAGAAAAACAAGATGAGAGAGGAGAAAATAAATGAGATTTAGAATGATGTCAATTCAAAATATTAATATGTTGGAGCGCAATACCCTGATAGGCCTTTCATGTTTATTCCGTTCATCGTCCAAGTATTCTCGGACAAGCTTTGATATAGCATCATGGAGATCCTTCTCCTTCAGGCTACAAGTCGCCTGAATAGGGAGAATACGATGACACCAGCTGCACCAAAATAAACCATATATATTCAAAAGGCATAATAAAGTTCTCAATACATGACCAAAACATGGGCAAGCATCCCAAATGAATACTCAGATATGCAGGTTCAACATATTGTAATAGGAGATGTCTGCTGGCCTCACATGCACCTCTTCATGCAGACATTTGTGCCAACCCAGTACGTGTGTGGGACATCCGAGTCATGTATCAGTTGGGGTGCAAGTGTAGATCATCTGGCCAAACAATCACACTAGTAGACTAATAAGTATGCCATACATGTACGAAAACAACAGCCTGCAAATTTTTTAGAACATCCATTGTTTTTGAACAATTTGGGCCTACGTAAAAGTTGACCAGCCTGATTTTGACCAACGATCTAGACTGAGGGTCCCACCTGCACTTAGCATGTGTATCCATGCAGAAGTGCATGAGTTTACAACCACTGTTACCATTGTGGAATACCTTTCTTGGAACACATCCTTATCCACACAACACCGCATCTGGGCCAAGCCACTCCAATCTAGACTATGGAAAGAGCATAGCTACCAGCAATGGAGATGATTTCAAGGCACCTAATTGAAATCAAGGAGATTATGGTGATGGTGGAAGTGGTAGTGATCAGAGTACACATGCCAATTATGATGATAATGACGACAAATATGATGTTATAGAGTCTACACGTATGCCTACCTATCAGATCCTACAGTCTCCATGGCCAAACTCAGCGACGTCAATACCCATACAGTCAATACGGGGATTATTCGCTGCAGCCGCCAATTGGTCATGAGACATAGCTACATATTCGGCTACCCTCAATATTGTCAGTATGGATATGGACAATACAACAGATGGCACACGATGCTGAGTAGGCTCGACAATCCTTTTGGTATCTACAACACTTTTACTAAAGATATCAATTATATATGTGTGAGTGAGTGTGTTTTACGACGGCTGTTTTACACTTTTACTATTATGATTTGAATCATTCCCTAGTCTAATAGTTGATAAATAACAATATTAGCAATATAATACCAATTTATGACATATATTGCCCCGCCCCCCCCCCCCCCCCCCCCCCCCCCCCCCCCCCAAATAATGAAAAATTATGTCCGTTATAGGCCGATACAATATGCGACAGCGAAAATGGCAAAACCAATATGCCCACCAATACTGATATTCAAAAACCTCCCACAATTCAAAACCAGGGTCAAGTACACAATGTTCTTTTCTTTCGTTTATGTAGATATTTTTTATTTTTAAGCTTCCCAAACAGCATAAATGGACAAGGGTAAAATTTTCTTCCTCTCAGAAAGGTGAAAACAATTCTTTTTCCCAATGTTGTCAAAATCCTACAATTTAGTATTTGAGTTGAATCTTAAGCAAAATGATTTGAATCCCTTTTTATATGAATCCTACGATTTGGTGATTTGAATCCTACAATTTACTATTCAAATCCCAATTTACAATTCAAATTATACGTGTTTTCTTTTATGTTAAGCTTCACTTGGCTGTCATTTTATGCTTTTTAAATTGGTAGGGGTTTTTTTTTAAGAATTATTTTTTAAAAAAAAAAAAACAAGAATCGTTTAGAAAAGGTAAATTATTTTATTTTGTTCTTTATAAGAGATTAAATGATATATATTCTCTTCAATGTTGAATCGTAGAGCTTTTTTTATGATTTCTTACTTATTAACGGGTCGAAACACCAAATTAATGTATGAATTATCTGGAATGTTTTTATGGATGGTTACGACATGTTAGACTTATATCTATTGTGGAATGATAGTTAGAAATCAAAATATCTTTTTTTGTTGGTCTACTAAATCAAAAGCCACTTTTCCAATGCAATTCTACATTCAAGAAAGGTAACAAGAACAGAGAATATTAAAGGATCCTTGGTAAGTTTTTTCAGGAAAATTTCTTTAAAGTATTAAAAAAGAAAAAAGAAAAAAAAAAAAGAAGAAGAAGAAGAAGGTAAGAATCATTTAATTTTTAAGTAATTCCATATCATGATAGTGTTAAAGTTTTCAATTTTTTTCTGATTTCTTTATATTTTTTCATATTCTTAAGAAAATCATTATAAATAAATAAATAAAATCCTACAAATTACGATTCAATATGATTCTACCCCTATTATGATTTGCGAGACGATAATGACTTTGACAACTTTGCTTTTTCCACCCTTTTTAAGGGGTGGAAAAAAGGATCAATGAAAAATCTAGTCATTACATTTTCTTTCACATACCAAACAGGCCCTAAACTATAGGAGACGGAACAATATGAAATGTAGAACATGAATGATAGAAGGCAAAAAAGGTACCCAGTGCTATTCCAAATGACATTGGCTGTAAACGCTCATATCTCCATACAGGTTGCACACATGTATGAGACTAGACCACTCATCTGTTTGGGCCATTTGGGTACTGGTGGATTGGGTGTGGACAAAAAAATACACCAGTCCGGTGATGCTACTGATTTGAGGATTTTTGAGGATTACAACCAGATCAAGAGGCAGAAGTCTTCCAGTCAGCAGTAGGGTCATTTAACCGGTGTGATTTTTGGGCCATAGCCCATCCACAGGAGGGGGTAGAGCCCGATAGATGAATGGACTGGATCTCACATGTGTCCACATATTCTTGATAACTAAGATATTGGCATTTAGTGCAGCATTACTTCCTTTAAAAAGCAGGCAACTTACAGTGGAGGTTTTAAGCTTCCAGAACCCAGAGAGTGAAAAATATTTGACAAAATATCAACAGTATGCTGGTAGTTATTTCTTGAGAAAGTGAAGAGAAGCAACCCGCTCCTAGTTAGCTTCACCAATGAGAGAACTGAACCTATTTCCACATCTGCATCTGTCTTGGCAGATGGAGTTTCTTTTGCGACTTCACCTGCTTGCAGAGATTAAAAAAAAGCCACACATCAGTGTCTTGAAGTTGAAACCCAGACAGGACCGGATGGTTGGACTGGTTTGGGCCAAACCGGCCACAAAAATGAGTTAGGTAACCAAGAAACCCATTTCTGGCAAGCAATCATTCAAACCGTCTGGTCCAGGTTGGTTATTTATCCCAGTTGACCCCTGGTTCAACTGTTTATGCATAAAATTTAAACCAAGTTGTGTGGGCTTCAAACAAACAATAAACTTCATATACACCAAATGCAGTACCAATATGCCACAACCTTTCAGTAGCTTAATTCCTAACATTTTAATTATTTACACATGTTACAGATCAAACTAGTTGAACTGCCAGTTGGACCTATTTTGGATCAAACCACTGGGAGTTGAGGTCCAGTCCGGGTCGTAAAACATTGAAATACATACTTGCATCTTATCCCATCAAAAGGAGTAACCCAAGTTTGTTGCCATTAATGCCACATGAAGAATATGCCGGCCTTTCTAGTTCCTACACATCTAACGCTGCAGAATTATACAATCCTTGGTATAAAATACCATTCTCAGATCTTTTCTTCTTGCAATGTGCCCATGACATGGTGATCTAGATAGTTACCCCAATGGCGAAATTCTGTGCGAATAGATGGTCAAGACAAAATATAATTTTTTTAGAACAATTATTCACGTTCAAAGATAAAGGCCAAAGATTAGATGGCTAGGATCTTCCAATCTAGGAAACTTTTGGTGTATGATATATCCATGGTGAGGCTCATCAGATGAGTGGCCTAGATCTCTGAAACATGGACCACAGTTTTACTAAGTCAAGACTTGAGGCTAATATTCTTCTTTTTTTTTTAGGTTAAGGATCATATAATTCCCTCCCATCTAATTCTTAAAGAACACCAAATTTTGTCATCTCACATCTACAAAACCATTACCTGAAGTCCCTAAAACATTGGCAACCTCCTTGCTTTCTGCAATCTTAACACCTTCCCCATCTATTTCCTCAGAGCATATCTTCCTCCTTTTTGCAGTAACATTTGCATCAGCCGGTTCCAACCTTTCAAAGCCATCACTAGTCAAAGAGCCCATGTACTACACAAAATCCAAAAAAGTTATATTGTTGTCATTATGTGAAGAACTATCCAGTGTAAAAGTTATATTTTCATCATTATGTGAAGAACTATGCAGCATTTTACGAAGCAATTCAAATATGCTTTAAAATCAACATGTATCAAGTACAAGATAGGCGTAGAAATCAATCTCAATAAATATGACAACTAGAAAATCTAAATTTTGTACTTTTGAATTCTCTTGAACCAATGTCCCAAGAAGTTAAGATTGCTGACCAAGAAGTATCCCAAAATAACCACTTTCAATATCTTGGCTCGATAATTCATGACGATGGAGAGACTAAGAAGGATAATGCTCATAGAATTAGAGTTGGGTGGATGAAGGGAAGATTTGCGTCTAGAGTTTTATGTGATCACCACATACCAATCAAACTAAAGGGGAGATTTTTATAGGATAGCTATAAGACCAGCCATCATGGGACAATGTTGGGAAAGAAAGGAACAATATGTTCGTAGGATGTGTAGTTGAAAAGAGGACGTTAAGATGGATGAGTGGCAAGATGGTGAAGGATATGAATGCATTTGAAGATGAGGGAAGGTAGACTTAGATGGTTTGGTCATCTGCAACATTGGAGACCAAGAACTGCACCATTTAGGAGTGAGTTCAAGTTGAAGGCTCTAAATGGGAAAAGGTGAAGGCCCAAGAGGACGTTGGATTTGATAACCTATGGTATAACTAAGGATATGGTCCTTAGAGTTGAAGGCTCTAAAACAAAATACAAAAAAATACAAAAAAAAAAAAAAAAAGAAGAAGAAGAAGAAGATATGGTCCTTAGAGTGGAATGGCATGACAGGATTCATGTAGCCGATCCCCTAGGATAAGGCTTAGATGGTGATGATAATGATGATAAAATAAATAAAAGAAGATGCATTGTGATGTTGTCAATTTTTAAGAAATGAAAAATGTCCTTAAATTCTGCAATATAGTCAATTTTTCAGTAAAACCATAAATATTTCCACAATTTTCTTTGAAACATTATTTTTATTTTTTATTTTTATCTTGAGAATCCACAAAATTTAATTGATGGGGAGGAAGAGGATTCCTCACAAAGAATTACAAACTGGACCCAAAAGGAATAAAACAAAGCAAATGAACCTGACGCAAAGGATTGAACGGACAAAGCCCAAGAAATGACATCCAGATTAGCTCTCCTGAAGACCTCTCCATGAGATCTCTAGTGATTCCAAAAACATTTCTCGTTGCGCTTGTTCCAAATCGAACATAAAGCAGCCAGCTCCAAAGGGCTCTCCCTTTAGGAACTATCCCGCCCCCATGCCATGATGAAAGGAAAGCTTCCATTGTTCTCAATATCACCCAACGTCACTGGAACTGCCCAAGGAAGTTGTCCCAGATTGCTCTCGAAAAAACGTAGTGAACTAACAGGTGGTCCATGAATTCTGCATCCCCCATGCACATAACGTAGACATTGGGAATGATCATATGCCTCTTTTGAAGATTGTCAACGATGAGCACCCTGTTCTTACCAACTGAACATGCAAAAACCACCACCCTAAGAAGAGCTTTATAGTGCCAAACCTCCTCCATCAGATCTCCCCAATTCCCTTTACCTAGGAAAAGAATAGCTTCATAGAGAGATTTAATCGTAAATCTCCCATTTTTAAAACCCATAACTCCATATCATCAGGGGTTAACCTCATGGGGTGAATGTGGTGAAGCTCCAACAGCCTAGCCATATCCTCTAGCTCTTTGTCCGAAAGGTTGTTCTAACATAGGGAGGTCCTAACCACGCAACCACCTATGATGTTGAAACACTCGAAAACGTGTGCCCCCTACTCAAAAGAATATTAGCCAAGTTATGAAACAAAACAGTTAGAAGTCTATTACAGCACCAAGTGTCTGACCATAAGTTCATCCAAGCCCCTTTGCTAACCACGAAGGAAACACCTTTCTTGAATTTGTTGATCATTCTAACTACCGGTTTCCATGTTGCAGAAGCTCTTCACTGAGATGATTCCTTTGTCAACCATCCCCCTTCCCCATATTTCATTGCTATCATCCTTTTTCCTTAAGCACCCATCTCTGACCCGAAGGTCCATACTCATTTACCCAAGATGGCTATATTCATGACTTTTAGTTTTCTCATCCCAGCACCTTCCTCCCTGGTTTGTTTACATACATTCCATTGAATTAGGTGGAATTTTTGCTTGTCGTTTGAGCTTTGCAACAAGAAATCTCACTTGATTTTATTAGTTCCATTCAACACTTGATTTTCGCTTGTCTTTTAAGCCTTGCCAGTAGAAAATCCCACTTGACTTTATTGTTTCTTTTCAACACATTGAAAAGATTGGAAAGTGGGAGATATAGTAGACCAACATATTGGACAACGTTGCCTTCTCAATGTGATTCAACCCCAACATCCCCCCCCCCCCCCAAAAAAAAAAAAAAAAAAATTTTAAATAATAATAATAATAAGTTGGGAGCTTATTTTCAATTCTCTTAATAAGCTCATCCACAAGTGTTTCTCCATCTTGCCAATGCACAGCGGGAGGCCCAGAAATGTCAATAGAAGACTACCTGCTTTGCAACAAAAGATTTCTGCTAGATACTTGACTTCTTCTAAGGGCATTCTTATCCCCCAATAACTCATTATTATGAACGTTAACCTTCAAACCCGAGACCACTACAAATCATCTAATTCTTCTTCCCAATTAACTAATTTTTAGTATTATCAAAAAATATTCACAATTCTCTAAAGGATTTTTTTTACTTTCCAACTTTGTTTTAAATTTATTTTATTTTCTGCAGGATTTTTTTCTGAAAGATTCCCAAAAACCAAATTCTTGGAATCATCATCATCCATGCCTTATCTCAATTAATTAGGGTTAGCTTAAACCCAGATTCTTGAAAATCTCCCTATAAATTGTTGAACACAAGATGTGTTACTTTGGTTGGAAGTTTGTGCTAACTCTATCATCCATGCCAATGGACACATGTCCTGCCCACCCACTTGACAGCTCATGGTACTATAAAATAAATTGATTGATTAATCAAAATTAATTTTCTTAGAAGTGTTGGGAGGGATCTCTGATCAACATGTTAAACACTTGGACTTCGAGTATTCTGGCCAAAAGTTTCGGTACTTTGGCCCTAATATTTGTTTAAACCATCCCCATGCTTTTTTTATTGTTTATCTTTTAATATATGTTTGGATTTCCCTTCATAATTTGGATTGGTTCCACTCAAGGTATGTCGTAAGGGTAATGGTGACCATAATGGTCCCCACCGTTACCGATACAAGTAATGATTGTTACGTCCCCATAACAGTTTTTTTTTTTTTTAAAAGAAAAAAATCCAAAAAGAGGTCAGAAAAAATCCTGAATATTGAGAGATTCCAAATATGTATTCTTTTATGGTTTTAAACATGTTTATGATTGTGTAATGGTCCACTCTTTGGTAAGAATGTGGTCTCAGCTTATCTAATGATTTTATTAACCTGATAGGCTTAGACAAACCCCAATTTGCTCGAATTCATGCAAGCTATGGCACTCATCCCACTAATGCACATCCCCAAGCATTTGACATCATTCCCCACAAGTACTTTTACAAAAAATAAATTAATTAAATTAAATTAAATTTGAATGAATAATGTTGCCAATTTGGGGGACCACTCAAATGCCCCCAAATTTACCACAAATTCGTACATCCATAACACTCATCCACTAATGCATATACCTAAGCATTTGGCATCATTCTTCCCAAAAAAAAAAAAAAAAAACGTAAATAATAAAATTAAATTCAGATGAATAGTTGCCAATTTGTACGACTACTCGAACGCCCCAAATCAGCCCAAAATTTATGCAATCTACAGCACTCATCCCATTAATGCAATTGGCCCCAAATTATGCTTATTTCATCATCCGACTATCAGATTGGTGGACATTTATTGGACAAAGAAAAATTAAAAATATCCAAATGGTCCTATTTCGACAAACAATAGTCTACAAATCAACAGTTAGGATCATCCAAACAATCTGACTTTGGGATTGTGACTTACCAATAGTTGCTCCACATTTTAATGGGTTTAGTTTGATTTAATACATGACATAAGTAAAATTTTCTGAGTGCAAGTGTATCAAGCTTCATACCCCACTAGACTATCGAATAATTAAAAAAGAGATCTCAAGTCTAGTTGGACCACAAGTTATGGCCCACCCATGACCCAACATATAAATTCCAACTGGTTAAGTACCTATGGAATCCAACCTTACCAATAGATTGGCCCCAAAATGAGGGTCACTTAGTGCAAAAATCATCCATATCTACTCATCAGGTGGGTCACACTATAGACAAAAAAAGTAGCCATTGGTAAATAATAAAAAATACAAATGTGGCCCACTCGATAAGTGGATGTGCCTGAGTTTTGCAAAAAGTGATCCTCATGATGAGGCCAACATATTGGATGGCATGGATGTCTCACAGCATAAATGGTTGGAAGGTATCTGTTGCTTGGACTATAACTTATACTCCAACCGGTCAGACCTCTATTTGAAAAGTTGCTTGGAAATAAAGAAGCCACATTGTGGCATTCTTTTGACAAGGCAAAAACGAAATAGAGAGAGAGAGAGAGAGAGAGAGAGAGAGAGAGAGAGAGAGAGACGCACTTGTAGAGAGGCATCCGGAAAGCAAGAGTGAGAGAGACGCACTTGCAAAGAGGCATCGAACTAAAGAAAAGAAGAAGAAGAAGAAGAAGAAGAAGAAGAAGAAGAGAGAGAGAGAGAGAGAGAGAGAGAGAGAGAGAGAGAGAGAGAGAGCTTTCCAATCCCCAGGTATGCTCTTTTTTCTTGTAGAAGAAAGAAGAAGAAACATCCTAGGGATAATGACCGTTACTCCATTCAACGGCTGTTCCGCCTTTTCAAGGGTGCCTAGTTCGACCTAGAATTGCATAATGGGGTGTACCAGTACAATTACATAACCGTTTCGGCACACCCTGGTTCAACTCAACAGTAGGCCCAAATTTGTTGGCGCAACTTGGGAAACAAGAGCTACATTAGGCATGTTCCCGTTTCTAGATTTTTTGTCGAAAAGTACAAGTGGGATAAGGATGGCTCAATTTGGGCAAAGCACATCCCATGTATCCCCAAAAACAGAAACTTCAATCCATGCCTTTACATTTGTCATTCTCAAAGAATTCTAATTGAAATGGATGAACTGACCAATCTGTATTAGTTTATATGCAGATGGTTATTTGAGAAAGATGCCAACATAATTCACATGTTCAGCTCCATTTATGCCTTGACATTGATCTAGAAGGATGGATTCATTGTACATGTAAATATGTTATAAAGTGATGGTGTCATCATCAAAGCTTTGTCCCAACTACATGAGGTTGGCTTTATACATCATGTTTCACTAGTCACTCCTATGTAAGGCACTAAGCTCAGAAACTGCACAAGCCTTCATATCCCTTCACCATCTTTTGTGATCCAGCAGGTGTCTACCTATAGCTAAGCCCTTTTAGATCTTCCTCTCATCTTCTTCGTTGGGCATGACTCAACGAACCACCAGAATATGCTCTCCAACCCTCAGTTGCTTCATATGGCCTCATTTGTAATTTTACCATCCAAATGGGAATGTTTGTGTGGAAACCGTCTCTAAAGTTGTGCCTAAGCAGCCTAACCATATCTTTACCTGCATATACAAATCCCTTGTACCACAATGGGTACATATAACTTAAAGAGAAGTCTTTGTATTCTCCAAAATGGTTTCTTCAACCATGAATTATTCAATTTCCAAGTATACAATTTCTAAGTGCATGCATATGAACCATCACACACTGCTAGAGTATCAAATAATTCTTATTTGGTTCCCACATTCCTAAACATGGTTTCTATTTGGAATAAAGGAAATATAGTATAGTGAAGGGTCCCACCGTAATCCTTCAATTGGCCCAGGATAGTAGTACCCACCAATTTTATTTGACACCCCAAATACATTAAGGAATTATTCTAGAATGCTATGTATTGTGTATGTGGTTTGGTGGTTAGTGCAAGTGCATGTGCACACTTCCCTTTTCTCCTGCGGTGTATTATATGCTTTATTATAATAAAATATTATGTGTTAGGCTTGCACAACATCTCTCCCAAACTCTCCATCTTCTTCTCTCTCAATATTTTCCTCTCTTCTTCACATTATCATCATCAAACCTTTCTCTACTTGGTATCAGAGCATAGATTGAGGCATTCCGCATCCAACAGATTGAGAAGCGACACGTCACCTTGCTGACGTCAGCAGCCGTACAACTGACGTCAGCGTTGTACGGACACATGGACTCCATTTAAGCTAAAAGTTTAGGGATTTGATAGATCTTGATTTTAGAAGATTTGTCATGATTTTTTCAAAATTTATTGGATCTCCTTTCAGGGTATTTTGGGCGAAATAGAGAAATTCGAAAATCAGCCCCATCTTCCATTTTTCTTCGATCTACCTCAAATCGGTAAGCTTTTCTTTGGTTTCTTTGCTCAAAATGGACCGAAATCTTCCTCCCAAGCTACCCATGGTGGATTTTTTACTTAAGATCACTGTTTGAGAGGTTTTTAACCTCAAACGGACGTGCGGCTGGGCCGTTTTCACTCGGTTAGGGCTTTTTTTACTACGTTTCATGGTATTTTTGGATGATTGATATTCGTTTGAGGTTATCTCTTATTATCTTGAAGGATTGAGTGAGATAGAGTTGTTTGAATTAATTTTACTTGGCGTAGGGGGTCTCTTGACATAGATTTATCACTCTTGGACTCTCCTATGGCTAACAAAGGGCCATCATCTCTTGGCATAGGGTCTCTTGAATCCAACCCCTTGCAGATTACCTCCACTAAGTTGAATGTTGACAACTATCTTCAATAGGCACAATCTGTAAAAGTATTTTTAGGAGCCCGTGACAAGTTGTCGTATATTTTGAATGATTTCCCAAGCTCTACAGATGTTACTTACAAGTCTTGGACAAATGAGAATTATCAAGTTATTGCATGGTTGTTGAATAGTATGGATTCCTCGATTAGCCACTCAGTGATGTTTTTATCCTCGGCTAAATGCATTTGGGATACGCTTCATGATATGTTCTCGGAATCTCAGAATTTTTCACGGGTATTCCAGCTTATTCAAGAAATTGGTCGGTTCTAACAAAACTCAAGATCCTTAAAAGATTACTATTCGACGCTTCGGGATATATGGGATGAGTTGGATATGTATCAACCGCTTCCTTCCAAATGTAAAGAGGATCATGAACATGCTCATAAGCAGCGGGATGATACTCGTATCATGCAGTTCCTAGCTGGGTTGAGTTCTGATTATCTTCATGTTCGAGATCAGGTTGTTATGCAGGATCCTCTTCCCCCATTGACGACAGTCTATGCCATGTGTCAGTGTGCTACTGTCTCTACTCTTCCTTCTCATTCATTTGTGCCACTCGAGCATTCGGCACATCTTGCTGGCGATCAATCCTCTCTTGGTCTTCGGGTACCATCCTTGAGTTCGAGACGCATTTCTGGTTTTGATGGTCGTGGTAGAGGCCGCGAGGGAGATCGCAGTCGTGGCGGCCATAGTCTTCGTGGTCATGGTGGACGTGGACGAGGACATGATGGTTCCCACATTTGTTCACATTGCGGTGGAACTAATCACACTGTTGATTATTGTTGGCAGATACATGGTCGTCATATGTATGTCGTTGCTTCTGTTGCATCCACTGTTGCTTCTGAGACAGTCTTCCATCCCGACAACTGAGCAGTCTACTTCAGGGGAGTCTCTTATCATTTCTCGGGCTGCATATGATGCCCTTATGCGGCTTCACATTCGTGATATTCATGAGCCTTCTCACGCAGCTTCGACCCAGTCAGGTACTGCCCTTCTTACGTCATCCTCTCCTACCTCCTGGGTCGTCGACTCTGGAGCTTCCTCCCATATGACTGGTAAGTTTCAATTCTTTTCTTCTTACTCTCCTTCTCCTCCCACTCAGTATGTCACAGTCGCAAATGGAACCCAATCTCCCATCTATGGAATTGGTTCCATCCCTCTCTCTTCTTCCTTGTCTTTGTCCTCAGTCTTGCATGTGCCTCGTTTTCCATTAAACTTATTATCTGTTAGCTCTCTTACTAAATCACTTAATTGTTTCATTACCTTCTTCCCTTCTTATTGTTTGTTTCAGGACCTACAGACGAAGAGAGTGATTGGTGGGGGGCATGAGTGAGGAGGCGTTTATCTTCTCGATGATACACCCGTTGTCGTTTTTAGTTCCCTTTCTCTAGATCGAGAGTCCATGACTCGGTGGCATTGCCGCTTAGGCCACCCATCCATAGCTAGATTGGGACTTTTGTTTCCCTCCTTATCTGTCACTAAACCATTATACTGTGATATTTGTGAATTGTCTAAACATCATTGCGCTACGTTTCCTCCTAACTCTTCTGGGAGGAAATCTCAACCTTTTCTTCTGGTTCACTCGGATGTCTGGGAACCAGCTCCGGTTACCTCGACTTTTGGATTTAGATATTTTGTTACCTTTATTGATGATTATTCACGCATGACTTGGATTTGTCTTTTGATATCTAAAAGTGAAGTGTTTGATGCGTTTAAAGTGTTTTATCATGAAGTGTGCACTCAATTTCATTGTTCCATCAAATCCCTTCATTCTGATAATAGGGGGGAATACATGTTTACTGCCTTTCTATCCTTCTTGCAGAAACGTGGTAATTTGTCTCGGACATCATGTGCCCGCACACCTCAACAAAATGGTATTGCAGAATGAAAGAATCGTCATCTTCTTGACATTGCTCGCACCCTTCTGCTTGGTATGCATCTACCTAAACATTTTTGGGGTGATACTCTCCTAACTGCTACTTTTCTTATTAATCGTATACCCTCACGTATCCTGTCTTACAAATCTTCCTTTACTATATTGTATCCTCATGATAATCCATTTCCTCTACCACTTAAAGTTTTTGGTTGTACATGTTTTGTTCAAATTTTGGATGGGAGTAATGATAAACTTAGCCCCAGGGCAATTAAATGTGTCTTTCTAGGGTATTCTCTGAGTCAGAAAGGGTATAAATGTTTTGACCCATTGATTCACAAGAAATATGTTTCTACCGATGAACTTTCTTTGAGGATATTTCTTTTTTCTCCGCTCCCGGCCGATCCCTCTGTGATCCTCTTGCGAGTCAGGGGGAGTATGACTCTTATCCTCTTTCTACTAGTGATTATGGGACTAGTGATCATGGGAAAACTCCTCTCCCCTCTATTCAGCATCCTGTTGGTGATATGGGTGAGCCTAGGTCTCTGCAAGTGTATCATCGTCGAGATAAATCTTCACACGCTCAGCCATCCACCCTTCCGCTCACTTTAGATGTTGGCTCAGGTGACTCTCCTACCTCGAGTTTAGATCTTCCCGTTGCCTTACGCAAAGGGTCACGATCTTGTACTCAACATCCCATTAGTAACTTCGTTTCATATGATAATCTTTCACCGTCTTTTCAGTCGTTTGCAGCTTCCCTTTCATCACAGACTATTCCTAGATCTCTCTCACATGCTCTTCAGTCCTGATTGGACGAAGGCGATGATAGAAGAAATGTATGCTCTTGAGAAGAATCATACTTGGGACCTTGTGCCACTTCCTTTAGGCCATAAACCTGTTGGATGTCGATGGGTTTATACGATTAAGTTTCTTCCAGATGACTCAATTGATCGCTATAAAGCTCGTCGTGTTGCTAAGGGTTACACACAGAATCATGGTGTGGATTACTTCATGACATTCTCTCCAGTGGCTAAGCTTAATTCGATTCGTGTTGTGCTCTCCTTGGCTATTAATTTATCATGGCCATTGTTTCAGCTTGATGTTAAGAATGCATTTCTCCATGGGAATCTTGCAGAGGAAGTTTACATGCATCAACCTCCTAGCTTTGTTGCTTCTCACAATCCTGCACTTGTCTGCCAGTTGAAGAAGGCTCTTTATGGACTCACACAATCCCCACGTGCATGGTTCAAAAAATTTAGTCAGGCTCTCTTAGAGTTTGGCTTTGTTCGTAGTCATGTCGATCATTCTCTCTTTATATGTCGACGATCGACGGGCATCATGGTTCTCATTGTCTATGTAGATGATATTGTTCTATCCGGTAGTGATTCTGCTGGAATGAGGGAGGTCAAAGATTTTTTGAAGACCAAGTTTGAGATCAAGGATCTCGGTCCTCTTCGCTACTTCCTCGAAATCGAAGTTACTCGCTCATCATCCAGATTGGTCTTGTCGCAACGAAAATATGTGCTCGATCTTCTCATGGAGACCGGCATGTTAGGGTGCAAGCCTGCTACCACTCCCATGGATACTTCACAGAAGCTTCGACCAGATGATGGTGCTCTCCTTACTGATCCCAAGATGTATTGACGACTTGTAGGCTGGCTTATTTACCTAACTATTACTCGCCCAGACTCTCATTTGCAATGGGGGTTGTTAGCCAATTCATGCAAGCTCCCCGTACTTCCCACCACACGGCTGTCTACAGCATACTTTGGTATTTAAAATCAGCCCCGAGTCTTGGCCTCCACTTTCAGTTCAATGGTCATCTTCATCTTTCTGGATATTCCGATGCTGATTGTGCAGGCAGTACTTTTGATCGCCACTCTACATCCGCCTTCTGTACCTTCCTAGGTGGCAATCTTATAACCTGGAAGAGAAAAAAGCAGCCAGTTGTTGCCCGGTCCTCGGCTGAAGCAGAATATCGTGATATAGCTCATGCGACGTGTGAACTCGTGTAGCTTCACAACCTTCTTGAAGAAGTTGACTATCCTACTTTGGATCCTGTTCCTCTTCACTGTGACAACCAAGCGGTCATCCATATTGCTCGTAACCCAGTTTTCCACAAGCGAACCAAACATATTGAGGTCGACTGTCACTTTATTCGAGAGAAAGTCACTTCTAAGGAAATCGTCACTCCTTTTGTTCGATCTGGGGATCAACTTGCTAATGTTCTTACAAAGTCCTTGAGTCGAGATGCTCTTCATCGTGTTCGTGACAAGTTTGGCATGATCAACAACTATGCTCCAACTTGAGGAGTATAGAATGTTATGTATTGTGTATGTGGTTTGGTGGTTAGTGTAAGTGCATGTGCACACTTCCCTTTTCTCCTGCGGTGTACTATATGCTTTATTATAATAAAATATTATGTGTTAGGGCAAGCAAGCCTAACACAACATCTCTCCCAAACTCTCATTCTTCTTCTCTCTCAATATTTTCCTCTCTTCTTCACATTATCATCATCAAACCTTTCTCTACTATTATAAGGTCCTAATGCAACTAAACATGATTAGTATCCTGATGAATCTATTTTCTACAAGAAGAGGTCATGTTTCATTGATCCAGGTGATTGATATTATGAGTCCCACCCTGGATGTATGATGCTCCGGAAAATTTTCAAATTGGATGCTCAAATATATCCCATCTACGGATCTTATTTCGGACCGTTGTTGTGTTTTATGCCTACATGTTCATTCGTTGGCTACTAATTTGAGGATTAGAATCATCTGATCTTGGAGCTCATTTAGGCATCACTGATCGGTTGTGGTTCCTTTGGATAAATAGTTTATATTTCTAAATCATGGGGCATCACATATACCAACAGATCATCAGCACGTTATTCCCTTTTTAATGCTTCAGGACCTTATAATTCCTCAACTACTTTTTGACAACTTACTAGATCATCCACCCAAAGGGCACTTGAGGTATACTGAGTGTAGAAGGCCCAAGGTTCAATAATCCATACCATCAGTATTTGAGCCACATTGTGGATGGACCAATTCCCAAAAATTGTCCCATGCATGGCAATCCTGTCCTTCTGTATTATGACCCAGAAAACAACAGTCAATAGGTTTGTCCAATGTATAACAACCCTATCCTCTCCTTTGTCCCCCCAGATTGTAGGATCCTAGCCAATGATTAATGGCTAGCATCCCACAATCAAGATTTCAATGATACATATCATTGGTCTATTGGCCCCACTATGGATGGACCGGTTCCCAAAGAATGTCCTATGCTAGACAATCCCATCCTTCACTTGGTGGCCAGATAATGACTGTCAATAATAAATATAGAACAATCGTGCCCGTTCAACTATAGAACCCAAGATCTATGGCTAGGATCTTATAATCTGGAAGATTTTAGGGCTCGTTTGTTTCACCATTGTAAATGTAAATGGTAGTGTAAATAAGCAATGATTATTTTTCACCCATGTTTGGTAGAGAAGGAAATTACGTTTTTAGTTACCCCTCGAAAATCGTGATGTAATGCTTGTAATTGGACAAGAATTGTTTTGATTAAAAATGTGGGGCCCACCGTGATGTATGTGTCTGATCCACGCCGTCCATCCGTTTTACCGGCTCATTTTAAGGCATGAAGCCAAAAATGAGGCAAATCCAAAGCTTAAATGAACCACACCACAGGAAACAGAGGGAACAATGATGCCTACCATTGAAAGCTGAAACGTGGATCAAGCTCACAAGGATGTGTGTCTGTCATCCAACCTGTTCATAAGGTCACACAGACATGGATGAAGGGTAAACACAAATATCAGCTTGATCCAAAACTTCTATGGCCCCCAAGAAGTTTTCAGTGGTAGACGTTCAATTCCCCTTATTTCATGTGGTGTGGTCCACTCGAGCTTTGGATTTGCCTCATGTTTTAGCTCATGCCCTAAAATGAGCAGGTAAAATAAATGGACAGCGTGGATAAGACATATAGGTAATGGTGGTCCCTATAAATTTTACACCTGTTGTGTTTTATTTTCTCAATTTTAGTGTTGGAGCATTCCAAACAGCAATGGCTGTCAATGTCATATTAAAGCATCAACATGTAATTACGGGTGTAAGTAATGATTACCCATTTACCTGTAATTACAGGTAATTACAAGAAAACAAACAGGCCCTTAGTAATCCATACCCATTAGTCTGTTGTGCACACTTTGGATGGATCAATTCCCGAAAAGATCTCCCATGCATACCAATCCTATCCTTCCATCTTGTGGCCGCGGAAAAGATGTTCAATGATAGAAATACAAAACCCCATGTGCATTCAACTAAAAGAACCCAAAATTGATGGCTAGGATCCTACAATCTAGAAGATTTTTGGGCCATAGTCCATTGATGATGGGTTGCATCAGCCCAATGGACTGGATCCACTAAACAATTGGCGTTACGTGTACACGCTTCAATCATAAATACACTATAAATATCCTCAAGATCCTATAGTTCTTTTCATCCCGCCCACAATTTGAAATTTTAGCCACCACAAGAAAGTGATGACTTTGGGACACAGAATAGTGACAAGGATCCAATGATTTTGACTGATAGCCAACCATAGATATGAATATCGGTATTGTATCGGCCAATATGGCCATATCGTATCTGTATCGGCACAAGACAATACGGAATACGGAGTTGTATCGGCCCGATATGAAAAAACTGAACTATATATCAGCCTGTATTGGCCCGTACCGGCCGATACGGGGCATATCGGCACCAATACGGAGCTGATACAGTCAATACGCCCATAAAACCTAAAATTGAATTTTATTTTATTTTTTTCAAAATTTCACTCATGTCTCCTCTTCTTCTTTTTTTCATTTAAACCATGGAAGAAGCTCAAAAACTCATTTTAGGCTAGATCTACACCTATTTTGGGATCAAAACAAATTATTTTAAAAAGATTCAAGAAATCAAAGCGACGTGGACTATTATGGGAAAAATCAAAAAGGGTAAACCTTCACTTTCTTTTTTATATTTTCATCTTCTTCTTGTTGTATTTCTATGTAATGGGCCTTAGTTCACCAAATCATGCTTGATTTGTGTTCAATTAGGGCTCATTTAGTTGACCTTCAACAAGTCAAATCGACAAACAACATTCTCATCAAAGAATGGTCTTATACACCATTGAATACATGGTCAAAACATAAAAAAATAAAAAATAAAAATGATAGATTCTTGGATATCTCATTTTTTCATATTTTTTTTGCTTAAAAAAAATAATAATAAAAATAAAAATAAAAAAATAAAAAAATAAAAATTAAAAATTAAAAAAATAAATCTAACCAATACGGACCGATACGGCCTCAATATCGATACGCAACACCATATCGTATCATCTTTCTGTCGAGCCGATACATACACCAATACCAGCATTCAAAGCCATGTAGCCAACTTTTTATTTGACCTCTGCAAAAGGTAGGCCCAACCATTAGATTGGCCACAACTGGATGATGTGGGCCGCCTTATGAGGGCCGCCTTATGAATGGACAACCCTAACTTTTGTGCCAAGAGACACGGGAAAGATGGGGCTGCCTAGTATGCAGCTGTCTGTAGGTGATCAGTTCTTGCAAATTGCTCTTACATTGTGTCACGTGTAGGAATTTGGGAATTCTAAGTATACTTGTTTATGTGATATGGACTGGGGGTCTTCATGGCACTAATGTTGTCAATGCACAAGCATGCGAAATCCAGATAAGGTGCACTGTGAGGCATGAGCATGTCTTCGACGAAAAATAAGGTTGGACTTTGTAAGTTATGCTGCCTACAATATACCATTGAGTTTGACTAATCCTAGAGGAACAAGAAAGCGTTACCTTCAGGAAAATATAAAAGGACTACTAAAACTTTTTAGATCAATCAACATTCTATTGTGCATTGGAAGCCATATTTAGCAGAATAATATGTTCATGGTCAGCACACTCATTATATCGATATACAAAATACAAATACAAGAAAATCTTGTTGGCATGATATTGAATTATTGAATAATAGATGAAAGGATAGTCAATTATAACCTTTTCAAGAATGGAAATGGCTTCTTTTGTGGCACTTTTCTCCCGTTCTGACAAGAACATAAAGGTATTTAAATGCAGTTCTATTACCATTATGAGGACGTAGGCAAAGTTACTCATTAGGAAAAAACAAAAAGCTTTTACATTTACTGTGTGCCCATGATAAAGATATTTTGATTCCTCAAGAACAAAAGTAACAAAGTGTATGTTGCTTAAGACGCACCAAAATAATGTGAAACATCAAAAGCTTCCAAGGAAAACCAAGAACCGAAAAACCAAAAATAATTGGCTTGACAAGCAAAAGATAAAGCAATCAGACAGGTAATTTATGATAGGAACATCAAAATAATGCGAAACATCAAAAACCTCAAAGCAACAACAAGAACTGAAAAACCAAAAACAATTGGCTTGACAAGCAAAAGATAAAGCAATCAGACAGGTAAATGATATGAACACTCGCCAGAAATATCTATGTGAAACATAGTGACTTCTCATCATCATCATGAATCATCTTAGCCTTTCCCCCAGCAAATTTCAGGTTAGCATTTAAATGGTCTATAGGCAAAAGTTCTACGATCAGCTGCCCACATGACAGCCACCTAAAAACATAATGCAGGATGAGGTTTTCTAACTTAAGATGATAGCAAATTTAGATTTCAGATTTTGTGAGCAATAAACGTAAAATTCAGCAACCTCATATCATTTCAAACAATAATCAAATAACTATATGTAAAGCCCTAGGCTACCATATGCTCGAAATAGGAATTATTAAAATACTATCACCATAGGTCCCAATGGAATTAAGGAATTCCACAATTAACATAGGGTTAGTCTAACAATCAAAAGGAATTATTTGAATCTAGAAGGGATTAACAAAAATTAGGGTTTAAGATGATCTAGGGTTAGGGTTTTTGAGAGAAAAAAGTGTAAAACCTGAAATTTAGGGTTACAGTTTTGGGAAAAGTGGAAAAGTAATGAATTAGGGTTAGGGCTTTGGTTGAATGATAGGGAAAAAGAGGGGAAACCAAACACATGCAAATGGGGGGGGGGGGGGGGGGGGGGGGGGGGGGGGGGTTCCGCACGTGTGGCCATACAGCTATCCTACGGACGTACAAAAGGGCGTGTTCCCATATGCGCGGGTTGGGTTATGGGATGGGTAGGTTTTGGGATGTGAGGGTTTGAGGAGAAGTTAGGATGAAGAAAAGATGAGAAAAGGAAAAAACGGAAGAAGATGTAAAGAGAAGTAGGGTTAGAGAGAGAGCTCTTGTCGAGAGCAGTGTTCGAAATATCGGTATCACAATACATATCGCATTCTTGGGATATGGATACGTATCGGTTATCGCATGGGATATATCGGTTGTATCATGTAATTTATCGTTGTTGTTGAAAACATGGGGAAACATTGAGAAATTGGTTGAATTTTTAAATGAAACTTCGATGATTGTTAAAAAAGACATCAATACACACTTATAAATCAAAACATTACAAAAAACAAGTACATATAATAGGTTTTCTTTGTATGGGGTCCTAATCTATGCGTTGTTTAACTTAATTGATGCAAGTATATTTGATGTCTATTCATATAATTTATGAATGTAAGAAGACGTGTGGAAACACAATCGATGCATTCAAAAGCAAAAGAAGAATCACTAGATTAGGTTACATACATGTTTGATTTGATGTTTGGACCCAGATTGCAAACGATATGAGAGAAATTGGGAATTTTTTATTTTTTCAATTTTCCGCAACTCAGCCCTTCTCCTCAAAATCTCAAAATCAAAGTTCCCAATCCATGATTTTTCATGCAAAACATGAAAAATCATGGATTTGTAACAATTGGACACTAATTTAACATGATTTACAAAAAATAAAAGGATCGAAATTCAAAAATGTTCAACAGATCGAACATGTGGGATATATTGCACTACTTGTATGTTTCGTACCGCACTAGTGGGATACAAGATATATCGTGGGATATATCGGTCGATATCGTCGATATTTAAAACACTGGTCAAGAGAGAGAATATCGACGATATTTAAAACACTGGTCAAGAGAGAGAGAGAGAGAGAGAGAAGAAGAAGAAGAAGAAGAGGAAGAAGAAGAAGAAATGAGCTTTAATTCACACCAAATAGTAAACCCTTGGAATCACACCAAGAGAAGGCTTCACACCAAGGAATGCCAAAACGGTTACGTATCGGCCGATACGGCCGATACGTAACGGTAACGGACCGAGCCGTTACGCGTTACGGGGTCGTATCGGCCGATACGATTTTTTGCACCCGTATCGGCCGATACGGGCCCGTATCGGGCCGATACGGGGCGTAACGGTCGACCCGTAACGGGCCGCCCGTAACGGTCAGAAAACGGTAATTTTTTTTTGGCATTTTAAGCACTGTTTTGCTGTTTTTTTTCAAATTTCTTGCTTCCAAAGTACTTCTCACCCCTTCTACTGCCAATTTCGACCAACCTTGGTTGGGTTTTTGTGATAAAAACGCATTGTATTACGGTTTTTGTTGAATCGAAGCTCGGGGGGCCATTTTTCAGAAATTCCGAATTCGTCAAAAATAGGTATTTATACTTTTTTTAACATGTTTTGCTGTTTTAATCATGCCATATGTTGTGTTAATCATAGTAGAACATATTAATGTGCATTTTGCAGATTTGGAGTGCCATTTAATATTTTTTATTATTTTTTTTCTATTTACGCATGTATTTTTACCCTTTTTTTAAAAATTCGAAAAATCAAATTTTAATGATTGTTTTGCTGTTTTAATCATCCCATATGATGTGTTAATCATAGTAGAACATAGTAATGTGCATTTTACAGATTTGGAGTGCCATTTAATATTTTTTATTATTTTTTTTCTATTTACGCATGTATTTTTACCCTTTTTTTAAAAATTCGAAAAATCAAATTTTAATGATTGTTTTGCTGTTTTAATCATGCCATATGATGTGTTAATCATAGTAGAACATAGTAATGTGCATTTTACAGATTTGGAGTGCCATTTAATATTTTTTATTATTTTTTTTCTATTTACGCATGTATTTTTACCCTTTTTTTAAAAATTCGAAAAATCAAATTTTAATGATTGTTTTGCTGTTTTAATCATGCCATATGATGTGTTAATCATAGTAGAACATATTAATGTGCGTTTTACAGACTTGGGGTGCCATTTAATATTTTTTTAATATTTTTTTCTATTTACGCATGTATTTTTACCCTTTTTTTTAAAATTCGAAAAATCAAATTTTAATGGTTGTTTTACTGTTTTAATCATGTCATATGATGTGTTAATCATATTAGAACATATTAATGTGCATTTTACAGATTTGGGGTGCCATTTAATATTTTTTATTATTTTTTTTCTATTTACGCATGTATTTTTACCTTTTTTTTTTAATTCGAAAAATCAAATTTTATTGATTGTTTTGTTGTTTTAATCATGCCATATGATGTGTTAATCATATTAGAACATATTAATGTGCGTTTTACAGATTTGGGGTGCCATTTAATATTTTTTTAATATTTTTTTCTATTTACGCATGTATTTTTACCCTTATTTTTTAAAATTCGAAAAATCAAATTTTAATGGTTGTTTTACTGTTTTAATCATGCCATATGATGTGTTAATCATATTAGAACATATTAATGTACATTTTACAGATTTGGGGTGCCATTTAATATTTTTTAAATATTTTTTTTCTATTTACGCATGTATTTTTAGTTTTTTACCCTTTTTTTTTAAATTCAAAAAATCAATTTTTAATGGTTATTTTTCTGTTTTAATCATGCCATGTGATATGTTAATCATAATAGAAAATGTTAATGTGCATTTTACAGATTTGGGGTGCTATTTAATATTTTTTTTGTATTTTCGAATTAGTGACTTTATATTTTTATTTGCTTATATTGGACAGGTTTTGGAGCTTCTTAGGGTTTAGTATTTTACTTAGAACATAAAATCATCTTTATTAATATAGGTCATACAGACATACACTCATCTACCTAAACTTAAAGAAATGTCTGGGTCTGGCCAACAACAAGTAAGTGAGGATATTGGATGGCAACATTGTGAGAGGGTTGGTGGTACTAGGCACCAAATGAAGTGCAACTATTGTGATAGACATGTGACTGGTGGAATTACCCGTCTCAAACAACATTTAGCACATCGAAAAGGTCAAGTTGCGCCATGTGCCAGAGTACCGAGAGAGATAATGCTTTTAATGCAAGCTAGTCTGGATGAGTCGAAGGGTAAACGTGCTGCTGTACAAAAGAAGAAAGATGATATTTTGGATGCAGCTCGACAGGAGGTGTTTGGTCCTGAATATATGGGCGTACGTGATGAAGATATTATTGATTCTGACGAAGATTCAGATCGGGAATTAACTATAGCTAGGAGAGAGAGCTTGCGTGTAGCTCGTGAAGAGGAAGAACGTCGCCGCATGTTTGGCACGCATGGGTCAGTGCGTGATAGAAGGGGGGGCAGTGGGAGTGGGAGTGGGAGTGCAACTGGAAGTGCAACTGCTTCTGTAGGTGGGACTGAGGGTCTGGAAGATGATCGACAAGAGATTGTAGAAGATGATCGACAAGAGCTTGCAATTCAACGTGATTGTAGAAGTTGGGAGACTTATTGGAAGATGATCGACAAGAGATGGACAAAGCAACTCCATCACGATCTTCATGCAGCAGGCTACTACCTAAATCCTAGGTATAGATATGCCCAATCATTTGTTGCGGATGATGAAGTTCGTGTCGGGCTAAAAAATGTGATAAAGAGATTAGAGCCTGACTTAGATCTGCAAATAAAGGCGTTGAATGAATTAGATACATTTGGAAATCGCCTTGGTAGCTTTGGAGATGCTCTTGCACAGCATGCAGTATCTAGGTTGCAACCGACCGAATGGTGGATTAATTTCGGAGAGAGTACGAAGGCTCTCCAAAAAATTGCAGTAAAAGTTTTGAGCCAGACAACGTCTTCCTCTAGCTGTGAAAGGAATTGGAGTTGTTTTGCGCTCATTCATTCAAAGAATAGGAATAGATTGCAGACTAGAACATTAGATAGACTTGTCTTCATGCACTACAATATAAAACTAAGAATGCGACGACATCATAGGAGCATTACAGCTACTGATGACGGAGACTACTGTCCAATAAACTTGGACAATATTTATGATGAGGATGACCCACTTCTACCTTGGTTGGAAACAAGGGAAAAGCAAATTGAAGAGGATAGTGAAGAATTGGAAATTGATGACCCAGAAATACGCAGAGCGCAACAAGAGAGTCGTGCAGATGTGTTGGACCCAGTAAGAGGGGCAGCGTTTATGCCACGTACGGATACGGCTCAAGATCAACAAAAGAGTACAAGCAGTGGTAGCGTGACCGTGTCAGATGATGACGACCCCCCTGCCCCTGGTGCTGGCACTTCTGGTGTTGCTTACCCCCATATACAGCCGTCTACAGATCGCGATGACGATGAACATCGACGACGTGGTACACGAGGTCGGACTTACGAGTGTACCGAGTCACGATACAGCCAGCCGGAGGAGGGTACATCTAGTGGTGCACGGAGAGCGGGAGGTCCGGAACATCAACAGGCTCATGGTTTTGGTTATTATGATGGATATTCTTATGGTCAATTGGATTATAATTATAGTGGTTATACTGAGCCTATTCCATCACATTCATGTTGGAGTAGCCCTCCCGATCAATATCCATATGATTATAGATATCCAGATTCAAATCCAAGTTACTCATCACAGCAGACGCACTCTCAATCTCAAGATTCTCAACAGCCTGAGTATGGGCACCAGTATGGCTATTTGACGGGCAGTGGTGGATATCCTTACTCGGGGTCAGAGTCGTTGCCTAGTCAGGATCAGTCATCCTCTGGTTTCGTTGATCTAGTATTTCCTTCTGGCACTGGATATTATGGATATGCAGCACCTACACCTATTGGACAGCCTCAGCCTGATGGTGACGATGACGATGATGTGGAGGTCGAGCAACCACAAAAAAGCAGATTTTCATTTTGGTGGTGAGTCTGGTGACTTGTGATTGTGAGTATATATTTGTATTAAGGTAAGTATTTGCAGCAGACAGGTCACAACAGTATTATTGCAAGAAGCCATGTAGTCATGCACACACTTGACACTACCGAACTTGTATTTAAAATAACTCCCCTGACAACCAATCAAGTAATCCTTAATCAAGTTGCAGGGGAGTATATCAGACACTACTAATTTTTTTAAATATTCTTGACTTGAGGATGACAGGTTATAGACAGGAATCACAATCACGTGCACAGGTATGTTCGAGAAATTCCTCAAAAATAATTGCAAACACCTAATGTAAGATATTTTTATATTACATTCATTCTAATATATCTATCATTGATAGTAGATAGTTAGAAAAATAAATATATGAATTTTGTAGTCAAATTTAGGTTATCTGATTCATAAATTCATCAGACAATCCGATACAACTTCTCACCAAAAAGTGGACCGTTACACCACCGTAACCATGTTCCAATTTATAAATGAATGCATATTTGGATTGCTTAGAATATTCCGGATTTAATCCATATTTTTTCATATTTTTTTGGCAAAAAAAAAAATTTGCGCCGTTACGGGCCGTTACGCCCCCGTATCGCCGTTACGCCCCCGTATCCGTATCGGTTTTGGCGGTCACCGTTACGCCAACCGATACCGATACGGCACACCTTGCTTCACACCTTGAAGATCTCTATGCACACAAGCAAAGAGAAGAGAAAACTCAAATTTTTTTATTCCTCAAATCATGCACAATAAGGGGGGGATGTCCAAGCTTTATAGCCTATTTGGGCTACAAATTACAAAACGCCATCTCGATTTTATTTTGTTGCCAACATGTCCCACTCATAAAATAAATGTACAGAAAGCTTTGAAATCTAAAATTAAACATTTAAACCACTAAATAACATAAAATAAAATAATCTTAAAATAACATAATGTCATTTGATGAAGATGGCCTAAGATCAATGGTCTGATCATGTGCACCATGTGATCTGACGATCTGATCATCGCGTCCATCTAATTTAACAGTCCAAATCTTTCCCTCTAGTAACCCACATGCATCTTCTCGGTGTGGGGTCATCCAGATGATTGTGCATGCTATGTGGGGTCTTCAACATGGGTACTTGCCTAGCCACAGAGAGACTAGGACCTGCCTCATCAACTAATATGTGCGTAACGATGTCCCCATCAACTCTCCCTAGCTGACAAAATTTCGCCTCTGGCGAAATAAAACTCATGTACCGCTCAAGTGAATCCGAATCGATGCTCTGGAACTTGGCCTCTGTGATCCACATATTGTCTGATATCAGCATGTTCTTCCATTTTACGAGAAACTTCTAATAGTGTACATGTGTGTGTAGGATGTGCTAACTATCAAATCCTATCATTCATCTAATCATGCATACATATAATTAAACATCCACTGCATAAGCATAATTTAACAAGTGTTCAAATAACAATCTCAAACACAAGCATGTATAGTGGTTCGGTTTCCATACTCCACTCCCGGCGGACACACTCAACCCATGAGTGTACCAGATTTCACTATCAGGAGTTTTAAATCAAGTTCACCTCTAACCTTTACAATCCTACACAAGGACCGGCTCCGGCAAGAGACTTTACGTGGTTTTCTATAGGCTCACCACGAACCTCGGTCCTACACAAAAACCTACTGACATACACTCCCGCTGGAGGCTCCCACAAGAGACTTTAGTTGGTTTTCTATAGGCTAACCAACAACCTCGGTACTAATCCAAGGACCTACGTTTACTCCTGTCGGAGGCTCACTCGAAGACTAACATGTACACACCCGTGTCTAGTGGCCTACACAAGGACTTCGATTTATATCCTACGCAAGATCCAAGATCTTACAGAAGAACCTAGTTGAGTTTAGCAATTCAAACTCTTACACTCAATCTTACACAAGAAATAGTAATTAAGGTCGAACCAGTAGTAATCAATTGGTAGCCCAAAACAATCGTTTAGAGCAGATAGAGGCCTCGCTACAAGCCAACCCCAATACCAAGGAAGATGGTCAATCCCAAGTAGGAGACCCTGTGCATGTCGAGGTAGGAGGTCCTGTTAGAAGATGTGAACGTGGTTGAGTTGCCGGTCGTGGTGGTGCTCATTTTCAAGCACCCCCTAGAGAGTTCCACGAGCGCGAGCTCTATGACCACTATGATCCAAATGAGTGGCTCATGAAGAGTGTGAAGGTAGATGTGCCAAGTTTTGATAGTCGCCTGAACCCTAAAGCATTCCTCGACTAGATTGAGGACATGGACATAACTTTGAATGGTGTGATATGTTTGATGCCCGTCATATAAGGTTTGCCAACATGAAATTGGTAAGCCAGTCTAAGTTATTTTGAACCAAAACAAAGCGCTAGATTGAGAAGTCTGGAGGTGTCCCAATAGTGCACTGGGAAGAGATGAAAGAAATGTTGAAAGAAAAATATATTCCCCTTTCGTACCATCAAAGGTTATTAGATAGGTGCCAATCCTTTCGCCAAGGGACCTTGCTTGTGTTAGATTACATCGCTAAGTTTAAAGAATACATGATGCAATGTGATATTGAGGACTCAATGATTACTCTTTCTCGTTTTAAAATGGGCTTCCGAGTCAACATTCAGCTGGAACTTCTCTGCCATGACGTTAACACCCTCGAACACATGTACCAAGTGGTGCTAGACATCGAGCAAATATTTTAAGCCACAATTTGGGAAGCGATTTGACTCCCGAGATTCCAATGTTAAGACTACTCCTTGAGGAGTTAAAGTCTAACTTTGGGGATCAATCCAAAGCTCTTCCTGGTCCACAACCCAACCCTAAGGATGTAAACCCTTGGAATCACACCAAGAGAAGGCTTCACACCTTGAAGATATCTAAGCATACAAGCAAAGAGAAGAGAACTCAATTTTTTTTTTTTTTTTTCTCAAACCGTGCACAATATGGGGGAGGGGGGGGCTACAAATTACAAAAATATCCTCTTATTTCTATTTTGTTCCCAACATGTCCTACTCATAAAATAAATGTACAAAAAACTTTGGAATCTGAAACTAAACATGTAAACCACTAAATAACATAAAATAAAATAATCCTAAAATAACATAATGTCCTTTGATGAAGATGGCCCATGATCAATGGTCCAATCATGTGCACCATGTGATCTAATAATCTGATCGTCGCATCCATCTAATCTAACAGTCCAAATCTCCCCCTCTAGTAACCCACATGCATCTTCCCAGTGTGGGGTCTTCCAGATGCTCGTACAGGCTGTGAAGTCTTCAACATGGGTACTTACCTAGCCACAAAGAGACTGGTACCCGCCTCCTCCTCTGATACGTGCATGTAAAGGTGTGTGATGTGATGTTCCCATCAAAACAGCAACTCAAATAATAATAATAATAATAATTAAATTAAATTAAAAATTTTTAAAAAGGAAAGGAAAGAAAAGAAAGATGGCTATGAACCTATAAGACACGATAAGATGAATTTAAGAATTCATAAAAGAGGTATTATACAATGCTTTGCCCAAACCGTTGACATTGTTTTTCTTCCTTTTTATTCATGCCAACAACCTTTACAAGAGTGCCCACCATTAAATGACCTAAATCCTCATTGGATGGACCTTGCTATGGATGACTAGGACAAGAACCTTCATCTTACAGTCCCAACCATTCTACAAGTGGAGCTCACCTATTGCATATGGACCATTGGCTATACTTAGTTCTCAACCATCCATTTACTGACCAACAATAGGATGGCTACGACTGTTCGATAGAGGGTGTTCTTTAGCAATATCACCCATCGACATTGAAGCCCACTAGATGAGCGGTTTGTATCAATGAAAAGTGCCCCAACTTTAAGGAATGCTAGCCCAAAGGCCCTAAACTAAAACTCCGCTAGTTAAAACCAAGCAATGTATATTTCCTCTTTATAAAGACAAGTTGTCGGATCCAAAAGGTTTTAAGTTTAAACATACAACAAATTTTAAATGTAATAATGTTTATTTTTTATGAGTAAGAGGAGAAATTTTGTTTAAAGGAGAAAGATCTAAAACTTAGTAAGAGGATCATCATTATTAGCATCAAACATATTAGCCGGGCTAAAAAACAATACGATATTGGCGTCATGTATTAGACTCGATCAACCCATATCAATCATTTTTCTTTAAGCCATTAAATTAAGAAAAACTATCAGAATAAGAAATTAGATATTCAAGAATAAACTTTCTTTTCTTTTTTGTATTTTAGACATGTAGCAGTGTATCAGACTATTCTTTGTTAAGAATGTTGTTTGTCAGCTTGACCTATTGAAAGTCAACCAAATGGTCCCTAATTGAACAAAAATAAGCATAGCAACTAGGCATAAAACAACACGACATGAGCATTGTGTATCGATATTGGCCCATATCAAACTACATTAGTCATTTGTTTTCAGCCAAAGAATTAAGTTTTTTTTTTTTTTTTTTTTTTAAAAGATGTTTAAGAATCTACCTTTTTTCTTTTTTATATTTTGGTCAGATAATGGTGTATCAGACCATTCTTTGATAAGCATGATTTGGTGAATTCAGGCCCACACATTGAAATACAACGAAAAGATGATGAAAAGTTGAAAACATGGGGGGGAAAAGTGACCGTTTACCCTTTTTCCAATATTTCCCATAATGATCCATTTTGCTTCAATTCGTTGAACTTGACTCGAGTCTTTTGTTTTGATACTCAAAATAGGCCTCAATCTAGTCTAAAGTGACTTTCTAGGCTTCCCCCATGGTTGAAGTGAAAAAAGAAGAGGAAAAATGAGAGAAATTTGAAAAAAAAAAAAAGCCTTTATGGCTGTGTTAGCCATATTGAGTTGTGTTAAGCCCATAGGGTATTGTTCAATGCGTCCTGAATATACGATATAGCCATATCAGTCGATACAATACTGACATACAAATCCATGTAGATGATCCATTAAGTCAATGCATATTGATTTGTGTTACAAATAGAATATCTAGAAAAGCGTTGTCCTTGGCTAGCACATCAACTATGGAAATGGGCTCCCTTCAAACTTGTTTGAATCAATGTACTTGGAGCAAATTCTCCCTTTGACCCCATTAACGAGTAAAGATTGTTTCCATGGAGCCAGAAACTTTCCAGAAGCCCAAGCTATCACTTTTTTCCACCGCCTTCCACAATTCATGGCCCCTTGAAAGCGTAAAGAACAATGATGCGTCTACCCCTGTATTTATCACCAATACTTCTGCATGGCTGGAGTCACCAACCATAATCAGCTCGAAGTAAGCAAATCAAGCCATCAAAATTACTAACTGCAACCTCAATACCAAAAATGCCCGAATCATCAAGGAACTACAATCAACTTTTTTTTCCATAATTTGGGAGGGGAGCGTGTCAAAAATGCAATTTTTATTTTTTTTCTTTTCAACAAATCTCAAATGAATAAGTTCTGGTAAAGGTCCAACTTTGAAACTAAAAAACCTTGAAATCCTTAGACATGATTGCCCAGCTTATAAGACGAAACTTGATTGTCTCCTTCACCCTAGCCAAAGGGGAGGTGATGTCATTGAATGTTCTTGACCAAGAAAAAGAAAAAACCAATGACATTCATCTAAACAGTTAGACATCACTCATTCTTCCGGAAAAAGAAATATTAATGTGTATAGATGACCAACCAAAAAAATGGCATAGCCAATCCTGACTCATTTGCATGAAAATACAAATATACCAATCTCACCAGAATAATAGAAGTATATTCCCAAATCATGTTAACTTTCTTTTATCGTCACTCCTAATTTCACCTTGATAAAATTAATTTTGGGAAATTTGTTGAATACAACAATTCGCCTAAATAACATAAAACAAACCAAATTCCTTCATCCACTGAAAAATACAATTGCATCCACTTCATAAATGGGAGGAGAAAACTCAATTCATCAGTGAGATGCAGAAGCAAGATGATTCATCTAGACAAGAACTAGAGAAAAAATCTAATTGAAAGTGATAAAAATCCAATCATACCAAATCATCTAAACAGATACAAAGTCCATACCTAAATAGGCCATGGTAAAATGAAACGAGCCCAATCATTTAAATGAGAAAGCATAACCACTGCATCTAATAATAGGTAAATGGACCACTATCAAAACCATCATCTCCATGAAGGGGAAAAAAATGCCAACCATTTCCTTATAATTAAAATCAGAATTGTCACTTCTCCCAGGATTCGTAATAGCTTGGACAAGGCTATGATCTATTTCTAATTGACCGGGAATTTTTTTTAAAAAATAAAAAAATAAAAAATTTAAGGACAACAGCAGCCGGCAAAATAAACACCATGTCAAATAAATCAGAAGATTCAGAACTCAGTATATACCAAGAGAGAGGGTCGGTGCTATCATATTACCGAAGTTAGCCACCAAGTATCAATATTTGCACATGTGGTCCACGTGGATAAGCCTGGATCTTTCATCTGTTGGGTCCTATTATGGAGGGGATGTTCCAAAAATCATAGAGGTCAGGTAATCCTAGCTGCTAATTGAAGGACTCTTGAGGATTACAAATGGACAGTTTGGAAAAAGTCCAGTCAACAGTTGATATTCAGTGAAAAATGAATCAACCACTATATTACTAAGACCATCTGATTGTTGTGATTTCGGACATATGGCTTACCCATGCTATAGATGAACAGTCCAGATCTCATATATGTGTGCCATGTATATGGATATTGACTGTTAGGTAACTAAATAAGATAGCACTTAGGTAAAATGAAAAGAAAAGAAAAACAAAAACAACCAGTTCATCTGTGATTTAGAAAGAGAGAGAGAGAGAGAGAGAGAGAGAGATGATCACAGACAGCCATTACTTTCCTGCCAACATGACACATTTGTAGAACATCTGATCCATGCAAAAGGTGGGTCACACCATGATGATCACATGTTAGCCAGTTAGGAAAATCAGGCCAATCCACTCATTGGGTAGGCCAGACCAGTACACTGAGTCATGCCATCAGCTGTCCATTCATTTTGATGTTGCGTCCTTCTCCATGAATGGAACCACCTGATTTGCATTCTAGGTGATCATTGCAGTGTGGCCCACAATTTTCACAAGCTGGGACATCTACACATGTGACATATTGGTGGGAAAGAAATGGCTGTCGTACGTCATCATTTCTCTAAGAAAATACCCATTTCATCTTTGAAAGAAAATCCCTATTAAGTTTAATAATAAAAAATCGGAATCCAGAACATTCTAAGATTGATAAACGAAAGATAATGATTAACAACAGACAAAGAGAGAGATTTGTCATTTGGTAGCTTGGATTTTGGGCCTTTTGGATTTGGAATCCAAATCCAGGCCAAAATCTTGTGTTTGGCACCCTGGAATTTAGTGGATTCTGGATTTGAACCTCAAAAAAGTCCAGTTCTCAATTCTTCTTTAAAAGCTGGGTTGACTAATACAAGGATTTTCAATACACTCCAATGCTCATACTTCAAACAGCTCTCTCCATCATCCAGGTTGAAAATCTAGGTGGCCAAGTACGGTTTCTGGATTCCATAGATAGAAAATCAAGAATGAAACAAAGGGGGTGAGCATTTCAAATCCTGGATTTGGATCCTTACGTAAAATTCCAAATAGAAGCAGTCAAAAAACAGAGAGAGAATCTCACTGATGGTGCAGGTGATTAGGAAGCCGCAATGGGAGTGATCGATGAGGGAAGAAGGAGCCTTGTAATCGAAGCGAGGGATGCTTATAACCGTCGAATGCTGCACCCATGGGCTCAGTCCCTCTTTCTCCTCTTTCTGCTCTTCTCCCACCATTCTCTCTCTCCCTCCTCAACGGTAACTGATTTTCAAATCTTCAGAAAGGGAGGGAGTTTGGTTGAGAAGCCTTATAAACCCTAGAGACGGTGGAGTGCAGGAGAAAAGGAGAGCGGGTTGACAGTTGCTTTTAAGGGAGGGTTAATCATTAATGGATCAGTTATACTCGGGCTATCAGATATGGCCAGTGGGACCCATGATCCAGTGATCCAGACCGTTGGTCTATCGTCCTCACAGCTAATTACGGGAACGTGTATTTCCTGCCAAAGCCTTTCGCAGGAAGTTCCTGCGCTGGGAAGCTAGGTGGGCCACCGTTACGAGTGTGATAAATCCACCCGTCCATCCGTTTTGTGAGCTCCTTTTAGGAGATTAGGCTAAAAATAAGCCGGATCCAATACTAAAGATAGCCAAAAATGTGAGAATTGAACGTACATGGATGAAATATTCGTGGGCCATATAAGTATTGAATCAGGCTAATATTTGTGTTTTCACTTCATCCTGATAGGAATGAGGTTACAAAAGTTATCGATGGCACGTAAACATCACTGTCCGACTCTAGGGAGAGTGGATTGGATACCGAATGCTTCAGTAGCCAAAAGGCCACTGAATTGATGTGGCAAGATGGCATTAGTTGAATACCAAGAGGTTATTCTCTTGCAATGAATGCTCCTCTGTTGGAGATCCATTAGCCCATCTTTTTCGGCTTTAAAACCGTCAATTTAGATCACATACACATGTTTCATATTTACATGTGTGCCCGTGAATGTATATGTGCTGCTCTACACGTGTATGGACATAATATCCTCATTCCTTATGTGTGGACAACTGATGTCCCTGCATTGGCGATCCAGACCGTTGATTAACGGGCCACCACTATGAATGGGGGTTCTCTAGAAGACCTTAACATTAAACTATCTTAACCCTTCTATCAATGACCTAAAAATAGACGGCTAAGAAGAAAACATGTCCCATTTGAATCAAAAGTCTCAATCTACGAATTGACAACAAATCGTGAGTCCACTTTTCCATATCAACGATGTGTATCCTCCGCTCAGTGTATCTACCTTTACATGCATGCATGCCAATATTCACCATCCAAATCATATCTCTATGGACCATTCAAACTCTCTTAACAATCTAGTCTGATCAGTAAGATTTTTCATAGATGATCTAGCCATGGTGGGATTGATGATTTGGACAGTATGAAATTGGTGTGGATGTATACCACGTGTACGACTGATGAGCTGCAATACAGTGATTTGCGACAAACACATGTTGTAAGGAGGGTGTTTGATTTAGGTGATTGATAGAAGGCAAGAACCATATCCCAATGGATGGAGTATATGTTGGAAATTATATAGATCTTGACCTTCCAAATCTTATCCCTGTGGATGGAGCGTATCCTAGAAATCACGCAAATCAAACTCTCTTAATAATGTGGTCCGATCAATGAGACTTTTGAGAGATGATATAGAATGATGGATCAATGATTTGGACTGTCTAAGATAGCAAGAAGGAGAGGGAGGGTAAGAAAATTGAGAGAGAGGAAGAAAAAACCTGAAAATGGAGTTTACCCTGGTCGAGTGCGTGCACGGCCAAAACGGAGAAAGATTGGCTAATGGATCTCCAACGGAAGAGCATTCATTGCAAGGGAACAACTGTTGGTATTCAACCAATGGTGTTTTGCCAAGTCACTTCAATAGCCTTTTTGGCTACTGAAGCGTTCAGTATCCAATCCGCTCCCGACTCCAAGGAGGTTTTGATGGTAGGAATTTCCCTACTCACCTTTTCCTTTATTGCGGCCCACATTAGTCTTGGATCTGCTCCCTTTTGGTCTCAGGTATTAAAATGATGTCATAAAACAGATGTACTGGGTGGATTTCTCACAAAGATTACAGTTGGCCCCACCTAGGTTTAACCCATGAACTCCGGGTGAAACGCTTTGGCAGGAAATCCATATGCAGAATTCTGAGAAAGCCTTTTATAGAGGTTACCACGATGGAAAGCTAAGTGGGCCCACCATTATATTTGTGATAAATCCACTCAGTCCATCCGTTTTGTGAGCTCGTTTTAGGAGATTAGGCCAAAAATAAGCCGAATCCAATACTAAAGTGAGCCGAAAATGTGAGAATTGAATGTCCACAGTTGAAATATTCATGGGCCACAGAAGTTTTGAATCAGGATAATATTTGTGTTTTCAGTTCATCTCAGTAGAAATGACATTATGAACTATATGAATGGCGTGTAAACATCAATGTCGATGATCCAATGAGGTTTCAACGGTAGGAATTCCCTACCCGCCTTTTCCTTTACTGCATCCCACTTGAGTCTTGGATCTCACTCACTTTTGGTCTAAGTCCTAAAATGAGTTCACAAAACGGATAGACTAGGGTGGATTTCTTACACAAGATCACGGTGGCCTCACCTAAGTTTTCAGCACAAGAACTTCCTACAAAAGGCTTTTGGAGGAAATCCGCCTCTTAAGTTCTCTTTTAGTAAACGAAGAATCTGCCCTTAAGAATCTGTCTGTTCCAAGCCGCGAATCAAGGAAATGGTGGTGTTTAATTTGGGCACAGATTGGGTACTAGCCTTATAGGTCCTTTTAGGGGATCTATGAGGTCCACCATGATGTATATGTTTTATCAACGCCACCCATCCATTTTGATAGTTCATTTTATCAATGTCGTCCTCTCCACACGAAGTAGTGGGGCTTAAATTCCTACCATTGAAAAAGTTTTAGATCAAGCTGATAATTATGTTTTTCCTTTATACAGGTCTATATGACCTTATGAACAGGTTGGATGGCAAATAAACATCACGATGGGCCTTGGGAAGTTTTCAATGGTAAGAATTTAATCCCCACCACTTCCTATGGTGTGGTCAACTTGAGCCTTTGAGCACTTTCCTTAAAATGAACTGTCAAAATGGGTGGACGGTATGGATAAAATATATACATAACGGTGGGGCCCATACTAACTAGGTCCAAGTGGGGTATTACCCAACCCACTCTTATTTAATTAAAAATATAGTAAAATTTTGGTAAAAATATGGAAACATGAAATACATAGGTCCAACAAGGTCTGGACTAAAAACGGAGTGAGTAAACAGCAATGTGTGTACATGCAAGACAATCATTATATGTGTTAGGGGTAAAATTGAGATGATCTAACGTATGGGACACATGGCGAAAGAGCAATCAGAACTGACTCTCTGAACTATCAAAATGCTAGAGAAGATGAGCTGAGCAGGAAGATTCAATGATCGAGCCAAAACAATTAAACCGGTTTGGAAAGAATACTCATTAACAGACCTATATATCTCGAATACAAGTACCGACCTCGGCTTCGACTTCGGACGACGACCTCGACTTCAGAAAATGATCTCGACTTCGGACGACGACCTCGACTTCGGATGACAACCTCGAACTTGAATGCCGACCTCAAGGGTGGATGCCAACCTCAGGCTCGAAACGGAAACACCCATAAAGAATCTCGCACCGTATATGAGCAAGATTGCCCAGAGAGATTTCAAATGAAGATCACGCCAATCAATGCATAATTGGAGAAATACTCGATAATAGATTCCGATTCTAATACGAGCCCCTCTAGTGTATCTTATAAATCTACTTGGATACGGAAGTAGCCCAAGGACCCCTATAAATGCATTGCCCTCTTCAAATAGAAGGTACACACAACTATCTCGATTCTACTACGCCTACTATGAGTCTATATACCTGACTTAAGCATCGGAGGGTCCTCGGCTAGAACCGACGCCCCAATGTCTCCTTGTTCTCCATTAATTTGCAAGTACTCAGTGACTCAGTGGCTTGCAGGAGGTGGAACATAATCGACCATATTTGAGCAACAATAATATGTTATGGTGTTCTTAGTTGCATTAGTATACTTACCTGACCATTCACAAGGTACAACTTTTTATTCAAACTTGTTAAGGCCTTTAAAATTTTGTTCACCTTTTACCTTTTACAGAAGTTGCTGAAAAAAGGCCCTTGTTTGTCTCCATCAAGGCATAACTTCACATTGGAATATAAAGGTGTGTCTCTGTTATTCGAACTAGATGCACCTCTTCATCACTCTATTACAATTCCACATATGGATAAAAGAGTTGGTTAGTTAGTTTTCTTTGAATTTAAGTTTGTTTTCCTTAAAATTTAAATAGTTAGTTTTCTTTTCAATTTGAATTGTTAATTATTATTTTTAATTAATTTGAGTCTTTTGAATAAAGTAAGATATAGGTGGTTATCAAAGATGCTTAGGCCACATTTGGCACCATGAATTTGAACTGCACTATATTTAAATTCTTTGGATATGAAACACCCTAGATTTGGAATCCTTCGGTTATGTTTGGCACGCAAGATTCAAAGTCCCTTGTAATCCAAAACTAAAAGTAGTTATGTATAGTATATTTATAGGGATTTGAATTTAATTACTAAATTAACTTTAATATCATTGATTAATATACATATGTAATGTTTGACACAATGGTTATAATTGAGAACTTGATAAGAATCATTTACAATTATCTTGATATATGTGCTACAAATACAATATAAGTAGTTGTATATACAATTGTAACTATATAATAGGAAAAATATAATTGGAGAATAAATACTACATTTGTACAAAATATACATGCACAGTCCCTGTCACACCCCAAACTTAGGAACTGAACTCACGAAATTCTTGGTCACCGAATTCGATGCCGACAGCCTCCGTAGTACCTCATTCTCGGCTCTCAGCACCCATGTGCCAGGTTACGATCCTGAGATCCTACAAGGAGGATTTTCAGAGTGATTTTTTTTTTTGTAAAAGAGCATAACCACAAGTATATCCAAGTTACAAAACATCATCACCACATATCTACTAATATAATCTTTGAGTACAGTGCTGAAAGAAAAATACATGATATAACAAAACTCCAAAAGATCGGGCACATACTCCTGCCTCAATGCTGCTACGGTCTAGTATAACCTACACGTAACGAACATGCATAAGCTTATTATGAAGCTTAAAGAGTGCGTGCGTGTGTGCGCAATGCATGTGCCAAGCATACAAATGTCAGAGTAAGCGGAATGATGAAGGCCAAACTAGCAAGTTCATAAATACCATTAGCCCTATCCAGCTATGCAATGCAAAGATATACTAGACCAAATGTCATATACTGAGGATGCAATGCAATATGCAAATTCTGATGTCTAATTCGCATCTCAGTACGGTTCTCATTTGGAATCATCGGGGTCTAGTACACTCTGACACTAGTCTGCCGCCCCATTGCGATCATGACACAACGAGTGGAGGAGACCTCACTATCTACCTCGTCAGTGGTATGTCAATCCCCACCCGGCTCGCCAATAGCGAACACATTTCACGAGCTGGCCAAACTCAACCTAGCATATAACCTCATTCACCCGGTCAAGTAAGGTCACACCCCCTTTCAACCGACCACGACACAGTGGGAGACACGACCTAATGGTATTTGGCACTCGAGCTCTCATGTTATCTACTCGGTCTCGACGTTAGAGCATCCTATTAGCCCACAGGATTTAGAGATTTTCACTCAGGGACATGTTACGCCCCAATTTCTAAAACCCGAGTACGAGACTCGTTTCCAGAAATCCGGGAGTTTATGAATCAGAGAACCAGCGGAAGGCATACTCAGAGTGCGATAGCCAAAAGAGACATGTATATTCATGAGAGCCCAAATATTTTACCCGCTCAGCTGGGGGTCTTAGTTACAACATTCCAAAAGTTTCCAAAATTGTAACTACTGAAATAAAATGTTTGACTACTGATTAATTCCAAAGTATGCCACTGCATCTTGTTGCGGCACATCATCATAGTATTCTCCCTCGATGATATAACATTATATATCGCCAATGCCATCATAGTATTTTTCATGTACTAAATATTATTTTAATGTGGGTTCCACATGGGGATATCATATGTACATCAAGTACATATAATGTTATATCATCTTCTCATGTTCCCTGTACATATTTGAATATTACAGATCACATGCATCATATATGTATTTAATTAGTATACATCACATGCACCCTACATGTATTATTTCAACGTGGGTCCCACATGGAGCCTACTTCATATGTACGACATTCTATATGTACACTGTCTCAACGCATTTCCTGTCAACAAAATTTTGTTAACGTGTACAGCCACTCATCCCACACTGGACGATCTGGGTTCATCCATTGGTGGACGGACTAAGAGTAAAATGCCTATGTGGCCCACAGTAATCATCTGATAGTGCGGCCCACCCGGCTGAAGTCTGACATGGATGGGTGGTCCCGGATGCACACCACAGGCGCCGCTCTTCATGCAGGAGGGTACATAATATTTTATGTACGCACAGTTGCATGCATGCATGTATTTTATATATATATATATATATATATATATATATATATATATTATATATATATATTATTTTTTTTGTTTTGAAAAGGTGTAGGAGCTAACGTCCAGGCCGTGACCATTGATGGACGGCCCAGACACACCCCATCATCGAGGTGGGGTCTACCTACGTTTGGCTTAGCACAATCGTAAGGTGAGGCCTACCCGCTGATGCAGGGTGCGGCCCACCTGCATGTGTGCAAGGCCAAAAACCTAGGCAACCCCTTAGTCTTTGGTGAGGCCCACCTGCATTTGGCAAGGCCTAGTTGCAACCCACCTTTATTTTCAACTTGCACAGCACCCTGCTTTTAACGTGAAAACGGTCTCTTCTTCATCCATTTTGAAGACCATTTTTGGCCCTGATTTTCGGCTCCACCACGGTTCTTTTCCTGGCCTTTTCACGCCTACGTCCACGCCCCACATGAAGGCATAGTGACTGCCACTTCTCTTAGCCAAAGAACGGCCCAAAACAGGGGCGTCTTTAGCCGAGTTTCTGGACTAATATCAGTCCACTCGTTGTTGCTCTAACAGAGCCGTTCGTGAGCTGGTTCTGGATATAGTTTCAACCCCTAGCCGGGCCATTTGCATGACGTCATTGGGCCTTAAGCAGGGCCTGAAACTCAGGCCACGTTCGGTCCTAACACAGTGCCTGTACACAGGCTATTTTGAGCTTTTAAACAAAGCCTGTTTTGGCTCTGTGTACGGTTCCTGCTACGGGTGTTCTTCAGCCACGAACAGGGCTCTGTTTGGTGGTTTGTTTAAGGTGTGGGAGGGGCATGGTGGAGCTTGGTTTAAGTTCATTTTTAGAGCCTCATAAAAGAGAAAGTTCTTACCTGTTTCTGTTGGTTTAAACCACGCACACACCCACCACCCTTACTTTCTTCCTTTCTTCTTTCTCACTCTCCCTTCTCTTTTACCTCTCAAGTGGTGTGGCTATGACTTCACACTGACTCAGCTCAGTCCGGTTTTCAGGGACTGAGTTGGGGTAGTGCGCTCCAAGCTCACCAAAAGTTCCCTCTGTTTTCCTCCTCTCTCAGTTTTCTCTGTGTGTGTGTGGAGTCTAAGGGAGCTGAGCCTCACCTTATATAGGCAGAGAGAGAAGGTTGCCGGTAGGTGTTATTGCGGCCTCGGGAGACAGCGGCTACGTCGCCGCCATCCCTAACCTAAGAAAAAAAAGAGAAGCCTCAGACGTTTCTGCCTAGCCTCATGATGAGGGAATGGACGGTCCATCCTCATCTCACTTGTTCCTATGAACGGATCTAAACCCTTATACGGTTTTGATTAGGGGACCCCTGTGAGTGAAATGGACGGTTTGGATTGTCCGAAAAACGGCCAAGGTGGGCCACCTTGAAGCTCAAAGGTCGACTGATTCAAATGGCATGTTGGCGGGAACCTTCTTTGAGAATTTGGTGTTTGAGTTCGGTCAGACACTATTTGTCCACAAGTGGCCGCTCAGTGCACCTCGTGTACTAGCATTTGAGGTGTGCGTGCGCCTAGTTTTAGGGGACCACCGTGACTCAGGTGCTTGATCTTCCCCATTCAACTGTCTTGGGGACTCATCATAAGGGTCCCGACTCTTTTTAGGGCGGGGCTGAGGCCCAGGTGGGCCATATTATTACATTTGGGGCCTTACTTTGCCCATATGGCGCGTTTAACTGGTCAGATGGGCACGAGGTTTCGTCTCAACGGTGGAATAGATATTTGAGGGGTTCCGAGTGCCTAGTTGGCCATAATTTATCGTGTCAATGTAATTTGATTAATTGTGTTCATAACGTGTTTGAATCTAAGGAATTGCTGAGTTTTACCTTCCGGGCTGGTGTTGGGTTCAACTTGGCTCCTTCGAATCGTGGTGGTTGGCTTTACTGTTGGACGAGAGTCTCGACCTACACACGCAGAGTTTTAATTGTCTCAATAACTGGGATTATCAGGGGTAACACTCGAGTACCAAAGGTACGGGGTGTTACAGTCTACCCCCTTAAAAAAAAAATTCACCCTCGGAATAACTTGCGGTGTGTCACTGAATAAGTGGGGATATTTTTCTTTAACTTCAACTTCTCGCTCCCACGTCGCTTCTTCTTCTCCATGGTGTGACCATAGAACCTTGACTAATGGTATTATTTTCGTCTGCGGGACCTGCTCCTTGTGGTCCAAGATACGGATGGGTTCCTCTGTATAAGAAGCATCGTCGGCAAGTTCAATCTGCTCCCAGCTAACAACGTGTGACTCGTCTGACGTGTATTTCTTTAACATAGACACGTGGAAGACGTTATGGATACCAGTCAGTGTAGTCGGCAGCGCAAGGCGATATGCCACGACTCCCACACGATCCAAGATCTCAAAAGGTCTGATGAAACGAGGTGCAAGCTTCCCTTTTTGTCTGAACCTCATCAGACCCTTCATAGGTGAGACTTTCAAAAATACGTGATCGCCTGCTGTAAATTCCAGATCGTGTCATCGATTGTCCGCATAACTTTTCTGTCTGCTTTGTGCAGTGCGCAGCCGCTTCTGAATAACATCGAGTACCTGGGTGGTAACCTGGACGAGTTCAGGTCCTAACAAACTTCGCCTCCCACTTCAGCCCAACACTACGGGGCTCTACAGGGGCGACCATATAGAGCTTCGTATGGTGTCATGCCTATGCTGGACTGGAAACTGTTATTGTAAGCAAATTCTGCGAGGGCCAAATGGTCGTCCCAGTTTCCCTTGAAGTCGAGGGCACAAGCTCTTAACATATCCTCCAGGACCTGATTTACCATTTCTGTTTGTCCATCTGTCTGGGGGTGAAATGCTGTGCTGAACTTGAGTTCCGAGCCGAGTTCTTCCTGCAACCTTCTCCAAAATGTAGATGTAAAGAGGGAGTCACGATCTGATATGATCTCCCGAGGCACTCCGTAAGATCGAACGACTTCGCGAACATAGACCCTTGCTAGATTGTCAGTCGAATCTGTCGTCCGAATAGGAAGAAATCGAGCAGACTTTGTCAGCCTATCCACAATGACCCAGATTGAGTCATGCTTCCGCTGAGTTCTGGGAAGCCAAACAATGAAGTCCATAAAGATGTTGTCCTATTTCCACTCTGCCACTGGTAGGGGCTGAAGAAGGCCTACGGGTTTTCGGTGCTCGGCCTTTATCTTCTGACACACCATGCACCTTGTTACGAAACTGGCTATGTCCCTTTTCATATTTCTCCACCAGTATTACCTCTTCATGTTAATGTACATCTTTGTACTCCCTAGATGTATGGCCATTCTGGAGTGGTGTGCTTCTGTCATCACTTCCTTCCTTAAATCTGCATTGTTGGGTACGCACACCCGCCCCTGATACCGGAGATCGCCATCAGTGCCGACTCTCCATCCGGGCACCTCCTTGCCCCCGCACCTTTCCTTCATTTTGGCGAGCCATTCGTCCTGGTCCTGAGCAGAGATCACATGTCGTACCAGGGTTAGCTCTGTGGTCAATAGAGCCACATAAGCATCGGGTTCGTCGAGAGTTAGCTAGATGTCGAAGTCCTGTACGAACTCCATCATCTCCCACTCCTTAATCATAAGAGTGGCTACCAGCTCATGCTTCTTCTTCCGACTCAGAGCGTCAGCCACGGAGTTTGCTTTACCAGGGTGGTATGAGATATCAAAGTGGAAGTCTTTAAGTGTCTTCATCCACCGATGCTGGCGCATATTCAAATCTTTTTGTGTAAATATGTATTTTAGGCTCTCGTGATCGCAGAATAGCTGAAAATCCTCGCCGTATAGGTAATGCCTCCATATTTTTAAGGCAAAGACTACTGCTGCCAACTCCAGGTCATGAGTCGGGTAGTTTTCTTCGTGCTTCTTCAGTTGACGGGAGGCATAAGCGATCACTTTGTCGTTCTGCATCAGAACACAGCCAAGGCCCATATTCTAGGTGTCACTATACACCACAAACTTTTCTCCTTCTTGCGGAAGGGTGAGTACTGGTGCAGACGTCAACCTCATTTTCAGCTCCTGGAAGGCTGCCTCCATGTTCTCGTCCCATGTGAATCGGGCGTTCTTCTTTGTTAGTTGAGTGAGTGGTCGCGCGATTCGGGAGAATTCCTTGATAAAACGCCTGTAATACCCTGCCATGCCTAAAAAGCTTCGAACTTCGGTCATTGTGGTGGGCTGGTCCCATTTGGATACTGCTTCGACTTTAGCGGGATCGACCGCGATGCCTTCTTCTTTCACTACATGCCGAGGAACTTTACTTCCCTTTCCTAGAACTCGCATTTTGATAGCTTAGCATATAGCTGATTTTCCTTCAGCGTACTTAGGACCGTGCACAATTGTTGCTCGTGTTCCTCCTAGCTTTTGGAGTAAACCAAGATGTCGTCGATGAACACGATCACAAACCGATCTAGGTATGGCATGAAGACTCGGTTTATGAGGTCCATGAATACCACCGGAGCATTTGTAAGCCTAAAGGACATTACCAAGAATTCGTAGTGCCCACAACAAGTGCTGAATGTAGTTTTAGGGATATCCTTATCCCTGATTCTTAGTTGGTGGTATCCTGATCGTAGATCAATCTTCGAGAAATATCTAGCACCCTTGAACTGATCGAACAGGTCGTCGATATGTGGGAGGGGGTATTTATTCTTTATCGTTACTTCATTCAACCGTCGATAATCTATGCAGAGGCGCATCGATCCGTCCTTCTTTTTCAAGAAGAGGACCGGTGCACCCCAAAGAGAGGCGCTGGGGCGAATGAACCCTTGGGTCAGCAGCTCATTTATATGTTTTATGAGTTCTTCCATTTCACAAGGGGGCATTCGAAATGGGGATAGTGATATGGGGACCGTTCCTGGTTTGAGATCGATGCAGAAATCTACTGTTCGCCTTGGGGGTAGTCCCGGTATCTCTTGAAATACCTCAGGGAAATCCCGCACTACTGGGATCCGGCTCACGGCGGATTCGACTGATTTTGACTCTTCTAGGGCTTGTAAGCTTTCCAACGTACCACGCTTACTTTTTCCTTTCACGGTGAAGGAGGCCTGCCCAGGGATGGTTACAGTGACCGTTCGGTTGCGACAGTCCATCACTGCCCAGACTCGAGAAAGCCAATCCATCCCGAGGATGACGTCGAATTGTTTCATAGGCATAAGGATTAGATCCACAGCCACTTCATGGTGTGCGAAAGTTAGGGGACAATCTTTACATAACTTGTCTATTTCGATGAATTTACCCATGGGGGATGCTACCACTAAGGGGACATGTATGCGAGTTATGTTCAACCCTAGTCTATTTGCAATAGTAGAGTCCATGAAATATAAGGTTACGCCGGAATCAAATAAGAGCAAAACAGGGGTATCGTGGATGTGAGCGGTACCATGAATGGTCTGATGGAGGTCCTCCTCAATGTCTGCAGCAGCTACAGCGAATACGTGGGCGGGGGGGGGGGGGGGGGCCTCTAGTGGACTGGAGGTCCCGATCTCGGCATCGGTGGCTTAGGTGTTGTCCTGGTAGTAACTGGTCCTGACTGAGGGCGACTTGCTGGTGGAGCGATGCCTTCGTCCCTCATCTTTTTGAAACACGTCCGTGCAAAGTGTCCCGTCTTGTGGCAGTAATCGCAATTTTTCATGGGAGGCATAGGTGGTGCACATACAGTCATGACCCTGGTTCTCCTCTCCGGCACAGATGGGGTAGGTGACATTTGTCTGGGCCTGACTAGGATGTCCCTAGGTGAGGGGCGGGTCCTCAGGGCGAGCTTAAAGTCCTTTTCGACTCGCATGGCCTTGTCCACTAGCTCGGTGAAGACTTCGAAGTCCCAGGCACATAGTCGTGACTGGATTCCCTGCCTGAGTCCTTCCTTGAATTTCTGTAATTTGTACTCAGCATCTTCTAGGGCTTTCGGCACATAACGAGAATGTTCATCGAACCGGGCCTCATATTGGGCGACGGTCAGACTGCCCTGCTCCAGCTTTAAGAACTGAGTTATCTTCTCATTCCTACATGATCGGGGGAAGTATTTTTCAAGGAACTTCGTCTTAAACCCAGCCCATGTCCATGCATATGTGGGCGGGACGCTCCGTTGTAGGCCCTGCCACCAGTTCTCCGCCTCGCCTTCCAACAAGTACGTGGCCAAGTTTACCATTTGGGAGTTGGTGCACTCCAGGGGCCGCATAATCTTGTAAATCCTTGCTAGCCAACGTTCCGCTTGTACGGGATCCGACTCTCCTTCAAACGTTGGAGGTCGGAGCTTTAAGAACCTTTCAAAGGCGTCCGCACCTCGACTATATCTCTCTCGGGATGCTTCCCCGCGATCTCTGTTCCCCAAAGATTCCATCATGAGGGCATGCATGTCTCGTTACTGGCGCATGAATACGTCTTGTTGCTAGTGCATAACTGCATCCATTTGCTCAACGACCGCAAAGGCTGCAGCCCCAGTTTGCTCTCTTGCGGATGCTCCAGCGGTCAGCGTCCTTTGTGTGAAGTATTGTGGTGGCAGCCCGGTGGTGAAGTCCTACGGGGAAGGAGAATCTCCCACCATTTCTGATGCGTTGTTCGTATTTGCGATGCCCAGTGGAAGGCCTGAGTATACTCCGGACTGCGCTCTCTTTGGCGCTCGCTTGAGGGGATAGGGTGAATATTGACCGTATCAGTACGATGTGATCGCAACATAGGCGGCATGATTTCCTGAGAAGTCAAAAGTCATGGTTCAGTTGTTTGGGGAATGTCCTTAACCTTCCGCGAAGTAGCGTCAAGGTCAGTTATCTCATTATTTGACTATTGCGGGTGTGCCAGCTGTTCCTAACCTGAGGGATGTTCTTGGTTAATTTTTTTTTTTGAGGGGAGGCTAAGATTTCTATTTCACATGACTGTCTTGATGTTTCTCAAGGGGTCCTATGTGTTTTGTTTTCTACATTTGTTCACCCTAGCTACTTTCCAAGGAGAATCTCTATGTTTGTCCTAGGTTATTTATCTAAGGGTTTTATATACTTAAATCCCACAACCAGGCTATATCAGACTCCGCTCTGATACCAACTTGTTACGCCCCGATTTCTAAAACCCGAGTACGAGACTCGTTTCTAGAAATTCGGGAGTTTATGAATCAGAGAACCCGCGGAAGGCATACTCAGAGTGTGATAGCTAAAAGAAGCATGTATATTCATGAGAGCCCAAATATTTGACCCGCTCAGCTGGGGGTCTTAGTTACAACATTCCAAAAGTTTCCAAAATTCTAACTACTGAAATTAAAATGTTTAACTACTGATTAATTCCAAAGTATGCCGCTGCGTCTTATTACGGCACATCATCATAGTATTCTCCCCCGGTCTCCACGGTCGCACCTACCAGGTCGGCTCCAATGTCCTCTACATCCGTCCCTGCATGTTCTGTACTGTAACATCTCGAATTTTTGCCAACCAGGGATTAGACGTCCTTAGGCAATGGGTCGATCCTAACACCTTATTAACTTGTCAAAACTCAGTCCCAAAGGCTAAAATTGCTTGTGAACCCATTTGTTTCACAAATCCCACCCTTCACCACCTTGTTCTTTAAATTTTTCTAAGTACTTTTTCCTTAGACACTATCTTAAACTAGCTAAGTAGTATAACTTGGATCACTTTATATACAAACTACAAAGGCCCAGGTACCACCTCAGATAGAAATTACTCAGGACTAAATCCTTTAGAAATTAGGTGAGGATTAGCCAGTGTGAAACTAGAGTACCTGTGAAATTAACACCAATCACTTTAAATATGATCTGCAAGATCCAAAACTTGTAGAATCATTGACGCTAGGGTACCCTAAAATCTAGGATCAATCTCATTACCTGTCTGCTCTCGGGAGCATCACGAAACTCCGTATCAGATCTGGACCGCACGTCGGAAGTCCGATGAACACGAAGTTAATGAATTAGGACCACCTTGCTGGGCTTGACAACCATCTCGGAAATCAAATCCAGATAGTGTCCCAACACTATTCGCTTGAGTCCGGAGCGAGGAGTGTGAAAACACTTGATTTTCTTTACAAATAAATATCTCAAATAGTAATCTGGCACCTCTCGCTTGCGGATCAGTTTTAAGCAACCAGATCATCAGAATCAGACCAAATTACACCCTCAGATCAGGAGAAATTTCATACACATATCCATGTACTCAGAATCTCCGATCGAGATCCACTGACCGTTGAACTGAAACTGGTCCGCCATTTGCGACTTGGAATCCCGACCGAAACGAAAGCTTAACTAAACATAGACCCGGTGTCGGTGAGCTTAAGTCCGACCTTTGGCTCAAGGAGGCCCGCTAGAAGTCCTCCGTTGAGCTGAAACTGACCCGCTTTGGTTATAACCTAAGTATACTTTGACCTGAAGTCTATTTCAGTGAGTTTTTAGGCTATATAAGGACCTTAAACCCTCTCTCATTGCAGCCATACGAATTTGAGAGAAACCCTAGAGAGAAAAGAGAGAAAAGAGAGAGAAAGTGTGGGAGAAGTGGGAGAAACTCCCTGCTACTGTTTCCTGCCGCTACCCAAGCTCCACCACTCCGTTCTTGTCACTTTCCCTGCGATTCCGGCTTCGTTTCTAGGTAAGAAATCCTAACTCAAATCTGTTTTGGGGTTGTATAGGTTGTAGGTTATGAAATAGCTAACCTATTTCATTCTATATGTTACCAAACTGCCGTATACGAAAGCTTAACAAACCTATCGACTTCGTTACGATTCTACGACAAAAGGTGCGGACTTTAGGTGTATAGGTTATGGTTTTCAATGCATTCAATGTCAGATAATGATAGATTCATGATCTGCATGCAATTGCACATGTACAAAGTGCTGTCTATTTTCCGTTTTGATTAAAGATGAAGAATATGGAATTTTACATACTCTAGGTATTTGTAGAAAGTACCGTATACATATAAATTTTAGAAATATGTTTGACATGGTTATTTGTTGTATGAATATATTATACATGGATAAAATACTTGTTTGGCGAGAGGACTCGCCCTAATACATGTTTTGCTAATATACACTATGTATGTAGAAATAGTATATTTTAGAAAGTACTGTATACGTATAAATTTTAGGAATGTGTTTGTCATGATTATTTGCTGTATGAACATATTACATATGCGTAAAATACTTGTTTGGTGAAAGGACTCGCCTTAATACATGTTTTGCTAATATACACTATGTATGTTGAAATAGTGTATTCTAAGTGTTTGTGAAAATGACTGACTGAGTATAAAATTCTCATTCATGCTCGCCATGACTAATTGTCATGGATATATGATTGTTGTATTGGTGATACCCCTTTGACGAAAGGATTTGCCCTGAATCACGCCACGGCCACTATACGCTATATATGTTGAAATGTGTAGCCCAAGTGTTTGTGAAAATGTTCAAATGAATATGGAACTTGGATTCCTGCTTTCCATGACTATCCGTCGTTGGTGTACGCGTGTTATGATTGGGGCAACTCCCTAGTGAAAGGATTTAGCCTAATGCCTATGTGATCAACATATGTCATGTATGTTGATGTATGTATTTTAAAGTGTTTGTTGAAATATTTGAATGAGTAGTAGTTAGTAAATTGTAATGTTTAAGGGTGTTGAGATATGATTCTCAACTTCTTTAACTATGCGTATGATTTCTTTAGATATCTGTGTGATTAGGAATTGAATATGTACAAACTCATGCTTTTGTTGTACTTCATAATATGCTCAATTGATTGTATGATTTTATCTATGTAATGCATATGATTAAATTTATGTTTCGTTGTATGATCCATCATGGGTGATGGGGGAGTGGAGCAATGAGTGCGTGCAACAGCCCTGGCAGCCCTAAACGGATAATATCAGTCTTTGATTGTATGATTTGAATTTTGATCCATTACTGCTTTAAATATCTGAAATTGAATGTGATTGAGGCTATTGTATAGTCCAGGTAGTTGGTAACGGGATCGAATTCGTGGCTGAGTTTCATTTGCCACGTGAGATGTGTTCAACGAACCCGAGTCGTACTTCGGTTGGCGATAGTGGTTGGCCACACGAAGTGCTTATGCGCTTCATATCGTTCAACTTGTTGTGCGCTCGAGCTAGCCGAGCTCGTCAAGCAACCCGATCTGTCTTATGTATGTTCACCATGTTTGGACACTACTGCTTGAACCTAGGGTACCAAACTTACCAATGAAATCCCTTTTAACCATGGTACCTCGATCCGCTAAGACTCATGAGCCGGGCATGGTGGTATGGGACACCGTGGTCGAGCTGTCGGCCTACGCTGGGGCCACGTGCCTCCCCGTAGTGACCAGTGAGCAACCGGACTCGTGAGTCGATTATGGTGGTATGGGACACTATATTCGTGCTGTCAGCCTACATTGATAAGGTGATGGGGGAGCGGTGTAACCTTTGTGCGTAACAGCCCTTTGTAGTGACCTCGAGCATACTCTGAATTTGTGGTGAGGCGACGAGTGTTGCCGCAGTGTATAGAGTATGAACTAGGCCTGTATCTGTATAGTGATGAACTGTTAAAAAGATGATGGGAGAGTGGTGTAACCTTTATGCGTAACAGCCCTGGCAGCCTTTGCAGCGACCTAGAAACACACCATCGTATGAGATTAACTAGGATTGACAACCTTAGAATGGATCATGTTTGGGAATGATACAAGGGAGGTACCTTAGTTTCCCAATACTGCTGTTTGAAATGGACTAATAATTACTCGGTAATCATGCTCATCATCGCACTGCATGTGCCTGGTAGATGTGGAGCACTGAGGGATGAGCGCATTTATCATCGCGAACGTAAGATGGTGTCGCATGAGGGTGGTTTGGCAAGGGCATTCATCATGTCATTTCATACTTGCATTTAATAAGAGCAGTTAGGATTGTTTGATTATACTGCTTTATCATTACTGCTTGACTAAGTTGATAACATGTTAACTTATGCTTTATTGTTCCATTGAGTTAGCTACTCACTCCCACGTTACGGGACGGTGTTCCGAACACCCACCAGACTTTGTCTGATTGCAGATGGCGACACTACTATTGCGGTGGAGCCGAACCTTTATGACGACAATTATGCTTGTTCGTGTATGCTGTGTGCTGACGGCTTCATGCGAGGCGTGTCTTGATCGACGGGATTATAAGGATGTTGACTAGATGACACTACACATTTGGTATAATTTGAATTGTACTTGTAATTCATTAACCTGGTAACCTTATCACACTCTGGAGACTCACCAACAGTTTTTATATTTTATATATTTATCACAGTCTTCCGCTTGCAATTTAACTGTCTCTGGAGTATGATATGCTGTTTTGGCTTAATCTCACTCATGTTCACTGCTCTAATACAGACAACATTCAATCATCATTTATTTTGTTGCATATGTGATTCGTTGGAACTCGGGAGTTGAGTTTATGCTCGACCCCCGATTTTCAGGGTGTTACATGTACGGTTGGATAGTTGATGGATGAGTGGCCAGCTCAGTGTGAATTCTCCTCAAGATTACACATCTTCGCCTTAGCAAGCATAGTTAAAAGGAAAAAACAAACAGTAATCCAAAACAGGTAATATGCAGTCTTGTTAGATGCATGAATGCATGAATGCACATCGGCCTAGGGATGCACATCCAGCCGAACTTGGGCTCGTCGCCCATGCAATCATCGACTTGGGAAAGATCATCCAGTCGGACAGGGGTCAGTAGCCGATGGTCTGGGAGCTAGGAAAGTGATACCTCAACAACTCGGGGGCACGTGCTACAACATCTAGAATTAGCCATCTGTCATCGTCAATATGGCATGAATGCATGATTAGCCAGCCGTTATTAATCCAATTACAATCAGCCAATTTAAGCAACTCAAGGGGCACTACGGGGAGCTCAGGGCCCAGCGTAGGCCTACAGCTCGGGCATAGTGTCTCATTGCCACCATCCCCGGCTCATGAGGTCCTCCACCTTGGGATGTTTTAATAGGGTGCCTTAATCAAGTGACACCAGTTCAAGGTTCCTATTTCCCACACGATTTGTCTAATTACAATCCTAAGTGTGGCTTGCATACGATCATGGAATCCTCCATGTGTAGCATAAAAAGGTTGTGTATAGAAGCAAATCATGTTAACATGTGACAATATATTACTTCAAGTAAAGCATGTATAGAAGCATCAGGAGTTAACAACTTATGGAGATAAATTACCAAGTCATGTGAATAGGGATCAAGGATTAACTAGCATGTAAGCCTTGCATATAGTGGAAACAAGTATCACAATAATGGTAATCTAGTGCAAACTAGGTTTACCTAATTAAGAAATGGAAAGCCCAAGGGGAAAGTCATCACCTGTATGGTAGTGTTCTCGAACTCGACTTGAGTCTTCTTGTGTCCCGAGGTCACTCAAAGAATCTCCTAAAAATTACAGTTTACGTTGTCAGGTATTTCCACGCCTTGGATTAATAGATGCATCGCAGTGAAGTCCCACGGATGGTGCAACACATTATGAGGTGGGCCTTACCTGTCCAGAGGGCTGGACGGTGTGGGTGAAGAACACATATACTGGTAATGGGGCCCATTGTTATATGGACGTCGTGAATAAAACATTTGGGTTCATGGCACAAACAGTGTAGATGAAACACTTGTACTATGGTGGGACCCACTGCACATGTGGAAATGTATATCAGGGTGGAATCCACATGTTTGGCCCATAGAAATTTCTAATGATCAGAGGATGTCTTGGTATCTTAACCACTTATGACCCATCAAGGGTGCACCTAATGAATGGTTTTGATGGCACTGGCACCACCCTTGCTAATACATATTTTATGTTAGCCACCCTGCTAGAGGTTGGCACCAAGACCTCAAGTGTTGTAACGAGGTATCTTCACTCAGTCCGTCAGTAAAGCTATGAATCTGGGTGATCATATCCAGAGCTGGGCGTCCACAGGTGGATGGTTAGGAGAAAATAGATGTATTATGGCGGGCCACATCTAGACCTTGGACGGTCTGGATTCAATCATGAGCGTCAGGTGGGTCCCATATGGGGATATCATACGTACATCAAGAACATATATTATCTTATATCAATCCACAGGTATGCAATGTATATTTAAATATTATAGATTGCATGCATCTGATATGTATTTAAATATTATATATCCCATGTATTTCTCATGTACTAAATATTATTTTAATGTGGGTTCCACATGGGGATATCATACGTACATCAAGTACATATAATGTTATATCATCCTCTCATATTCCCTGTACATATTTGAATATTACAGATCACATGCATCATATATGTATTTAATTAGTATACATCACATGCACCCTACATGTATTATTTCAATGTGGGTCCCACATGGGGCATGCTTCATATGTATGGCATTCTATATGTACACTGTCTCAACGCATTTCCTGTCAACAAAATTTTGTTAACGTGTATAGCCACTCGTCCCACACTGGACGATCTGGGTTCATCCATTGGTGGACGGACTAAGAGTAAAATGCCTAGGTGGCCCACAATAATCATCTGATAATGCGGCCCACCCGGCTGAAGTCTGACATGGATGGGTGGTCCTGGATGCACACCACAGGCACCGCTCTTCATGCAGGAGGGTACATAATATTTTATGTACGCACAGCTGCATGCATGCATGTATTATATATATATATATATATATATATATATATATATATATATATATATATATATAATTTTTTTTTTTTTGAAAAGGTGCAGGAGCTTACGTCTAGGCCTTGACCCTTGATGGACGACCCAGACACACCCCATCATCGAGGTGGGGTCTACTTGTGTTTGGCTCAGCACAGTAGTAAGGTGAGGCCCACCCGCTGATGTAAGGTGCGGCCCACCTGCACGTGTGCAAGGCCAAAAACCAAGGTAGCCCCTTAGTCTTTGGTGAGGCCCACTTGCATTTGGCAAGGCCCAGTTGCAACACACCTTGATTTTCAACTTGCACAACACCCTGCTTTTAACGTGAAAACAGTCTGTTCTTCATCCGTTTTGGAGACCATTTTCGGCCATGATTTTCGGCTCCACCATGGCTCTTTTCGTAGCCTTTTCATACCTACGTCCACGCCCCACATGAAGGCATGGTGGCTGCCACTTCTCTTAGCCAAAGAACGGCCCGAAACAGGGGCGTCTTTAGCCGAGTTTCTGGACTGAAATCAGTCCGCTCGTTGCTGCTCAAACAGAGCCGTTTGTGAGCTGGTTCTAGATATAGTTTCAACCCCTAGCCGGGCCATTTGCATGACGTCATTTGGCCTTAAGCAGGGCCTGAAACTCAGGCCACGTTCGGTCCTAACACAGTGCCTGTACGCAGGCTATTTTGAGCTTTTAAACAGAGCCTGTTTCGGCTCTGTGTACGGTTCCTACTACGGGTGTTCTTTAGCCACGAACAGGTCTCTGTTTGGTGGTTTGTTTGAGGTGTGGGAGGGGCATGGTGGAGCTTGGTTTAAGTTCTTTTTTAGAGCCACATAAAAGAGAAAGTTCTTACCTGTTTCAGTCGGTTTCGACCACGCACACACCCACCACCCTCACCTTCTTCCTTTCTTCTTTCTCACTCTCCCTTCTCTTTTATTTCTCAAGTGGTGTGGCTATGGCTTCACACTGACTCGGCTCGGTCCGGTTTTCATGGACTGAGTTGGGGCAGTGCGCTCCAAGCTCACGAAAAGCTCCCTCTGTTTTCTTCCTCTCTCAGTTTTCTCTGTGTGTGTGTGGAGTCTAAGGGAGCTGAGCCTCACCTTATATAAACAGAGAGAGAAGGTTGCCGGTAGGTGTTATTGTAGCCTCGGGAGACAGCAGCTACGTCGCCGCCCTCCCTAACCAAAAAAAAAAGAGAAGCCTCAGACGTTTCTGCCTAGCCTCATGATGAGGGAATGGACGGTCCATCCTCATCTCACTTGTTCCTATGAGCGGGTCTAAACCCTTATACGGTTTTGATTAGGGGACCCTTGTGAGTGAAATGGACAGTTTGGATTGTCCGGAAAATGGCCAGGGTGGGCCACCTTGAAGCTCAAAGGTCGACTAATTCCAATGGCGTGTTGGCGGGAACCTTCTTTGAGAATTTGGTGTTTGAGTTCGGTCAGACACTATTTGTCCACAAGTGGCCGCTCAGTGCACCTCGTGTACTAACATTTGAGGTGTGCGTGCGCCTAGTGTTGGGGGCCCACCGTGACTCAGGTGCTTGATCTTCCCCATTCAACTGTCTTGGGGACTCGTCATAAGGGTCCCGGCTCTTTTTAGGGCGGGGCGGAGGCCCAGGTGGGCCATATTATTACATTTGGGGCCTTACTTTGCCCATATGGCGCGTTTAACTGGTCAGATGGGCACGAGGTTTCGTCTCAACGGTGGAATAGATATTTGAGGGGTTCCGAGTGCCTAGTTGGCCATAATTTATCGTGTCAATGTAATTTGATTAATTGTGTTCATAACGTGTTTGAATCTAAGGAATTGCTAAGTTTTACCTTCCGGGCTGGTGTTGGGTTCGACTTGGCTCCTTCGGAATCATGGTGGTTGGCTTTACTGTTGGACGAGAGTCTCGACCTACACGCGCAGAGTTTTAATTGTCTCAATAACTGGGATTATCAGGGGTAACACCCGAGTACCAAAGGTACGCGGTGTTCAGGATATCCTATGTGCCCTGTACATATAACTAAATTTTTTATGTCCATATTGAAGCTGTCAACCACAATAATCATGTGGCGGCCACAACCCTGATGTCACTAGGGTGTGAATGCAAATGCATCACGCAATGCATAAATGCATGAGACCATCATCCGAGTCATGTAGCCATGTCATGCAAGTCGTGCATACATGAAAGGCGGCCCCATATCTATGGGTCCCCTGAAAATGTCCAAAGTTATAAAGTCGTCAATGTGGCTTTACCACATATAAGCAAGCCGAAAATCATGAATTAACCATCATCCAAGTCACACACACATGATGTGAATATGATATGATAACATATGATCATAACCACTATACATGAGGTGTGTAACACCATATCAAGCATAAAGTAAGCTTAAAACAATATAAAGCAATGTTAACTAGAATGTAAAAGCAATGCTACATCTAACATAAAATAGTGTTGGATTAATATAAAGAAAGCACAATATCAACATAATTAAGGAAGTGTTATAGGAATCATAAGCGTAAACATCACATAAATCACTAAGGTAATTACATAAATTATCAAGGAAGTATTATACCAACACACATGTAAAATATCGCACCACATGATAATGGAAATTCATCATTCATAACGGGTGGAACCTACTTAGAAACCAAGTTTATCGAGGCCCACAGGGCTATACTTAAGTATTCTTACAAGCCAAAGGGCCCACTTAGGAAGCCCGCACCTAAGCGGTCAAAACATACAACTATCAACATCCAAATGTAACGCCCTGAAAATCGGGGGTCGAGCATAAACTCAACTCCCGAGTTCCAGAACATCACTTATGCAACAAAATGAATGATGATTGAATGTTGACTGTATTCGTACATTGAACATGAGTGAGATTAAGCCAAAACAGCATATCATACTCCAGAGACAGTTAAATTTGCAAGCGGAAGACTGTGATAGATAGATAAAATATATAAACTATGATGAGTCTCCAGAGTGTGATAACATTACCAGGTTAAATAATTACAAGTACAGTTCTAAAATATACCAAATGTGAGGAAGTGTAATGTCTCCTGTCCCAAGTACCATGGCCCCGTCAATACAATATCAAGTCTTCATTGACCTGCTAGAGAGATACAGATAGGAGAACTCCTCCTATCATCATAGAAGTAGTCCGGCTATGCTTCAAAAGCGTCGCCATCACCTGAAACTCAACAAATCTGGTTGGTGTGTACAACACCGTCCCGTAACGTGGGAGTGAGTGATCAACTCAGTGGAACAGTAAAGCATAGGTTAACATGTTATCAACTCAGTCAAGCAATAATGATAAAGCAGTACAAACAAACAATTCTAACTACTCTTATTTAATGCAAGTATGAAATGACATGATGTATGCCCTTGCCAAACCACCCTCATGCGACATCATCTTACGTTCGCGAATGCATAACTCTCTCAGTGCTCCACATCTACAAGGCACATGCGGTGTAATGATGCGCATGATTTCCGAGTTGTTATTAGTCCGTTTCAAACAGCAGTATTGAGAAACTAAGGTACCTCCCTTGTATCATTCCCAAACATGATCCATTCTAGGGTCGTCAATCCTAGTTAATCTCATACGGTATTATGGTTCGAGAGGCATCGCGAAGGCATCGCAAAGGGCTCGTCACCCGTCAACACGGATACAGATCTCACCGTATGCGGCTCAATTGCTGACCGTCAGCTCGAGTACAAGTCTCACCGTACTCGGCTCAATCACTAGCCGTCAGCTCGAATACAGGTCTCACCGTACTCGGCTCAACTCATACTCTAGTCGTTGTGAAAGACTCGTCGCCAATCACAGCCCTTGGAGTATACTCGAAGATACTACAGAGGACTCCTCGCCCGTCATCACGAGTACAGGTCTCACCGTACTCGGCTCTCGCCGTAAGTATCGATAGCTCGAATACAGTGTCCCATACCACCATATTCGGCTCACGAGTCTGGTTACGCAATGGTCACTACGGGGAGGCACATGGCCCCAGCGTAGGCCGACAGCTCGACCACGGTGTCCCATACCACCATGTCCGGCTCATGCGTCTTAGCGGATCGAGGTACCAGGGTTAAAAGGGGTTTCACTGGTAAGTTTGGTACCCTAGGTTCAAGTAGTAGCGTCCAAACAGGGTGAACATGCATAAGGCAGATCGGGTTACTTGACGAGCTCGACTAGCACGATCGCCCGTTGAGCTACACGACATGAAGTGCATAAACAACTTCGTGTGGCCTAGCCACTGCCGACAGGCAACGCACGACTCGAGTTCGTCGAACACGTCCCACGTGGCAAATGAATCTCAGCCACGAATTCAATCCCATTACCAATTGCCTGGGCCATAATCATAGCCCCAAACACAATCAATTGCAGATAGATAAAGCAGTAATGGATCAGGATTCAAATCATACAATCAAAGTCTGGTATTATCCGTTTAGGGCTGCCAGGGCTGTTGCACGCACTCGTTGCTCCGCTCCCCCATCACCCATGACGGATCATACAACGTAAATATAAATTTAAACATATGCATTACATAGTTAAAATCATGAAGCAATTGAGCATGTAATGAATCACAACACAAGCATGAGTTTGTACATGTTCAATTCCTAATCACACAACTATCAAAGGAGATCATACACATAGTTAAAAGAGGTTGAGAATCATATCTCAACACCCTTATACATTACAATTTGCTAACTACTACTCATTCAGACATTTCAAGAATCACTTGAACTACATACATCACATACATGACATATGTTGATCACATAGGTATTAGGTTAAATCCTTCTACTAGGGAGCTACCCCAATTATAACACGCGTGCACCCACGACGGATAGTCATGGCAAGCATGGGTCCAAGTCTACATTCATTCAGTCATTTCCACAAACACTTGGACTACACACTTTAACATATGTAGTGTATTGACCGTGGCGTGATTTAGGGCAAATCCTTTCGTCAAGGGGTTGACTAGTACATTTCAATCATGTTCTTACATTCAATACACATGACAAATATAAATCATAAATCCATATTTACTTAGTCATTTCAACAAACACTTAGAATACACTATTCCAACATACATAGTGTATGTTAGCAAACATGTATTAGGGCGAACTCTTTCGCCAAACTAGTAATTTACGCATGTATAATATATTTATACAACGAATAATCATGGCAAACTCATCTCCAAATACATACGTATACGGTACTTTCTACGATACAGTATTTCTACATACATAGTGTTTATTAGTAGAACATGTATTTGGACGAATCTTTTCACCAAATTAGTATTTTATCCATATATCATATATTCATACAACAATTAATCATGTCAAACATATTTCCAAAATTTATACGTATACGGTATTTTCTACAAATACCTAGAATATGTAGAATTCCATATTTTTCATCTTTAATCGAAACGGAAAACAGATAGCACTTTGTACATGTGCAATTGCATGCAGATCATGAATCTATCATTATCTGACATTGAAAGCGTTGAAAACCATAACCTATACACCTAAAGTCCGCACCTTTTGTCGTAGAATCGCAACGGAATCGATAGGTTTGTCTAGCTTTCGTATACGGCAACTAGGGAACCTAGAGAAGGAAATAGGTTAGCTATTTCATAACCTACAACTATCAAATCCCCTAAACAGGTTAGGGTTAGGGTTTATTACCTAGAAATGACACTGGAATCGCCGGGAAAGCGACAAGAATGAGGTGGTTAAGCGCCGATAGCAGCAGGGTAGAGCGGCGGGGAGATCTTCCCACAACTCCCACACTTTCTCTTCCTTTTCCCTCTCTTAAATCTCAAATTCGTATGGCTACCATGAGAGAGGGTTTAAGGTCCTTATATAGTCTCAAAACTCACCGAAATAGACTCCTGTTCAAGGGGTACGACTATTATAGGTATTTCGACACTTTTCCAGCTCAAAAGAGGGTTTCTGGTGGCCCTCCTTGAGCCAAACGCCAGACTTAAGCTCTCAACACATGGATCTACATGGGATTACACTTTCGACTCGATCGGATTCCCAGATCGCACGTGGCAGACCATTTTCAGTTCAACGGTCGGTGGGCCACGATCCGAAATTCCAAGTACATGTAAATGTTCCTGAAATTTTTCCTGATCCGAGGGTGTAATCTGGTCTGATTCTGACGGTCTAGTTGCTTAATACTGATCCGCAAGCTAATGGTGCCAGATCACTATTCCAGATATTTATTTTGTAAAGGAAAGAGTGATTTTCACACTCCCTCGCTCCGGACTCAAGCGAATGGCCGTGGGACATCGGCTGGACCTAATTTCTGAGGTGGTTGTCAAGCCCAGTGAGGCGGTCCTAGTTTCTTAACTTCGTTTGAATCGAACTTCCGATGTGCGGTCTAGACCTAATACGAAGTTTCAAGTCATTCCCGAGAGTAGCTGGGTAATGAGTTTGATCCTAAACTTTAGGGTAACCTAGAGTCAATGATTCTACAAGTTTTGGGTCTTGCAGATCGTATTTAAAGCGATTGGTGCTAATTCCACAGGCACTCTAGTTTAGCACTAGCTAATTCTCGTCTAATTTCTAAAGGATTTAGTCCTGTAAGATTTCTGTCTGAGATGGTACTTAGGCCTTTGTAGTTTGTATATAAAGTGATCCAAGTTTTACTACTTGGCTAGTTTAAGTTAGTGTCTAGGGCGAAAGTGCTTTGAAAAATTGAAAGCACAAGGTAGTGAAGGGTGGGATTTGTGAAAAAAATCGTTTAAAAAGGGATTTGAGGCTTTAATTGAGCGTTTGGGAAGTTAAACCTGTGTTAGGATTGACCCATCGCCTAAGGACGTCTAATTCCAGGTTGGCAAAAATCCGGGATATTACAATCTATCCCCCTTAAAACAAAATTTCATCCCCGAAATTGGCTAAGGGTAATAAGGGAAGATTTCTATTATTTCATTTGCCTAAGACTTATTGATTCCAAGTTTCTACGCGTGGTAGGGTATATACCAGCTGGTTCATTTTAGTCTACCCCCCTTAAAACTTAATTCTTTATCCATTTCTCATACCCTGATGGTTTGCTACCATTTATTTCTTTACCTATTTGGAGTCTCGACGACAATTCCCAACAATTTAGAGTAAGATAGCTGTTTTCATTGTTTGACCAACACGGAGAGACGGTAATAGTGGGCTCGATCCCGATACATTGATCATCTACCGGGCCAGGGTAGGAAGCTCATCGTATCCCTTCCGAATCCTGGTGGATCCTGGCCGTCCGCTCGTCAGCAGAGAGTCCATCGGTAGTCACCCAGGATTGGGAATTGGGTCAAGCCGCGAAAACTTCGCAGTTGTAGATGTCAGTAACTCCGTAGTCCGATCACTCTAGAAACGTAGGGAATGTCCACCACCGGAAGGTTAAAATTGTCTATTTCTAAGGTTGCCCTTTAGGTCTTAGTCTAAGAGAGTCATCGTTATTATCTATGTCAAAGGAAATGGTGAATCAAATCATAATAGATCATCCTAAAACGGTTCCTTATAGTAGAACTTGCTAGGGCTTCTATAATGGTCGTACTCAACGAGCACCGTTTCGATCCTGGGCCAGTGGGGTAGGGTCCACCATGTTTCCGCTGCGCCACCCAGGTCAAAGAGGTGTATTAGGTGACCTAACTAGAGCGGGTTCATCATGTTCTACCCCCCTTAAAATTTTATTTTCACCCTCAAGGCTCAAGAGCTATGTCCTGATCCGTATGTCGGAACTAGGTGTAATTTAAGACTTATCCTTGACATGAAATGAAATGCGGTCTCCCACTATATCTGTCTTGGTACCTAGGATTATAGAAAGGGGCTATCACGGATGGGTGTTGTGGTAGATTCCAAGGGCGGATGTGAGTTTGTGGCAAGATGCCTAATCCTACCAAGGGGTTTTATCGCGGCCCAGACTTATCCTATTTAATCATGTCTAGTTTAATAGGCATGCTATCTTTCTACGGTCATAAACATAATATGTATGCCGACATGGCATGCGACTTGGGACCTAATTCCTAACTATTTGTTGCCCATTTGGGTAATTCCTTGGGCCTAAAAGACAAAGTCTTTATTGGCTATATACTCCTAATACTCTTCAAAGACGAAGTTATAAACTTTTGGTTGCAAGTGGTTCGGCCAACACGGAAGAAAGTTGCGTAGTGGGGGTCTGAGTCGGATACATGGACCTCCTGCCTAGCCAGGACAGAAAATCGTCGTATCAGTCCTTAATCCTAGTTGATCCCGACCTTCTGCTTGATCAGAGCATAGAGTTCATTAGTCACAACCAGGATTGAGAAGTCGATTCAAACCGCGAATACCTCGCTTATAGATAGTTTCTCTACTCCGTGTCCCCGATAGTACTGAGTCCTTGAGGGGGCAATTCTAAGGGTCATATTGATTTGACCTATCATTAAATCCTAGGGATATAGAAGTCTCCCATGAGCGTGACTAGTTACTAATCAAACAAGCCTCATAACAACAAGAAGCCTATGTGTACTAAGGGAATTTAATGAAGGAACGGGGTCTCGCTCCAACCTAATCAAGTCAACTAACTAATTTATCTACATTCCTTAGTATAACCAACCAATAGTTATAATCCAAAGACTAAGTTTATACACTTGATGATTTCAGTTCATTTCTAATACAAGAAAGGATTTTATCACTTAGGGTCAAAGTTGCCTAATTGGAATTGAGTTGCCGGAACTCGAATTTAACTACGCACGAGCATTTCACACATGTTCATACTAGCTAAGAAGATCCTAGAATTTACATTATTAATTTATTGGATTTCCTATACGGTCAGGTCTGTCAAAAACTAGGAGCACTGCTCTAGGTCCAAAACTCCAAGGGTCTATTTGTCAAACAACCATTTACTCCAAAAGCTTAAGCTATCAAAGTGTGGTGGGTTAATGTGTATCAAGGGACTTTATCACTTCAACACTATTTGGCAAGTGGTCTTAAGTTGTATTGAATGGGACCGCACTACTAATCCTACCTCAGGATTGGGAGTGACATGTTTGGATGGAGGGTGGGTGGGATTAAAATTAAATTTTCATAGGCTTTGGAAAATGAGTCGTCGTGTTGAAAAGTGTGAGATGGGATTTGTGGGTTTGGAAGGTCAAATACTACAACACTCGGCCCATCAATCATGAAAATGAAAAGATCCTAACGAAGCGACAACCAAACACGGACGACTAGACATCCGAGTCAGGCGACGGAGGAGGGGCACTCTTACTCCTTCCCATGAGAAGAAGAAAGGTGAGGATCGAAAATATGGCCGTATCTAGCTATAAGAAGGCCATTGGAGTGGAATAAGGTGTGGGATTGAGATGGATTGTTATGAGCCACAAAGAGAGGTCGTGATCGCAAGGCAAGTGAAAGGAAAGAGATGGGAGATGCATGTAACTTTAGAGAACAGTTAGGAGCATGAAATGATAGAAAACCAAATTTTTCTAGGAACAAAAGAATGGGATATGGGGATCCCACGATTTTGAGAGAAAGTGGGGATTTAAAACGTCCAAATGAAAGAAAAGGGGAGGACAGCAGCTGTATGAGGGAGATTTCGAATGGGCAGTGACGGGGGTGCACGAAAATGAGAAAGGAAGTGATGGGAGGGGTGGTTTGTGCAAAATCTAAGATTTTTGTGAAGAAAGAAGAGCTTGAAGGGGTGTTTGAGAGAGAGGGGGCAAAACGGGCAAGAAATAGGGGTCCCCTTGAAATTTCGCACGCACCACACGTGTGTGGGAGTCAGGCCGACCATGACCAGACCCGGCCCGACCCGTACGGACCAACCTGACCGCGGTCGACCGCGGTGACCGCGGTTCCACCACGGTCCAAGGTGGCCGGTGGGCTGCCGCCGTGGGTGGGGTGTGTTCCCCAGCCTCCCAGGGTGCCAAATGCAGATTGATGCACCCTGGGTCCCTCTATATTTAAGTGGGGAGGCCCCCGACTCCAATTCGCTCAATTTCGGGTAGTTTCGGGTCAAACCGGATGTATCTTGCAATCCGGAATGAGTTATCTGACGTAAAATATATGAATTTGGGGTAGAATGAACTAATGAAGCCAACCAACCCTGCTATGCCAGGTTGCGCAGCCTAGAATTGCGAGAAAACCCTCCGATTGACGGTTATTTCCCCGCTTTAATTTCGTTTTGCTAAAAATAGTAGTTTTAGTTTGATTTCTCTTCATCCGTTGGGCTTTAGGAGTTGTGCCCAATGAGAAAAGAGTTTAGAATAATTAGAAGAACGGTTGGGTGAAGTCGTTTAGGACACTTACTATTTTTTGACCAAAAACTTTACCCACTAGTAGACATCACGACCCATAGTAAGTCGCGAATTCTAGAAGTTTTAGTTGTAGTTTGTTCCTGATTTCTTTCCCATTACTTGGTATCCTTATTTAAAGGGTGGTGAACTCGTTTTTAGTCATTCATTAATCAGTTTCGAATTTATTAGAATTTATTTCTATTTTCTGCTTTCTCCTCTTGTAGATTCGAGAAGTCTCTGGGAGGAGTCCAGAGAAGCTCCAAGGATTCGGAGTAGTTATCCTCATCACGTTTATCGCACACATTTTACTGATTCTCAATGATTGGGATGAGGTGGATTGTGATCTAGACCCTTCACTAGACAACCTAGAAATGTTTTAAGGTCGACCCGTGCGACCATGGTTGAATACATACTCGACTTCGGCGTTCGTTTTCAGTGAACTAGCCGTTGGACGGAACAGGGATGCCTAAGACTGTTTCTACATTCCGTCGCTCCCTCCTAAGTCAGAGTGCGTCAGAGTGCGTTAGTGTGTGTCGTGTGACCATAACCCAGGTCCGGTTTAATCCAAATCATGCTCTAATACCATCTTGTAACGCCCTGAAAATCGGGGGTCGAGCATAAACTCAACTCCCGAGTTCCAGAACATCACTTATGCAACAAAATGAATGATGATTGAATGTTGACTGTATTCGTGCATTGAACATGAGTGAGATTAAGCCAAAACAACATATCATACTCCAGAGACAGTTAAATTTGCAAGCAGAAGACTGCGATAGATAGATAAAATATATAAACTATGATGAGTCTCCAGAGTGTGATAACATTACCAGGTTAAATAATTACAAGTACAATTCTAAAATATACCAAATGTGAGGAAGTGTAATGTCTCCTGTCCCAAGTACCATGGCCCCGTCAATACAATATCAGGTCTTCATTGACCTGCTAGAGAGATGCAGATAGGAGAACTCCTCCTATCATCATAGAAGTAGTCCGGCTCTGCTTCACAAGCGTCGCCATCACCTGAAACTCAACAAATCTGGTTGGTGTGTACAACACCGTCCCGTAACGTGGGAGTGAGTGATCAACTCAGTGGAACAGTAAAGCATAGGTTAACATGTTATCAACTCAGTTAAGCAATAATGATAAAGCAGTACAAACAAACAATTCTAACTACTCTTATTTAATGCAAGTATGAAATGACATGATGTATGCCCTTGCCAAACCACCCTCATGCGACATCATCTTACGTTCGCGAATGCATAACTCTCTCAGTGCTCCACATCTACAAGGCACATGCGGTGTAATGATGCGCATGATTTTCGAGTTGTTATTAGTCCGTTTCAAACAGCAGTATTGAGAAACTAAGGTACCTCCCTTGTATCATTCCCAAACATGATCCATTCTAGGGTCGTCAATCCTAGTTAATCTCATACGGTATTATGGTTCGAGAGGCATCGCGAAGGCATCGCAAAGGGCTCGTCACCCGTCAGCACGGATACAGATCTCACCGTATGCGGCTCAATTGCTGACCGTCAGCTCGAGTACAGGTCTCACCGTACTCGGCTCAATCACTAGCCGTCAGCTCGAATACAGGTCTCACCGTACTCGGCTCAACTCATACTCTAGTCGCTGTGAAAGACTCGTTGCCAATCACAGCCCTTAGAGTATACTCGAAGATACTACAGAGGACTCCTCGCCCGTCAGCACGAGTACAGGTCTCACCGTACTCGGCTCTCGCTGTAAGTATCGATAGCTCGAATACAGTGTCCCATACCACCATATTCGGCTCACGAGTCTGGTTGCGCAATGGTCACTACGGGGAGGCACATGGCCCCAGCGTAGGCCGACAGCTCGACCACGGTGTCCCATACCACCATGCCCGGCTCATGCATCTTAGCGGATCGAGGTACTAGGGTTAAAAGGGGTTTCACTGGTAAGTTTGGTACCCTAGGTTCAAGTAGTAGCGTCCAAACAGGGTGAACATGCATAAGGCAGATCGGGTTACTTGACGAGCTCGACTAGCACGATCGCCCGTTGAGCTGCACGACATGAAGTGCATAAACAACTTCGTGTGGCCTAGCCACTGCCGACAGGCAACGCACGACTCGAGTTTATCGAACACGTCCCACGTGGCAAATGAATCTCAGCCACGAATTCAATCCCGTTACCAATTGCCTGGGCCATAATCATAGCCCCAAACACAATCAATTGCAGATAGATAAAGCAGTAATGGATCAGGATTCAAATCATACAATCAAAGTCTGGTATTATCCGTTTAGGGCTGCCAGTGCTTTTGCACGCACTCGTTGCTCCACTCCCCCATCACCCATGACGGATCATACAACGTAAATATAAATTTAAACATATGTATTACATAGTTAAAATCATGAAGCAATTGAGCATGTTATGAATCACAACACAAGCATGAGTTTGTACATGTTCAATTCCTAATCACACAACTATCAAAGGAGATCATACACATAGTTAAAAGAGGTTGAGAATCATATCTCAACACCCTTATACATTACAATTTGCTAACTACTACTCATTCAGACATTTCAAGAATCACTTGAACTACATACATCACATACATGACATATGTTGATCACATAGGTATTAGGCCAAATCCTTCTACTAGGAAGCTACCCCAATTATAACACGCGTGCACCCACGACGGATAGTCATGGCAAGCATGGGTCCAAGTTCTACATTCATTCAGTCATTTCCACAAACACTTGGACTACACACTTTAACATATGTAGTGTATTGACCGTGGCGTGATTTAGGGCAAATCCTTTCGTCAAGGGGTTGACTAGTACATTTCAATCATGTTCTTACATTCAATACACATGACAAATATAAATCATAAATCCATATTTACTTAGTCATTTCAACAAACACTTAGAATACACTATTCCAACATACATAGTGTATGTTAGCAAACATGTATTAGGGCGAACTCTTTCGCCAAACTAGTAATTTACGTATGTATAATATATTTATACAACGAATAATCATGACAAACTCATCTCCAAATACATACGTATACGGTACTTTCTACGATACAGTATTTCTACATACATAGTGTATATTAGTAGAACATGTATTTGGACGAATCTTTTCGCCAAATTAGTATTTTATCCATATATCATATATTCATACAACAATTAATCATGTCAAACACATTTTCAAAATTTATACGTATACGGTATTTTCTACAAATACCTAGAATATGTAGAATTCCATATTTTTCATCTTTAATCGAAACGGAAAACAGATAGCACTTTGTACATGTGCAATTGCATGCAGATCATGAATCTATCATTATCTGACATTGAAAGCGTTGAAAACCATAACCTATACACCTAAAGTCCGCACCTTTTGTCGTAGAATCGCAACGGAATCGATAGGTTTGTCTAGCTTCCGTATACGGCAACTAGGCAACCTAGAGAAGGAAATAGGTTAGCTATTTCATAACATACAACTATCAAATCCCCCAAACAGGTTAGGGTTAGGGTTTATTACCTACAAATGACGCCGGAATCGCCGGGAAAGCGACAAGAATGAGGTGGTTAAGCACCGATAGCAGCAGGGTAGAGCGGCAGAGAGATCTTCCCACAACTCCCACACTTTCTCTTCCTTTTCCCTCTCTCAAATCTCAAATTCGTATGGCTGCCATGAGAGAGGGTTTAAGGTCCTTATATAGTCTCAAAACTCACCGAAATAGACTCCTGTTCAAGGGGTACGACTATTATAGGTATTTCAGCACTTTTCCAGCTCAAAAGAGGGTTTCTGGTGGCCCTCCTTGAGCCAAACGTCAGACTTAAGCTCTCAACACATGGATCTACGTGGGATTACGCTTTCGACTCGATCGGATTCCCAGATCACACGTGGCAGACCATTTTCAGTTCAACGGTCGGTGGGCTACGATCCGAAATTCCAAGTACATGTAAATGTTCCTGAAATTTTTCCTGATCCGAGGGTGTAATCTGGTCTGATTCTGACGGTCTGGTTGCTTAATACTGATCCGCAAGCGAATGGTGCTAGATCACTATTCCAGATATTTATTTTGTAAAGGAAAGAGTGATTTGCACACTCCCTCGCTCTGGACTCAAGCGAATGGCCGTGGGACATCGGCTGGACCTAATTTCTGAGGTGGTTGTCAAGCCCAGTGAGGCGGTCCTAGTTCCTTAACTTCGTTTGAATCGGACTTCTGATGTGCGGTCTAGACCTAATATGAAGTTTCAAGTCATTCCCGAGAGTAGCTGGGTAATGAGTTTGATCCTAAACTTTAGGGTAACCTAGAGTCAATGATTCTATAAGTTTTGGGTCTTGCAGATCGTATTTAAAGCGATTGGTGCTAATTCCACTGGCACTCTAGTTTAGCACTAGCTAATTCTCGTCTAATTTCTAAAGGATTTAGTCCTGTAAGATTTCTGTTTGAGATGGTACTTAGGCCTTTGTAATTTGTATATAAAGTGATCCAAGTTTTACTACTTGGCTAGTTTAAGTTAGTGTCTAGGGCGAAAGTGCTTTGAAAAATTGAAAGCACTAGGTAGTGAAGGGTGGGATTTGTGAAAAAAATGGTTTAAAAAGGGATTTGAGGCTTTAATTGAGCGTTTGGGAAGTTAAACCTGTGTTAGGATTGACCCATCGCCTAAGGACGTCTAATTCCAGGTTGGCAAAAATCCGGGATGTTACACCAAACAAATTAACAAATTGTAGGATCCACAAACAATCATAGTGGGCCCGAAATGGTCATCAAAGTTGGCCCTACAACTATCCCTAAGCAAGGCCCAAGAGGGCAGCCCGTAACCAACCAAACACAGCCTTACGATGGGCTTAATACATGCAATGTTTGAAACTCAAATGGTCGTTCAATGGTGGAAACATGACATAAACCACAGGGTTGGCTCATGGTACGACCACTACATATAAATCTAAGCAGGCCTAATAGGCAGCCACAACATAAACAACAAGGCAACCCATGGTGTGGGCATCATTTATTCACTAAAGAGGACCTGTGATTAAGTTGGATTACAAATAAAATAACTATGGGCTCCACAAATGTAATATGGATATGACTAGGTGGGATCCACTCGAATCTACCCCTAATGGGCCCTGCATGCTCCTACATAGGTGGGCTAATAGTCGAAAGGTCCACTCATAGTGAGCCATGTGGGCACATAAAGAGTCCAAGATGGGTGCTAGTCGTAGCCTCTAATTACACCGTAAGCATGCTCATAACAGCCTAGAAAGGCGCAACAAGTGGGTTTCACCAACAATCGTGGCAGGTCCTTTAAATGACACTAAGGTGGGGAGTATAACGCCCTATAGCCGGGACTACAAGGAGGCCTATTATAATCTCGAACATGCCCTATAGATGGGCTAGCAATGAAATAACGTGGTGGATGTAACATGCATAAACCAAGGTGGGGGCTGCCTTGAGCCACGCCTATCATGGGCTGTCAAGTGGATGGATAGCCTGACTAGGCAATATATGCACCGGGTCGGGGCCCACAGTGGATCCCACTAAGGGTGTTGGTCACAATTAAACTTTATAGTGGTTCCTAGGAAGGTTCCAATGGAGACATCGAATGACCATCTTTTCTTTGGTGTGGCCTGCTTGATGGTCTGATCGGCCTCATTATGGCTTATGACCTAAGTTGATATGGAAAACATATGTATGGTATGGATAAACTATATGCATCATGGCAAGTTGTGGATAAAATACATACATCACGGTGGGTCTTGGGAAGGTCTCAACAATGGACACCATTGTCCCTCTCTTCCTTGAGGTGTGACCCACCAGAGATATGGATTGGCCTCATTTTTGGGCCCCATCCTAAAATGAGTTGGAGGAACAGATGGGTGGCATGAATCAAACAGATACACCAGGGTGTTCCCACAATGTGAACCCTGCTGGACAGTGTGGGCAGTGGGTCCCCTTGTATGGCCCCCAAATGCTTTAAATCAAGCTGATAGTTGTGTCTTCCCTTCATCCTGGCCACACTTGGCTAGGGTACAGGTCATGTGTTGCATGTGCCATCATTAAATGATATACAATCCACACGGTGGGCCACAAAAAGGGTGTAACGGTGGATATCATTGTCCCCACTGTTTCTAGTGGTGTGGCCCTGTCTCATTTTTTGCTACCAGATGGGAAGTATGGATGAAACACATACAAAATAGGGGATCCTATGTGTGGGCCCCACTTCACACCCAAGTGGGCTCCGCCCTCCCAAGACGCTGGCTGGAGGTCTCAATTTCATATATATATATATATATATATATATATATATGTTTGGTTTTGGTCACACCATCAAAGTGGCCCCCCCAAAACGATGATATACTCTATTCACAATGTAGGCCAGCTCGAGCGGAGCCCAATGGGCCTAACTGTGATTAGTTTAGATAAACAAGGACCCCACACCAAGCCTTATAAGGTTTCATGTAGCATCCCAGATTTTTGCCAACTTGGGAGTTGGAAGTCCTTGGCCATTACCTTTGATTTCTCGACTTAAGTGAATATCCATGTGTATATTTTTAGGTGTTTGGGACCAAAAGGAGTGACTTTGGATCCACCAAAACCACTCGACTGAGTAAAATTTGAGAATTTTGAAGAATATGGACAGCAAGGTTCGGTTGCACCGAGTGTCATGCCCCAAACCCGGAGATCGGACTCACAGGAATCCCGATCACCGAATCTGGTGCCGGCAACCTCCATAGTACCCCATTCTCGGCTTCCAGCGTTTATACGCCAGATTCCGATCCTAGGATGCTACAAGGAGGATTTTCCAACGTATTTTTTCTTTTCGTAAGAAGCATAACCACAAGTTTACCCAAATCACAAAGGCAACATCATCATCATCATATCCACTAATATAAACATTTGAATACAATGCTGAAAGGGAAATACATATGTAAAAATTAAAGTTCCAGAAGTCAGCTACATGCTCCAAGCTCCACGCTACTGTAACTTAACATCATCTGCACGCATCTATTGTGCATAAGCTTATAGAAAGCTTAGAGGGTGGTGTAAGTGTGTGCACAAGGTAAGTACCAAGTATTTAACACACGCCATAATTATACAATATCAAAAATACTGGTAAGATCATGAATCATACGATATCGAAGTAAAGCAGAAATACTGGCAAGTCCATGAGTCAAACAATATTAGAGTACGCAATATAGATCAGCTATGCAAATAAGGAGTCATAAAGAGCCAGATATCAGATGCCAAAGATGCAATGCAATATACAATTCCTGATGAGTTCACGAATACCGTCAGCCGTACCTAGACCAAATAAATGCAGAAACACAGTAACCCAAAATGCCATATGCCGGGGATGTAATGAAGTATGCGGTGTGAATGGAATGACCATGCTGGAGTTGAATTCGGGATGATAGTACGTAGTATTGCAGGCTATGGGGTCCATCACAAGGGACTTCTATTCAAACTAGTCCCATACCTAAATTTGGATAGTTAGACTCAATGTGGTAAACTCCTGATCTCAGGTTAGTCGTGTGTCCCAACTGAAATCCTAACCATTGCGAAGGTACACGTAACAAATAGTTGCACATCACCAGCCCGAGTGGATAGTGAATGAATGAATGAGTATGCATCTCCTGCTCAATAAGTCCACATATCAGTATTGTTCATCTCTAGGATCATCACCGGGGTTTAGTACACTCCAAATGGCACTGCTCCTCTCCCAGCAGTACAGTCCAAGTGAGCGTAAGAAACCTCACTATCCGCCTGGCTAATAGTCTGCCAATACCTATCCGGCACGTTGATAGTGGACCCATTTACGAGCTGGTCAAACTCAGCCTAACATGCCCCCTACCCTTGGGCGGGTAAGGCCACACCCCCTCCCAACCGACCACGCGACACAGTGAGAGACGCGACCTCCTGTTATTTGGCACTTGGGCGCTTATGTATCCACTCGGTCTCTACGTTGGGGCGTCCTCTGGTACCAAGAGGGTTTAGGGATTTTCACCAAGAGCCATCAATGGCAGCCCGATGTTAGAACAGGTTTCCGATGTCCCATCTGACCATCCACGATATGCCTGTGGAGGCTATGGCTCTAATGTCGCTAGGGCGTACAATAATCATAATGTAAGATGCATGAGTCATACAATCCAGTCGTGCATCAATTCTACGCATACCTTGCGCTCATGTAAGATAACCTCCACCTATCAAGGAGTCTCATAACAACCTGCCCAATGACATATGTAATGGTCAACCACATCTCATAACAAACATGCAGATGATGCGTATGGGCATGTATCACGATGCTATGCTGTCAAATACTCATAATCGGTATCAACAATCGGCTTCGACAATGTGGACATTTAACCAACATTGCCCTCATGGAATGGCCCATATAGAGCCAAACATATAATGGACCCATGGCCTCACATAAGGACCTAATATACAACACCATGGGCCTTACTCAAAGGCCACATATACACAACAGGTGGGCCATGCTCATAGGCCTCAAATACATGACATGCGGGCCCTATACATGGGGTCTCGAATACATCAAATGGGTTATGCATTATGGGCCTAATACATATCACAATGGGCCTTACCCATCGGTCACGAATACATCATAATGGGCCTTAACGAATGGGCCATGAATACATCACAGTAGGCCTCAATTACGGGTCGCATATACATCATATAGGTCTCAACAGTCGGAATCGACACTCGGAATTAGCCTCGATAATCGGTACTGATAATCAGCACCGACGATCAGCATCGATAATCGGCACCGACAACTAACATATATAAACAAGGCGGGGTCCATAAATGGACAACCAATCAACCATAATGTAAAGATAAGCTTTCGGTCGTGGTTATACCAAATCCGATAGTGCGGAGCCATCCGTCTATGGCGAATGGGGCCCATTTATTTGGATTAACTGTAACACCCTGAAAATCGGGGGTCGAGCATAAACTCAACTCCTGAGTTCCAACGCATCACTTATGCAACAAAATGAATGATGATTGAATGTTGTCTGTATTAGTGCATTGAACATGAGTGAGATTAAGCCAAAACAACATATCATACTCCAAAGACAGTTAAATTGCAAGCGGAAGACTGTGATAGATATATAAAATATATATAAATAGTGGTGAGTCTCCAGAGGGTGATATTGTTACCAGGTTAATGAATTACAAGTACAGTTCAAATTATACCAAATGTGTAGTGTCATATAGTCAACATCCCTGTAATCCTGTCGATCAAGACATGGCTCACGTGAAGCCGTCAGCATAGCATATACGAACAAACATCATTGTCATCATACAGGTCCGGCTCCGCCTCAAGAGTAGCGCCGCCATCTGTAATCAGACAAAGTCTGGTAGGTGTTCGGAACACCGTCCCGTAACGTGGGAGTGAGTGATCAACTCAGTGGAACAATAAAGCATAGGTTAACATGTTATCAATTTAGTCAAGCAGTAATGATAAAACAGTAAAATTAAACAATTCTAACTACTTTTATTAATGTAAGTATGAATGACATGATGAATGCCCTTGCCAAACCACCCTCATGCGATACCATCTTACGTTCGCGAATGCGTTCATCCCTCAGTGCTCCACATCTACCAGGCACATGCAGTGCGATGATGAACATGATTAGCGAGTAATTATTAGTCCATTTCAAACAGCAGTATTGGGAAACTAAGGTACCTCCCTTATATCATTCCCAAACATGATCCATTCTAGGGTCGTCAATCCTAGATAATCTCATACGATGGTGTGTTTCTAGGTCGCTGCAAAGGCTGCCAGGGCTGTTACGCACAAAGGTTACACCACTCCCCCATCACCTTTTTAATGGTTCATCACTATACAGATACAGGCCTAGTTCATACTCTATACACTGCGGCAAAACTTGTCGCCTCACCGCAAATTCAGAGTATGCTCGAGGTCACTACAAAGGGCTGCCAGGGCTGTTACGCATAAAGGTTACACCGCTCCCCCATCACCTTATCAATGTAGGCCGACAGCACGAATATAATGTCTCATACCACCATAATCGGCTCACGAGTCTGGTTGCTCACTGGTCACTACGGGGAGGCACGTGGCTCCAGCGTAGGCCGACAGCTCGACCACGGTGTCCCATACCATCATGCCCGGCTCATGAGTCTTAGCGGATCGAGGTACCATGGTTAAAAGGGATTTCACTGGTAAGTTTGGTACCCTAGGTTCAAGCAGTAGCGTCCAAACATGGTGAACACACATAAGACAGATCGGGTTGCTTGACGAGCTCAGCTAGCTCGAGCACACAACAAGTTGAACGATATGAAGCGCATAAGCACTTCGTGTGGCCAACCACTATCGCCAACCGAAGTATGACTCGGGTTCGTTGAACACATCTTACGTGGCAAATGAATCTCAACCACGAATTTGATCCTGTTACCGATTGCCTAGACTATAATCATAGCCCCAGTCACATTCAATTGCAGATAGTTAAAGCAGTAATGGATCAAGATTCAAATCATACAATCAAGTCAGATATTATCCGTTTAGGGCTGCCAGGGCTGTTACACGCACTCGTTGCTCCACTCCCCCATCACCCATGATGGATCATACAACGTAAATATGAATTTAAACATATGCATTACATAGATAAAATCATAAAAGCAGTTGAGCATGTTATGAAGCACAACACAAGCATGAGTTTGCACATATTCAATTCCTAATCACACAACTATCCAAGGAAAACATACACATAGTTAAAAGAAGTTGAGAATCATATCTCAACACCCTTATACATTGCAATTTGTACAACACAAGCATGAGTTTAAAATCATAAAAGCAGTTGAGCATGTTATGAAGCACAACACAAGCATGAGTTTGTACATATTCAATTCCTAATCACACAACTATCCAAGGAAAACATACACATAGTTAAAAGAAGTTGAAAATCATATCTCAACACCCTTATACATTGCAATTTGCTAACTACTACTCATTCAGACATTTCAACAAACACTTTAAAAGACATACATCAACATACATGACATATACTGATCACATAGGCATCAGGCCAAATCCTTTCACTAGGGAGTTGCCCCAATCATAACACGCGTACACCCACGACGGATAGTCTTGGAAAGTAGAAATCCAAGTTCCATATTCATTTGAACATTTTCACAAACACTTGGGCTACCCATTTCAACATATATAGCGTATAGTAGTCGTGGCGTGATTCATGGCAAATCCTTTCGTCAAAGGGGTATCGCCAATACAACAATCATATATCCATGACAATTAGTCATGGCGAGCACGAATGAGAATCCTATACTCATTCAGTCATTTTCACAAACACTTAGAATACACTATTTTAACATACATAATGTATATTAGCAAAAACATGTATTAGGGCGAGTCCTTTCGCCAAACAAGTATTTTATCCATATATAATATATTAATATAGCAAATAATCATGGCAAACACATTTCCAAAATTTATACGTATACGGTACTTTCTACAAATACCAAGAGTATGTAAAATTCCATATTCTTCATCTTTAATCGAAACGGAACACAGACAACAATTTGTACATGTGCAATTGCATGCAGATCATGAATCTATCATTATCTGACATTAAAAGCGTTGAAAACCATAACCTATACACCTAAAGTCCGCACCTTTTGTCGTAGAATCGTAACGGAGTCGATAGAATTGCTAAGCTTTCATATACGGCAGTTTGGCAACCTATAGAACAACATAGGTTAGCTATTTCATAACCTACAACCACCCAAGTCCCAAATCAGATTAGGGTTAGGGTTTCTTACCTAGAAACGGAGCTGGAATCGTCGGGAAAGCGATTAGAACGGAGTGGTGGAGCTCGTAGAGCGACAGGGAAGCATGGCAGGGAGATTCTCTCACTCTTTCTCTCTCTTCTCTCTCTAGGGTTTCTCTCAAATTCGTATGGTTGTGAGAGAGAGGGTTTTAAGGTCCTTATATAGCCTAAAAACTCACCGAAATAGACTCTAGGTCAAAGTATACTTAGGTTATAACCAAAGCGGACCTGTTTCAGCTCAACGGAGGACTTCTGGCGGGCCTCCTTGAGCCAAAGGTCGGACTTAAGCTCACTAACCTTGGATTTACGTTTAGTTAAGTTTTCATTTCAGTCGGGATTCCAGATCACGCGTGGCGGACCAGTTTCAGTTCAACGGTTAGCGGATCTCGATCGGAGATTCCGAGTACATGGATATGTGTATGAAATTTCTCCTGATCCGAGGGTGTAATTTGGTCTGATTTTGACGGTTTGGTTACCTAAAACTGATCCGCAACCGAGAGGTGCCAGATTACTATTTGAGATATTTTATTTTGAATTAATTTCACATTTCTCACACTCTTCACTCAGAGCTCAAGCGAATAGCGCTGGGACACTATCTGGATTTGATTTCCGAGATGGTTGTCATGCCCAGCAAGGCGATCCTAATTCCTTAACTTCGTGTTAATCGGATTTCGACGTGCGGTCCAGATCTGATACGGAGTTTCGAGATGCTCCCGAGAGCAGCTGGGTAATGAGATTGATCCTAGACTTTAGGATAACCTAGCGTCAATGATTCTACAAATTTTGGGTCTTGCAGATCGTATTTAAAGTGATTGGTGATAATTTCACAGGGACTCTAGTTTAACACTGGTTAATTCTCGCCTAATTTCTAAAGGATTTAGTCCTGGGTGATTTCGGTCTGAGGTGGTACTTAGTCCTTTGTAGCAATGTTTAGTTTAAGTATTGTTCTTCATTACCTAAACTTTAAGATAGTGTCTAGGGTGAAAGTACTTAGAAAAATTTAAAGAACAAGGTGGTGAAGGGTGGGATTTGTGAAAGAAATGGGTTCACAAGCGATTTTAGACTTTGGGATTGAGTTCTGACAAGTTAATAAGGTGTTAGGATCGACCCATTGCCTAAGGACGTCTAATCCTAGGTTGGCAAAAATCCGGGATGTTACATTAACCCACGAAGAGAATGGGCCTAACAAGGCCTAAGGGAAGGTCACAATGAGGACATATAACCGTCATTGCCCATCAATGTGGACATCTAACCAACATTGCTCTAAAGGAGTGGTCCGGTCTACATAGAGCCAAACGTATTATGGGCCTATGGCCTCACATAAAGGCCTAATATACATCACAATGGGCCTTAACGAATGGGCTGAAAATACGTTACAATGGTCCTCAATGCATGGTCTAGAAATATATCACAACGGGCCACTCATATGGGCCCAATATACATCACAATGGGCCTCATTAAGTGGGCTATAGAAACATCACAATGGGCCATACTATATGGGCCGGGAATGCATCTCAATGGGCCTTACCAAATGGGCCGGGAATAAATCACAATGGGCCTTACCAAATGGGCCGGGAATAAATCACAATGGGCCTTACCAAATGGGCCGGGAATAAATCACAATGGGCCTTACCAAATGGGCCTAGAATAAATCACAATGGGCCTTACCAAATGGGCTGGGAATAAATCACAATAGGCCTTGCCCATGGGCCATGAATACATCACATCAGGCCTCACTCATGGGCCATGATTACGTCACATCGGGCCTCGTCATATGGGCCTCACATACATCACAATGGGTCGCAATACATGGATCTCATATACATTAAATAGGCCGCACTATATGGGCCTCATATACATCAAATGGGCCGCATCACATGATCCGCATCAATGGGTCAACATACATCAAGTGGGTCGTATTAATGAGCTGCGCCAGCGGGCCTCATATGCATCAAGTGAACTGCATCAATGGGCCGCACTAATATATCAATGTGGGCCTCAGGGATGGGCCAAAATATATCAAGGCGGGCCTCATGGACGACCACAAATATGTTAAGGTGGGCGTCATCACATAAGCCTCACATGCATCACATTAGTCCTCACATAAGGCCATATGTAACATCATAATGGTCCCCATATACGGGCCGCATGTACATTACAATGGACCATATCCCATGGGCCTCTCATACATAACATCGGGCCTTGCCATCTGGGCTGGAAATACATCACAATGGGCCACAACCCATGAGCCTTAATACATAATGGGTGGGCCCTACAAATGGGCCTAATATACATCACAGGTGGGCCCTGCACATGGGCCTTATACACATCAAATTGGGCCTATCAATGGGCCCTAGGGAGAGTGACAATGCGGACATTTAACCAACATTAATCTTACAATGTGGACGTCAAACCAACGTTGCTCACAAGACATGGTCTGCCATAAACATCATTACATAACCAAGGTGGAATCACATATTGCAAAGGGCCTTATATACATCCCATTGGGCCTCAACCCATGGGCCTTAGATACATCAAATGGGCCGCCTAACATGGGCGTCGTATATATCAAGGTGGGCCTCGACAACGGGCTACAAATACATCAAGATGGGCCTAATCACACGGGCCTTATATATATCAAGGTGGGCCCCAACAACGGGCTACAAATACATCAAGATGGGCCTAATCACATGGGCCTCGTATATATCAAGGTGGGCCTCAACAACGGGCTACAAATACATCAAGATGGGCCTAATCACATGAGCCTCGTATATATCAAGGTGGGCCCCAACGAATGGCCACAAGTACATCAACAATATATATATATATATATATATATATATATATATATATATATATATATATATATATATATATATATATATATGAATCATCTCAAAAGATCAACTGGACCGCACTCCAAATGACAGTGGTAACAATGATTTCCACCGTTAAAATTCTCAAGGCCCACTATATCATTTATTTTCTATCCAATCTGGCCATAAGGTCACATAGACCTGGATTAAGAGAAAACAAATTTTTTTAACGATCCAAAACTTCTGTGAAACAAAAGGTTTCAATGGCAAACACTCAATCCCCACTACTTTTTGCTATGTGGTCCACTTGATCCTAGATCTGCCTCATTTTTAGTCTCAAGCCTATAAGACATGCTGGCCAAATGGTTGGATGGTTTGGATGCAACACATGCATCATGGTGGGTCCCATAGATGGACAACATGGATACAAATATACATCACGGTGGACTCCACCTTTCTAGCTTGCTGGAAGGCGTGGATACAAACATACAACAGTGAATCCCACGTGGGGCCCACCACAACATCTGTTTTCCATCCAATCTGTTGGTAGGGTCACGCCGACCTGGATGAAAAAGAAAAACAAATTTCATAATGAACCAAAACCTCTGGTACCCAAAAAAATGGGTTTCAATGGCAGACGTCCAATCCACTGTTTCCTTTGACGTGGGCCACCTGAGTCACGTACACGGCTGATTTTTGGGGTGGCCCATAACCAGAAGGGGTCCATCAAAATGCATGGTGTTGATGCTCTCACACATCATGGTGGGGTCCATGGCTGGGACCCGTGGTCCCTGCCCGCCCAGCGTCCAGGACGCTGTTGCATCCTTTGCGTCAGCGGTAGCAGCAGGCGCTGCTGCCAATTGTAATTTTTTTATTTTTTTTAAAGATGGATTTTTTGAGGTTTTTCCTAGGAGGGGCCCGCATCAGGAGAATCCACCCCGTCCACTGGCTCCTATGGCTCAAGACAAGCCAGACAAGCCCAATATTTGTGTAACGCCCTGAAATTCGGGGGTCGAGTATGAACTCAACTCCCGAGTTCCAACGCATCACTTATGCAACATACACAATGCTGGTTAAATGTTGTCTGAGTTAGCGCAATAAACATGAATGAGATTATACCAAAACAGTAATTCATACTCCAGTTCAATTGTATAAAGGCAAGCGGAAGACTGAAATTTTATATTCAAAGTATGTAAAGTAACAAAATTTTCTGAACTCCAGAGTATGAGTACTAGCTGAGTACCAATATACATGTATTGTTTCTAAGTCAAAAACCAAAATACAATCCTCAAGAGAGGCCCTGAAAATCCCGCGATGCAGCCGGCCTAAGCAAAGCCGTCAGAGTACTGCATAAAGGAGAACTCCTCCTGGTCCTCATCAAAGTCGGGCTCCGGCTCCTGAACCAAGGCGCCATCTAAACCTGCGACAGAGTTTGGCGGGTGTTGCAAACACCGTCCCGTAACGTGGGAGTGAGTAGCTAACTCAGTGGAACAATAAAGCATAAGTTAACATGTTATCAAATCAATCAAGCAGTAATGATAAAGCAGTACAAATCAAACATTTCTAACTACTCTTGTTACGTGCAAAAATGATATGACGTGATGCTGTATGCCCTTGCCAAACCACTCTCAAGCGACATCATCTTACGTTCGCGAATGCTTACTCCCTCAGTGCGCCACATCTACAAAGCACATGCGGTGCGATGATGCTCATGATTACCAAGTTTTTATTAGTCCATTTCAACCAGCGGTATTGGAAAACTAAGGTACCTCCCTTGTATCATTCCCAACATGATCCATTCTAGGGTCGTCAATCCTAGTTATTCTCATACGATATTATAGTTTGAGAAACGTAGTGAAGGCATCGCAAAGGGCTCGTCACCCGTCAGCGCGGATACAGATCTCACCGTATGCGGCTCAATTGCTGGCCGTCAGCTCGAGTACAGGTCTCACCGTACTCGGCTCAATCACTAGCCGTCAGCTCGAGTACAGATCTCACCGTACTCGGCTCAACTCACACTCTAGTTGCTGTGAAAGACTCGTCGCCAATCACAGACCCTTGGAGTGTACTCGATGATACTACGGAGGACTCGTCGCCCGTCAGCACGAGCACAGATCTCACCGTACTCGGCTCTCGCCGAAGTATCGACAGCTCGAATACAGTGTCCCATACCACCGTATTCGGCTCACGAGTTTGGTTGCGCAATGGTCACTACGGGGAGGCACATGGCCCCAGCGTAGGCCGACAGCTCGACCACGGTTCCATACCACCATGCCCGGCTCATGCGACTTAGCGGATCGAGGTACCATGGTTAAACGGGATCGCCACTGGTAAGTTTGGTACCCTTAGGTTCAAGCAGTAGCGACCACACAAGGTGAACACACATACACATGTCGGTTTACTTGACGAGCCTGACTAGCTCGAGCGCACCACAAGTTGAGCGATATGGAGCGCAAAAGCACTCCGTGTGGCCAACCACTATCGCCAACCGAAGTACGACTCGGGTTTGCCAGACACGTCCTTTGTGGCGATATGAATCTCAGCCACAACCGCAAGTCTGGTACCGAATGTTTGGACTATATGCATAGTCCCAAACTCAAAGAGTTTTCATTAATAGCATGTGGAGTAAAGCATGATAAACAAGCAATACAAGCATGTTAGTAGGCATGTTATAAGGCATGAAGTAAAACCTAAAGTAAAGCATGTTGTAAAGCATGTTGTAAAGCATGTGATAAAGCACTATCCACATAGGGATGCAATTGTGTACACATTACAAGTGAGTAGTTGTAGTGAACCACCGCATGGAGGGGATCCTACATGTCTCTAAGGGAGTCAGAAATCCCATATCAGCGCCTATCTAAGGCACTAATACATAAACATGTACTCATACAAGCATTTGCACAAACACTTAGAATACACTATTCCAACATACATGACGTATGTTAGCAAATTTCGTGTTAGGGCTGTCCCTTCGCCACGTGAGTATTTTACCCATGTATATCATAATCATACAGCAAATAATCATTACAATTGTATTTCCAAAATCCACACATATGCGGTATTTCTAGAATTCACATTTTCAACATATTAGGCATTTACAAGCGGACATGTATTTTTGCGATTTCTTTCGCCAAACTAGTATTTTATCCACATATTATATAATCAAACATTAAATAAACATGTCAAACATTTTCCCAAAAAAAATACGTATACGGTATTTCTACGTATATCTAGAGTATGTGAAATTCCATATTCTACAACGTTAATCGAAACAGGAAACGGAAAACACTTTGTACATGTGCATTTACACGCAGATCATGAATCTATCATTATCAGACATTGAAAGCGTTGAAAAACGTAACTTATACACTTAAAGTCCTCACCTCAGCCCTTGAAATTCCAACAAATCAACAAGGGTAGTAGAGCTTCCGTATACGGGAGTTTCCTAGCTTAAAGAGCGGAACCGATTAGCTTTTTCATAACCTACAACGATCCTACCTTAAATCAGACCTAGGGTTAGGGTTTCTTACCTTCAAATGGGATGGACACCGTGGGGAAAACACCTAGAATAAGGCGGTATAGGCCGTGTGATGAGTGGAAGCAGCAGGAGGAAGATCGGCTATGAACTCCAAGCCTTTCTCTCACTTTTCTTTCTCTCTCTCTAGGGTTTTTCTCCCAAATTCGTATGGCTGTGAGAGGGGCTGTTCTAAGCCCCTTTTATAGCCAAAAACATGTCTAAAATAGACTCAGGTTCAAGGGTGGCTGCATATATAGGCATTTCGCCACTTTCCAAGCTCAAAAGGGATGTTCTGGTGGCCCTCCTTGAGCCAAACGTCAGACTTAAGCTCACCATCTATGGATCTACGTGGGATTACGTTTTTGACTCGATCGGATTCCCAGATCGCACGTGGCGGACCACTTTCAGTTCAACGGTCAGTGGGCCACGATCAGAAATTCTAAGTACATGTAAATGTTCCTGAAATTTTTCTTAATCCGAGGGTGTAATTTGGTTTGATTCCGACGGTCAGGTTGCTTAATACTGACGCGCAACCGAATGATGCCAGATCACTATTCCAGATATTTATTTTGGGATGGAATTAGTGTTTTTCACACTCCCTCGCTCCGGATCGAAAAGAATGGCCGTGGGACATCGGAATCATCTGATTTTTGAGATGATTGTCAAGCCCAGTGGGGCGGTCTTAGTTCCTTAGCTTCGTGTTAATCGGACTCCCGATGTGCGATATAGACCTAATACGAAGTTTCGTTTCATTCTCGAGAGCAGACGGGTAATGAGTTTGGTTCTAGACTTTAGGGTAACCTAGAGTCACGAATTCTGCAAGTTTTGGGTCTTGCAGATCGTATTTAAAGAGATCCCAACGGATTTCATGACTAACCGAGTTTAGTACTTAGTTAACTTTGTTAAATTTCTAAAGGATTTAATCCTATGTGATTTCTGGTCGAGGTGGTACTTGGCCCAATTTACGAAAATTTACAGGTCGTTACAATCTACCCCCCTTAAACAAAAAATTTCGTCCTCGAAATTTATACCTTTTCGTAGTCCTCGAGAATCTGAGGGTAGTTCTTTCTGACCTCGGCCTCAGTCTCCCAGGTAGCTTTCTCCTCGGAATGATGTGTCCAAAGCACCTTCACAAGTGGGATGACCTTGCTACGTAGTACCTGCTCCTTCCTATCAAGGATACGTGTCGGGCGCAGCTCGTACGTAGCATCCTCACTCAACTGTACCTGCTCCCATCTGATGATATGCAAATGATCAGGAACGTACTTCTTCAGCATAGATACATGAAAGATGTTGTGTATGGAAGCAAGTGGTGTAAGTAAGGCGAGACGATACGCCACATCACCCACTCGATCCAGTATCTGAAATGGACCGATAAACCTTGGTGTGAGCTTCCCCTTCTTCCCAAACCGAAGGACTCCCTTCATAGGGGAAACTCGAAGGAACACATGATCCCCGACCTCGAACTCCAGCGGTCGCCGCCTCGTATCGGCGTAACTCTTCTGTCTGCTCTGCGCTGTGAGTAATCGACGCCTGATAATATCTATCTTCTCTGTAGTCGTCTGGACCAACTCCGGGCCAATCAGGCTACGCTCGCCAACCTCTGCCCAACAGTGCGGTGCCCTACAAGGTCGGCCATATAGAGCCTCATATGGCGCCATGCCAATAGTCGCCTGGAAGCTGTTGTTGTAGGCGAACTCTGCGTACGGAAGATAGTCATCCCAGCTGTCCTTGAAGTCCAACACACATGCTCGCAACATATCCTCCAGAATTTGATTCACCCGCTGTCTGCCCATCAGTCTGAGGATGAAACGCAGTACTGAACCTCAGCTTCACACCTATCGCCTCCTGGATACGAGTCCAGAAGATGGATGTGAACCGCGTGTCTCTGTCCGACACGATCTCTAAGGGAACTCCATGCAGACGGACGATCTCCCTGATGTACAATCTAGCCAGCTCGTCTGCAGAGTTCGTAACTCTGATAGGGAGGAAATGGGCCGATTTGGTCAACCGGTCCACAATCACCCAAATAGAATCGTGTCCCTTCCTCGTCTTCGGCAGCCCTGATATGAAGTCCATGGAGATGAATTCCCACTTCCACTCCGCTATAGGCATGGGCTGAAGTAGTCCAGGAGGTCGGCGATGTTCTGCCTTGACCTGCTGGCACGTCAGACATCGAGATACATACTCAGCAATGTGGGCCTTCATGTTATCCCACCAATAAGTCCGTCTCATATCCTGGTACATCTTCGTGCTACCAGGATGCATCGCAAGCTTCGAGTTATGGGCAGACTCGAGAAGCTCGCGTCTCAAGTCAGCCACATCAGGAACATATAGGCTGCCACCGAATCGTAAACCCCCATCAGAACCAACTCTCCACTCGGAGTCCACGGCGTCGCTAGCCTGCTCTTGAAGCTCGGACAGCCGTATATCGCCCTCTTGGGCCTCAACAATCCTGTCGTCAATAAGTGGCCGCACTCGAACGTGCGCAACACACTCAAAAGGCTCCTCGACAGTGAGTCTCTGCTCGAAGTCCCGTACAAACTCCATCATGTCCCACTCGACTATCATCAGCGGTGCCGCAAATGCAATCGCCTTCTTGCGGCTCAACGCGTTTGCCACAAGGTTCGCCTTGCCAGGATGGTAGGAAACCTCGAACTTGAAGTCCTTCAAGGTCTCCATCCATCGGCGCTGTCTCATATTCAAATCCCGCTGTGTGAATATGTATTTAAGGCTCTTGTGGTCGCAGAAAAGCTCGAACTCCTCACCATAGAGGTAATGTCTCCAGAGCTTCAATGCAAAGATGACAGCTGCCAACTCCAGGTCATGTGTAGGGTAATTCTCCTCGTGCTTCCTTAATTGTCTCGAGGCATACGAAATCAGCCTATCCTTCTGCATCAGAACACAACCCAAACCAACGCGAGACGCGTCAGTATATACGGTGTACTTCACCCCTTGCTCTGGCAATACTAGCATAGGGGCGGACGTCAACTTGTCCTTCAGCTCCTTAAAAGCTGCCTCCGCCTTCTCATTCCAGGTGAATTTCAGGTCCTTCCGAGTCAACTGAGACAATGGCCTGGCAATCTTCGAGAAGTCCCAAATAAAACGTCTGTAATACCCAGCCAGACCAAGGAAACTCCTCACCTCAGTAACCGACTCAGGCTGCTGCTAATCCTGAACCGCGGCTACCTTAGCAAGGTCCATTGCTATCCCATCCTTGGACACAACATGTCCCAGGAACTTGACTTCCTCCTGCCAAAAGTCGCACTTCTTGTATTGCGCAAACAACTGGTTCTTCTCCAACGTACCCAGTACTGCTCGCAGGTGCTCCTCGTGCTCCTCCCGACTCGTAGAGTATATCAAAATGTCATCAATAAAGAAGATGACGAATCGGTAAAGGAAGGGCCGAAATACCCGGTTCATCAGATCCATGAACACGGCTGGTGCGTTCGTCAGACCGAACGACATCACCAAGAACTCATAGTTCCCGAAGCACATCCTGAAGGCTGTCTTCTGTACATCCTCCTCTCTCACGCGCAACTGGTGGTACCCTGACTGAAGGTCAATCTTCGAGAAATACCTCGCCCCCCTCAACTGATCAAACAGATCATCTATCCTGGGCAAAGGATACTTGTTCTTCACCGTGACCTGGTTCAACCTACGGTAATCAATACACAACCGTAGCGACCCATCCTTCTTCTTCACGAACAACACAGGTGCCCCCCAAGGAGACACACTAGGTCGAATAAAACCTTTCTCTACGAGTTCGTCGATTTGTTTCCGCAGCTCTTCCATCTCACATGGAGGCATACGATAAGTCGGCAACGAGATGGGCATCGCACCAGGCGTAAGGTCAATTGTAAAATCAATCTCACGCCGAGGAGGTAAACCAGGGATAGTCTTAAAGACTCCAACAAACTCCCGAACCACTGGCGTACCCTTCAGTGTCGGACCATCAATCGGCACAAGTAAAGCAGCATAACAATCAACTCGACAGGGCCAACTGACCTGCATTGGGAACGTGAAAGCTGTGCCGTCAGGTCCATAGGCAGTCACGATCCGAGCATCGCAATCTATCTCCGCCCTCATCTTGGCGAGCCAATCCATGCCAAGTATAACGTCGTAGTGCCATAGCGGAGCAACAATAAGGTCGACGAGCTCTGTGCTGCTACCCAAAACTATCGCACAACCCTCGCATAACCGTGTGACATCCGAGAAGGTCCCAGTGACCGTAGTGAGTCTCGTTCCCTTAGTGGGAACAGTATGCAAAGATAGGCGTTTCACCGCCCCACAAGAAATGATAGAGGTAGTGGACCCAGTGTCCACCAGTAAAGAAACGGGAGTACCATGGATATGAGCCGTACCCTCGAAAGCCGTCGGTGCCGATATCGACGTCTCTGGTGCCTCAGCAACAAGTGTATGTACCCGAACCTGCTGCTGGCGGTTCGGCTGAGGAGCCAGGGGTCGCTGTGGCGGCCTGAAGAACGGTACAGGAGGTCGGAATGAAGGATGTGTAGGAGCGGTCTGTAGCGGCAGAGCTGATATGGCCTGTGGATAAGGGCGACCCAATCTCTGCGGTGGCGCAAATTCGCTAGCCCTCATGCGCGAGAAGCAGCTCTCAGTAGGGTGTCCAGGTTTCCCGCAAAACGTGCAGGTCACCAACGGGCGTCTCATGGGAACAACGGGCGCTGCGGCCCTGGGGGGAGAATCGGCCCGAGGCCTCTTGCCTAAGATAGGCCTGCTCTGTACATCCTGCCGCGGTCTCGCAACCATAGTACCACGTGATCGGGCCAAACGGTCCACATCCTGCTCGGCCGTCATAGACATGTGGACCAACGCCGCATACGTAGGGATAGTGTGGCAGCATAGCTTCGACCGTATGTCAGGTCGCAAGCCCCCAGTAAATCGTCGCATCCTCATCTACTCATTGACGAGGATGGTCGGGACAAAGCGGCCCAACTCAGTAAATCGGTGCTCATACTCCGTCACCGTCATGCCTCCCTGCCTGAGGCGCAGAAACTCGTCCTCCCACTCATGCCGATACGTCTGCGGGTAATACTTCTCGTGGAACCGAGACTCGAAAGCCTCCCAGGTCCACACGAAGTCCACTGCGACCGTGCGCAGCACACTGTCCCACTATAAGCTGGCCTCCCTCTCAAACATGAAGGTAGCCAACTCAACCTGCTCTGCCTCGGAGCAATGTAACATCCGTTGCATCTTGGAGATGCGGTCCAGCCAGAACTCCGCCTCCTCGGGTCTGTGAGAACCCACAAATGAAGGAGGCCTCAAGCGCTGAAATCGCTCGAGTAGACCAGGCGTACCGACATCTCCAGTAGGAGGTGCGACGGGTGTAGGCAGAGGCGCATCCTCAAACCGAGCAGGAGGCTCAGAATCCTCCTCAGGATGCGCAGATGTCGTAGGCGGAGTCGCACTACCACCGTGGGACAAGGCCTCAGCAATAGTGGCCATAAGCTCCTGATGCTGCTGCTGTTGCTGCATCTGCTGCTGCTGCTGCATCTGCTGCTGATGCATCATCATCATCAGCTGCTCAAATCTATCAGGCGGTGGAGCAGCCTGAGAATCATGCTGCGCAGCAGATGACGGCCGATACTGCTCACGGACCGGGGGCGTGTAAGGTGGCTGTCCACCGGTAGGACCAGCAGAAGGCTGATCAGATCCCAACCCTCGGTCCGCAGGACCGCCACTACCAGAAGGAGTCTGGTCCATAGAGCCGGTCAAACGAAGATGTGCCGTGCTCCGTGTATATTGCCGCGGCATGCCCTATACAACATAGGGTAGATCATTTGTGAGATAAAGCACAATACACATCATAAAACACTTAAGCATTCCACACATCATCAATACAAAGAGGCTACATGCTTTTCATTTACCCAAAATTGTCATAATACATGGACTACAGAGTTACATGAATCACGACATAAAATCACATAATAGCCAATACATCTACTACAACAAACACCTAAAACATGCTACTACCTAATACACCATCTGCATGAAAACACAAACCGCCTATCGCGGTAACCAAAGCAAACACAACATACAACAACATGGATGACTAAGCATCCGAAGTAGGCGGTGGAGGAGGGGCATTCTTGTCCTGCGCACAGCACAGAATGGCCTTCAATGTACGGGACATCTTCTTAAAACTCTTCTTCATATAGGCTTCATTCTCTTCAAGTTTGGCACGTACTTGACCAATCTCTTGCTGCAAGGCGGCTTGACCCTCCTCGAGACGGGCCAAACGTGCATCCTGAGCATCTCTATCCATACCCTGCTCCTGAGCCGCAGGGGGTGAACTTCCCTCGGTGTCCTGATCCTCAGGTTCTTCTTCCTGTATGTCATCACCGCCCTCCTCATCACTCTTCTCGCCGGCGCTATCCGACTCGTCTCCAGACTCGTCGAGTTGGGCTTGCCGCTGTTGAGGGCCGATCTTCATATTCTTGAGTGTCGCTTCACTTATGACTCGGACCGGCGCAAGATCCTCCATATTCAATCTGTAGCCTACATCACGAGCCATCCTGCAGATCAGGCGGCCAAATGGGAGCGAAAGATCGTTCCTGACAGAACGAACTACATGAACTATCTGGGATAGGATGAATGTGGGTAGGCATATGTCGTCCCCATGTCCCATCTTATACAAAAAGTCCACCATCAACCACGTACATTCTGTGCGGTTACCAGACCGTGGGTACACGTTGTAGGTGAAAATGTGATGGAGTAAACGGAAGTCCTCGGCCATCTTTGTCGCCGCAATGCAATTTCCTCTCTTCCAAGTAACCCGGCGACCACCGAGATATCGCGTGCGGCGATCCCTTTCCCGCGCACTTCTGGAGAAGTTATCACTGGGGTGTACCTGACCACGCGGTAGCTTCGTGATCCGAGCCACTTCATCCACTGTAATCGTGCGTCTAATGCCCCTCACAGAAACAGTAAACTGAAGAGGCTCAACTGATGAGTCCACGATGTGAGCATAGAAAGCGCGAACCGTGTTCTCACATGCAGGGGACTCGCCATCAAACATAGAGTTCCAACCGATGTCCACCAGGCGATCCATCAGTGGGTGTAGCCCGAACACCCTTTCATCCACGTGAGCTTCAAACACAACCTTGCGGCCCGCGAAGCGCCCATATTCCATGCCTATCGGGTAAGCATTTCCGACGGGATGGTCAGGATCCAGGTCCCGCTTCGACCTAAACTCCCGCACGGTGCTTGTGCCGGCCCCAACATCGGATCTTCTTCGGGAATGGGCTGGCCTACTTGGGCCGGCATCATCGGCCGCGGTTTTCCTCTTTCCCATGAGAGATAGGATGGAGGAAAAGGAGAAAATGACAGCCACCACACCAAGGAGGGCCATGGAAAATTGCCAAAATGGGGGAACAAGGGGCTGATCTCTTTGCTCTACCACAAACAACAATTCAATGGGTGTGGAAGGAGCACTAGAGGTAGGGAATGAAGAAGAAATAAGAAGAAAGTGGAATGGGTTAGTAGATTACCCGATTTTGAGCTCCAAGGAGGGGTATGAGAGCTCCAACTTGAGAAAATGGAGAAAGGAGGAGGCTAGGGCTGTTGTGGAAGGTTGGGGTGTGTGAGTTGTGGAAGAAAAATGGAAGATTTGGAGGTTTGGAGGGATGGGTTTTGAGAAAAATCGGATTTGGGGGTGGAGGTGCTTGAAAAGAGGGGTGAAATGAGAGGAAGGGTGCTCCAGCCCCTTTTATCCCAACCAAATGCCAAAATGGCACGTGCCACAGTGTAGAGGGGGTCAGGCCGACCCACCTCATGCTCGGAATCACGCCGAAAAACCGGTCAGACCGTGGTCCGCTGCCCGAGCCGCGGCGCCGCCGCGGCTGGACTTGGCCGGAGCCGCGCCGCCGCTGTCTGGTTCAACTTGGCACGTGCCTAGGGTGCCAAATGCACCCTGGTTTGGTTTGAATACTTGATAGATTAACGTGGGGGGCCCACGGACTCAGTTCGGCTCCAGAACGGTCAGTTTCCGGGAATTTCTGAACCAATCTGATTTTTCCTGATTTTTAACGACTAATTTTTGGTGGATTGTGATCTTGACACGTCAATAGACGGTCACGGGGTGATTTGGAGTTCATGTGTGCGGTCAGGATCGAGTACAAACTCGATCAACGCGCCCGTTTTTAGTGAATTTCACCGAACGGTGAAATCGGGAGACCCTAGGACTGTTTCTATAATTTTGCGCACCCTCCCAAGTATAATGCGTCAGCGTATGTAGTGGGGACATAACTTAGGTCCGGTTTTAATCAAAATCATGCTTTGATACCAACTTGTAACGCCCTGAAATTCGGGGGTCGAGTATGAACTCAACTCCCGAGTTCCAACGCATCACTTATGCAACATACACAATGCTGGTTAAATGTTGTCTGAGTTAGCGCAATAAACATGAATGAGATTATACCAAAACAGTAATTCATACTCCAGTTCAATTGTATAAAGGCAAGCGGAAGACTGAAATTTTATATTCAAAGTATGTAAAGTAACAAAATTTTCTGAACTCCAGAGTATGAGTACTAGCTGAGTACCAATATACATGTATTGTTTCTAAGTCAAAAACCAAAATACAATCCTCAAGAGAGGCCCTGAAAATCCCGCGATGCAGCCGGCCTAAGCAAAGCCGTCAGAGTACTGCATAAAGGAGAACTCCTCCTGGTCCTCATCAAAGTCGGGCTCCGGCTCCTGAACCAAGGCGACATCTACACCTGCGACAGAGTCTGGCGGGTGTTGCAAACACCGTCCCGTAACGTGGGAGTGAGTAACTAACTCAGTGGAACAATAAGGCATAAGTTAACATGTTATCAAATCAATCAAGCAGTAATGATAAAGCAGTACAAATCAAACATTTCTAACTACTTTTGTTAAGTGCAAAAATGATATGACATGATGCGTATGCCCTTACCAAACCACCCTCAAGCGACAACATCTTACGTTCGCGAATGCTTACTCCCTCAGTGCGCCACATCTACAAAGCACATGCGGTGCGATGATGCTCATGATTACCAAGTTTTTATTAGTCCATTTCAACCAGCAGTATTGGGAAACTAAGGTACCTCCCTTGTATCATTCCCAACATGATCCATTCTAGGGTCGTCAATCCTAGTTATTCTCATACGATATTATAGTTTGAGAAACGTAGTGAAGGCATCGCAAAGGGCTCGTCACCCGTCAGCGCAGATACAGATCTCACCGTATGCGGCTCAATTGCTGGCCGTCAGCTCGAGTACAGGTCTCACCGTACTCGGCTCAATCACTAGCCTTCAGCTCGAGTACAGATCTCACCGTACTCGGCTCAACTCACACTCTAGTTGCTGTGAAAGACTCGTCGCCAATCACAGACCCTTGGAGTGTACTCGATGATACTACTGAGGACTCGTGGCCCGTCAGCACGAGCACAAATCTCACCGTACTCGGCTCTCGCCGAAGTATCGACAGCTCGAATACAGTGTCCCATACCACCGTATTCGGCTCACAAGTTTGGTTGCGCAATGGTCACTACGGGGAGGCACATGGCCCCAGCCTAGGCCGACAGCTCGACCACGGTGTCCCATACCACCATGCCCGGCTCATGTGACTTAGCGGATCGAGGTACCATGGTTAAACGGGATCGCCACTGGTAAGTTTGGTACCTTAGGTTCAAGCAGTAGCGACCACACAAGGTGAACACACATACACATGTCGGTTTACTTGACGAGCCTGACTAGCTCGAGCGCACCACAAGTTGAGCGATATGGAGCGCAAAAGCACTCCGTGTGGCCAACCACTATCGCCAACCGAAGTACGACTCGGGTTTGCCAGACACGTCCTTTGTGGCGATATGAATCTCAGCCACAACCGCAAGTCTGGTACCGAATGTTTGGACTATATACATAGTCCCAAACTCAAACAGTTTTCATTAATAGCATGTGGAGTAAAGCATGATAAACAAGCAATACAAGCATGTTAGTAGGCATGTTATAAGGCATGAAGTAAAACCTGAAGTAAAGTATATTGCAAAGCATGTTGTAAAGCATGTGATAAAGCACTATCCACATAGGGATGCAATTGTGTACACATTACAAGTGAGTGGTTGTAGTGAACCACCGCATGGAGGGGATCCTACATGTCTCTAAGGGAGTCAGAAATCCCATATCAGCGCCTATCTAAGGCACTAATACATAAACATGTGCTCATACAAGCATTTGCACAAACAGTTAGAATACACTATTCCAACATACATGACGTATGTTAGCAAATTTCGTGTTAGGGTTGTCCCTTCGCCACGTGAGTATTTTACCCATGTATATCATAATCATACAGCAAATAATCATTACAATTGTATTTCCAAAATCCGCACATATGCGGTATTTCTAGAATACACATTTTCAACATATTAGGCATTTACAAGCGAACATGTATTTTAGCGATTTCTTTCGCCAAACTAGTATTTTATCCACATATTATATAATCAAACATTAAATAAACATGTCAAACATTTTCCCAAAAAAAATACGTATACGGTATTTCTACGTATATCTAGAGTATGTGAAATTCCATATTCTACAACGTTAATCGAAACAGGAAACGGAAAACACTTGTACATGTGCATTTACACGCAGATCATGAATCTATCATTATCTGACATTAAAAGCGTTGAAAAACGTAACTTATACACTTAAAGTCCTCACCTCAGCCCTTGGAATTCCAACAAATCAACAAGGGTAGTAGAGCTTCCGTATACGGGAGTTTCCTACCCTAAAGAGCGGAACCGATTAGCTTTTTCATAACCTACAACGATCCTACCTTAAATCAGACCTAGGGTTAGGGTTTCTTACCTTCAAATGGGATGGACACCCCGGGAAAACACCTGGAATAAGGCGGTGTAGGCCGTGTGATGAGTGGAAGCAGCAGGAGGAAGATCGGCTACGAACTCCAAGCCTTTCTCTCACTTTTCTTTCTCTCTCTCTAGGGTTTTTCTCCCAAATTCGTATGGCTGTGAGAGGGGCTGTTCTAAGCCCCTTTTATAGCCAAAAACATGTCTAAAATAGACTCAGGTTCAAGGGTGGCTGCATATATAGGCATTTCGCCACTTTCCAAGCTCAAAAGGGATGTTCTGGTGGCCCTCCTTGAGCCAAACGTCAGACTTAAGCTCACCATCTATGGATCTACGTGGGATTACGTTTTCGACTCGATCGGATTCCCAGATCGCACGTGGCGGACCACTTTCAGTTCAACGGTCAGTGGGCCACGATCAGAAATTCTAAGTACATGTAAATGTTCCTGAAATTTTTCTTAATCCGAGGGTGTAATTTGGTTTGATTCCGACGATCAGGTTGCTTAATACTGACGCGCAACCGAATGATGCCAGATCACTATTCCAGATATTTATTTTGGGATGGAATTAGTGTTTTTCACACTCCCTCGCTCCGGATCGAAAAGAATGGCCGTGGGACATCGGAATCATCTGATTTTTGAGATGATTGTCAAGCCCAGTGGGGCGGTCTTGGTTCCTTAGCTTCGTGTTAATCGGACTCCCGATGTGCGATCTAGACCTAATACGAAGTTTCGTTTCATTCCCGAGAGCAGACGGGTAATGAGTTTGGCTCTAGACTTTAGGGTAACCTAGAGTCACGAATTCTGCAAGTTTTGGGTCTTGCAGATCGTATTTAAAGCGATCCCAACGGATTTCATGACTAACCGAGTTTAGTACTTAGTTAACTTTGTTAAATTTCTAAAGGATTTAATCCTATGTGATTTCTGGTCGAGGTGGTACTCGGCCCAATTTACGGAAATTTATAGGTCGTTACAATTTGATATGTTTCGGTGTGTAGAAAGGTCAGAGTGAATTTTTAACGGTGAAACCCACTGTTTTCTATGCTATGGCTCGCTAGGGGATCGGATTAGCTTCATTTTTCTGCTCAATGCCTAAAATGATCTAGGGAATGGGATGGATGGCGTAGATTTGATCAATACATCTAGGTGGGGCCTGCATGAGTGGCCCACCCAAAAAGGGCTAAAGTAATGACATTTTTAAAAAAAATTATTTTTATTTTTTATTTTTTATTTGTTTGTTGCAGTGGGTACCTGTTCACGCTTTAGGCCACGTCCAGCGTCTAGTGACGCTGGACTATACATTTCATCAAGATGGGTCCCATGTGTGGGGACCACGGTTGGTGGGTCCCACGTGGACGTGGCCCACTTGACTTGGATCAATTTAATATTTGTGTTTTCCTATCACCAAAGGGTATGGTCCACATGACTTAGAGGTTTGGTTAAGGCATACATCAAGGTGGGGTCCATCCGAGTGGGCCACACATCACATAAAAATGAAAGAGAGAGAGAGAGAGAGAGAGAGAGAGAGAGAGAGAGAGAGAGAGAGAGAGAGAGAGAGAGAGAAGTACCCACCTTTGATCTTCTCGGACTCTTCCTTCCACCGATGCGATCTAGAGCTCTAAGGGGTAGATCTTAATGGTTGAGATGGACTTTAGATGGTGGGGATGGGAGATAGGAAGTGGGCCATACTATCTTCTCCCCCATGGAAGCCATGGACGTGGGTTGCTCTCATGGAGCTTGGGAGAAAATGAGAGAGAAAGATGAGAGAGAGGTGATGTGAGTGATGGAGTGATGGGGAGAGAGATGGGTGAAGTGATGGAAAGTTGACTTTTGGGGATGAGTAGTTGTACTTAGGGATGGGTGTGAGTGATGGGATATGGTACTTAATTGATAGATGTGATTGATGGGACATTCTCTTGGGCTTGCAAACGCGCGGCATTTTCCTCGAACCGAACGCAGGCCCATATCTCCTGGCCCGGGTATCGCCTCGGCCTGCAAGACATGGCATCGGAAGTACGGAGATGGCGCGGTCACTAGGGTACAAGTTTCGGGTTGAGCTGACTCTGATATACAGAACACGACTTAGGATCGCGCACAAACACCGGTTTCAGATCGCGGGTTGCCGGAATTCGACAAGGAGGATCGTGAAAGTCTACGGAATAATACGGACTAGGATATGGGCCTTACACCGAGCAAACTGGGGCAACTGGTGTAACGACCTGTAAATTTCCGTACATTGGGTCGAGTACCACCTTGACCAGAAATCACGTAGAATTAAATCCTTTAGAAATTTAACAAAGTTAACTAAGTACTAAACTCGGTTAGCCATGAAATCCGTTGGGATCGCTTTAAATACGATCTGCAAGACCCAAAACTTGCAGAATTAGTGACTCTAGGTTACCCTAAAGTCTAGAGCCAAACTCATTACCCGGCTGCTCTCAGGAATGAAACGAAACTTCGTATTGGGTCTAGATCGCACATCGGGAGTCCGATTAACACGAAGCTAAGGAACCAGGACCGCCCCACTGGGCTTGACAATCATCTCAAAAATCAGATGATTCCGATGTCCCACAGCCATTTTTTCGATCCGGACTTCCTCCTGCTGCTTCCACTCATCACACGGCCTACACCGTCTTATTCCAGGTGTTTTCCCGGCGGTATCCATCCCATTTGAAGGTAAGAAACCCTAACCCTAGGTCTGATTTGAGGTTGGATAGTGGTAGGTTATGCAAAAGCTAATCGGTTACGCTCTTTAGGCTAGGAAACTCCCGTATACGGAAGCTCCAATACCCTTGCTGATTCGTTGGAATTCCAAGGGCTGAGGTGAGGACTTTAATTGTATAAGTTACGTTTTTCAACGCTTTCAATGTCAGATAATGATAGATTCATGATCTGCATGTAAATGCACATGTACAAAGTGCTTTACGTTTCCTGTTTCGATTAGCGATGTAGAATATGGAATTTCACATACTCTAGATATACGTAGAAATACCGTATACGTATTTTTTTTGGGAAAATGTTTGACATGTTTATTTAATGTTTGATTATATCATATGTGGATAAAATGCTAGTTTGGTGAAATGAATCGCAAAGATACATGTTCATGTGTAAATGTCATGTATGTTGAAATTGCGTATTCTAAAAATACCGCATACGTGCAGATTTTGGAAATGCAATTGTAATGATTAATTGCTGTATGATTGTGAGATACATGGGTAAAATACTCCCGTGGCGAAGGGACAGCCCTAACACAAATTTCGCTAACATACGTCGTGTTTGTTGAAATAGTGTATTCTAAGTAGTTGTGCAAACGCTTGTGTGCGCAAATGTTCATGTATTAACGCCTTAGAGAGGTGCTGATATGGGATTCCCGACTCCCTTAGAGACAAGTAGGCTTCTCTCCATGCAGTGGTTCGCTAGAACCACTCACCTGTAATGTGTATGTAATTGTATCCCTATGTGGATAGTGCCTTACTACATGCTTCACAACATGCTTTACAACATGCTTTGTAACATGCTTTACTTCATGTTTTACTTCATGCTTTATAACATGCCTACTAACATGCTTGTATTGCTTGTTTATCATGCTTTACTTCACATGCTATCGATGAAAACTGTTTGAGTTTGGGACTAGGTATATAGTCCAAACATTCGGTACCAGACTTGCGATTGTGGCTGAGATTCATGTCGCCACAAAGGACGTGTCTGGCGAACCCGAGTCGTACTTTGGTTGGCGATAGTGGTTGGCCACACGGAGTGCTTTTGCGCTCCATATCGCTCAACTTGTGGTGCGCTCGAGCTAGTCAGGCTCGTCAACTAAACCGAAGTGTATCTGTGTGTTCACCCTGTTTGGTCGCTACTGCTTGAACCTAGGGTACCAAACTTACTAGTGGCGATCCCCGTTTAACCATGGTACCTAGATCCGCTAAGTCGCATGAGCCGGGCATGGTGGTGTGGGACACCGTGGTCGAGATGTCGGCCTACGCTGGGGCCATGTGCCTCCCCGTAGTGACCATTGCGCAACTAACTCGTGAGCCGAATACGGTGGTATGGGACACTGTATTCGAGCTGTCGATACTTCGGCGAGAGCCGAGTACGGTGAGATGTGTACTCGTGCTGACGGGCGACGAGTCCTCCGTAGTATCATCGAGTACACTCCAAGGGTCTGTGATTGGCCACGAGTCTTTCACAGCAACTAGAGTGTGAGTTGAGCCGAGTACGGTGAGACCTGTACTTGAGCTGACGGCTAGTGATTGAGCCGAGTACGGTGAGACCTGTACTCGACCTGACGGCCAGCAATTGAGCCGCATACGGTGAGATCTGTATCCGCGCTGACGGGTGACGAGCCCTTTGCGATGCCTTCACTACGCTTCTCAAACTATAATATCGTATGAGAATAACTAGGATTGACGACCCTAGAATGGATCATGTTGGGAATGATACAAGGGAGGTACCTTAGTTTCCCAATACTGCTGATTGAAATGGACTAATAAAAACTTGGTAATCATGAGCATCATCGCACTGCATGTGCTTTGTAGATGTGGCGCACTGAGGGAGTAAGCATTCGCGAACGTAAGATGATGTCGCTTGAGGGTGGTTTGGCAAGGGCATACAGCATCATGTCATGTCATTTTTGCACTTAACAAGAGTAGTTAGAAATGCTTGATTTGTACTGCTTTATCATTACTGCTTGATTGATTTGATAACATGTTAACTTATGCTTTATTGTTCCACTGAGTTAGCTATTCACTCCCACGTTACGGGACGGTGTTTGCAACACCCACCAGACTCTGTCGCAGGTGTAGATGGCGCCTTGGTTCAGGAGCCGGAGCCCGACTTTGATGAGGACCAGGAGGAGTTCTCCTTCATGCAGTACTCTGACGGCTTTGCTTAGGCCGGCTGCATCGCGGGGTTTTCAGGGCCTCTCTTGAGGATTGTATTTTGGTTTTTGACTTAGAAACAATACATGTATATTGGTACTCAGCTAGTACTCATACTCTGGAGTTCAGAAAATTTTGTTACTTTACATACTTGAATATAAAATTTCAGTCTTCCGCTTGCCTTTATACAATTGAACTGGAGTATGAATTACTGTTTTGGTATAATCTCATTCATGTTTATTGCGCTAACTCAGACAACATTTAACCAGCATTGTGTATGTTGCATAAGTGATGCGTTGGAACTCGGGAGTTGAGTTTATACTCGACCCCCGAATTTCAGGGCGTTACAATTGGGGTAGCACTGCTCAGTTGCACCAAGTAAACATCGAGAAATCGAGCAAATCTAGATAGTAGGGTTCGGTTGCACCAAGTGGGACTTAGTGCATCAAAGTATCTCTATTCAACAATATTTTGAAAGTTCGGATTTTGACAGTTTCAGTGCACTGATTTCAAAAATTCATATATATTTTTCTACAACTCCGATTGAGGTGATTCAAAATTCAAATTGAAGCTTGATGAGTCTAGTTTTATAAAAAATAAATAAATAAAACTTAATGTATGTTAAGTTTAGGATGTTTGGGAAACTACCAAAATCATTGGTTTCAGGCAGCTAGTACTCCTAGAATTGTTAGAATTTTTCTATAATTAAACAAAGAGATGAAAATTTAGTGGGGCTAAATTATATTTGATGATGAACTACTAGAAAAATAATAAAAATAATCTATTAACTAAAATTACCAAAAATATTATATAAAATATATGTATTTAAACTAAAAATTTCTACAACTACATGTTGTCGACGTGCTGCGCATATTGTTTTTCATCTTAGAGTTTTTGTGCTTGATGTCTTCTTAGGAATTGCTTATAATCATACTAGGAATCATTATATTTAATTAAATTAATATTTTTCTATTTTTTGGTATATTTTACTAATTCGGATAGCTTTGAGTATAATTGAATTATGGTCCTTGATTAGAGTGTTAGAGCCGAATCATCGTTTTCGCTAATTGCAAGTATGTCACACTATGAATTTAGCTAAACCATAATTCATTGTTTAACATTTAATTAGGATTAAATCAATATCATTAACGATAGTATTATACTTTAATTTAGGTTTGGAATGTTTTTCCTAAATTCCCGAAGCTAGGGTCGCATCCGAGTTAAAGATTTTGCCTAAGGTGAAAATCTACTCCCAAGCTTCTACTTGGCATTTTAGAGTAATTAAATGTAGTTATTTGCTCTTTGATTGATAACATGCTCGATGAAATGCTTGAATGACATGAAACTCTTAATATTATAAAATTATTGGATGTTGAATGCTTAGAAATATTAAGATGATTGAATTGTTTTGCTGCGGTGGATCGAGCTTTGTAAATTATCAAAATAAGTGGATAACTCACTTTAAGGAGGCTATCCCAGGGGTTATCCCAGGCTTATACGGCCAACCAGAGTAGAACACAGACGATTGACAGTAGTTGGAGCTACAAGGGATGCTTTGCACCCAATGTCTGTTTGTTTGAGGTCCTCTGTAGTCGATCGCATCAGTCTAATGTAAGCTCGATCATTTTTGTGCTTAGTGATTGTATAACATTCAATAGAATCTTGGATACTACTATTACCCTTGATTTAGTCTACTCATAACCATTAGTGCATTACAATTCCCAAAGACTCATGAGCTAGGCATGGTGGTATGAGACAGCGTATTCGAGCTGTCGGCTTATGCTGGGGTGTTGGGCCTCCCCATAGTGACAATTGAGCACTAATAGAGGTGATAGTATGTTGTTCGAACGACCCCTATCAAATTACCCGGCTGATGGTTCCATGCCAGAGTACCATTCAAACGACTGGGCATGAATGAATTGGGTGATGAGCCCTTTCCTTTGTATTGATTTAGTTTTGAAAGATAAGCTCGCACTTCTGAATTGATGATTTATACTCGGTATTGGGTGACGACTCGTGCCTTATTGATGCCTTAATTTGGATTAAGGGACACTAGTGAGGAGTCGCCACGTGTCACAACGAACCACGTGATCCAGATAATGACTCGTGATATAATGGCGGTATCCTAGCTTCGCCAACCTACTGTATGAACTGGGACTAATAATCACTTGACTAATCATGCATATCCTAGGATAGGTTGCGATTTGGCGTTGGAGTCGCTTGTGAGGGAGTATTAGTATTTACGAAATAGGTATGAAAGTCGCTTGTGAGGGAGTATTAGATTGTGAGGAGCATGCATCATTTCATCATCGGATTAGTATACTTACCAAATAGATCAGGAAACTATTCGTTTGTTATGTTATCATTACTTGCGCTCTATTGTGTTGGTAACATGTGTAACTTGTATAGTAATGGTGCATTAAAGATAACATGCTTGAGTGTATAATATGTATTAATATGTATTTGTTATGAACCTGTTAATCACTAAATGTCCCAAGTAACAATCTCGGGGATATATCTTCATCATGTTACCGTTTGACGCCTCCTATTTGACATATGCAGATAACTCAGGAATAGGACCAGTCAGTGGTACACTTGGGGTGCCCAGCAAATCTCTAGCTTCTTTCCGATTGGTAGTTGTCCTTCTCTCCCTACTGTAATTATTGTGATTTGTATAATTCTCACATGGGTGGTCTCCACTTTTGGAATTGTAACTTCTAGATATATTGTTGGATCTTGCTATCTCTACTTCGCTTTGGTTCTGCTAAATTGAAATGCGTTACTCTGATTATTTGTGTGAAATAAATGTGAATTTGAATCAGGACACATGTGAAGTTTATTAAGTCAACACCCAGAAACTCGGGAGCAGAGTTTATGTACTCGGGTGCCGATTTTCGGGGTGTTACATTTCAACAGTATGCTTTTGTTTCCCTCCGTGCAGCCCACTAGAGACTTGGATCTGCCTCATATTTTAGCCCATAGCCTAAAATAGTCTGGAGAAGTCGGTGGATGGATCAGATTAAATATATACATCAAGATGGGTCCCACATGTGAGATCCAAAATTTGCTAAGAATGGTTCCTACCCACGTGCATGACATTCATTAATTTATTATTATTATTATATTTGTTTTATTTTTGCATATAATATTAAGGTGGGCCCTAAGTGGATGATTTAATCTATCCACTGTCTTAGTAAGCTCGAGTGGGGTCCAATAGACTCTGGTTTCGGCTGATTTGGATGATTAGGGAGTCCACGGTGGGCCCTAGAAGGTTTCAACAGATGGGCACTATCCCCCTTAGTACGGCCCACTCGAGACTCAGATCTGCCTCAAATTTTGGCCCATGTCCTAAAATTATCTGGAGGAGATGGTTGATGGTGTGGATTAAACACATATGTCATTGTGGGGTCCACGAGTGGGGGCAGCCCAAGGAGGCTTCCTCCCTCACATCACTGGGCAGTAATGCCCCGGTAACACCTTCTTTTCTTTTACTTTTTCTTTCTTCCTTTATGTGTTTTCATTTTCTGGTAAGTGGAGTCCACGAGTGAATAATTCATTCGGAGTCCAATGTTGGGTAGGTTTCATCACATATACACGCAACAATAGGCCTTAGAAAGTTCCAACGGTGGAACTTTGTTTCCCTCGGTGCGGTCCACTTGGGACTCGGATCTATTTCATTTTTGGCTCGTAGCCTAAAATGATAGGGAGAAGGTGGTGGACGACGTGGATTAAACATATACATTAAGGTGGGGTCCACGGCAGGGACGCTCCCATCCCACATCCGCATGGCTAACGTGAGGGGTGCCCCCAGCCCCACTGTCGGCTATGGGTCAGGAGATGGATGGATGGTGTAGATCTAAGAAATACACCAATCTGGGTCCCACAAATGGAAACCCACTCCATAGCTAATGCAAATGGCCTTAGTTACATGCGGGTGCTCCCAATTGTCATGCCCCGGACTCGGTGACCGGACTTACAAGGAACCCGATAGCCGGTTTCGGCCGCAACAACCTCTGTAGTACCCCATTATCGGCTCCTAACACTGATTTCCAATCCTGGGATCTTACAAGGAGGATTTCCATAGCATGAATCTAATCCAAATTGAGCATACCCAAGATCATAGCAAGTAAATCTCAGGAATATAACCACAGGAAATACATTGCAAAATTCACTAAGAATTAAAACTTTACAGGTACATAAGGCTCAAAAGGAAATACATAAGGTAAGAAAGGAAGAGAAAAGTCTACAAGGGGTCCTCAGCACACTCCAATCCAATGCTCCACCGCTACTGCGCCGACCTAGGATCTCCTGCACGCATCAATCGTGCATAAGCTTATAGAAAGATTAGAGGGCGGTGAAGGTGTGTGACAATGGTACTCAGAAGAAATAGGAGGATGCAGAGGGAACCATGAATGATACCAATGCCACTAGCCGTACCGAAGCTAAGCTATGAATGTAGTAAGCCGTATCAAGGCTATACAATACAATACATGAGTACTGGACGCCATACCAAGGCGATGCAACATAAGGCTTATACAGCCGATGCCAATGCAATGCGAAGTAATGTTAGTCCTCATATCCAATCAACACATCAAGTACAGTTCCATCATAAGGAATCCACTGAGGTCAAGTACACTGCTGGATGACTGCCACTCTCCAAGACCCACAAGTCAAACGTGTAGGAGACCTCACTACCCACCTGTGGACAGCCAATCACCAGCGAGGCTCGATGGTAGAGGACCCATTTCACGAGCTGGTCAAACTCAGCCTAGCTATGTCCCCCTCACTCATGCGAGTAAGGTCAAACCCCATCTCAACCGACCTTGCAATAGTGGGAGTCGCGGCCTAATAGTATAAGGTACTCGGGTGCTCATGTTTTCCACTCGGTCTCGACGTTGAGGCATCTCCTCGGTACAGTGAAGGTTTAGGGGCTTTCACCCATGGTTATCCTATGCACCCTAAGTGTTCAAGTATCATTTTTGGTGTCCACACATGGCCATCCATGATATATCTATGGAGGCTATGGCCTTAACGAAGCAAGGGTGAATATCCACATGCTATGCAATGCCAGATGCATGAATCACACAATCACCCATGCATCAATCCTAAGCATCCATTGTGCTCAAGAGGGCAAACTCCATCCCTCGGGGAGATGCCAACATGTCCTACACAATGACACAACCATGCCAATCATACCTCAACCAAGCATGCACATGAAGCGTATGGGAGTGAGCCATGAAGATGAATAGGGGTGCCAATGAGGTGAATGAGAAGATGTACTCTCTACCTAACCAAGCAGGGTCTAGGCACTTAGATAATCCCTCATAAGGAATATATAACCTCTAGTGAGGGCCCATTTACCTGGGGTAGCCCACGAGACTAAGCATACAAGCTACAGGCCTAAATAATATAGAGATGGGCCTAACAAGAGACTAAGGTGGGCATTCAACAACACTTAGATACAAATGAGCCTAGAGGGGTTCAAATGGGGACATTCAACCACCATTGCCCCAAGGCATCCAACCACAAACCATAAGCTACAAGGCCCAAGGCCCACATCCAATCCATGTACATAAGCCCATATAAAGCATTAAGAACTATGGGTCCAATCAATCCAAAATAATATGGGCCAAAGGAATGGAATCAAGGCCCAGAGCCCAAGTTCTAATGGCCATCAAATCCATGCATTTAGTTGGACTAATGGGCAGCCATGAGCACAAAAACATGACACAAAAATAAGTCTAAGTTGGGTGAAATGGGCCCCACTACATCAGCCCAATAACTAGCAATTTAAGTGGGCAACCAAGGGCCCAATACCACCCTTATCTCGGCCCATAAGTCCATCAAAATGGTGAAAGTCAGCCCAAACACATGGCTGACCAAGTTAGGACGTTCCAGCCCAATCTGGGCCCACTAGGAACTCCCAAAATCTAGTCTAAGTTTGGATCCCACAAATGATCATCAATGGTGGCCCAAACATGCATTAATTAAGCCCAAGAATATACTAAATATAAGGGCGCTATAATTACCCAAATTTCCTCAATATGGTGGGCCCCACATCTAATATAATTTCAGCCCAAAAACATTGTTTATTTAAGGCCCTTGCTAGACTTTCAGCCCACCCAACTTCTTGGGCCTGCTGAAGTCCAAAACTTGTCTAAATAGGTGGGGAATTAATCCCATAAGGGCCAACAACATTCATAGGGGGCCCCACCAGATTAGAAATAGGGGTTTTTGCCACAAAACTAAGTGGGCCTGCTGCTGGACTACAGGTCCAGTAGGGCAAGGGCGTTCCAGGCCTGGGCGGTCCAAGGCCATGCACAACCTGGGCCAAACACATACAACAAGGTGGGCTCCTCACGTCCCAAGTGGGCCCCACAGGGGATGTCCACCTAGGGTGGACCCTCCCCACGTGGACCACCCATGAATGGGACGGTTGGGATAAAACACATACACATGGTGGGCCTATGGGCTAGGGACGACCAACCAGGTTGGACGTCCACCAGCTGGACGTCCAGCAAGGCTCTCTGGTCCAGCCTGTTGGCCCCACTAATATGGCCCAATGGGCCTCTATAATATCATAAGGTGGGTCCCAAAAATCATGCATAAAGCCCCAATGGGCTGGCCCCAAAACTGCTGCAAACACAAAGAGGACAGCAAGGTTGGAAGAAAATTCAGCAATGCATGTTGCTATCCTAAATTTGGGCACTCCAATGGAGTGGGTCCAGGGCCTCTAAAATTCTTAAAATTGAGGGCCAAGGTCCCTCATCATGTATACAACAAGATGGAACCCAGAAAGGTGGCCCACCATCATCAAAATAATTTATGAATTTCAGTTTACAACAGTCTATATTGCTGGACTGCACAACAGAAAATCAGGCTGACCAACCATCTTGGCCCACCCTTTTGGATGCCCAAATGGGGTCAGTTGAGGCTGAAATTTGGCATGCTTATACGTGTGGTACACACCTTAAAGAAACATATATTACATGGTACCAATCTCCCCACCAAATGTCCAAAAATCAGGCCTCAAGAAGACCCACAAATCTTTCCAGACAGTTTTGGACAACAATATATAACTGAAAATAATAAAATATAAACACTATTTAAAAAGGGATTTAATCCCAGAAAATTATGGTATGGACCACCCTAGTGGGCCTCACAAACATTCAGACCATCCCCACCATCAAAACACCTTTGCATGCACCCCTTTTTGGTGCATTTTGGGGCCACACGTCCAAGGGTGGATTGTCATGGATGTCCATCCACTTTGGACGGCTTGGATGGTTTTGGGTCACAAGGTGGGCCACACACTCATGATCAGAGATGTCAAATAAGAAAAGAAGGAAGATCGGCCACAATGGAAGGGTCTTCGCCACATTGAGGCCTTTCCCTTCAGTACACATGCATACACATTCCACTATCACATGATATACAAAGATCTACATGATCATAGGATTTCTACTTAGGATCTATGGTGGAGATGCAATCTCCACTAAGGATTAAGGGTCTAGATGACCCAAGGATCCTTAATCAAGGAAAGAAAAGGCCATGAAGGGATCCATGGAGAATGGTCCCTTACATGGAACATACATGCAATGCAGGAGAAATGCAATAATTGTAGGAGACTCTTGCATCAAGTGTATGTTACTTGTGCAAATACTGCAAATAGTCTCAAGGGTCTCCTCGGGTTTGACCATTGCTACCTTCTTCAATTTCATGGCTTCGACCTTTCTAGTACGATTGGCCACCCTAGCATTGATGTTGTATTCTTCCCTTAAGATATATATTCCCTTCTTTTCCTTGGACTAAGTTGACTTGGGATGGGTCGGCTTGGCTGAAGTATCCCAAGACTGCACATTTTCAACTAACATGTCAAAATAGTCCCATGTATCATCGAGATTCATGATGTTATGATGTCTTGGAATGTTTGTATAATGTTTTGGTTCACTTGCTCTGAAGCATCCAAGAGCCTCTGAAAGTGATCCTCTTAGGTTGTTTTTGGTGGGATGTCATAAGTAGGAGGCCCAAGGGGATAATTCTTAGAATTCATGATTGGTTCAACTCTCCAATTTAATCTTTGATGGTTCCACAAATCAAGATCATATGTGTCATATGTGGGCGTACTTGTAACACCTTAAAAATTAGGGGTCGAGCAAAAGCTCAGCTCCCGAGTTCCAACGCATCGCTTATGCAACATAGATAATGATGATTGAATGTTGTTCAAATTAGTGCATTAAACATGAATGGGATTACACCAAAACAACATATCATACTCCAGAGATAGTTAAACTACGCAAGCGGAAGACTGTGATATATATATAAAATACATAAACTGTTGTAAGTCTCCAGAGTGTGAACATGTTACCAGGTTAAATATATCAATGTATACTCCAAAAATGAACAAAATGAATATACAAGGGTGTTCCAAAAGTACAAAATAAAGTGTAATGGCATCTAATCAACAACCCTGTAACCCCGTCAATCAGAACATGGTCTGCATAGACCCGCCTGATAGTTACATATAGGAGAAACCCTCCTCATCATCATAAAAGTCTGGCTCCGCTTCGCCAGCATCGCCATCATCTGAAACTAAAACAGGGTCTGGTTGGTGTTTAAAACACTGTCCCATAATGTGGGAGTGATTGATTAACTCAGTGGGACAATAAAGTAAAGGTTAACATGTTATCAATTCAGCAAGCAGTAATGATAAAACAATACAATCAAACATCCCTAAGTACTATGATTAATGCAGGAATGGTATGTATAAATGATGTATACCCTTGCCTGCACTCCCTCTGCGATCTTCATCTAACGGCCGTGCGTGTCAGTCACTTCCTCATTACTCTCTCTACTCAACGTCAAACGGCACATGCAGTGCGGTGCATGAGCGTGATTACCAAGTTCTTATTAGTCCTTTTCATACGGTAGGATTTGGGAAGTTAAGGTTCCGCCCTTTATATCATTAACCCAAACAATGATCCATCTAGGGTCGTCAATCCTAGTAAATTTCATACGATGTTACGGTTCTAGGTCACTACAAAGGGCTCGTCACCTGATTAGTGTAGGCCTAGTTTATACTCTAGTTGCTAAGGAAAGATTCGTCGCCTCAACGCAGTCCTAGAGTATACACGAGGTCACTACCACCAATGCCCTACCATTTGACAGTCTATTTTCGAAGGCTCATCGCCAACCCGACTGGGGACCACAGCCAGGCTGCACCGGGGTAGGCCTATTTTATACTCGAGGTCACTACAAAGGGCTCGTCACCTGATCAGTGTAGGCCGACAGCTGGAATACAATGTCCCATACCACCGTATTGGGCTCACGAGTTTGAGTTGCTCACTGGACACTATGGGGAGGCTCGTCGACCCAGCGTAGACCGACAACTCGACCACGGTGTCCCATACCACCATGTCTGGCTCATGAGTCTTAGCGGATCGAGGTACCAAGGTTAAACGGACTTTCCACTGGTGAGTTTGGTACCTTAGATTCAAACAGTAGCGTCCATACATGGTGAACATACATCGGGCCAATCGGTTTGCTTGACAAGTTCGACTGGTACGAGCGTCGTTGAATTTATTGACAAGGTACCGCTGTCGACGATCATCGTACGACTCAGATTCACCGAACGTGTCTCATGTGGCGAAACGATTCGACCACTCGATCGGAAACCATTACCGATTGGCTGGACTACCGTGTAGTCCCATTCACACTCCAAATGTAACAGATAATCACATGTGCTAGTTATGACAGTATTGAACATACAATTCAGTCACTACAATCATTTGAGCATTAACAGAATAAATATAACATCACACATATGTATTTCATACTTAAATCACGTAGTTGGGTCTAAGTTATGAGAAAGGATTTACTCACATAGCTAAGGTAATTGAGGATCTCGTCTCAACACCTTTAATAAAGGCATTTCACAATTCAATTACTCATTCAGACATTTTATCGAACGCTTAAACTACGCACTTCAACATACATGACATATTGGTTATAACGTATATTAGGGAAAATCCATTTACAAAGGAGTCGCCTTACATACAACAAATATGTATCCTAGGTTACAAGTCATGGCAAATGCCAATCCTGGTTCTTTACTTTCATTCAGACATTTTTACAAACACTTAGACTACTCCTTTCATCATACATGTATTAGACTAGTTATAACATATATCCTGGCAAGCCCTTTTACAAAGGAGTTGCCACAAACACAACAAGCATATATCCATGACGGATAATCATGGCAAGCACGAATCCAAATTCCATACCCATTTAAACATTTCAACAAACACATGGAATGCATAGTTAATAAGCATAGTTCATATACATGTAATATATGGAAAACATTGTATCTAAGGGTATATGGTAGCAATCAAGTCAGTCATAAACCATTAATGACATTGAAAGCCTTGAAAACCATAACTTAAACGTTTATAGTCCGCACCTTTCGCCGGTAGACTCGTAACGAATTAGGTTTAAACACAAAGCCTTTGTCTATGGCACAACGGTCACCTATAACATGAAATAGGTTAACTATTTCCTCACTTACACTATTGGAAACCCTAAAGCAGATTAGGGTTAGGTTTTCTCACCTATGAATGGAGTCAAAATTGCCGGAATAGCGATGCGAAAACTGTAGCTAAGCCCGTGGAGCAATGGGATTGAATCCCAGGAACTCTCTCCCACTTTCTCTCTCACTTTCTCTCTCTTTCCTTCTCTCTTTGCTCTCTTCTCTCTCCTAGGTTTTTCAAATTCGTATGGAATGAGAGAGAGAGGGTTTAAGGTCCTTCTATAGGCTTTGAATTGACCGGAATGGCCCCATGGCCATGGTATACTTAGGAAAACCCATCTATTTTGGCTCAATGGAGCACTTTTTGCGGCCCTTTTTTTACGTGCAGTCGGACTTAAGCTCCCTGGCATTGGATCTAGGTCAATTTAATTTTTTAGTCCGATAGAATTTATAGATCGACCATGGCGGACCAGTTTCAGTTCAACGGTCACCGGCACTCGATCAGGGCCACAAGTATACTGACATGTGTTGGAAATTTTTCCTGATCCGAGGGTGTAATTGGGTCAGATTCTGACAGTCTGAAAGCTTAGATTTCGCCTGCAAGCGAATGACCCAAATCACTTAAATTTAAGCTCAATTTCTAAAGATATTCGTGTTTCTCACACACTTTGCTCCGGGTTCAAGTTGTGCGTTTTTGGGTATCATTAGGACTTGATTTATGAGATGGTCGTCAAGCCCAGCAAGTCGGTCATAATCATTTAGTTTTGCAGTAATCGGACTTTCGACGCGTGATCCAGGTCCGATACGAAGTTTCAATGTGCTCCCGAGAGCAACTGGGTTTTGAGATTGATCCTAAGATTCAGGGTAATGTAGCGTTAATGATTCTACAAGTTTTGGGTCTTGCAGTTCGTATTTAAAGTGGTTCAAGCGAATTTCTCAGCTAATCTAGTTTAGTACTTAGTTAATTTCTTCTAATTCTAAAGGATTTGGTCCTGAGTGATTTTTGCCTGAGGTGGTACTCGGGTATTTGTACAGATTTTTTCGGGACGTTACAATCTACCCCCCTTAAAGAAAAATTTCATCCCCGAAATTGTCTAAGGGTAATAAGTAAAGGTTTTCAGGTTAGTTCTGTTGGTTTCAGGTTTATATACATGTTAGGGTATATAACAACTACACTAGCCTAGCTCATAATGGTCTACCCTCCCTTAAAGATGTTTATTCTTGAGGTTTGAAAACAAATGTCCAAATCATTATTATCATGCTAAGTGTTTGATGATAAAGTTTACCTAAGGGTGGTATGTTCTACCCTTTATGATTGAGCTAATACGGAAAGTCAGTTGTGGTAGGCCCAAACCCGATACGTCGATTGCCCACCTGACCAGGGCAGACAACTCGTATTATCCCTTCATAATCCTGATGGATCCTAGTCTTCTGCTCGGTCAAAGCAGTGAGTCCTTTGGTAATCACCCAGGATTGAGAATTGAGTTAAGCTGCGAATGCCTCGTAGGGATATGGTTCTGAATCTGATCATCCTAAGTATTTAAGTAGTATTATAATTCACTAGGAGGTTCAAGTCTCATGTTTATACGGTTGTTCTTTGGGTCTTGTTCATCGAGAGTTCTTGTTTAACCTATGTTTAACTTGGTGGATAATAAGTTCTTTCTTACGGAATATTAAACTATGAAACTTAATCCTACCCGAGGGTTCTAATTTATTTGTACAAAAATAACTAAAAATATATATATCTTTATGTATAATCAAATTTAATCACAGGATAATCCCTAGTATGATTATAAATAATTCCTAAATAGACACCACATACTTAACTTTAATATGAAAGATATGACCCACCTATTGGCAACTCGGAGTGTAGATTTTTTTTTTTTTTCCGTTTCGACCCTTCTATTATTTACAACATATTTGACATCTCTAGTTACCATATTATTTTTATAATCCCTTGTTAGGCCTATTCTTTCATACGAATTGGTTTAATACTTGTACACTACTTTCTTTCCTTTGACGACTTCATTACTGACCTTCTAAGGAAGATCCAACTCCTATTTAGTGACCTAACCTTACATATAACCTGGATCAATTTTCTTCGACCATGGGCCAGTGGGCTATTAGTCCACCAGCCTCCGTCACGCCTATAAGCGGGTAGAATATCAAGTTAATATGCACCGCTCTACTTTCTAAGCCTATCGGGCAATCCTTACAAAGTTTGGTAATGTCGGAGAAGGTCCTTGTCGCGATAAGGACTCACAATACACCCATAGGGGTAGTGTTCAATCCCAAACGCTTGACTGTGGAGCATGACAGAAAATGCATGCGAGCTAATCTAAGCAAGGTTCCAAACACTAAAGCATACCAACCACTCTACCATATCATTAAGCCTATCAATGCTATACATAAAAACAAGAAGAACAACAACAAGGTAAACTAAAAGACGACTACATGTATGACTAGTCGTTGGAATCTGGTGATGGTGGAGGTGCACCCTTGTCCTGTAGACAACACAGGATGGCCTTCAAGGTGTGAGACACCTTCTTGAATTTCTGCTTCACGAAGGCCTGGGTCTCACTGACCTCCTGTCGCAGGGCGACCTGGTTCCCTTCAATTTGAGCCAGGTGGGCTTCCAGAGCGGCCTGATCATGGCGGTCTTTCTCGGTAGCAAGAGGAGGCTCCCCACCTGAGTTTCGGGACCCCTCTTCTTCTCCACTTTCTTCCTTTTCACTGCCCTCTTCTATCTCATCCTCGGACCCATAAAATTGGGCTCGACGTTGTCGTGGCCCAATACCCATGTTGTTAAGCGTAGTGTCGTTAATGAAGTGGATTGCACAAGCCTTTCTGAGCCAAGTCTGTAGCCGAATTCACAAGCAACCATGCATATGGGTCGACCGAATGTGAGTGAAATAGTTGTCCTAGTAGAGAGTGCGGTCTGAACTATCTGTAGTAGTACATACGTAGGCAGACACAACTTGATTCCCTACCCAGCTTGGTATAGAAAGTCTACCATCAGACACGTGCACTCACTGCTATTGCTCCACCTGAGATACACATTGTGGGTGAAGATGTGGTGGAGAAGGCGGAAGTCAGGAGTTATTTTGGATGCCAGGAGGCAATCACCTGGATTTCAGTGGACCAGTCGGCCACAAAGAACTCGTGTGCGATGATCTCTTTCACACGCACTCCTGAAATAGTTCTCATCAGCATGCACCTCTCCATGCGGCATTCCCATGAATCGGGCTATCAAACCAAATTAACTGTGGCTTCCCGCCTTCCCACGAGAAGTTTTGAACTGTGAAGGATATAGCGATGGTTCTCGTATATGGGCGTAGAAGTCTCGGACAGTGCTCTCATTCGCGCGGGTGTAGAATAGGAGGGCCCCATCCGCGACCCAACAGGCGTCCATCCGGCGATCCATTCCGGGTAAAGCCCAAAGAGCTTCTCGTCCACGTGTGCTTCAAAAAGGACCCTACGGCCTTGAAATCTTCCACGTGACAGGTCCGTTAGTAGAATTCTTGTGGGAGGAGCTTGAGGATCGAGGTCCCACTTTGTCCTTATTTCCACATTGACTCTTGCACTTGTGGCGGCGTCCAGTTTTCTCCTTGCATGAGTAGGGCGGCTAGGCCCAGCCTCACCTGTGGGAGCCCTCTTCTTTCCCATGAGGAAAAGCATTGTGGAGAGAGAGAAAATGGCGGCCACAAGCTCAAAAAGAGTCATGGAAACCAAATAGCCTTGTAATGAAGTTGGATTTTTAGACCTTTTGAAAAATGAGACACAAAGCTATGAACTTTGTGCCCAAATGTGTAGAGAATAGGGAAGATGAGAGTAGTAGAAGATAAGTTTCATTTTCTTTTAAAGAGGATGATGGAAAGAGAGTAGGTGGAGAAGAAAAATGAAGAAGGTGGTAGAATGGAGGGGGAGTTGAGAGAGAAAGGCAAGGTTTTGAAGGATTTGGAGAGCTTGGAGTGGTGTGAGCAAGGGAGATGAAGCAAAAAAGGGGTATAGGAGAGGTCCCACGTGATTTCGTGGGCCCCACAACCACCTACAACTGTCGGCCCGCCCGGCCCGGTCGCGGCCTGACAGGCCCGCTGGCCAATTTGGGGATGCATCTCCGAAACGGGGATGCCATCCCCGGTCGCTGGACATTTGGGGATGCCTCCCCAAACCGGGGATGTTATCCCCCCCCCCCCCCCCCGGACGCTGAATGTGCGCGGGACCCACCTCGGATCCCACCGATTCGCGTCGTTTGGGCCCCGAGCCCGTTTGAGGTGTTTTCGGGTCTCATTTGCAAACTGAAATGAGTTGTTTAACGTGCAATATATGATTTTAGGGTAGGTGAAGCTGATCTATCTAACAAACCCATGTGTTTTATAAGATTATATAAGGTAAATGGATCAAATCCCATTTTATTCCTAAATTTACTAAGTATAGTAAATTAAGTTTAAGCATTGTTCTCCATCATTAATCTTGCGACTTAGTGTCTAATATGAAAGGAATTAGGAAAAATTTGATGAATAAGGTGGCAAAAGGTAAGAGTTTGAAGGAAATGGGTTAAAAATGGATTTTGAACTTTAGGATTGAGTTTTGAGAAGTCAGAAAGGTGTTGTGGTCGACCCACTACCTAAGGACATCTATTTTTAGGTTTGGAATTCATCAACTAACGATTCAAACCCATCGAATGACGGCCTAGAGGCGACTTAGGTTGCTTCACGTGACCGAAGATACGTTGTGGATTAAATTACAGTATTCAGTATCGCCTGTCGGTGAAACTTGGGATTCCAATGTGGTTTTTAAGTTTCATCACCCCCTCCCTAAATCAGAGTAAGTCGGTGTGCATCGTGTTACCATAACCAAGGCCTAGTTTAATCCAAATCATGCTCTGATACCAACTTGTAACGCCCTGAAATCGGATGTCGAGCAGAAGCTCAGCTCCCGAGTTCCAATGCATCACTTATGCAACATAGATAATGATGATTGAATGTTGTTCAAATTAGTGCATTAAACATGAATGGGATTACACCAAACAACATATCATACTCCAGAGACAGTTAAATTACGCAAGCGGAAGACTGTGATATATATATATAAAATACATAAACTGTTGTAAGTCTCCAGAGTGTGAACATGTTACCAGGTTAAATATATCAATGTATACTCCAAAAATGAACAAAATGAATATACAAGGGTGTTCCAAAAGTACAAAATAAAGTGTAATGGCATCTAATCAACAACACTGTAACCCCGTCAATCAGAACATGGTTTACATAGACCCACCTGATAGCTGCATATAGGAGAAACCCTCCTCATCATCATAAAAGTCCAGCTCCACTTCGCCAGCATCGCCGTCATCTAAAACTAAACAGGGTCTAGTTGGTGTTTAAAACACCATCTCGTAACGTGGGAGTGAGTGATCAACTCAGTGGAACAATAAAGCAAAGGTTAACATGTTATCAATTCAGTCAAGCAGTAATGATAAGATAATACAATTAAACATCCCTAAGTACTCTGATTAATGCAAGAATGGTATGTATAAATGATGCATGCCCTCGCCTGCACTCCCTCTGCAATCTTCATCCAACGGTCGCTCATGTCAGTCACTTCCTCAGTGCTCTCTACTCAACGCCAAACGACACATGCAGTGCGATGCACGAGCGTGATTACCAAGTTCTTATTAGTCCTTTTCATACAGCAGGATTTGGGAAGCTAAGGTACCGCCCTTTATATCATTAACCCAAACAATGATCCATCTAGGGTCATCAATCTTAGTAAATCTCATACGATGTTGCGGTTCTTGGTCACTACAAAGGGCTCGTCACCTGATCAGTGTAGGCCTAGTTTATACTCTAGTTGCTACGGAAAGACTCATCGCCTCAACACAGTCCTAAAGTATACTCGAGGTCACTTCCACCGACGCCCTACCAACTGACAGTCTATTTTCGAAGGCTTGTCGCCAACCCGACTGGGGACCACAGCCAGGCTACACCGGGGTAGGCCTATTTCATACTTGAGGTCACTACAAAGGGCTCATCACCTGATCAGTGTAGGTCGACAGCTCGAATACAGTGTCCCATACCACCGTATTCGGCTCACGAGTTTGAGTTGCTCACTGGACACTACGGGGAGGCTCGTCGCCCCAACGTAGGCCAACAGCTCCACCACGGTGTCCCATACCACCATGTCCGGCTCATGAGTCTTAGCGGATCGAGGTACGAAGGTTAAACGCGTTTTCAACTGTGAGTTTGGTACCTTAGTTCAGTATTCGTCAAAGCATACGGGGAACATACATCGGTGTTAGGTGGCTGATTGTTTGACATAAGTTCGACTGGTATGATTGTACGTTGAATTTATCGACAAGGTACTGCTTCTCGACGATTATCGTACGACTCAGATTCACCGAAAGTGTCTCGTGTGGCGAAACGATTTGACCACTCGATCGGAACCATTACCGATTGCCTGGACTATCGTGTAGTCCCATCACACTCCAAATATAACATATAATCACATGTGCTAGTTATGACAGTATTAAACATACAATTCAGTCATTACAATCATTTGAGCATTAACAGAGTAAACATAACATCACACATATGCATTTCATACTTAAATCACGTAGTTGGGTTCTAAGTTATGAGAAAGGATTTACTCACATAGCTAAGGTAATTGAGGATCTCGTCTCAACACCTTTAATAAAGGCATTTCACAATTCAATTACTCATTCAGACATTTTATCGAACGCTTAAACTACGCACTTCAACACACATGACATATGTTGGTTATAATGTATATTAGGGCAAATCCATTCAAAAAGGAGTTGCCTTACATACAACAAATATGTATCATAGGTTACAAGTCATGGCAAACACCAATCCTGGTTCCTTACTTTCATTTAGACATTTTTACAAACACTTAGACTACTCCTTTCATCATACATGTATTAGACTAGTTATAACATATATCTTGGCAATCCCTTTTACAAAGGATTTGCCACAAACAAAACAAACATATATCCATGATGGATAATCATGGCAAGCACGAATCCAAATTCCGTACCCATTCAAACATTTCAACAAAGGAATGCATAGTTACTAAGCATAGTTCATACACATGTAATATATGGAAAACATCGTATCTAAGGGTATATGGTAGCAATCAAGTCAATCATAAACCATTACTGACATTGAAAGCCTTGAAAATTATAACATAAATGTTTATAGTCCGCACCTTTCGCTGGTAGACTCGTAATGAACTCGGTTTAAACACAAAGCCTTTGTCTACGGCACAACGGTCACCTATAACATGAAATAGGTTAGCTATTTCCTCACTTACACTATTGGAAACCCTAAAATAGATTTGGGTTAGGTTTTCTCACCTGCGAACGGAGTCGAAATCGCCGGAATAGCGATGTAGAAATGGTAGCTAAGCCCATGGAGTGATGGGATCGAATCCCAGGAACTCTCTCCCACTTTCTCTCTCACTTTCTCTCTTTCTTTCTCTCTTTGCTCTCTTCTCTCTCCTAGGTTTTCCAAATTCGTATGGAATGAGAGAGAGAGGGTTTAAGGTCCTTATATAGGCCTAGAACTGACCGAAATGGCCCCAGGGTTATGGTATACTTAGGTTATAGCCAAAACCCATCTGTTTCGGCTCAACGGAGCACTTCTGGAGGCCCCTTTTTTGCATGTGGTCGGACGTACGCTCCCCGGTATTGGATCTAGGTCAAGTTAAGTTTTTGGTCCGATAAGATTTACAGGTCGACCGTGGTGGACCAGTTTCAGTTCAACGGTCACCGGCACTCGATCAGGGCCACAAGTATACTGATATGTGTTGGAAATTTTTCCTTATCCGAGAGTGTAATTGGGTCAAATTCTAACGGTCTAAAAGTTTAGATTTGGTCTGCAAGTGAACGACCCAAATTACTTAAATATGAGCTCAATTTCTAAAGATATTCGTGTTTCTCGCACACTTCGCTCCGGGCTCAAGTTGTGCGTTTCTGGGTATGATTAGGACTTGATTTCCGACATGGTCGTCAAGCCCAGCAAGTCGGTCATAATTGTTTAGTTTCGCAGTAATCGGACTTTCGACGCGCGGTCCAGGTCCGATACGAAGTTTCAATGTGCTCCCAAGAGCAACTGGGTTTTGAGATTGATCCTAAGTTTCAGGGTAATGTAGCGTTAATGATTCTACAAGTTTTGGGTCTTGCAGTTCGTATTTAAAGTGGTTCAAGTGAATTTCACAGCTAATCTAGTTTAACACTTAGTTATTTTCATCTAATTCTAAAGGATTTGGTCCTGAGTGATTTCTGCTTGAGGTGGTACTCAGGTCTTTGTACGGATTTTTCTGGGACGTTACGGTACTCGATGGTTATT